>OX638253.1:779055-2019680 GCA_951806755.1 Brenthis hecate | reverse complement strand
ATGATATCGAATCGATAACTTAATCCCTGGTGTATATAGGCATGTATCTACGAGTAATCTGCGAGATAATTCGGTTTAGCTGACGTGGGACTGCTTGCAACAGTCATATGTAAAATATGAATCTTGACATTTTTCTTAAATGATCATTTCGATGCACCATATATGGCAACATCCAACAATCGAAACGATATATACAAATATTTACGACATTATCTATCAAATGATGTAAATATACATATATGTAATACGTGTGTATGTATGTACATGCATATATGCCTATTTATTTTATAAAAAACCAAACATTAAAAGTTTGGGCTTAAAAGATTGATAGCTCGACAAGGAATCGAACACGCGACATTTGAATCAGTCTTTACTCACTTCACTACGACTAGTCTTGCATAGTGATAGTTATTTTATATTTTTACTACACTACGAGTATACTTTGAACTGCAACTGAGGTAGTAAATCTGATAAGCTCTTAAAAAGAGAACTATAAAGTTAGATGGAATAAATCTAAGTTTCAAGTGCATGTAAAAATCGTAACTTCTGACTCACAAAGCTTACTAGATGCAACAAGTGTTATCAACATAGTATAACCATTTTAAATATCTTAACTTACATTACCATTAAAACGATAATGGCAGACACCATTCATAGCTAATTAAACGCAGATACGTCTGTAACTTTCTTTCTTAGAGCTTTTAAGCTTAAAGTACTTGAGCAACCGAGTTTCACACGGCGTTTTTTTTCGGGAAAGATATAAAAATTGCGTTTCTTCAGAAAAGACAGCTATAATTAAAAAAAAATATATTGAAAAGCCAAACCTTATCTAAATATAAAATTTGATCCAAATCGTTAAAGCCGTTTCCGAAATACACGAAATTTTATCGCTCATTTAATACTATAAGATTGTACATTGTACTACATTCTATACCATATCTCATCGATCAATACAAATGTGAGCTTATAAGGCAATATAAAAATTTGTATGTTGTTATGAAGAAAGACAATTTAAATGGTTAAAGCGAAACATTTTAGACTGTAACTTTATCTCTTACATGCTAATGAGATGAAAGTGACATACGCTATTCACTATGAAGCATTTACATACATAATATATACAAACATTTTATTAAAATCCATGTACAAGTCGAATAAATAAATATGTTGGGACATTACACACAGCACCATCTAGTTCCATTGTAAGCTACGAGGCTTGTGTTATGGATACCAGGTAGTTGATACACTACATATATATATCTTTAAATACATACATATTATAAATACAAAATTAACTAAAATTTCGCATGTCCCATTCCAATCGGATATTTCCATTTCATTTAAATGTAAAGACTCATTCGTTCTAATAACTTCGAGTGAGATTAGTATAAAATTTGGATATTCTACGAAATTGTATTGACCTATTTAACCCGTGACCGAACGTCCGTCCGTCCGTACGGCGACACCGGGTCTTGTCGAAAATGCATAAATAACCCCACAAATGCAGCATGGACGACTTGAGCGCAAGTTGACGGTGAAAATCCAACGTAATATCAGACACCAAATTTATTTTAGTAAGTTTCTGAATAATTTTCACACGTAATTTATTCATTTACTGGGTCAGTCGCCGCGTATAATACATATTATAATGAGGTGTTATTATTTCTTTTTATATACATACTAGCGACTCACCCTCGCTCCGCTCGGGTTCGTCCCTGGGGTGGGGTCTGGGAGGACCACCCTTATCCTTATCACTTAGGGGTATGGAAAATAGATAGTAGCCGATTCTCAGACCTACTGAATACGCATATAAAATTTGGTAAAAATCGGTAAAGCCGTTTCGGAGGAGTTCGGTAACTAACATTGTGACATGGAAATTTTATATATAAGATTTATATGTTACTAGCGACTCACTCTCGCTCCGCTTGGGTTCGTCCCTAGATACGTTACTAACTGTTAGTATAGATTTCTCAGAGATGAGATGTTTTCCCGCAGTAAAAAGTATCTTATATGTTGACCCGAATAGCTAACTATCAACATACCAAACACCAAAATCCGTCCAGTGGTTTTCTCGTAATGCGTTTCCAAACAGACAGACAGACAAAAATTCTAATAACTATATATTCGGCCTGTAGATTTTCCAAAAAATATTTAGTGTACAGATTCGAGTCAGTTACAATTTTATTTTATGTATAGATTTAGTAAAAATATATTTGTTAAAAAATTGATTTTAGCTTTGGAATTATTACTGATATTTAAATAAGCATTACTCAACTGCTACTTAACACTATTAACATAGAAAGTAAGGTGAGTTTCTAATAGAAGACAAAAGCAATTCTCAGTACACTTTTTAAATCTTAGTTCAATCAGGAATTCTTTTGTAACTTAACAATAACTAAATATATACAAAATAATAATCTACAAAAATTATTTCATTCATAGCCAATACTTTTACACTTTAAATTAAATATTACAGTACATAAAAAATATTATAAACACAGTATACACAGCATATAACACTTTCTTCACAACGAATTTTATCAATAAATATGAATCAAACAAAAATCATATCTGCAAAGGTCTTATTTAACTCATATTTGGATATTGGATAGACATAAATGTTCACAATAGTGCTATTTTGAATAATATTTATTGTGAAGTCTCACCAAATTTTAGTATTCACAAGTATTTTTATAGTTGGTTTTATATTTATTTAGGATTCAATGTCCGGTTGATACGCTCGTAGCTGTTGGAAATGAAAATCTGTATTTATTATTTGAATTTGTTTGGCTTCAGTTATATCAAGGATATTATATTACTATATTATATGAAAGCTCTAAAATGATTTGTTGTTTGGTGAAATTAAATAAACTAATTTCATTCGAGCTTGTAAGTTACCAATATATAATTTAGTTTTCATAGTTTCATTATTTACATATATGTAATAATCATTTCCTGACCCTTAAAACGTCCTACTGCAGGTGCAGGAAGAAGAAGGAGAAGAAGAAGATGATGATGAAGAATCAGAAGTGTATATCAAGAGTTTTATAAAGAAATCAAAAGATCTTTAACACCTCCAGGTAAATTTCTAAGAAATTAATTAAATTTCTAAGAAATCCATAGTTAACTATAACGCCGGCGTGTCCGCTGTCGTGGAGGGATTAATCGGTTTTAATCATGAACAGACGTAAAGGTTGTTGGGTATTTGCAAAATTAATCGAAACGAGATTAAATTGAATTTGTTGAATTTCTCGCTATAATGCTATCAATTTAAATTGTACTTTGAAATACTATGTAACGCCTTAGTAGCAAACTGTCATTGTCTTTCTTTTGTGTAATAGATTTCAAACGTTCTTTGTTACAGCTAAATTGGTTTGCTCCCTTTTAAGTGGGTAACATTATGGAAAAATCATCAATTGGAATCACGTTCGATATTCTCTTCAATCTCCGAAGCAAGGGATGTATTTACTTATTTCATTTGAACGGGTTTACGTCGCCCACTTGTTGTACGGTGGGCGCGTTATATTCCATTATAGCCTTTATAATATGTACATAGGTATTATATTTGCGTAGTCCTGTGTCGCCCACTGTACCATTCACGGATAAGCTGTGATGGAAATCTGATTCGAGCGATGATATCCATTATAGTATAGTATGTATGTTGAATATCTTTTCAGCATTTTAAATGAAACTTGGTTTGGAGTATTGCTTTAAAAAGAGTTTTTGTGGTAAAAATGTTCTCAATCTACGCGAAATCTTAATTTTTTTTTGTAAAACCTTGAAAAATTTCGCCTAGAAAGAGAAAATTAAATCAAGTATTCTGAGCACAGTGGTATTGCTAACACATACTTCGGGTTCGTGCCAAAGACGGTAAGCTTGCCGCTGCTCTGAAATTCACAGTTTTCATACTCTACGATTTTATAAAGATTTCATTTTGCTAAAAGTTTTTATTCAACTCGCTATTCCAACACGTGTGCCAGTATGTTTAGTTCGGATCTGCGAACGGTATTTGTGTAGTAGCGGGGATCTGTTCAGATCAGCATATTTTTAGAATTTTTCGTAGCAGTGTTACCACCAAAATTATCTAATGCCAAATATTAAATTTATGCAGATTATGGCTTTAGGCTCAGTAGGCAATGTCAGTATACTTACAGTGTACTAAGTAATTATCTAGTTTGTTACCTATTCGTATATTCTGTTTTAAAAGGACCAATCTTACCATTTTTTTTTTAAATTAGACGTTTTTAATAACTATTTACTGTTAATAATACTGTTAAAATATTAAATACATTGGATGGAGTCTATTTAAAATATTTAGTTTAAATTCGCCTATAACTATGCCTATAGGCACCACGTGAGTTGAGCATAATTTTATTTCTTGTTAATTAATGTAACAAATGATAAAGGAAACGAAGTGTTAGGATTATACACAGACAGTCCATTAAAAGCTTTAATAATCAAACTAAAAAATAGAAATATCAATCGAAAAAAAATGAGAAACTTAAATTCATATAGAGTAATAACTATGTTGTTGGGACATTAACACACAGCACCATCTAGTTCCATGGTAAGCTACGAGGCTTGTGTTATGGATACCAGATAGTTGATACACTACAAATATGTAACTTTAAATACATACATATTATAAATATAAACACCCATGGCTGAAGTACAAACATTCATGCTCTTCACAAAAATGAATGCCCTCAGTGGGACTCGAACCCGCGACCGCTGCCACAGTAAGTAGGGTCATTACAAACTGAGTCAAACGCGTCGTTAAGAGATATATTTTAGATAGAGTACATATATATTTTTAATTCCTTACTCAGCCATTACTATCAACTTAATAGCTCGTTTTACTAAAACTTGCTTATATTTGTTCGTTTTGAGTCAAACTTTTGTGATATGACAATGAAAAATAAGGAAAGCTCGTTGCATAGGTTAATTTGAATCTGAGATTGCTTTTTGTTTGCGACTCGCACGGCTAGGGTTATAAGCGATTGAGTTCCTGTCGATTGAGTCTCAAAAACTTTTGCTACTTCGAAGCTTAACTTACATCATATACCATGTAACGTGACCAGATTTTATTTTCAAAGTGAACTGGGGGAAGTTTGGTCTCTCTTTAAATAGTTGAAGTACATTTATGTTTGTATGCTAATGTTTAAAATTTATCGTTTTCGTTTAACATTTTAAATGCAAAAGTTTGTTTGTTTGTTTATTTATGCTGTCAAAGAGCAAAGGATCAATGTAATTTTTTGCTCAGAGATAATCTATGTATATAATTAAGGATGAAATGATGTCCGTTGGTAAGCGCATCACATGAGAATAACTGGGCCGATTTGTCTATTTTTTTTTAAATATTTGCAAAAGTTCGATTTCCGGAAAATTAGGAAATTCTGGAAAAACTGAAAGTGCTTTCTCATATATATGTTTTTAGTAGATTCGTTTAATTTATTATAGAAGTGATATAATGCAATTTTATCTCACTTTATTTATTAGTCTGCTTCAAATAATACCTTAATACCTGAGCGAAGTCGGGGCGATTTAGTAGTTTATTATGATATTAAAAAATCATTAGTTGACAACTTAACGTATTAAAAAATCGGTCAAGTCCGAGTGGCACTCGCACACGAAGGGTTCCGTATCATAATCGATTTTTTTTAATTACGAGTAGCATGGCAGCCTTTTTGAAATTCAACATCTTGGTTTTTTTTTATTATTTGTTGTTATAGTGGCAACAGAAATACAAACTCTGTGAAAATGTCAACCCTCTACCTATAGCGGTTCATGAGATACATACAGCCCTCTAACAAACAGACGGACAGCGGAGGCTTAGTAATTGGGTTCCGTTGGCACCCTTCGGGTACGGAACCCTACAAACTAAACATTCAACTAAAAGTTATATCAAAAACATACACATTTCTTATATGTCGAGTAAAATATATTTTCCTAAAGTAATATATAAAATAACTCTAAAAGAATGAACCGAGTGATATGGTCATGTCTGCAGAATAAAACGAGCGTATAACGTGTATCTACTTCCCAGCCTAAAAGTTGGTAACTCTGAAACTTTGCGCGTCGGTACATAAGTTTTGACTTTCCTAGTAAATTTCAATGGGAATGTGTCGCTTTTGTACAATTTGTACGTCTCAATATACTGTACATTCCAATAGGAGTAGCAATTTCTTTGTATCACAATACAGCATTCTTCGCTATTCAATAATAAATTATGCAGATGAAAAGGACGACGATAGAGTTGATATGTTACAGACGTTACTTTTTTATTTTCATTCAAACTAATATTAAAGTATAATAATAATTATAATATTTATATTGATGCATCATTTGTGAGTGAAGAGCGCTTTAATATCAATAGCACGTCTGAACTATGCTTAACAATAATAATTTTGCTATAAGAGTAGTTGTCAACTCATTAAAAGCCAAGACAAGGACAGTTATGGGAAATTACTGTGAGAAAGAGACAAAATATTTTCCAATAAGATATAGACATTATTAAAACATTTTCGATTTTTTTACTACTAGAACATATATATATATATATATATATATATATATATATATATATATATATATATATATATATATATATATAAAAGATGGGAGTGTGGCGAGTGTTCAGAACAAGTTTAGTGACAATTGAAGTGATAGCGATATAGTGGAGGAATACTGATTGTATCAGTGGTTAAATTAAACCTTTAATGCGTGTCCTGCGTATTGCTATAAGGGACTCTCGTGTACGTGGAAGAAAAAAAAAATTGCAAATATCTAGATTTAATTTACGATGCAAGGCATCGTATCGTATACTAATTTAACCCTTTTTAATGTCCGACTGTTAGGCAAGGGCCTCCCTGCAATTTGAGGCATAGTTCACCACGTTGGCCAAGTGCGGGGCGAACTTCACATGTCTTTCTAATACTTGGGAGTTTCTCTCATGTAGGTACTCATACTTAATACTAAACAAATAAATAAACCAACATACTTGAGCATTTTATATTAATAAGGATTAAATCAAACACAATTTTTCCTTTAAGTACTACTTCGTTAGGAATTGAAATGGTCTTTAGCATTAATAGATATTTTAAGCCTCTTACTTAGAGTGCAGTATTTTATTTCCATTCGAACTCGATGTTGCTCAACATCTATAGGTATAACATAAACGTAATCTTTTAAAAGCTTTTATAAAATACAAATATTATGAGTATATAACCCAAATATTTTTTACATAATATAAAGAAAATGTTGTAATTAGCGACTCACCACTTACGTTTTAAGGTTTAGTATAGATTTCTCAGAGATGAGATATTTTACCGCAATAAAAAGTATTATATATGTTGACCCGGATAACCAGCTATCATCATACCAAATTTCATCAAAATCCGTCCAGTGGTTTTCTCGTGATGCGTTTCCAGACAGACAGACTTATGTATAATATGTATGTATTTAAAATATGTATATGTTTTGTATATTTTTATATATATATACATATATTCAAGTTTTATTTATGTTTTTATATTTATATACTTTACAATTTCTTTCTGTTCCGCTATTTAACACTATTTCCCACATAGGTACATGGGTAGACTGGAAGAGATGTCTTATAGAGATAAGTCTACCTTTCCCCACGTCACTTTTTACGTGTTTTTTTATAACTTATTTGTGCAATAGCCGTTGAAAGTTCATTCGGGCATATAATTCAATAAATTTAATACGTTTATACATACATACATACATACATACATATACGAGTATGTATGAAGAGCGCGATGCCTCGTTGCTTTTACATTCAATTTCCAGTGGAAATAAATCCTTCGACGAAATATTTGAAAAACTGAAAACTGGGAAGTTTTTAAAGCTTTATTGAAACGGAATATTTTACATGATGTTAGGGAGTGGTCAGAGCGATAAATTGTTTATATTATAGCATATTATTATTGTTTATATTATTGATATATTATAGCGTCATCTATGAATCATATGGTAAATACATAATCATAGCGATGCCCTTTTTGCGATGGCGGTCGTCGGTTCTAGGTAATTTTTTTACCATACACAGCATGTACATACATCTTGCTAATATTATAAATGTGAAAGTTTAGATGTTTGTATGTTTGGATGTATGTTGGTTACTCAATCAGGCCAGAACGGCTGAATAGATATAGATTATAGTCTGGAATACCACATAGGCTACTTTATATCCCGGAAAAATGTACTGTTCCCGTGGGATAGATTTGTTTTTGTTTATTTCTTAAAATGAATCATTGCGAATTCTGAACACAGCATTCTATATTATATTTCTAATGACCCACCTTTGTTCTACCTTGACTTTACTTAATTACAATGAATTTTCTATAAATATAATATGCATATATTTTATATATAACGATTACGGAATAAGTTCAATAAATGTTAGTAAAAACGGTATGTACGAGTACATCTCTTAAGTCGTTTAGAAGAACTGAGCACCCCAAGACACACACGGCGATAAAAAAAGATTTCATATGTCAGATAAAAAATCCATGAAATATCTAATAAGCCCATAAACTATCTCTATAGAAAATATCGATCCATAGCTACGTAAAATAACACACAATTTACATTTACTAAATATTACAGATGTTTTGGACAACTTAGTTTGTATGATAAGAAACGCGATAAGAAAGTGCGGCATATAGAAAGAGGTTTGAATGAAAATGTCATAGCAGAATTTAATAAAAACGCCCTCAGATGGTTTGGACACGTAGAAATGAGTGATGGAAGATAGTTGAAAAACGTATATGACGTAAGATTGTCTGGGAAACGGAAACTATAGATACATAAAAAGCTACTGAATTATTGTGTTTCATAGACTTTAATAAGAAAGTGGAACTTCCCCTGTAATATTTTCTAAAAAAAACTGCAGTATACTATGTGTTTAACCTATACCATTAATAAATCCATACTAATATAAATGTGAAAGTGTGTTTGTTTGTCCTTCTTTCACGTCGACACAGAGTGACGGATTGGCGTGATTTTTTGTGTGGAGATAGTTGGTGGGATCTATAGGATAGGATTGGGCTAGAGAGTGACATAGGCTATTTTTTGACCGCGGGAGATTATCTCATTTCCATGGGAAAACACGTAATAATACAACCCACAATAACTCATCATACCTATATAATATATAGTCAATCTATTCCATACTAATCGCAAAATGTATCCAGAGACGAATCCGAGCGAAGCGAGGGTGAGAAGCTATTAATAATATTTAAAAATGTGAAGTGTCTGCTACTTCATTACACTATAACGGCACAATGAAATTTGAATGAAATTCAGAAATAAGATAGCTTAAACCATGGAATAAGCCTAGATACTTTATATGTAATGGTGAAAGTGTTCAAAACTTAACAGAACTTATATACAGTTCCTATTAAAGACGTAAGTTTGAGCTATAAAATTTCCACGTAGTCTTACTTTTCCTTCCAATAAAATCCAATAGTTATGCTTTGCATCATTAACCTTCGATCACTTTAGTGAAAACTCATCAATTTTTAGAACCAGTTTATCCTAAAAAAAGAGGGTTGGGGACTGTTTCTTTCTACATCCGTGCGTGGCTTTTTATCTATACATAATATAATAAAAATGTAACTGATCGCTGTCTGTACATGGAAGATAATTGAGAAAAACTATTATTGGAGCTCTTTATTAACGCAATTGAACTCAAAACAATGATTTTTAGAATTTTGTCTGTTTGTCTGTGCGTTTGTGCGCGCTAATCTAACAAACGGCTTAACCGATTTAGGTGCGATTTTCACTAATGTATTGTGGTGAGCTTCACATAACATTAAGTATATGTTTTATTTCAATAGGTTCATAAATAAAAAACTTATGTCAATTTAAAAAATCACCTAGTTATAATTTTTAAATAGGGTTTTCCATAGTGCGCGCGAATTCTATCTAATCATAATAAAGGCGTATTATGGTGATTTTAACGTACCATATATAACCTTTTTTTTATAACTATGCATTTAATGAATTTACCTAACAAAAACAAGCTTTTATATCCTATTTAAGTTTACTAAGAGTTATTTTTTAATCTTTTAACCAATATAGTAGATAGTTATTATGATAACCAAATGGGTGATTTGCGTGAAATGATATCTATACATACATATAATAAAATTGTAACTAAGCCGAATCTGTACATTAAATATTTTTTGGAAAATCTGATTGAAATAAACTTTACTATCGATACATAGACCGAATCTATAGTTTTTAGAATTTTCGTCTGCCTGTCTGTCTGTCTGTTTGTCTGTTACCGCATCACAGAAAAACCACTGGAGGGATTTTGATGAATTTTGGTATGGTAATAGCTGGTTATCCGAGTCAGAGCTTTTTACCACGGGAAAATGTCTCATTTCAGAGAAAAAATACAAAAACTGCAATGTAAGAGTATACCAATATGTAAAACCTAAGAATTTGGTTTTTGGTCATCTGAACGCGGGCGGAGCCGCGGGCAATGCTAGTTTTAAGAATAAAAGGCGTCGTATGATTTAATTTTATAAATAGAATGGATTGAAAGATGAGTAGAAAGAAGAATGTTTTATGATAACGGCGGCACAAATCACGATGATACGCGTGAGCATTGTTTTCTATAATCTAAAGATATACAAATAAATCGTCTCACGGTGTTTGTGGTCGCACTCCTCCGAAACGACTCGACCGATTTTAATGATTTTTTTGTATATTTGGTAGGTATGGAATAGGTCGTCAAGTATTTTTCACCCCTCTACCCCCATTCCCAATTTTTCATCGCGATTTTAGTATTTTTGTATCTTACGTTACATTTCTTTGATCTTATAATTTATATGGCAGAACAACGTTTGCCGGGTCAGCTAGTTTTAATATAATAAATAATCGAAGTGTTGTGAAGTGCTTCTATTTGTATTCCCGGATCGTATAAAAATATCTTTCGATATAATTAAATTATAATTGTTTCTAGCGGCTCACCCTCGCTTCGTTCGGGTTCGTCGTATTTAAAAAAACAAATCTATCCAACGGGAACCGTACATTTCTCCAAAACAAAAAGTAGCCTATGTGTTATTCTGATGTATGAGCTATATTATTGTAAAGTTTCATTAAAATCCATTTAGTAGTTTTTGTGTGAAAGAGTAACAAACATCCATACATCCATAAATCCTCACAAACTTTCGCATTTATAATATTAGTCCTTCATTACGGAAAACCATAATAACGCACCTGCCTACGTTTCCATTTCAATTACAATCAGACAAACTGTTTATTATGTACCTTTATAACCAAGTACGTGCAGTTTCGCTTATTATGTAACACACATATAGACGGTTGAATTGTTGGAAGGGATGAAGAGGATCCGATTGGCGGGCATTTAACATGTATTGCAGGAAATTGGCGCGAGCGTCGCGTTGCGATCCGACGGTGGAGTTTGTGTAATAATTAGTCGGGCGTAGGGTTGGCAGAAAAAACTATATCGGTCTCAATTACAAAATGTACATTTTTCTTTATTTTCTATTTAGTCGGGTTCATCCCTAGGAATAGATGACTATTATATGATATATAGCCTATAGCCTTTCTCAGTAAACGGACTATCTAATGCAAAAAGAATTTTTCAAATTAGATTAGTAGCTCTCTAGATTGGCGCGTTCAAACAAACAAAATCTGTTTCTTTATAATATTAGTGTAGATAAATATAATATGCATGTACTTTATATATAAGCATTTCGGAAGACATTTTGATAATAAAAAAATAGCAGGTATCTAAGAGTAAATCCGTTTAGAAGAACTGAGCATGCCAACATACACACAGCTTTAACAAAATAAAATATCTAATAAGCTGATCCGACGGTTTAGTTTGTGAAATAATAATAATAATAAAAAACTGTATCGGATTACTGCTATATATGCAAAAGTTTGTATGTGTTTATGTTTGTAACTTCTGGGCGTAATAAATGAAATATTTGAAAAAAAAATTAAGATGGTGATGGTTCAACAATAATTTGTTTTGGTGTAGAGTAAATTAAGAATAAATAATATATGCTTATTAATAACACTCGTTGTCTTTGATTTGCTTAGTACTTTAAAAAAAAACAATGAGAACCTGTCACTAAGCTCGGGTAGAGCAAGAAAATATTTAAATATAAATATATAAAAGGAATATTTAAACATAACCAAATAAACGATAATTCTATATTAAATAATATAAAATTAAGAACTAAAATCAGTCAACCCTAAACACGAGGTAGTTCCATGTACCGGGGCGGAATTATGCTGTCTTTGACAGGGAACTTTGTTGGTATAAATACACCATGGGATTTGAATTGATCCAGTTCGAACTGACTGAACTATAACAGATTGGAATCGAGATGCATCGGTCCGTTTGTAAAGCACTGTTAGTTTTCACTTACGTCAGATTCGGCTGGTTTCATAACGTGTAATTAAGCTGGTGAATGTTTATTATCCATACTAATATTATAAATGTGAAAGTAACTCTATTACCTATTCACGATTAAATCGATGAACAGATTTCGATAAAATTTGGCAAGAATATAGATGACATCTTTCGATCGGGCATACCCTTGATTCCCGTTCCGCTTATCATGCGAGCGAAGCCGCGGGCAAAAACTATAATTAATAATAATATTTCGAATAGCAATATAGGCATAAAACAGAAAAGGCTTGCTGATTAAAAAAAAATACCTACACTATATAGAATATATCAATAATTAAACCATTGCAAATTGAGTTCAAGAGTTTTTACTGCATTCTTCGTACATATTTATACACGCAAACGTATTTAAATAGGCATAAGGAACAATAGTCTATGAATAATATAGATAATACCTATATTTGATAACAAGATTGATATTTTACTTCTCAACAAACAACAAAAAATACATTATCATTACATATTATAAAATAAAGTCTCCCGCCGCGTCTCTCTGCCTACAAAAACTAACGAACGGATTTTCATACGGTTTTCGCCAATGGATAGAGTGATTCATTGGTGTATAATTCATTAAAAAAATGGCTGAAATATGAGAATGATTGTTGAAGATGTCGAAAAAATCATGCCCACTGGGAGCTTTATTGGCGTGCGCCGCGTAAACTAATAAAGTTATATAAAAACAATGTATTACAGAATTATACCTCTTAGAAAGATCTTCCTATTAAACTGTAGCAACGCTATGTGCACGGATCTAGGGACGCACTCGAGCGAAGCAAGAGTAAGTCAGTAGTAATTTCATAATTAGGGGTCAATACGTAGTATAAAACAAAGTCGCTCCCGCTGTTTGTACGCTTAGATCTTTTAAACTACGCAACGGATTTTAATGCAGTTTTCAGCAATAGATAGAGTTATTCAAAAGAAAGGTTTATATGTATAATACACGCATATTATAATAAAAAAAAGCCGAAAAATTCAAAGATTTGTATTTCATACTAACCGTTAAAACTTACTTAATAATTAACAATTCGCAAACGAACAGAATCAAATCAATATTATTTGAATCGATTTTCAGCTAATGTCTCACGTAATATTTCTGGCATCTTACATGAAACAGTGGTCGTAATTCAATACAATACAACGCTAGTAATAAAACTCTTCAGCTCGGGGTTTATACGGCATTATTTACGATCGCTAATGGGCGAGCTTAAAGGGAAAATTAATTTGCGATATATGTATTCATATTTTTCATTATGCAATGATTTATTATGCCGTTGTGTCGTGACTAATGGCTCGCGGCGAATATATTCTATTAATTGTAAGACTAATGCTCCAAATGTGTTTTGATTAATTTCTTTTTTTTTTTTAACTGCATACAGAAAGGAGGTGCTTTTTTTAAATAAAACTATTTATTCGCGGTTCGTTTTTCGAATGCTTTATTATATTTTTAAGACGTCAAAAACTTTGTTGATCCTATGACCATGTTTGTTTGTTTATGCGAAGCATCCGAAATTTCGTAAAGCAAAAATCAAAATAAAAATATAGCCGTCAAAAATCTAAAAAAAAGAAGTTTTATTTGAAATTTCTAATATTCGCGTAAATCAAAAATATAAAAGAAAAATAATAATAAGGTTCTATTTTTAATTAATACATTCATACATACATACATACACACACTTATACATACATAGACTTTTACTTAATATTTATTATATATGTGTATATATTTATATATTTTGTATGTAGGTGCATGGTAGCTAGGTAGCTGATTTATATGGATTTTAATGATTTTCATGAATGAATGGATATAACTCTGAGGGTGGTCTTTTTCCAATTTGAAGAAAATTTTCCACCCCCATCATGAATAATTACTTTTTAGAATGTTTTGAAGTCCGTTCAATTTTTTTTAAGAATTTCTTTGGTAAACTCATTGTTTCAATCATTTGTTTGGCACCGTAACAGTAATTTGTTTTATTTTCAGATCAACTTATATAATATAAAAAATAATATTTCAAAAGTTGAGAAAATTGCATAGCACGCTTTGCTTAAAAAAATGATTGGTATACATTACGTGACAGAGGCTGGTCATATTCTAAAGTGACTTTTATCCTAGACAATATTATTAGATCTTTCGACTTTTACAGATTATTGCTTTTTTGATATATTTTTTTTAAGTAGAACCTTATTTTATTATTAATCTTAACCTAACCTTATAAAGTTGCACCTTAGTCATATTAAAAAGATTTAAAGTAAACGAAAATTCCCTCGTCTCAATAATATATTAAAAAAATTACCATAAAATAATCATACTAATGAGAGAAAAAAAGCAATATATCGTCCATTATTCTTTTACCAATTAATTAAGTTTCTCAGAAGACCGCATACAAGAACCATACAAAGCTTCCAGCGGCACGAGCTTTCTATTGTTTATTCATCACCTATTTAGAATTGTAAATAGTTCATTATCAATTAAAGCTCTAATCAAGAACCATTTCAATAATTTACTATTTATAGAAAGATAGCAGCGGCTTAGCGAAGTAGGCAAAGTGGAAATTTGTTCGTTCCTTTAATATGTAATGTAATGATGATATCATAAAACTAGGGCTCACCTTCGATTCGCTCAAGTTCGTCCCTAGTTAGTTTTAATGATTAGTATGAAATAGATATATTGTATATTATATGATATATAGCCTATAGCCTTCCTCAATAAACGGGGTATCAAATGCAAAAAGAATTTTTCAAATCGGATTAGTAGTTCCTGAGATTACCGCGTTCAAGCAAACAAACTCTGCCTCTTTATAATATTAGTATACATAACCATTGCACTACAGAACAGAAACTAAAATATATGAGAGAAAAAACAATACAAGGTCCCTCTTTATCTTCCACCAATTAATTAACTAAGTTTCAAAATCTAAATCAAAATATTTTATTCAGCATTAAATTATTACAATTTTTTACTGAACATCCACGAGTCTACTACCAGTTCGGATAGAAGAAGCCTCAGACCTGAGAAGAATTGGCGAAAGAAACTCAGCGGGACCAATATTAAATTATATTTTTTTTTGTTTTTTTTTTTTTTTCTCAGAAGTTCTCATACACAAACCATACAAAATTATCACCATAAAATGTTATAACCATATTTAGAACTGTAAATATATAATTATCAATTAAAGCTCTAATCAAGAACCATTTCAATCACTTGCTATTTTCGCTAGCAGCAGCTTAACGAACTAGGCAAAGTGGAATTTGATCGTTCCTTTAATAAATAATATAATGAATTTAGATATACTGTACTAAATCTTTAAGGCGATTGAAAAAGTATTTGTAACGTGATGCGAATTTAAATGTTCGAAAATATAAAAGAAAGTCTGGAAAAGTGTTAGTTTAAATTATTTCTTCGAAAACTTCTAAAGAGCTTTGAAACAATACGATAATTGTCTACGTTATAATAAAACTTACAAAAAATAGACATTGAATCTTAATACGATCCTTAGTTTTATTATTCGATATTGAACAAAATTGTTGGTATTTAAATTAAAATTCTTTAGTACAATATAACAATGGATGGAGATTTCTATTATTTCCAATACTTTGCTAAAATAAAAGATTCTAAAGCTATGTATTTAGTCCTTTTCAACGTCCCTCTGTTGGGGGTGGGCCTCTCTTCAATACGAGGGGGATCAGGCCATAGTACGCTACGCTAGCCAAGTGCGGGTTGACGGACTTCACGTTACGGTTCTTTAGACATGCAGTTTTCTTCACGACATTTTCCTTCACCGTGAATCATATTGGAAATGATTCGCATTTGAAAATATCAGGTGCGAGATCCGGTATTCGAACCCGCTCACTCAGTTTCCCAAGCGGCTGAACCATTGGGATACCACTGCATAGAAAAGCTATATCTAAATGAAATTTTCCACACCAATTACCCTTCTGCAAACTTATTATTCTATATCAGTTAAATTACAATATTTCAATAGCACGTCTTTCAGTAGCAAAATCCTGTTTTTCTATTTAATTAAGCCCAAACGTTTCGTTTAACCGAGTGTCTAGCGTCCAGACGAGATGTAAAATATTTACGACTGGGTGTGAATTATTTACTGTTACTTTTACGCGGCTAGGGCGACGCCACCTGACTTCGAAACCAGCTAATAAATCTATTCGATCATTTACGTCTTTAAGTATTTAAAATGGACCCAGTTATGCAAAAAACAGCCATGTGCGTAAAAGTACCAACAGAGTTATAAGCATTTTTCTGTCGATAGTTGCACTTGGGTTTTGTTTTGTTTTTCTGGTTATTTTAAAATTGAACAATATTTATATAAGTATTGTTTATTTTTTATAATTATTTTATTTTTTATAATAAAATGCTTATAACTCTGTTGGTACTTTTACACACATGGCTGTTTTTTGCATAACTGGGTCCAAATACTGTAGGGTTACTGCAATCATAATGATAAAATACTACTTTGTTTAAGTAAGGCTTGCTTCTTAAGCAGATTATACATTTTTTTAATTTAAATTATCTATGCTAATATTTTTAAGGTAATTATGATTTATGTCTGTCTGTACCTACGTGTTTTTCCAAGTCGTTGTCTATCCGTGTATAAAATTTTATCCAAATCCGTCCAGCCGTTTCCGCGTATAAGACAAACATAAACACATACAAACTTTCGCAGTTATAATAGTAGTCAGAAAATAGCGAAAACTAAAGACTTAACACCTCCAGGGTAAGAAATTAATTAAATTGCTAAAAAAACCTATTGTTATCTGACACGCCGGCGCAGCGTGTCGGCGGTCATGGAGGGATTAATAAATTCAATGTTCAACTTCAAAAAAGTTTTCTTCTTATCCATAATTTTGAAACTATGAAATAGAAAAAAGTTTTTGGTGGACTACGAGTACTATCCTATCCTATCTATATATATAATCAATTGCTGTGGTACACAAGTTTGTTTGTCCATTTGTCCACTGCCACTGAGACTAGGCCCTTATATTTTTCACACTGGTGTCTCATAAATCCCGAATGGTGATCGGACCCTCGTCTCCGTATGTCACCTTCCACTTAATCACTACATAAAGCTCCTTATTTATTTGTTTTCCTCGCACATTATTACTGAACTCATCTGGAAGTACTGTCGATAATTAATGTAGATTGATATAAATTAGAGCTTATATTTTATATACGAATATGATTTGGCTGTTCCTTATGTTAGAGAGTGTTTAGTGATGATGAATAGAAGTAATAACATATTATACATTAGCCAAAACAGTTTTCATATTTAATGATACAATATGTTTATGGTTAAGATTTAATACAGTATGGTTAAAGGATGATTTCCGGGATAAAAAGTATCCTATGTCCTTCCCAGGATCTCAAACCATCTTATTACCAAATTTCATCTAAATCGGTCCAGTAGTTTCGGAGCTCAATCGGTACAAACAAACATACAACGAAATCTTCAAATAAGTGCTTTGATGTATTACGTGTTATTTACATATATAAATACAGAAAAAATAAGTATAAGTTATATAATATATGTGACCTTATGGAAAATTGAGACCAATTCTAGCTTTTTTGTGTTCTTGCATAAGTTAACATCTGTGTGTATTATTTACATAGACATAAAGACAAACTTATTTTTTAATACACCCGTCTAAAACAATAACGCGAGCGAAATTTATCATAAAACCGTTCAAGAAACATTTTTAAAAGGCATTACCGGCAAGTTACTTTAAAGCGAGTTTTATAATTGCTAAGAAAATCTTCAAATGAATTAGAAGGCGACATCTAGTAAAGTATGTTGCTGAATGAACATTTATTAATTATTATTATGCGTCTTTTGTCGTACATATTTCTTTTAGTATGGGACATAAAACGTGATTTGCGACAGGCTAATCAATCTATCCAGGATTATAAGCTTTTTCGCTAGATAGGATTTATGTGGAGCACTGTCTGGCCCTTGGCATACTTTGGCAAATGCCAGCTCATAAGATTTATTAGTCTGGCAAAACAATAGTCTGTCTGAGTGAAACGTTATTGATTGTTAACAGCCTGCTGTTGAAAGATCGCAGCTTTTATTTTGGTCCAGTGGAACTTCAATTAATTTTGAATTTAATGTCCAATTTGTTAGAGCACGATCTTTGGCTAAGTGATTATGGGCGTAGACATTTTTTATGTTTTTTGCGTTTAGTTAAAACATAAATGAAGTACTAAAAGCATTTAATGAACATTGCAAAAAAATTTTTAGAGGGTACTTTAAGTCAGGAGTAGTCAGAAAATTATAAAAAACTAGCGACTCATTCTCGTTTCGCTCGGGTTCGTTCGTCTCTAGGTATGTTTTAACGTTAGTATAGAATAGATAGGCTATATTATTATATACTTATTATGATGAGTTGTTGTGGGTTGTATTATAACGTGTTTTCCCGTGAGAATGAGATAATTTCAAGCGGTAAAAAGTAGCCTATGCCACTTTCCAGCTCTTCAACTATCTTCACACAAAAAATCACGCCAATCGGTCATTCTGTTTTGACGTAAAAGACGGACAAACAAACAAACAAACAAACAAACGAACAAACAAACACGCTTTCACATTTATAATATTAGTAAGTATGGATAGTACCTATGGTTGTACTAGTTAGTTAATTTTCAAAACTATACAACTAACAGACAAAACAATTCTTTAAATTTTAATACGAGTATAACAAATAAATGGAAATCACATAGAATTGTAAACTCCGATCACGTAATCGCTATTATTGACATTGATAGGAAATTGCAAGTAGCAGAAGGTAACTCTGCTAAAATTCGAATCTCATAAAACATTTGACGCGTGAACAAATTCAATTCCGTACAAATTGGAAGGCAAATTAGATTCACTATAGATAACCGTTACGAGGTAACGAATGATAGTAAAAAATAGAAAACCTCGGAATACATTTACAAAGTTTCGTTCGCTTACTGCGATTCTCAATAACCTATCTATAATATCGTCCTTACTACTGTGTGATGTGTGGAGGGCTCATTAGCTTCTGGCAATTCGGCCGGGCGCGAAGCCAAGAAACGCACTGGGAGGAGGCCCACTTTGGTGGGTGGTGTGCCATGCGGGTTGCTCCTGGTACTTCTTTGATAGCTGAGATAGATTGTTGGAGCAACCCCATGGTTGTTGTGGTCTGCTTCGGCAGACCTACCGTCGGGGCTGCGAGGCGCCATTAAGAAGGAGGAGGTTATGTTGGATTTAAGTGGGTAATACCGCTTTTCTAGTCGGTGAGACCCACATAACCCTATATGTCTACAGGTGGTATGCGTAAATGCATTTACCAACTTTAAAAAAAAAAGTCATAGTATCTGTGTCCTAAACATTCAAGTCCGTCCAGCCCTTTCAGCCTGAAGGAGTAACAAACATACACACTCACATACATATATAAATTAGCCCGATTCCTATCGCTAATAAGAAAAACAACAGATATAGATAAGCTATTGAAATCTGCGGTTATACAGACTATTATACGTATCTTTAACTATCGTATTTAAGTCTAGATAAAAGAGATTGATGAAACGAATACGTGGCACAAGATTGAGTGGAAAACGAGAAAGAAAAGGGGTAGTCTCGATTAATTTATAAAGACAGTCGTTAGAAGATAAAATAAAGGAGCTCAAGCCAGAATGCAACATAAAAAATGATCAATCACCAGAATGTAACATAAAAAAACAAAAAAAATGATCGTTAAGAAATCCGTCACTACGGTCTATCTCGTTGGGGCATAGATAAAAAGATTTACATTACATCAAGCTTGCCTATTAGATTGAGGAAAGTATATTAAAATAGTATAGGATTTGACCCCGAGAATCTCGGACTGATGCTATTTTCTATAAACTTCATTGGAATAAGCTTTCGAATATGAAACAATATTGAAAGTTGCATAAAAGTTTAGAGATCATAAACAAGTTAACTTTTGCCGTTAGATATCTGATAGTATTATACAAAAATTTTCTGGTGCAAGATGAATAAAAATAAAGTTCATTCATATTCAGTAGATTTGGGAAATACAAAAAAATATATATGTTAAATGAGTAGTGAATTCGATTCCCATATGAAGCAAATACCTCAACACTTCTCATACTTCCTTTCTTGGTAGAACTAAACCATGAAAAATTTGCTCTTGAAAACGTTTAAAATAATAATAATAAAATAATTATTATATACGTCTGTATGAATATATTTAAAACCTAATACCTATAGTTTAATTAGTTTATATATTAAGTCTAATTTGTGTATTTAGATTTTTTTAATTTAATATGCATTGGTGCAGCGTTTGCTGAATTTCGCCTGCGCCTAAAAATGCAAAGTGGCTGACTGCTTGGTCATCGCTTTGCTGTACTTAATGTCTAATTTATAACATACGAGCTTCATACTTTGTTTGAGCTTTCGGGGTGAAAATAACTTAGAGTGTACTTCTTTAAATAGTTTTTATTGATCATATTTTTTTAAACTTAAAAATTGAATTTTATGTATTTCAATACGCTTAAGTAGGAGAAAATGGCGGACCTAAATGTTTATATTGCAGAATTTGTATTTGAATAAAATTATAATAGTTTAATTATTATAGATTAAATATATAAGTATGTTGGGACACACAGCACCATCCAGTTCCATGGTAAGCTACGAGGCTTGTGTTATGGATACCAGATAGTTGATACACTACACTGTGTAGTACATATATACCTATAACTTTAAATACCTATATTTAAATTTTAAATACGTAAATATATATTATACATATAAACACTCATGACTGGAGTACAAACATTCGTGCTCATCACACAAATGAATGCTCCCAGCGGGACTCGAACCCGCGACCGCTGACACAGCAAGTAGGGTAGGTAACTACAAACTGAGCCGAACGTTTCGTCAGGTCGTTATTAAAAAGCTAGAATCCAGTCAAATATATTCTATAAGTGTTATGTCAAATAAGTGTTTCCGCAGGTAATTTTTTTTTTTAATTTCTTTAGATCTTTTTTTAATTATTTGATTACCCCTATTAGAAAAAACAAAGTAAAAAAAAAACCTAAATCAAATATCTAAAATCCACTTAATCAGCTAAAAGCCTTCAGCCCAATCTAAATCTTCCAACCAAACAAATCTAAGTCACCATTACAAAATCCTATATACCATAGTTTGACACGTAACACACCGTTAGGCGCTAATTAAACTTGGATAGTTGCAGTAATTAGTGGTCGACCCCCTACATTTACCCCTAAACACCCCCTCCACCCCTAAAATCCCACCCCTAAACCCCTTGTACCCAGATAAGCGGAACACGGAAGGCTTATCAACAACCCCGTAATCTATAAACAGCGTAATCTTTATGCTTTTCGTGTATACTAAATTTGTATTCGTCGGAAAATGGGTTAGAATTTTCTTGTGTAGAAAAATAGGGTATCAGTGAGTGATGGATCTTTGCTGGTTCGAGTAAAACTAAATTCAAGATTTAGATTAAGATTAAGAGGCCTAATGTTTTATGCACTAGCGCTTGTTAGTGACTTTGTTTAAAAATGGAGTTGGGGACACTAGGACGTATGGTAGGTGAAATAGGCTATTATTTAAATCGGTAACATCTAGTGGTTTATGTGGGACCTCAGAGAGAAGATGTACTGAATATATGTAGTAGTTTTTAGCCCTTTTTTTAACGTCCCACTGCTTAGCATGGGTCTTCCTGTAATGTGGGGGGGGGGGGGGGGATCTACCACGGTCTACCACGCTGGCCAAGTGCGGGCGGCCTGCACTTGCCTTTCGAAAACTTGCTAGGTTCTCTCAGACATACAGGTTTCCTCACGCGGTACGTGCGCAGCATAGACAGGTAGACGATACAATAAAATGGAATAATAACGGAAAAATAAAATATGAAACTAAAAAATAATCACATTTAGGCAAGTATTCTGTAAGCAATATAAAAGAAAATAATGAAAATATACAAAAAGTAAATCGACAAAGGATATTAGATCATAAATTTTTTAAATATATAATAAAAGAAAACTTTCGTCGTAACGACAGTCTATACTTAGTACTTACTTACTGTATTGAAGTAGATTTCTAAAACAACCAACGCTTTTAGGTTAATTGGAGGAACAACTTTTATGATTATCTCAGAAGTAACATCTGTAAAATTCAAATCTATATATACTGTATTTTTCTTTAAATGAAACGATAAATTGAGCGTAGTAAGAATAAATTGTTATACATAATGTATCATTTACCTAGCCACTAAAGTAAATAATAGTAAATTATCTATAGTCAATTCATGGGCGATGAATATATTTTCCAAAATTAAACGAGGCATATTGAGTTATTTTTTTAACCACCCTCTTGAGAAGAATCGCAGGCAAAAACGAGTGTTAAAATAAATCTATTTCTATTATTGCCATATATAATAAATCAAAGCGAAAAGAATTTAAACTAAATAATGTTTTAATTTTGAGAGTATATTTATTTGTCTTGTATAAACCAAGTCGCTTTCAGAGTTTTGCTGTAAAATATGAGCTTAGATCTTTAAGCTACTAACTGGATTACTTTTATTAAAGCCATGTGCGAGAATCCAAGCAAATATTGCAAAAGAACAAAAACATATGCATAAGAATTTTTAGTGAAGTAATTTTAAAACGTATAAGATACTTAGTATATGAAAGTTATTGTAAAGAAAAAGAACAATGGTAGTCAGTGTCTGGCGAATTTAGAAGTCTATTGAGGAGTGGCCTCCAAACCAAAATGCACATATTAATTTAACCTATACTTAGAGCAAATACTATATATATATATATATATATATATATATATATAGGTAAGTAGTTTAATTATGAAGTTAATATAATATTGATATTGTCGGTTACATAAAAAACATGAGAACATTGCGTGCCAGTGCATATAAATTTAATTGTATCGCAATTGTGTTTACGATTCATGAGCTTAAACTTAAGTTTATTATTGGCCATTAAAACAATAATTATTAATCCCGTTTGAAAGAACTCTAGATAATTTAAAGTTATATAATGGAAAAGTATTCTGCGAGTGATTTGAACAAGAGTAAATTATATTTAGCCCTATTTAACATCCCACTACTGGAGGTGGGCTCTCTTCAATACGAGGGGGATCAGGCCATAGTCCACCACGCTGGCCAAGTGCGGGTTTATGGACTTCACGAGTCTTTTGAAAACTTGTCAGGTTCTCTCAGACATGTAGGTTTCTTTACGATGGTTTCCTTCTATAAGCGGTAAGGCATATAGTAATCATGTTGAAAATGATTTGCACATGATAATATCACAGGTGCTCGGGATTTGAACCCGATTCACTTGGTTTTCTAAGCAAGCGCGATACCACTGGGCTACCACTGCGACATTAATATTACAAATGCGGAAATTTGTCAGTATGTTTGTTACTTCTTTACGCCCTAAGAGTATGGAGATAGCTAATGTCCTAGATTAACATAGACTACACTACATTTTTTCATACCTACCACGTGACCGGAGTCGGAGGTAATACCTAGTTTTAGCTACCACTCACGATATCTGTATATAAATATTATAAATGTGAAATTTTGTGAGTATGTATGGACGTTTATTACACTTTAACGCCAGAATGGCTGAACGGATCTGGATGAAATTTGGCACAGAGATAGACTATAGTCAGGAATAACACATAGGCTACTTTTTATCCCGGAAAAATGTACGGTTCCCGTGGGATAGGTACGTTTTTGTTTTCCTAGAGGTCAAGCCGAGTGAAGCAAGGGTGAGCCGCTAGTATAAGTATAAAATGACCAATCATTATAATTAGAACAGTATCGGGTTGTATTAGCGCAGTGGAGCGTCAATGCGCTTATGTGATTATGATTTAATGCGATATGGTTTTAACTAACCTTTAATTAACGCTGTGTATGAACACACATTGTTGTTGTAAAATTAATTAATTTTATATTGCTTGAAATTTTTTTTTGTTTGCGTCAGGCTAAGACTTGTTATTCACAGTCGTGAGAGATGAGTGCGATATAATCGTAGATAATATAATAGAATCTTAATCGTAGATATTTTAAATATTATTTGTTATTAGCGACCAACCCTTGATTCGCTTCGGGTTCGTGCCGTACATTTAACCGGGATAAAAGGTAACCTATGTGCTATTCCAGACTATAATCTATCTCTGTGCCAAATTTCACCTAAATCGGTTCAGCCGTTCTGGCGTGAAAGAGTAACAAACATCCATGCTCACAAACTTTCAAATTTATAATATTAAGTATAGATTAGTATGAATTTTATTATTATTGTTCCATTTTATTTTAACGTGCTATTTAAAAAAAGCATTAATTACTATTTTTATTATTAAAAATATTTAAATTTGAAGAAAACCTTTGTTTGTGTATATTTTATTGAAATTGACATTTAAAAATTCTAAGAAAAGTTAAATCATATAATAATATTATTATTTTACAATACAATATTTCTAGGTAACCTGTATGTATAACATACTACCTAGAGTCACATAAATTAAAAAAAAAATCGGTATTTACAACCCAACTAAACGTCGTTCGTGTTTTACAAACCAATATTTTTAGTTGACTTAAGGCGTTTAAAATACTACCTAGTATCTAGCCGTAAATAAATCTATACATATAATGAAATTCTGAGTCGAATCTGTAGGTACATTAAAAATCTTATTGAAATAGTCATTATTATCGATACAGAGATACAGGATAGTTTTTAGAATGTTTGTCTGTCTGTCTATGTGAATGCATTACGAGAAAACCACTGGACAGATTTTGATGAAATTTGGTAGATGACAGCTGCTTATCCGGGTAATGCAAATATGCAGGTGATTCTAATGTTAAAATTTCGTTTATAGAATCCTCAGACAACGATGATAAAATTATTCTCTTCTTAGTACGCACTGTTTAGTTTATTTTACTTTCTTTAGAACTTTCCTTCCGATATCAGTGTTGTTATTGTTTGATGGCTTTCTTTTTTCCATGTTGATTTTACAAAATGTATTAAATTGTTGTAACTCGGACATCACAAAAACGCGTATGACAGTTGAATCAAGATGTCGTGAAAAGAGGTCATTTAAAAAAGGAATAGTTTAAACTTAGGATACTTTTTGCTGCAAGAAAATATCTCATCTCTGAGAAATCCATACTAAAGGTTAAAATATAACTAAAAACGAACCCGACAACGAACAAATATTCATTTTTAATATAAAAATATAATAAAAATGAATATTCGATGGTTAAATGATATAACCTCATTACATCGCCCGCGCCAGTGCCGCCATATCGCGTTGCATCTATGTCGCGTCACTGCACATAAGCGATTAACGCAGCCGACCCCTAACCTTCAATTAAGCTACGGCCTGAGGGTTTACACGTTCATAGACTACAACCGCTTTTGCTTTAATAAAATCTATAAAGTCTACTTATTAGTTAGTTGGTATAATAGAAGAAAAGGTCGTGGGTTCGATCTCATGCAATGTTATTTTTTTTATGGAATAACGTACGTCATATATAAATATGATGGCGCTGTATTTAAATGAATGTTAACTTTATTATATAAGCTGACTCGACAGATGTTGTTCTATCTAAATTCCGATGAATTTGCTTGTAATTTTTGAGTTAAAAAAAAAACAAAAAAATGGTTCAGTTTTCTCGAATTTCCCCAAAAATATTAGAAAATCAGTTCAACCATTTCTATATCATGAAAATGTTCAGTCCAATGGTTTTGTTTTAGATTTTAATCTAAATACTAAATACTAGAATAGTTAATGCGAGTATACCTTAGGAGAAAGACTTATGCCTTTGCAGATTTTTCTGTAGGCCTTATTAAGACCTACAATTTTCTAGTATACTTTTTCTATGTATCTCTTAAAGTTAAGCCAGCGTAATTCACACAAATTTCTAAGGACAACTTGATAGAACCAGTTATTGTGTTTTCCCGTGGGAAAAGATTTGCCTGTAGTAAAAAAGGTATCCTAAATGTTGAGCCGAGTAATAAGTTATCACTACACAAAATTTAGATAAAATCGGTTCAGTACTTTTTGCGTGAAACGCGCACACACAAACCGACAAACATATATACAGACAACAAATTTAAAATCTATTGTTTTGGAGTCTATATTCTGTACACAATATGTTAGTCATTGTTTTTAAAAAATATTTCATATGCAGATTTCGCTAAGGTACTATTTTATTTACTAGCGGCTCAACATACGTTTTAACGATTAATATAAAATATAAATCTTTGAATTTCTCGGCTTTTCTGTACTATAATATGCATGTATTATACATTTAAACCTTCCTTTTGAATCACTCTATCTATTGCTGAAAACTGCATTAAAATCCGTTGCGTAGTTTAAAAGATCTAAACGAACAGACAGCGAAAGCGACTTCATTTTATACTATGTAAAGATATGTATAGATGTACAAAATAATTAAGCATCACCATAGGAACATACTTGTTAGTAATAGTACGTATATACTATATTAAATCTCATTTCTATATGTAAATGTGAAGCAACCTCAATTGACTGTCATAAATCGCGTGAAGTCAGACGTTATTGATTTAACCCTTATCTTAACGCTGTTGCTATAATAATTTTCGATGCATTTATGATCTATATATATATATATATATATATATATATATATATATATATATATATATATATATATATATATATATATATATATATATATATATATTCCGAAAAAAACATCGAGTCGCCCAGTTACTTTCCATTATGGTTTCTAGTTCACGATAGAAGTAAAAATCACCTGAGTTTTATAATTATTATTATAGCTTTACGGCTATTTACTACTAACACAACATATCGATTGATATAAGTATGTATATAGTTTTGACGAAGTTATCGCATATGGTTTGTGTTATTACGGTGTGTGGTAATTTAGTAGGAAATGCAGTTAGGCAAACTACCAGTACATTCACGAAATTGAATGCACTAGACGTGATAGTTACGTAATACGTTCTGATTGAATTTAGAATTTCCTCATTTCTAAAAGGCGATTAAGATATTATAAGAGTACATAAAAATTTAGCGACTTAGACAAGATGCCTAACAGTCTATATGTCACTTCAGGTCATAGTCTGTGTACTAAATTCCATCTAAATCCGTCCAGCCGTTTCGGAGTGAAGGAGTAACAAACAAACTTACAAACATACAGACTTTCGCATTTATAATAGTAGTATAATTAAACAGTGCGTAAGTACTATAAATCTTTTGCTAAACTCCCTTTTTCTTTATAAACCACAAAAAACGTCAAAGAGGAAGATTTGAAAGAAATGTACTTTGGTACATAAACAAAAACAATACCCTTCGAAAAGACGAAAAGAGTCCAAAAACTGAAGTCCCCGTTCAAATTGGTATGCAAATATTTATTTTTACGACTCCCACATCACCATACAAACTGCCGACGGAAAAAACCGTCGTAGGGGCCCTAGGCATATCGTGATCATCTGGTTATGCTTACTCAGTAAAGTGAGATGGAATTTCAATACTTTACCTAAGCAATCTAAGGAAAATAAAAATAATAAAATATACTAGAATACGCAGTGGCCGAAAATCAAATATAATCTTTACAATTGTTTCCAAAAATTTTTTGTATTGATAACACGAAAGCATCTATACATACTCTATACAGATAAATAAAATTGAAGTGTCTGTTTGTAATATCAAAATAACAGCGTTTTACTAAATGCATATGAATTATGAAATTATATACGGTATTTATAAAAAAATTACATATTTTTTTAAATGTTTGTTTGTCTGTCTGTTTGTTTGTTCCGGATAATATTTGAATCGGCTGGAGTGATTTTGACGGGAATTTCACTGGAAGATAGCTGATATTATAGGGAATAACATAGGTTACTTTTATTTTCAAAAAGAATTAGGTTTCCGCTCAAAAAAATTAAAACGTACCCAGGAATGAACCCGAGCGAAGCGAGGGTGAGTCGCTAGTAAATACTAAACAAAAAAAAAAACGAAAATTGGTTGACAAGCAGAGGAGAAAAAAACACTGTACTGTTTTGGCTTTGTCTATTTATATATAGATATCTAATAATCACTAAGGCTGAAATTATAAATTTTAATTATCTCACATACACATATTATAATTGCATACGAAAATAGTATAGCAAACAGCTCCTTTCATAATAACATATGGCTAAAGCTGGCTACAGCTCTAAAGATAATAATGAAAAATATTATCGCCCATCAAACTATTTATATCGTATTTAATACAATAATGAGGCACTAAATCAACCATACAACTGCTTATAGGCGCTATAAAGGAGGTTCCGATATGAAAGAAACTCGAAAGTTTCTTGCCGTCCGTACGTAGTCCAAGACTTAAATTGCCAAAGTTAATGCATAAATAAAACGCAACAATATAGGGTCAGAGCGCATTAATTCCGTTCAACGCCCGATAAATTAGAGATTATCTAATAAATAATTGACTTAAGTAGGATTGTAATAAAGAGGTAAGCATTTATTTCCCAAGGAATTTTCATTGATACACTAAACATTTCCACCGTTGAGTTATATTCAGAATTTCCCGAATAGATCGACGCTTAAATTTTATGCCTGGCTTATATTTGTTTAGGAACTAAAGATCCAAACTTGCCTTTAAGTACGTTATTTATATTTAGTATAAACTGTTATATGTATGTGCAAAAAAAGGTTTATATTGTATTTTTATCTATATAATAAAAGTTTTGGGCTGTCCGTCCGTGCGGCTGACAGTTAAATTGAGAAAGTCAATGCATAAATAAAAGGCAACAATGTAATCGTGGGGTCAGGGCGGTGTAACACGTCTCTGTTCATCGCCCGACAGATTAAGGGTTTCTTCCAGGGATATAACGTAACTCTGTTACATAGAACCTTAATAGAAACATTTTCAATTTCTTTCACACAAAAGCTTTCTTAGATATAAAGGATACTGTGGCTTAGTGGCTACATTTTCCACTAGTATAAATTTATTAGGTTTTAACGTTTAGTATAGATTTCTTAGAAATGAGATATTTTCTCGCAATTAAAAGTATCCTATATGTTGACCCGGATAACCAGCTATCATCATACCAAATTTCATCAAAATCTGTCCAGTGGTTTTCTCGTGATGCGTTCCCAGACAGACAGAGAGACAGATAAAAATTCTAAAAACTATACAATTCGGCCTTTTTATCGATAATAATGACTATTTAAATAAGATTTAAAAAAAAATATTTAGTGTACAGATTTGATTCAGTTAGAATTTATTATATATATAGATAGATAGATATCGGGAGTAAAAATAAAGACAGAAATCGAATGATTTGTATCTATTTGGAAAATGACGATTTTAATAAGTGAAAATTAAAGTATATATCTACGAAAATCTTATTTAACTAGAAATTTTATTTTTGAGAAGAACAATATGGAAGGAAATATTTAGCTTTTAATAAGGAAAGAATTGCGACGGCAGCATATGTCGAACTGGATCGTCGACTTTAAACGCCGTGAAGCGTCTGCACAAAGTAACATCAAATAATACTTGTTGTTGAAGTATGTCTAGATGTAGGAAACCCTCAAGGGACTCAGGAAATAATAAGTTTACGAAAAAATAAAGACGCTACATTTGTTCGTGAAATTATTTACAAAATCCCTGATAGGTTGATTAAATTAGACACACTCTGAAAGTTACGTACAATAAAACACAACATGCACCTAATTTACTTGTCTCTGTTTCTCTCTGACTATTATATGTATGCAAAAGTGGTGTATGTATGTTTGTTAGTTCTTTACGCTGAAACGGCTGGGCGTATTTGGATGAAATTTAGCCCACAGATAGATTATAACCTGTTGTAATAGGCCATTGGTACGTAGGGTAGGTGACCAAAGTGAGGGAAATCGGTAGAATATAAAATATCATTTAGATCGTTTTTGTATAGAATGTATTCAGCCCTTTTTTTTAACGTCCCACTGCTGGGCACGGGCCTCTCTTCAATACGAGGGGGATCAGGCCATAGTCCACCACGCTGGCCAAGTGCGGGTTGACGGACTTCACAAGTCTCTAGAAAACTTGCTAGGTTCTCTCAGACATGCAGGTTTCCTCACGATGTTTTCCTTCACCGTAAGGCAAGTGGTAATCATGTTAGAAATGATTCGCACATGAAAATATCAGAGGTGCGAGACCCGGGATTTGAACCTGCTTCACTCGGTTTCCCAAGCGAGCGCGTCACCACTGGGCTACCACTGCCTCTACTCTCTTTTGTATAGAAACAAGCACAGAATATACTTTGCTAAAGACATGTCGTGCCATTACATATATGTTTTGCCGTCACTAACTTTCCAGACAGATTCAATTTTGTGACAAAACGTTACCTATTGCTCAAGTGTTTAATCAATCAATAAAAGTTTGTGCCAAATTGGAAAAGACGATCTCATATTAGAAAAATGAATGATTTCTTCATCTTATATAAAACTAGCATTGCCCGCGGCTCCGCCCGCGTTCAGATGAAAAAAACCAAATTCCTAGGTTTTATATTAGTATTACATTGCAGTTTTTGTACTTTTTCTCAGAAATGAGATATTTTCCCGCGGTAAAAAGTATCCTAAATGTTGACCTGGATAACCAGCTATTACCATACCAAATTCCATCATAATCTGTCCAGTGAATTTCTCGTGATGCGGTAACAGACAGACAGACAGATAAAAATTCTAAAAACTATAGATTCGGACTCTGTATCGATAATAATGTCTATTTCAATTAGATTTTCCAAAAAATATTTAATGTACAGATTCGGCTTAGTTACAATTTTATTATATGTATAGATGTACTACCAAAGGTTTTAACTTTTCTCGCAGACAGCTAGTGAATTAAATAAAAAACTGTGCGAGGAAAAATGAGGCAAGATAAACGCCTTAGATAAGAGCAAGAGAAAAAAATGGTTAACTTTCATCGCTTCGTGGTAATCAATTATACATATCTTTCATCAACGGTTTTATTTAAGACTAGCGATTCACTATCACTCCGCTCGGGTTCGTCCCTACTTACGTTTTAACGTTTAGGATAGATTTCTCAGAGATGAGATATTTTCCCGCAGTAAAAAGTTTCCTATATGTTGTATCATCATACCAAATTTCATCAAAATACCTCCAGTGGTTTTTCCGTGATGCGGTCACACACAGACAGAGAGACAACTATAGATTCGGCCTTTGTATCGATAATAATGACTATTTAAATAAGAATTTCCAATATATATATATATATATATATATATATAATGTATATATTCGACTCAGAATTTTATTACATGTATAGACTACCAACTTACCCTCACTTCACTCGGGTGCGTACTTAGGTGCCTTTTATATATTTTATAATATTATAAAGTTGTAGCGCCACGTTTTGGCCATTTTCAATTCTAAACTTTTCATTTAAATGCTTACAGCTGTTATATCGTGAAAGAGTAACAAACATACTCACATCCATACAAACTTTCATATTGTATACTTTCATAGTGCTACTATTATTTCAATCTAATATATAAAATTTCCATGTCACAATGTTAGTTACCGTACTCCTCCGAAACGGCTTTACCGATTTTTACCAAATTTTATATGCGTATTCTGTAGGTCTGAGAATCGGCTGCTATCTATTTTCCATACCCCTAAGTGATAAGGGTGGCCCACGTTAGTAATTAATACGTCGCTAGTAATTAATAAATAATCAATATTAAATGTATTAACTATACAGTATCATTATTAATAATAATTGATCTAAGACCCTATTTAGGCAATTATTCATTCCGAAACTATTATCCTGTAAGTGTCCATCGTAATGTAAAACAATTGAGGCCCATCCATTATACAGGAATATCTAACAATACGTACAATGGCACCACATCCACCTCCCATCCCCCGTATTCCAGGGGCGTCTTCCAAGGGTTGTTATCAGGCATGTAGCGGTATATGTTCATTGTTTTGTATCTTAGTCTATGTGTCTAGTGAGGTCTGCCTGTATTAACTTGTCACTGTGTTTGATCCTGGATTGACTGTTACGACAATTTCCTCCGATTCCTCGAACTGTCCACCCCAAAATTACACTAGGCGTATTGTTGTTTTTTGGACATTTAAGTCAATTCTCGGAAATTTAAATTATTGCGAAGGGGAAATAATGATTAATTACTAAAAATAGAATTACAAATAGTTATTTATGTATATTTGTATCTATCAAAAATAAATTTTCTAACAATCATTTCGTATAGCTGATTTATTAAGCTTATAAAGTCCACTTATTAGTTTTATGCGGCAACATATCCTTTGAAGAATATATATGTTGATAAATATGTTGGGACATTAACACACAGCACCATCTAGTTCCATGATAAGCTACGAGGCTTGTGCTATAGTTTACCAGAGAGTTGATGCACTACACAAATAACTTTAAATATATATATATATATATATATATATATATATATATATATATATATATATATATATATATATATATATATATATATATATATATATATATATATATATATATTCGTGTCATATTAACCTCGTTCATGACATTACTATCCATGACCGAGACCAGTACATAAAAGACACTAAACAAATATTGAATAATAGCAGGTGACCATATTAAAATACTATTAGTACGCAAACATACATATAAAGCTGGAAACTACACCATATGGTGTATATGTACATATATCATATTCGAGGTTCGCTGTCTTGTGGAAGATTACTTGCCAAGCTGGTCTTAGAAGCTCTCGTCCAGTTGAAATATACCATGAAAATCTAAGTTTAACCCCATAAATAATTACATTACATAGAGTAATTAAAGAGTAATAAAAATTAAAAATCATTTTGTAAACTTCCTACACAGTTTACTTTCATCCTTTATCACGTTATATTTTTATAGTTGGCATTTGTTCTATAATATTATCTACACCATAAACGTAGAGAATGGACTGAGCAATAGTCATATGAAATTGAACACTCTCTAGAAAGAGAGAAAAAGAGAGTGCTGCATTAGCCGCAAGATTGGATTCAATAACACGGTTTTAACCCTCAAAATATATCAGAGTGTGATAAAAAATAATGTTATAAATATCTTCAAATTAATCGTACTTCAATTAATGAAGAACACTCCTGACCGCACATTCGTTTTGTCTCTGTCGCACCTTTCCGTCATATTTAGGTTACGGCTGGCAAAGTAACACTTAATGCTTTCATATATGTTTATAGTCTACACATGACACATGACTTAGATACATATGTCGTTTCTACACATTTCTTAGTTCATCATAGTTTTTAAGATAGAAAAAAGTAGCAGAAGGAATATTTAATTACATATAGTATAGACTTACCGCTTTCCGAAACCGATGAAGGCGATCTCTCAGCCGTAGACACGCCGGATGAGGACTCGAGGGACGACAGCGAGTCTGCCCTTGTTGCGTGCGCGTGCGTCATCGCGCTCTCTTCTAGGGAACGGGTCACGTCCCTACTCGCCCTTAACTGTGCTAGTCTCCGTCGCAGATAACGCTGTTCCCTTGCTAACTGTTCTTTGTGACTTGAGTGCCTTTTTTCCCTTTCTTCAAGGCTCTGGAAAATTAAAATCAAATGAAAGTTTAAAATTTAGTTTGTTAATGATTATTATAATATGATTATCACAAGATGAAGGTAAACATCGTGAGGAAACCTGCATGTCTAAGAGAACCTAACTAGTTTTCGTAAGACATGTGAAATTCGCAAATCCACAAACCCGCACTTAGCCAGCAGGTGGATTATGACCCGATTCCTGTTGCATTGAACAGTGGGATGTTAAAAGTAATTGAATTGGAATGAATTACATTAGAACTAAAATAAAATATGTAAATAAGTCTGTTTTAAGTCTCTAGTCCAACCACCGTAAAAGAGTGAAGTGATTTTATATATAATATGTGCTATAATACTTTCTTAGATTTACGCGAATTTTTGACATTTTAAATAAAACTACCTTTTTGGATTTTTCACGGACTTATTTTGATTTTTGGTTCCCGACATTTCCGAGGTATTATACAGTTGTTACAGACAGCCTACCCACAAATAAAATGAATTCAAAAAAATAAAAAATGTACCTTACAATATTTTTTAATTTTAAAGATATTTTTAATTTTAATTGGTTTTAAAATTGAATATGGAATATTATTTATTTAATTTTAGCTGTTATTATTATAATTTTTTAGAAAAAAATATTAATTAGTAATTTATATTTATTATTTATTAAAAAAACAAATATGTTCTATTTATACTTAACGAGGTAAATAGTGTGTTATTATAACGACAATAATATTATCATAATTGAAATAAGCTTGCAGGTCCGGGCTGGTGGCAAATAGCATAGGATAGAGAGAAGTGGGCAACTGGGCATCTTTCGAGGAGACCTTACCCAACCCGGGGACCTTGCTTAATGCATATTTATATATATTAAAAAATCTAGATATAAGTCGTTTAGTATAATTTAGTATTAAAAAAAAGAAATTTAAGTAAGTATACCTAGCAATTAGTAAGAAACTAAATTTAGTAATTTGCAACTAAGATGAATTGTAGGTTGGTCAAATAGAGGCTTTTTAATTTTTTTTATTTTTATAATTGGAATAAACTTATATTGTGACCGTTGTTTAAAACCATTCAACTTATGACCATAGCGGAGAACACAGAAAATGAAACTCCTGTACTTCCTTTATTTTGCACATAAAATCGCCTCAAGTCTACTCTTGACCAACTGAAGATTACTGCAAAACTATCCACTATATGCTACCAACGAGTCCTAAGTTATTTTGGTCACATCGCCCGGAGACAACCAGACAATCTGGACAAACTGGTTGTAGTAGGGATGATTGAAGGCAAAAGATCACGCGGTCGAGCACCTATCCGCATGTCCGACCAGATTTCAAATATAACGTGACTCAATATTCCGACTGCCCTGAGACAAGCCGAGGATATAGTGATGTGGAGGAAGATAGTCGACAAATCGGTGCAAGCATTCCAGGACAAGCACGACCTTCAGCAATGAAGTACACGAAGAAGAAGAAGAAGATCGCCTCTATCCATCGCTGTACAAAATAATTTTAATTTATATGTATATTATACAGTTCTTTGGTAAATTATATTTTCATATAAAATCAATAGGTTTTTATAAAAGTTAGACTGATTAATAAAAAAAAATATATGCATTAAAATGCAAATCGTATTCATTGCAAACTCCATTTGCAATTTCTCTATGTCAAGATATAATTTATAGGCACTTCTAAAGATTATTCAATTTAATAAACACAAATATCCATAGAATGACAAAGCAATGAAATTAAAGAAATTCTACATGTTTTTCTTAATTTTGGTTAATTAATTTACTCATAATGATTCGAAATGGATGATTTAATTTAGTCTATTTATTTAACGTTATCGAATGTAAAAAACCAACATATTTTTTGTTCCTCTTGTCGTAAGTCAGTTTCATTTAAAGAGATTACTATCGATAACTGTAGAATAAAAGAAAGTGGGTCTTTAAAACATCTTATATCTTATCCTTTATATTTAATTTCTCACAATTACTTCTTTATTATGTACATACTAGCGACTCACCCTCGCTTCGCTCGGGTTCGTGCCTAGGTTGCTTCCCAGTACAAACTTTCATCCCTATTTTCACCCCCTTAAGGGATGATTTCTGAGATAAAAAATCCTATGTCCTTCCCAGGGTCTCAAACTATCTTCTTACCAAATTTCATATAAATCGGTTCAGTAGATCCAGAGATTACCTCCTACAACGTCACAAACTCACAAACTTTACCTGTTTATAATATTAGTATAGATAGACATGAATAGAATTCCAGTAAACATCTTTATTATAATTATATTAAAGGGAAATTTATATGTAGGTTATCTATATTAATATTATAAAGAGGTAAAGTTTGTTTGAACGCGTTAATCTCGGGAACTACTAATCCGATTTGGAAAATTCTTTTTGCATTAGATAGCCCGTTTATTGAGGAAGTCTATAGTCTATATATCATATAATATATTATAATCTATCTATTCCATATTAACCGTTAAAACGTACCTAGGGACGAAGCCGAGCGAAGCGAGAGTGATCCGTTAGTTTCATATAATTTAATCATAAATTTGAATGACGAAGTAATGAATCTAGTGAAAAGGAAAAAGCCATGCGAACCGAAAATCCAGACCAATAAATACTACTTTATTAATTAATTAATTGCCCGTGAATAAACATGAAATATTTGCACAAAAACGTACAATGTTACATAAAATTACACGGTGTTTGAAGCGAGAGTGTAATTATACATGAAAATTGAATTCTGCACATTAATCAATCCAGTTATTAAGGACTGCTATGGCTGCCTTTACATTTAAATCGGACGCGAAAATCGAAAATGTTCATTAAAGTTATACCTACGGCTTAACTCATTTATCATTACGATATATGCCACGTGCCGCGGTTTTACTCGATTATTTTGAAAATTTATGAAAGTGCATTAAAGATTTTCTTTAACAAGCTATCCGATGAGTTTTAAGCTATTTGTGTTTATGTTTTTTTGTACTTTGCCACTTTTCGGCGATTTGCCATTTATTACTGTATTATTACCCTTCAATCATTCTGTGACCACCCTCGCTTCGCTGCGGGTATAACCCCATGGATTCAGTAGTTTTATATAACATATCCCACTATTGGATAAAAGTATCTTATCACTCCGGGATAGCAAAGCATTTCTATTAGATTTTTTTTTTCAAATTGGGATAAGTAAGTTTAAATTTAAACTACCACTTCTAAAGTAACAAAATTTACCCTTTTATATTCATTATTAAGAGGATTACTTCAACTCGTTACAAGAATCGAATACCCTACCTCAAGTTAATAGGCATTGACGCTGTAATGCACCAGACAGTATAACGGTAACAGACATAAGTATGGATATTATTATACATGAAATTTCAAAAGCGTACTGCACCATGCATATTCCACATTTCACATCGATATATAACAGGGATTTTCAACCGATCGTTGCGCGGGGGTTTTTATTTAACATTCTGCTCAAAATTCAGCCAGAGATTGCATTTATATGCAAAAACGCGAAAAACGAGCGTCGACAGCATCACACGAAGGAGATTAAATACAATTTTTTCCACGCGATCGACGCCCATGGCTTTGGGGCGTGTTATAGGCTACGAAAATATGTTGAATTACTTATAGTATACTAATATTGTTGGTATTTATCGCAGAGCAGATGTTGTTTTAGATGTAATGGCAATACTTTGTTGAAGCATTGAATTGAAAAGAATTGGGATAAAAAGCTTTTTGATTTAATAGTGATTTACCCTCGCTACGTTTGGGTGCGTCCTGAGTGCCTAACATTTGCCTATTTGTTACTCCAAGCCATAGTTTATCTATGTTCATTGAATTTCGTACAGTAGTTTCGGCGTCAACAAACATACAAACTTTTTCTATTATAATAGTATTATTTTTTATGTATATGATCAATTTGCGTAATGCTATCTATTTCATATTACCATAATATATAGAAATTGAAGTAACTTAAATATAAAAGAAAACTTTTCCTCGCTCAGTGCTAAAACATCATCGGCATGTCAACATGTTTTTCTCAATAAAAATGGTAAAAGCAGGTAAGGATGTTAGTTCCCTCGCTACAAAGAGCAGAAATATCGTTAATGTACCAGTCAATTTGATAGAATATGTAATAACTCTTATAGGTCGCAATTTTGTATGGCGCACCCATTTGCCGGATATAGGTATAATAATGTCTACAGGTGAAATAAAGCTACATAGTGAATGTACCATAAAGTATCTATATGAATTTTAAGAGTTATGTTAAAAACTTTTCAACTAAAATTACTTTTGTTCCATCTTTTTGGAATGAGAGCAAAATATATTAATGCTAATTTGAACTAGTGTAACACGGGTTTGACTCCTGTTTGGCGCAATTATTTAAAGTTTTTAATTTAATTAGTCATATTAGTTCGCAATATTTCAGATTCAAAATCAATTGATACCACTTCTGTATATGTATAAAGGTAACTATAAATTCTATTTGATTGTGTTGAACAACGCTTAACGCATAGTAACAGAAGCTTAACTTGAACGTTTACTTCCAGACTAAGCTAATTCTAATATATTCCGTCACAGTTCTAATTATGACGTCAAAGCAAGAATTACCGATCAAAAGGCCATCAGCCTGGAGTGACAGATCGATACCGCATGAATGCAAAAAGTATGTGGTCGGCCTTAGGGGGTCGGGTGTTCGCGGGAGGTCCGATGAAATATCCTCTCATAAATCTGCCACGATTCACCGCTCGTCCTCTGTCTCTATTTTGTGTCCTTCGAAAATTATTTCGAGGCAGCCATGAAAAACTAATGTGGCACATTTATCATGTAATGGTCAGGGATATTAACGTATATATCATAATACGACCAAATCACTGGATATATGAAATGACTAATGTTAAGAACTGATTCAGTCAACGATTATCTTGTACTAGCTTTTGCTCGCAGTTTCCTTGGCTTTCCTTTAGCTTTGGTCAATAAATAGGCTATTTAAATGATTAAAGATTTTTATATTTATTATGTTTAGTTTGTTCTAGTACTATTAATAAGAAATTTTAGAAGTTAGCTTTTGTTAGATCACCTACATATTTAACGTTATTTCGTAAGACTATAAAATTTTTGCTTGAGTACCTTAGAAACTTTAAAACTTTACGCATAAATGAAAATTCACAGCAACTAGTATTAAATATCACGTTTTCATTCCCGACATATCTTGGAGAATAAATTCTATAGCAGATTTGGAAAATGTTGCAATGTACTGTTGGCGGAACAATTTACGAAAGGCACGTCGATACTTGTGTGGTATTTTTTTAATTAAAAACAACAAATTAACATCAGCAACTTAAACCGAATTCATAAAGTATTATGTAGAAAAATATTAATTACGTTAATATATGTTTTTCAATTAATACAATACGTATCCAATTGTTTTAACTACGCTGGCTTAGCTATATTTACCAACTAAAATATTATAGAGATTTTCGATTTCATATTCTTAAAAACGGGAGTGGAATACTATGAAGCTCTAATCGAAGCCAAGTTACAATATCATGCAAATTGGTGATGAATTTTAAACATCGTCTCACTGATTTAATTGGTTGTTTAAGAAGTTTTTCAATCTACATCGGGAATGTCTTGTTGAGGTCGGTTTTAGACTCGAAGAGTTATGTTAATAGTTCATCGTGTTCTTTAATTTAAATATAACTTTATTCGAAAGTTGTAGAATCATCTGGTAGAGACGGCATTTTATCTGTCTGTTTCGCCCAAGATCTTAAGCTAATTATTAGTTATCTAATACAATACAAACGTGTATTTATTTAGTGCCTGCAGAAAACGTAATGTATTTGGAAGTTATCTCGTTTGAAAAAGGAGGTGAAATACCAATATTTTATATCTTCAGTAAATTTCAAACCGTGATAACCAAAATAATTTTTCTTTTAAAATATAATAAACTGTATATTTCTCAAAAAATATTGTTAATGAAATTTTAATGTACTATAATAAATAAAATGCATAAACGTAAATATTAGATGCCATATGTACCTACAGTGAGATATGGATATTCTAACGGCATATTCAGTTTAAAAATATAAAATGTAGGATATAAGAGTTAAATGAAGCCAATCCGTTATAAATATAAAAGTGAATCCAGGTGAAAAGTATGAAATATCGAGTTGCGTCATCGGCGCGGGTAAATAGATTTCCGCACGAGCAGAGCCGCAGGCGTAACCTAATAACTACTGAAATGTCCTGAAAATAGATATTTTTTTACAATATTCTTCGGTCTAGAAACTATATTACATTATACTTTCTTAGATTTATGCGAATATTTGCCATTTTAAATAAAACTATCTTTTCGGCTTATTTCTCGACTTTTGATTTTGGGATTTTGTAAAATTGTGGTTTAGGCACTGTCTGTAAGTATATAACGCCTTTGAGACGTCTAAAACCTTAGTCTCACCCGTGACCATGATTGCTGTAAAGCATTCGAAACGTCGGGAACCAAAAATCAAAATAAATCCGCGAATTAATAATCGGAAAATACAGTTTTATTTAAAACTATCCTACTAATATTATAAACGCGAATGTATGTATGGAATGGATGTGTGTATGTTTGTTACTCTTTCACGCAAAAACTACTAAATGAATTATGATGAAACTTTACAATAATATAGCTCATACATCAGAATAACACATACTTTTTATCCCGGAAAAATGTACGGTTCCCGTGGGATAGATTTGTTTTGTTTTTCAGAGGCGAACCTGAGCGAAGCGAGGGTGAGCCGATAGTATTTCATATTAAACCTAGTGAATTACCCTTGCTCCGCTCGGGTGCATCCTTAGGTGTTAGATTGTTCAGATAGCCTTTGTGATACAAGCACAGGTATTATACACGATACTCTTTCTGTGTACTAAATTTCATTTAATTCCGACCACTCGTTAGAAGTAATGGAGTAATATAACTTTCGTGTTTATAATACAAATCCGATTTATTTACAACGGAATTATAACGATAAAAAAGGCTTGTAACTTTCTCCAGAAGCTTATTACGAAAAACCCTATTTAAATCGGTTTAGTTATTCGGAGATTAGTGGGTTTTTATATATCTATATAAAACAAAGTCGGATTTGTTACAATACTTATAACTCGAGTACTGCTGGACCGATTTTGATGATCTGTAATTCGTTGAATATGTCTCGATCCCGAATAGCAGAATAATGATTAAAACATCAGAAAAATTCGCAATAAAATATGTATTTATATCGCTAACGCTGATTAATCACTATTTATATCTATTTAAAACGTACCTAGGAACGAACTCGAGCGAAGCGATGGTGAGCCGCTAGCTAGTTTAATAACAAGTTATTTCGCAATCACACAAATAATAATTTAACTTTTTTTTAGGTAAGGAGTAAGAACCTGACTTGTGAACTTTGACCTCATAATTTTATTTCTAGTATATATGTATTTATGGCATCAAAAGTATGAAAATATACTAAAGATTTTCACTTTTATATTATAATAGATTTATTTTGTGATAAAGGATGAGAATATTTGTAAGATCTAAGCCCCTGTACGTGAAAGGAGAAATAAATTACTACATCTATGGGTAAAAATATAATGTATATTGCGAGGGTGACTGCGAAATATTGTCTTTTAGTAAAAGTTGCGTTGTAGGAATATATATAATTATATCATTAACTAGCGACCCACCCTTGCTTCGCTCGGGTTCGTCCCTAGGTACATTTTATTTTTTTGTACGGAACCCTAATTGTATTACTGAAATAAAAGTAGCCTAAGTTACTCGTTATAACATCAACTATCTGCCAGTGAAAGTCCCGTCAAAATCGGCCCAGCTGTTTCAGAGATTAGCCGGAACAAACAGACAAAAATTTTAAAAATTGTGTTTTTCTTATAAATACCGTATATAATTCCATATGCGTTTAGTAAAAATCTGTTATTTTGACATTACAAACAGACACTTCAATTTATATATTTTTTAATATATATTTTTTAATTTTTACATCAGTCTGCTTGTGACTATAAGCTCTTAAATAGTTCTAGAAACATACATTATTTAAATTATATACTTGGTATCGGATCAATATTATGATTACGTTTCGGGTGTGTGTATGTATGTTTGTTACTCATCAAACTGCTGACCTGGAGACGTACTCGGACAAAGCGAGGGTTAGTACTTATTTTAAAATGCTTTCGTTTTAATTATGTAATTACTAGCGAGCGGTGCGTTTTAACGGTTAGTATAGAATAAACTATATTAAATAAAAATTAAAAAATATATATCTCTTAATAGCTACTTGACAAATGATTCCCCATACAATCTTTCATAGCCCTTTTCACCCACTTAAGGGATGATTTCCGGGATAAAATATATCCTATGTCCTTCCGAAGGTCTCAAACTATCTCCATACCGAATATCATCTAAATCGGTTCAGCAGATTAAGCATAAAAAGGTAACAGACAGACAGACACACAGAGTTACTTTCACATTTATAATATTAGTATGGATTAAGATAACTAAAGAAAACAAAACTGTATATGCTTATGATTACAAGATTCAAGAAAATCTTCATCCAATATTATTAGAACATAATCCGATTTACTACAGACATAAATCCCTACTTGCCTCGCATTTCGTCGACCACAACAAATTCCCTTTCACGACTTTTTTTATCCTCCATACCTAGTTTCATAATTTCGCTATAAAAAAGTTCTATCGTTAAAAACTCACTAACTAATCTTAAAAAAACACAACATTCGGAGGGATTTCCGAAGTTGTTTGTTTTATCGCTGCTTCAAATTCTATTATTCGTTACTTAAAACTTTGAGAGATACTCCGCAGATAATAAAATTGTACAGGGAAAAAAATGTAAAGGAAAACAATGCTCAGATTGAGTTTAGCTTCGAATGAGATGTTGTAATAAATTATATAATATTTTTAATTAATTCCATTAGAATAATTTTGTAAAGAAAAACGGATTTTATTTTGTGCGATGAAAAATGACTTAATATATTCTAATTTGCCCTGAAAATTTTACTATACATTTATTAACCTACTGTCGATACGTTCATATTCTAAATACGTAAGTTACGAGGTTTAAAAGTATAGAGAGCGCATACATTATTTGTGGTTGGTGATTAGGTATATTAATTAGGTTTATAATAAAAAAATAGTTATACAAAAAATAAATACTTTTTTCAGGTAAGTAAATACACTGTATATCTATCTAGATATGTATGTATGTATATATATATATATATATATATATATATATATATATATATGTTTCTGTGCGTGTGTTTCTTACGATAGTCAAACTGCTATACTAATGCTTTAACTCAATGGTAAAAAAATCAAGGAGAACTGTTAGTTACGAGCTTTACGAAAGCTTGAGTGCGAGCTTTACTAGTAATAAAATTGCATGTAAAATAAATAAAATTTTATTTCTAAACTATGACAGAAATAAATCAACAAAGCGAATATTTCGTTCCGAGAAACTGACTCGAGGGCTTAAAGCTCTTCACTTCTCATATAAAATATAAGCTGTATATACATATGTATGTATGTATGTATGTATATTAAAATAGATTTCACTGTAAGTTATATTTTCAACAACTACTATGTGTCTAATTAACACTGTCTTCTACGTCGTAGACTGCGAGCTTGACTTCCATAAGGCACACATAAAAGTAATAAGCTTAAATACATAGTCCAATCTAGCAAAGCTGGTTGAACAATGTCATACACAAATTATCCCCAACTGAGAAGATTATAAATAAACTAGCGACTCATCATCGCTCCACGCGGGTTCGCCCCTAGTTACTTAAAAAATGAAGGGTGGGTGTAGGAGGGTGAAAAATTCTTTAAGACTTATTTTCATACCTAGCACATATATAAAAAATTTGTATTAAAATCGGTCGAGCCGTTTCGGAGGAGTGCGACCATAAACACGCTCCGCTCGGGTTCGTCCCTACTGACGTTTTAACGTTCAGTAAAAAGTATCCTATATATGGATCCGAATAATCAGCTATTATCATACCTTTCATCAAAATCCCTCAAGTAGTTTTTCCGTGATGCTGTAACAGGCAGATAGACAGACAAAAATTCTAAATACTATACATTCAGTCACTGTATCGATACATAATAATGTCTATTTCAATAAAATTTTCCAACAAATATTTAATGTACATATTCGGCTTAGTTACAATTTTATTATATGTATAGATTACTCGTGAGAGATGACCACGTACGACATAGACCCCATTACTACATCCCATCATGACCATAAAAATTTCGACCTTTGCAGTACGAAAAATAGAAATAATATCAACCTATCTATTGATTAACAGTTATGTTGCGATTATTCCTTGGGTCGACACTAAACCGATTCTCGCTTCAACTAACGAGCGGATCCAAAATTTATTATCTCTTTCGCGAGTCGTCATAAATTCTCATAGATAGCTATCTACGCACCTCGTAAACGAAACGGGTATATGTTGTTTATAACACTTTAGATACTTTAGAATAAATTCAATTATAACCATGGTGTTTTGACATATCGTAAAACTATAAACACCATATATAAGATTCGAAATATTTTTTTTGATAGATTATGTTTTGGTTTGTGCAATAATTTAAGTCCTGTAATAGCGTCGACAGTAATGCGATATTTTATACTAGCGGAACCGACAGATGTTGTCCTGCCCGAACGTTGCGCTTTCGTTTAAATAGCATGATTGATTTCGACAATTAAACAAATACTATGAGACAAACACACAAAAAGTTATCAAAATCGATACAGCCGTTTAGGAGGAGTCCAGAGACATACATACTTACAGATGAATATATGTATGTATATAAAGATATGCAAAATCTTATATGCTATTTTTGTATACACATTATAGTATGTTGGACGTGCGAGTACATTTGTTACTCCTTTTTGAATATGAGCTGAAGCAACAGATAGGCTGACTCTATTACTTTTTTTTAATTAGTTGATACACTTCACGTATATAATTGTAATACATACATATTATAAATATAAACACCCATGACTGGAGTACAAACATTCCTGCTCATCACACAAATAAATGCCCCCAGCGGGACTCAAACCCACGACCGCTGGCACAGCACTACAAATTGAGTCAAACGTGTACTTAGACATCCAATCTCTAGTCTGTTTGTGAGTGCGTTTGTTACTTTTTGACAGTTTAGATGTACCTACGAAGTACAACGAGCGGTGCTGCAGGCAAAAACATGCCCATAATAAAAATTTAAATTTATATGAGAAGCTACTCATAAATATAACACTACTCTATAATCATTGAAACTTCGATCCGAATCCGAACATTGAATCGAACCTTATAATTCTTTTCCTAATAATAAGCCCATATCATATACTAAGCTATACATGAGTAATGGTTGCTTTGTCAACGTAAATGTAGGTAAGTGGAGCCGCAGGTGAAAATTACATAATAAATAATAATCGACGACGCTCGTATACAATTTATCACAATTTTTCTTGAATATCGATCGGTATAGCTTTTACTCGCGATATAATCAAAACATGTTGGGACATTAACACATATCACCATCTAATTCCATGGTAAGCTGGAGGCTTGTGTTATGGATACCAGACAGTTGATACACTACACACATATATATATATATATATATATATATATATATATATATATTTGTATATATATATATATATATATATATATATATATATATATATATATAACTTTAATTACATACATATTATAAATATAAACACCCATGATTGGAGTACAAGCGTTCGTGCTTATAACACAAATGAATGCCACCAGTGGGTCTCGAACCCACGACCGCTGTCACAGGAAGTAGCAAACTACAAATTGAGCCAAACGTGTCGTCGATATACATTCGCTTCGTTAGGGTTCGTTTCCAGGTGTCTGTTGTATTATATGCACATGAGAGAGAGAGTCCAAAATCCTAATCTGTGTGCTAAATCTCTTCCAAATCGGTTAGCCATTTCATCGTGAAAGAGTAACAAACATACACACATATACAAACTTTCGCACTCATACTATAACCATTACATTCTAAACAATATTTAAACATAGAATTTAGAAAACATTAACAACTAGATCACCTAACAAAACCATCTTCTACATTATGACACATAATTCTCAATCCAATTGGGGCTAAGAAAAATGAAGAGAAGTAAGGCCAAGCGTGCCAATGAGAAATTGTTTCTCGCTACCAGTAATTAGAGAGGGATGATATTTATCACCGTTCGTGTAACACTCCAGAAGACCTAAGGGTCAATTATGCCTTGGCTGGGCTGAGAAAGGCGTGGCATCGAGAAGTGAGACTGTAATTAATAGTAAGATAGATATTTAACTTCCCGGTGTTATGTTAGAGGTATATCAAGATTGATAATGGTAAAACTGGTTTTTGTGGATTTACCCAACTATACTAGAAGGAGAGTTATGTGTTTATTATGTCTATTTTTGGTATCTAAAATTACCAGATTATCATAATAGATTTATATACAAAAGGCCGTGGTAGGCCAGTGGTAACACGCTCGCTTGGGAAACCTGCATGTCTGAGAGATCAGTCTGAGAGTTCGGTGAAGTCCGCCAACTTGCACTTGGCTAGCGTGGTGGACAAAGACCTGAACCCCCTCGTATTGGAATACTGAATATAATAAATGTATCTACACTGTATTTAAATTATACTAGCATTGCCCGCGGCTCCGCCCGCGTTCGGATTACCAAAAACCAAATTCTTAGGTTTTACATATTAGTATACTCTTACATTGCAGTTTTTGTATTTTTTCTCAAAAATGAAATATTTTCCCGCGGTAAAAAGTATTCTATATGTTGACCCGGATAGCCATCTATCACCATAGCAAATTGCATCAAAATCCCTCTAGTGGTTTTTCTGTGATGCGGTAACAGACAGACAGACAAAAAATTTTAAAGACTATTGATTCGGCATCTGTATCAATAATAATGTTTATATCAATAAGATTTTCCAAAAAATATCTTATGTACAGATTCGGTTTCGTTACAATTTTATTATATGTAAAGATATTATTTTTTATTTTATTTATTACATATGTACGCATATTTTATGGACGTACCATGCAGGCGAAGCCGCGTGTGAAAAGTAGCTTATAAAATTTATTTAATCCACTGTAAGTATATCAGGCAGTTGGAAATATGAACCATGAAGCATTTCTCTCGAAATACGTAATAGTTTATAACATCCAGACATATTTTACATTCAATAATCCTTATTGACATTGACTGGATTTCCATAGATAAATTCGCTAAACCCATCCGAGTTGTGTCGCATTCAATTAAGCAGTTATTCCAGCAAACTTACTAATACGAGAGAGAATGTTTGTTTGTACCAATTGATATCAAAAAATTTGGAAACAGTATATGTAATTCAGCATTACAAATAGCGTAACCGTAGAAGAAGTAAAACCTATAAGAATATAGTATTTGGGCGGCCGACCTTTACTCAGCATTTTTCGGTATAGATATAAAAATTTGGGTTATTTTCGAAAAATACACCTATCTACGTACATATATAGAACTAGCATTGCCCGCGGCTCCACCCGCGTTCAGTTGACCAAAAACCAAATTCTTAGGTTTTACATATTAGTATACTCTTATATTACAGTTTTTGTATTTTTTCTCAGAAATGAGGCATTTTCCCGCGGTAAAAAGTATCCTATATATTGACCCGAATAACCAGCTATCACCATAGTAAATTTCATCAAAATCCCACCAGTGGTTTTTCTGTGATGCGGTAACAGACAGACTGACAGACAGACAGACAAAAATTCTAACGACTACAGATTCGGCCTCTGTATCGATAATAATGTCTATTTTAATAAGATTTACCAAAAAATATTTAATATATAGATTCGGCTTAGTTACGATTTTATTATATGTATAATAGATTTAAAAAGCGAAATCTTATATAAGTACAAAATTTGATCCAAAGCAGAGTCGTTTCCGAGATACGCGAAATAAAATTACACAAGAATTACTTGTTTAATATAATAAGATTGAGAAACCTTGAGAAACAAAAAATAAACGTATATTGTATATCCGAATTGTCATATCTAAGCGTTATTTATCATAGAGTAATATTTTTTTTTGTTTCTATTATCGATATCGAAGGTAAATAATTATTCTTTTACTCAAAGTCAGATTATTCCAATAATACTGGTCATGTCTACTCAATCGATTATAATCAAAGGAGTATATTTCTTATAGTGTGTTCACTGCACTGGAAAAATCTATCTTAGATAGTATTTTTACATTGAAATTTTATTCTTGGCTATTTTAAAGGACCACTGCTTTATATGAGATCGCATAGTAAGATAAGTCTAATTTTTACCTTCTAAGTTTGTAGTCCAGTTTGTATTCTGCCATTTTTAAATTATAATTAAAAAAAAACAGATATTTTTTTCTCGAAGTTGTTTCGTTTGAAATCCATTTAAAAATTTGGAACCAAGACAAGCAGAATTTTAAGATTTACGATCTGCTTATTTATCTCCACTTCTATCAAAATTCTACACTCATCTTTTGGAGACAATTACGACATCAAAATGAAATCTCAAATCGATTATATATTCAGAAATCGATACACTTAAGCAATAAATCGTATGACACAACATAAATACGAGAAGCATTTAACTCGGGCGTATTTCAAATCCAATCACTGACAGGCTGTAAGGGTGATACCAATGCGCCAAGCCTACAAACCTGCATACGAGGGACGTCGCGTTCAATTAGACCGACATATCCTACCCATTGACATATTGAATTTCAGTCCTACCTGCCTATTCCTCTAAAGCTGGGATATCTCATTAGTCTGATGAACCATGGTGCATTTATTTTACTATGTAATATTTTTTGAAAAAATATCGTTTTAATGATGCTCTAAATAATGTTTAATGTTTTTACTAGATATGCCAAGGTAGGCTTTTTTGACAATAATTTATGTTTGTATATGTCGACACGTTTGGCTTAGTTTGTAGTGTCGAGTGTACTTGCTCTGCCAGCGGTCGCGGGTTCGAATCCCGCTGGGGGCATACATTTGTGTGATGAGTGCGTATGTTTGTACTCCAGTTATAGGTGTTTATATTTATTATACCTTGTGTTATGGATACCAGATAGTTGATACACTACACGTATATAACTTTAAATACATATATATTATAAATGTAAACACCCATGACTAAAGTACAAACATTCGTGCTCATCACAGAAATGGGTTCCCTCAGCGGAACTTGAACCCACGACCGCTGGCACAGCAAGTAGGGTCACTACAAACTGGGTCAAACGTGTTTTCAAGATATAAAATATAAGTGATGTGACGTGACGATGTTATATATATCAAAACCCGAAATCAATTTGCAAATTCGACCCTCATTACTTTATGTAAAGAATAAACAGACAACTTTTCCTTTAGATAAAAGAAACAAGGTCTGTAGTAACAAATATTTGTCTTACTAATGATGTACGAAGGCCTATCGAGTTGTTTTGAATTGAAGTTTAAACTCGGTATAAGAAACTAAGGCAGTGATAGCCCAGTGGTAACGCGCTCGCTTGGAAAACCGAGTGAAGCGGGTTCAAATCCCGGGTCTCGCACATCTGATATTTTCATGTGCGAATCTTTTCTAACATGATTATCACTTGCCTTACTGCGAAGGAAAACATCGTGAGGAAACCTGCATATCTGAGAAGACCTAGAAAGTTTTCAAAATACATGTGAAGTCCGCCAACCCGCACTCGGCCAGCGTGGTGGACTACGGCCTGATCCCCCTCGTATTTAAGGGAGACCTATGCCCAGCAGTGGGACGTTAAAAAGGGCTGAATAAAATAAGAAACTAAGGTTGGTAGAGGTTTTTGATATAAATGAAGCGTATCACATGAAAATGATTTACAGAGAACCCAAGATAAACAGGGCATATTGATAACATGATATATATTTATAATTGACCACGTCTTTCTCTTGGGTATTATCAGGGTTTATTTCTGCGTAGCTGTAACTATTTAATATGACCCTCATCGTATCGTAGCACATAATAAAGGACATTTTATATGACAATTTTTCACTAGGAAAGTCAATTTCGTTAAGCATTCAAAAAAACCACAGCAAAAAACCCATTAGACAGGTAAAAATAAACATATAAATTACTATAATAACATTAATAATTTACACTTTCATGTTAAATACACAAATAATATTTATTACACAATTATCTATACTTAAAATAAAATTTTAACTGAGTCGAATCTATTCATTAAATATTTTTTGGAATTTTTTATTGAAATAGTCATCTATAGTTTTTAGAATTTTTGTCTGTCTGTCTGTCTGTCTGTGACCGCATCACGAGAAAACCACTGGACAGATTTTGATGAAAGGTTCTAGCCGTATTCATATGCATTTAGTAAAAAGCTGTTATATTGACATTACAAACAGACACTTCAATTTTATTTATCTGTATAGATTAGTATGCAAAGCAGTAAGTTAAGTAGGGCGAGCGATAGGCCCACGAATTAGTCGGCTAATGACGCATCAGATACGCTTCGTTTTGACTTGGTTACAAGATAATAGCTAGGTAAATAATTATTGCTAAGAGCTTGTATTCTAGGATACGAATTAAAACTCTTTACAGGAGTTAGGTCCAGTGGCTAGCATATACGGCTGTAGCCTGTAGATTCGGAGGTCGTGGGTTCGATCAAATCTGTCCAGCCGTTTTAGTGTGAGGTAACTAAAAAAATACACGTACATACATACAAACTTTCATTGCATTTGCATTTACAACAATAATCCGTTTTCATTCAACCTATAAACAGCATTAAAACATAGCAACTATGAAAAATCTAGACGGAAAATTTAATATTAATAAAAAACTCAATTGTATTAAGAATTATCTCGTTTGAGAAAATGTAATAACCTTCTTATAAGTTATCTTTATGTTCTACTCGTAAAACATCTACGCGCATAGTAGGTTTTAATGTATGTATTCTTCTTTGTATTTATGAAATATACGAAAATTTGCAGGCGGTCACGAGTTCGATTACTGCGTAGCGTTATGATTATATCATATCTCATCTAACATTTAAAATACTTTTTAATTTCGTGGGGTAATAATTTGATTTTAAACTTATTTGAGTTAAACTTTAGTTTAACTAGCATTTCATAATCTTACTGCTATTATAAATGCGAAAGTTTGGACTTCGGATGTATGAATATATGTTACTCAATTACGTCAAAAGGGCTAAACGAATCTAGATGAAATTTGGCGCAGAGATAGATTATAGTCGGGAAATGCACATAGGTTACTTTTGATGTAAGCTATATGCATATTAAATTACAATTACAATAAGAAACACTTTTTTTTTTAATTTTGTCTGTCTGTCGGTCTGTCTGTTTGTTCCGGCTTATCTGCGAAACGGCTGAACTGATTTTGACGGGACTTTCACTGACAGATAGCTGATGTTATAATGAGTAACCTAAGCTACTTTTATTTAAAGAAAAAGAATTTGGGTTCCGTTCAAAAAAACTAAAATGTACCCACCCACGCACTCAATATCATCATAAGTCGTTAGTTCTTGAGATATACACGCCACATCATCTAAGGCAAACTAACATTTATTATACGTGTATATAAACTACATACTTACTCTAAGCGGCAGTCTAAGTGAGATATCGGTACCTACATTGTACGAATACCCTACCTGGTTAGTCTTTTCGTTAATAGCCTATATTATTTTCTTGCCTTTTGGTAATTACTTGCGTAGGTGGAAACATTATTTCTTCTTTCAAGTGAAAAAATACTGATAGTTATCATAAGAACCTTGTTTTCAAATAACATGTTACATGTAAAATATGATGTTTGTGTTTTTATAAAATATTCGTTTTTATAAGTAATTTTTCCCTCGTATTTTAGTTTAAGAAGTTGAATGCGTAGGTGAATTTATCTATTATTTATTATTCTATATTATACTCGTAAAGAGGTAAAGTTTGTAAGTTTGTTTGTATTCAATAATCTCTGGAACTACTGAACCGATTTAGATGAATTTTCCTATGAAGATAGTTTGAGATCCTGGGAAGGACATAGGATAGTTTTTATCTCGAAAAACATCCTTTAATGTAGGTGAAAAGAGGGATGAAAGTTTGTATGGGATATCAATCACTTTTCAAGTAATATAATAATATGTACTATAATATATAGTCTATTTGTTCCATACTAACCGTTAAAACGTCCATAGTGTAATGCATCTTTTACTTTTTCGTTGCTATGGACTTAACGAGAAATACTTTATTACGTACGGCTTATATGCTATGAAAAGTGGATGAGATAAGCCCTTGAGTTTCTCATAAAAGAATTTCTTCCCATCAAACGCTTTATTCTACGTTAAAGTGATTGATATAAACAGAGTGTGATGTATAATATGGTGATGAAGAATTAAAACGCGAATGCAGAGTTAAAGCATAATTTTACACACACACACACACACACACACACACACACACATATATATATATATATATATATATATATATATATATATATATATATATAAAATATATGTATACACTTTTGTACACTTTTTATAAGTCATGGAAAAATATGTTAGCTGTGTTAAGTTAGAATGATAAAACGGAGATGGCTGCACAGGTTTGGATGAACTTTAGTACACAGATATCTATACATAGATATAGATCATATTCTACCTAGAGTACCAAACACGTAGGGTACTGTAGGGTAGGTTAGTAATTAAATTCGCCAAAAGGTGTTTAATTCATATTGGAATATTATAAATGTGAAAGTGTATTTGTATGTTTGTCTGTCTGTCCTTTTTTTTCACGTAGAAACATAGTGACGGATTGGCGTGATTTATTGTGCGGAGATAGTTGGAGGGCTGGAGAGTGACATAGGTTACTTTTTACCGCGAGAGATTATCTCATTCGCATGGGAAAACACGTTAAAACGTATATAGAGATGAACCCAAGGGAAACGAGGGTGTGTCGTGTGTAGTCTTAGTCGTATATAGTAGTCGAGTAGGTATAATACATAATATTTTGGGACATTAACACACAAGTAATCCAATGATACCAGATAGTTGATACACTACACATATATTACTTTTAAAGACATACATATATAAATATAAAAATTATAAATACAAAACATAACTTAGGGACGCATTTGAGCTAAGTTGAGGTAAGCCCCTAGTACAGTATAACATTCATAATGCGACACGACTTGGACAGACCTTTAATAAATACCTTATACCCTCTTCTTCTACCCTCTCACATCATTTTACAACAATAATGTTAGTTATGTAATTTGGGGTTATTTTTGTAGTTTTTGAGGTCATTATCCATTATTATAATTTTATTGAGTATAAGCACGCTCGAGTGTACGCCAGTTTTGGAATTACAAGGAAAATTAATTACTATCTATCAAATATATCATTATGAGCTATCAAAATGACATGTGGTTGTATTTGACGTAGCTTATACGTCAGTAATCGCGGGTTTGATTCTTGTAGAAGGTAAATGGTTGTATATAATAGTATATCTAAAAGGGGAAATTGTGTTTGTCGGTGCGTCCTTCCTTCACGCAGCAACTGATCGATGCAATTAGCATAGACATGGGCCGAAATAATATAACTAGCGACTCACCCTCGCTTTTCTCGGGTACGGCCCTAGGTACGTTTTAAAGAGATAAAAAAATATTGTCGTGATCGTACTTTAGTAAATTTCACCATACAAAATTTCAACCGCTATTTCATCCCCTTTGGAGTTTTATTTTCGCCACAAAAAGTAGCCTATGTCCCATCTAGCTCTATACCAAAATTCATCAAAATTGGTTGTGGTTTGGGCGTGAAAATGTAACAGACAGACAGACATACAGAGTTACTTTCACAATTATAAAAGAATTAATAAACTTGATTAAATTCGATTCCAATACCATCATACAAATCGATCGCATTACGACTTACAATGAAATATAATTTCACAAAATGTAAGGTATCCCGACAATCACGTCGTGACGTGGAGTGGCATATATTTGACTGACACATGACTAGACAGAGGGGAAGTCACGTCTTATGTACAGTGTATTAAACCTATATTAAGTATTAAATCAAAGAGTAGTAGCATGATTACGTGTATTCAGTCCATTTAATAGTCCCACTACTGGGCACGAGCCTTACTTTAATATGAGAGGGTTCAGGCCATAGTCCACCACGCTGGCCAAGTGCGGGTTGGCGGACTTCACATGACTTTAAAAAACTTGGTAGGATCTCTCAGACACGCAGGTTGATTTCCTTCACCGTACGACAAGTAGTAATCATGTTGAAAATGTCTCACACATGAGAATATTAAACTTGCGAGACTCGGGATTTGAACCCACTTCCCTTGCATTCCCAATCAAACACATTACCCCTGGTCTACCACTGAATAGAAACAACAAATTTCCAAGAATATATTTGTATTATTACAATTATGACTAGATAATAAAAAGTTATGTCTTCATAAAGACAGAATAAAACAATTAACTCGAATGAAACGCCACAGCGGGACGCATCTAATACACATTTGGTTTTAAATAATTTGGTGGTGTATCGCATGGAAGTTGTTCATCAAGTTTAATCTACTCTCGCACGCAACAGTACCACGCGATTTGTTCTGTAAAAATGGTAATGATGGCCTATAAACGTCTCTTTTTACCACCTCCTTATATTTTTCTTTTAAGTTTATTAACTGATTTGAAATATTAGAGCTTGGGCAATTTTACTTTTTGTTTAGGAAATATTTTTTCGAAGTTGCTTTATTATATTACGTTTTAACGTTTAGTATAGATTTCTCAGAGATGAGATATTTTCCAGCAGTAAAAAAGTATTATATATGTTGACCCGGATAACCCAGCTATCATTATACAAAATTTCATCAAAATCTGTCAAGTGGTTTTCTCGCGATGCGATTCCAGACAGACAGACAAAAATTCTAAAAACTATAGATTCAGCCTCTGTATTGATAATAATGACTATTTCAATAAGATGTTCCAAAAAATATTTAATGTACAGATTTAACTTACTTAGAATTTTATTATATGTATAGACTAGTGGTACTTATACCCTAACTTCGCTCAGGACATCATTAGATTTTTAGTATTTATTGCTATATTTTGAAATACAATGAAAGTAATCGATGTACCACGATGGTTTTATTTAAAAAAAGTCACATTTTCCTGAGTAAAACAAGGAAAAGCAAAGAAAATCTGTCGCATTTTTACTATTGGTGTTCAAAACAGCTAAAGTAGGTGTAAATACCTCTTATAGGGGTAAAGTGAGAAGACGAAGGCCATTTATTGCTGTTAAGTACATTTTCTTGAGTATATTTTTATGAGTATACTCGAAATAGCGATCTATTATAACCGAAATATGATTAAATTAAAAAGTCAATAATATTACTAAATTTTTATTAAATATCAAATAAAAAGTCATAAGTCGTATTGGCGAAGAATTCAGTTAGTTGTTAGCTAAAATATTGAGCAGTTCCCAGTTTTTTTACAGAATATCAGAAAACTTACTATAAAACTAGTAGAATCCGCGTCTTCGCTCACAATAAAACTACAACAAAACTCTAAAAAGTGGGTTTCATAAAAACTTTCATCCCCTATTTTACCCTCTTGGAGGTTGAATTTTGAAAAATCCTTCCTTAGGGGATGCCTTCGTCATATGAGGAATACGTGTACGAAATTTCAATTTTCTAGCCTTAAGGGTTTGGCCTGTGAGTTGATACATCAGTCATTCACTTTTGCTTATATATATAGATTAAATCAATAAAACTCTTATTTCAAAGCTACAAACCACATACAACCATATGAATGGTCAAATAACTAAAATTAAAGGTCGAGCTTCCCAAAAAGGTCATTCCTCTAAGCCCCCGGCTACCGGTCGTGGATTCGATAAACATAGCTTTGTAATTAAGAGTTACCCTAATGCTTATGATTTACTATTCCCTGTCAAATGGATATAATATGTTATGAATTTTTGTACGTGTATATGATTATTTAGTATGATTATGAAAAGCTTTTGAATAAATTGATTTGTACATAGCGAGTGGCGACGTGACTATGTATTATTTTTAGACGAGATTCTATTTTGATGGCTATCTATATGAAAATCAGCTATATATAAGCAATTATATATACGTCCATATGTATCTTTTTTTAATTTTTTTTATATGCTGGGACATTAACGCACATCACTATCTAGTTCCATGGTTAACTACGAGGCTTGTGTTATGGATACCAGATAGTTGATACACTACACATATATAACTTTAAATACATACACATTATAAATATGTATAAACACCAATGACTAGAGTACAAACATTCGTGCTCATCACAGAAATGGATTCCCCCAGCGGGACTCGAACCCGCGACCGCTGGCACAGCAAGCTTGGTCACTACAAACTGAGCCAAACGTGTCGTTACATTAATTTACATTAAAATATTCCTGCTAAAAGCTATGTAAATGTCTAGAGAAAGCTAGTTGACCGTAGTATTTTATTTTTTAACCGTAAAGATTATCCACAGTCTACGGTACCCAAGTTAAACTCTCGAGAATAATTGAAAGCATCGAGGGCTAAGGTAAACTTGGCGAGGTAACTTGGCATTGCGGTTTTATTTAGTTTAAGCACTGCGGCCCGATTTGTCTAAACTTGGTCGTGTTTGTTAACTCATTAGGATCTTTGCTGCATAGCGTTATATGTATGCTGTATGTATCAAAAAGTCATTATTGAGAACATTTATGTACGTACAATATGATACTTTCTTAGATTTACGCGAATAATTGACATCTATATATATATAAAAGAAAGTCGTGTTAGTTACACTATTTATAACTCAACAACGGCTGAACCGATTTGGCTGAAAATTGGTGAGGAAGTAGCTTAGAACCAGGAGACGGACACGGGATACTTTTTATCCCGTTTGATTGCGTTCCCGTGTGACGTGACATAAAACTCAAGAACGGCTGGACCAACTTTTATGATATATGAATTTTTGGATTTCTCTTAGTCCGGAATAGGATAATAAGTGTTAAAACATCAGAAAAATCAACGAAAAAAAATTATATGACTAGCGCTGGCTAATAACTATTTATCTCTATTTAAAACGTACCTAGCGACGAACCCGAGCGAAGCGAGGGTGAGCCGCTAGTTTTAAATAAAACTACCTTTTCGAATTATTTTGTCTGTCTGTAAGAAGTATATAACGCCAATGAGACGTCTAAAACCTTAGTCTCTCCCGTGACCATGATTGCTGTACAGGTAAAGTATTCGAAACGTCGGGAATCAAAAATCAAAATAAATCCGCGAAATAATCCGAAAAGCTGCTTTTATTTAAATACAATGTTTACTTAACTTGCACTACATTTTATTACTGGCAACTTGCCCTCATTTTGTTCTAGTCCATACCTAGGGGCCTAACAGTAGCCCTTCAGATTATACCTACACTCTATTTGTACATATACTAAATTTCATTCAAATCTGTACAGCCATTTTAAGTTAATAGAGTAACAAACATACATACATACATACAAACTTTTGCATATACTATAGCAGTCTGATTGTATTCATTAATATTCAACGTATTCGATACAAGTAACGTATTATCTATAAGCTGAGGCACAAAACCCAACTAGGTGAACAATATACAAAAACAGACGTCCCAAATAGATGGATAAACAAACATACACTTATTTCCATATATATAGACACCAATATTATTATCACCAGAACATTTACATATTATATTTATATTTTCAGGTAAATCTATTTATTTTACTGAGGAGAACGCATTCAGTAGAAGGGTTACATAACGGGAGCGCGTTTTACGTACATCCTTTCATTTGACCGTTACGACTTCTTGCATACAAATACACTTTGACGCTCTATCCAAAGTGAGCATGCGAAGGTAAATGCGAAGGTACACCTATTCCTTTTGCTATGTAACTTGTAAAACTTTACTCGATATTAGGCCTAAAGTGTATACGTTTAGAGATGATAACTCCGTAAGGGTTTTAGGTGTTTATGTGTATGTTGTGTTGGTACGCTTAGCTCACAAAGCGGTGACGAATGCGGCCGTATCCTGTGTCCGGCCATCATTCATCCCACGGACTCCCTGTGCCGGTTTATTTTGTTGTATACGGCAGACTTTATGACCGAATATTACGGGACTCGATAATTTAGCCTCCATAATATATATGATAGTGAATATGAAGTAAAATAGTTTTGTAAATTATACTATAACATCTATAACTTATTCAGCGAGTGTAATGCTTTAAAAAAATCCCAAGATTTAAAATATATTATAGAACAAAATACATATATATATATATATATATATATATATATATATATATATATATATATATATATATATATATATATAATAATTACATCAACCAGTAATCAAACTCGCTATTGTTATTGTAACAACAGAAGAACCCTTAATGGTTGTGCCAGACGCCCTTATAATAAGTAACGTCTAAACTAACATACACGAGAACAAAGTGAAAATATTGTATTCATCGTTAATTAACGTCTCGTGTCAACCCATGTTACGTGCGGTAAGAGTCAGACAGTAGAATTTCAAAAAGCGAGGCACACTAACAAAGTACCTTTTATTACGGAGCGCATTTGGCATGTCAAAAACGTTTTAGCATTTTCTCGTCTTTTCGTCTCAAAATTTTCCGCCGAGCATTTTATCGCCTCTCGCGGAGCATTTTTATAATTTCCGAATTTGCACAAAGCAATGGCGTATTTAAGTTCTCGACATATGAGCATCTTTTTAGGGCGAAATTAAATAGATTATAATGAGTAGGATCTCTCTGCAATGTTCGTTAAATGAAATGGTTGAATTATAAGTCCATATATTGGATAGTTATACCTATGAATTGTTCCTTATAATTGTATAAAGCTATATTTGTATATAATTATAATTTTTTCAATGCTAAAAAATAAAATTCAATCAATTCTTATCAATGAAACGTCAAAATTGGGATATTTCTCAGTTACCAATTGTAGAAAGTGAAAGGTATACCCAACGATTTCGCGGGGGAGATAGGTCGGCAAGGGAGTGAGATTGTAGGCAAGACCAGGGGAGTGAGAATGCCAGGGGAGAGAAGGGCAGGGGAATGACACAAGGGTAGAAGGGCTGAACGGGTACGAGGGGGGTAACCGGAAACAGTACCGGGCGGAAGCGCAGAAACCCTTTGGCGAGCTTTGTTTGCAGTTTTCTTACAACTATTACGGGACCACGGTTGACGAATTCGAGGCATTGTCTTTTTAACGAAGGTCCTTTGCGAGTTTTATTGTTTTGTGGTAAATAATGTACGGTGACAGATATGAGCGTATGAACTATATATTTGATATTGCTTTGTTTTCATCACATGCCGGTGATCATTATAAATGGTATATTTGTTAGAACTTTTGGTTGAAAATAATATAATATAGCTTTAGATATTTGTTCGTATGTTCTATATTTTTACTAAAATATTAAACTTTGACCATCTTTTCAGGATACAGCATCTAAAATAAATATACAAAATAGGTACGCACCTTTATAAACCTTTTCGCTTTTGTTAATAAACCTAATGTGGTGTGTCGTGAGGCTTCCGGCCCGAGGGGTACCATGTCCTTTAGTTTCTCCAAGCAGCTTCTTAGATGTGCTCTTCTGCAACAAAATAAATCTGAATGAGTAAAAAATTTAAAAATGTTATTGTTTAAGAATAACTTTCACATAATTTTACAAAACAAAGTTTACAAATATACTATCCTGACTAAAATAATCACATAATGTAAAAACCAGGAAATAACATTTTTACTATATAAGTTTTTACCGCTTAATATGCAATGTGAGACTGGTATGCAGAGTCACTACGACCTTTATATTCCCAACGGTGAGTACAAATAAATAATAAATTAGATAAGAATGACGATATGTAATCAACAAGCCCTATACAAAACCTTACTGATACTTACTTTTACATTACATTTTAAATAAAACTATTCTAATTCGAGTGTAGTTGTATTTTAAACGTAAATCTTTAATAAAATATATAAAAATTGATTAAAATTAACAACTACACAAGGTACTTCGGTGCCATTTCTCTTATTCGTTCAAGTTAGACACCTTCTGTAATAACTATGAATTTTAAATGACTCTATCCCGTGATCATGTTTGCTGTAAAGCATTTGAAATTTCGGGTATAAAAATCCAAAGAAACCACGACAAAATCCAAAAACACATTTCATAATATTTATAAACTAACTATATATAGTTTTCATCTCCAACTAGACTTAAAATAGGATATATACAAACATAACGCACGTTTCATATCTTACATGACTATAATAAGTATAGAGCGCGACAGAACGACACGCGTAGGTACAATTTGGCCACTAAAACGGTATTATGTTACTGTCGGCATCCCTGGTTCAGCTTAAACGGAACGCTCTGGCGCAATTTGCGACCGCTACCACTACTATTTGTTTGTCATTTTTAAACTATGTGTTCTATATTATTCTATCCTGACGTTTTAAAGATTAGTATAGATTTCTCAGAGATGAGATATTTTCTCGTAGTAAAAAGTATCCTATATGTTGACCAGCAAACATCATACCAAATTTCATCAAAATCCCTTCAGCGGCTTTTCCGTGATGAGGTCACAGACAGACAGGCAGACAGACAAAAATTATAAAAACTATAGATTCGGCCTCTGTATCGATAATAATGTCTATTTTAATAAGATTTTCCAAAAAATGATAAAAAATAATTTGATGTACAGATTCGGCTCAGTTACAATTTTATTATATGTGTAGATTTCTGATGAAGTCAAAGATATAACTTATCGTTAGAAATGTGAGTTAACAAACATACGGACATTCATACACGAGTGTCCGTATGTTTGTTACTAATTTACGCTGAAACGGCTGGACGGATTTGGATGAAATTTAGCACACAGACAAACTTAGAGTAACACATAGGCTACGTTGGTTAGGTATCTTGGTACCTAGGGACGCACCGGGCAAAGCGAGGGTGAGTCGCTCCTTTTGAATATTTTATATTTAAGGGTTGTTTGGAAATAATAAATTATTTTTACTGATGTAATAATATTCTTATTTATAATTTTCGTTTCTTTACGTAGCACTTCGGAAATGCTGAGTAGAATTGAATGTTTTTTTTTTAATTTAAAACATGGCTAAGTTCCATTTTAATCAATCCAGTCGATTAAAGTTCAAACTTGTAGTCGGTGTACGACCCTCGACCTTCCCTGAAAAAGGAGTATTAAAAGTGAATTTTGCTCAAACAAGTATACACTACAGTATTTAATAGTAAAAAAAAGAAACCCTCTTCGTCAGTAATAACCAATAAATATAATAAAAGCTTACACCTAAGTCATTAAAAGCTCAGGCTTGAAAGGAAGTATTTTTTGACGAAAAACGAGGAAAGCTAAGAAATAATGGTAAGGCACAAATAAGCTTTGTTAGCGATGCGAGCGGTGTAGGCACTCGCGTTCACTTGCTACAGTATTATTTCAATAATACCACTTATACTTTGTTTATTAAGGGTAAAATATTTATATGTGAAATATTGCTAGTACCATTTCTCTGTCTGATTAAAATGTATGAGCTTTTATTGTTTTAACGACACGTTTGACTCAGTAGTTGCTGTGCCAGCGGTCGCGGGTTCGAGTCCCGCTGAGAGCATTTATTTGTGAGATGAGCACGAATGTTTGTACTCCAGTCATGGATGTTTATACTTATAATATGTATGTATTTAAAGTTATAAGTATATGTGTAGTGTATCAACTATCTGGTATCCATAACACAAGCCTCGTAGCCTACCATGGAACTAGATGATGATGTGTGTTAATGATATTATATATTGTCTTCTAAAATCATTATAATATCCTAGGAAAGGGGAAATTGCTTATAAGTAAACAACACGAGCAAAGAATCAAACTAAAGCTAGTACAACACCTATGTTTAAAGCTTACAGTTTTATTATAAAGCTAACTTAGCATTATTTTATAGCTCGTTTTAAGCTCATTTTCTCACAAGTAATTTTAACACAAATATTTATTGCCGTTGCAACGTAGCACCTAACGTTAAGGTACATACTAAAACCTTTGTATGTACCGTATACATCCTCAGTAGCTAGCTTCTAAACGTATACATTTCGACATATTTAATTTATTACGATGTTATTCCACCGGTATCCAAAGACAAAGTGGACGGAGAAAAATAATAATCCCGGTGAAGATGAAAAAATACAAGCAGTTTAAGCCAGACGGTGTACAGTACGAGTAAAAAGTCCTGCCCCGTATAAAAATTAAATAAACAAAATGAAGCATGGCCGTGGTATTTCATAAAGGTGCTTTGCGAAAAAATTGAATTAATAAACGAATGTACGGCTAATTGGTAGAATAAAATGAGTTCGTTGATTATGTACGGTCTGTGTTTGTGTTTTCGTGGGTTTTGTCTGGTCCTATACAATTTGCTGTTTGTTGCAGAATTTTAGGCTACCTACATTTTTGTTATAAGGGTTTAAGACTCTAGGGTGATATATTTTGGTATTAAAAAAAAAACTGTAATAATACGTAACGATAAGTGTATCTATACTAAAATAATAAGTAGTTTGTGAGTTTGTGACGTTGTAGGGGGTAATCTCTGGATCTACTGAGCCGATTTAGATGAAATTTGCTAAGAAGATGAAGAAAGATGGAAGAGGGCGCTGACTCCTGACGTACAGGTTTATTCTAGTTTGGGAGTCAGAGGCTTCAACAGGCTTATGTATTAATAGTAAACTGACATATTCTTTATTCTAAATGACCTATCCTGATAATGTTGCAAGATTTTTTTTTTGTAACATTAACTCAAATTAGTAGAAAATATACTTTACTTACCTGTATACCTACTAAACAACACGTTTTACTCAGTTTGTAGTGATCCTTCTTTATGTGCCAGCGGTCGCGGGTTCGAGTACCGCTGGGTGCATTCATTTGTAAGATGAGCACTCCAGTCATGTGTGTTTATATTTATAATATGTATGTATTTACAGTTATATATGTGTAGTGTATCAACTATCTGGTATTTATAACACAAACCTCGTAGTTTACCATGCAACTGAGTTCCAGTTGGTGCTGTGTTAAAGTCCCAACATATTTATTTATTTATTAAATCCTATTGTAAGGCATTTTTAGTACTAAATAAACATATATACTGACTATGCCAGTATCCGTTACAAGCAAACTCAATATTAAATAACGAAAAATGATCCAAGAAGCCCCGTGCAAAGTATAACATAATTCGTAATTTAATACGAAATGAGTTCTCTAAAACAAGATATAAATTACATTTCATAAAGCGAGTAATGGAGGCCAAACTTGATACGTAGTCGTAACCTGGCGATGTATAATTTACAAACAAAATGGCAACTTTTTTGTAAGGTCTCGTCATTTTTTACTTTTTACAAATGGCATCGAGCATTTCTTTGTAATATCTCATTATTTTTTACTTTTCATCTAATTACGTAATATATATTTTTTACTATACTTAAATTATCTTTTTGGCAGTGGTAGCCCAGTGGTAACGTGCTCGCTTTGGAAACCGAGTAGAGCAGGTTCAAATACCGGGTCTTGCTCCTCTGATATTTTCATGTAAGGGTCATTTCCAACATGATTACCACCTGTCTTGCAGTGAAGGAAAACATCGCGAGGAAACCTGCATGTCTAAGAAAACCTAGCAAATTTTCGATAGACATATGAAGTCCGCCACGCACTTAGCCAGCGTGTGGACTATAGCCTGTTCCCCATCGCATTAAGGAAAAAAAGTAGCGCCTGCATGTAATGTACATAATATTAAAAATTCAATACTATGTATATAATATTAAATATATAAGACATACGGACGCAATCGAGAAAACGATGGTAACTCGATAATAACTTAATACTGCTTTCTTTATTAAAAAAATAAAAATGTTTAGAAATAAAAATCAACAAATATTGTAAGGTATTTTATTGCCATTTTTTTAATTTTAAAAATCATTTTTGTAAAATAGTGGGTATTCACTGTCTGTAACAAATATACCTTCGAGACATCTAACACCTCAGTCTCTCCCGTGACCATGATTGCTGTAAAGCATTCGAAACGTCGGGAACCAAAAATCAAAATAAATCACCGAAATAATCCGATAAGATAGCTTTATTTAAAAGTAAATACTGTTTGATTAATAAGCTTTCATACGAGATAATAAAAGCTTAAAAAAACTTTAAATTTAAATAAAATGTTATATATAACAATCTAAAACTAACCTAAACGTATGTACATATATAGTGCAAAGAACATTGCATCATAAATTCTTTAGAAATATAAGGTAAAGGTAAGAAATACCAATGTGTTGTATATTTAATTCGCCGGTAGACGTACTAGGGGATTAGATTTAAGTAATTTACACATATAATATTAAACTCTATTTATTGTAAAATATAAAATATTGCAACAAAACAACACAAACACTGCCTTACGCTCTTCGCTACTGTTGTATACAATTCATATATGTAATAATCTTTATTAAACACTATCGGTTCACCCTCGCCTCTAGAAAAACAAAAAAAAAAAATCTATCCCACGGGAACTGTACATTTTTCTAGAATAAAAAGTAGCCTATGTGCTAAGTTTCATTAAGCTCATTTAGTAGTTTTTGCGTGAAAGAGTAACAAACATCCATACATTCTCACAAATTTTCACATTTATAATATTAGTATAGAATTTTTTAATTCATAATATTAATTTTTGGGCTCTGTTTCTTCAATTTTTCAATTTAACATAAATTCATATCAATTATCTCAATTCAGGAGAAAGTGCGTGAAGAAAAATTTCCCACAAACTGATGCATCCCTTAATATACTATACAAAAATATATTTAAAGTATCCGTTTTATACATATAAAAAACAAAGTGGATGAATGCACGAGGTGATAACAGTTTTCCTTTCACAACTCAATTCAGATACACCAGTGTAGAAGTAGCATTATTTTCTAGATACTGTTGTCTCAATAGATTGTCTTTGCTTCACAATTTATAACACCGAGGTAGAAAAATATAAAGCTTTCTCAATTGGAAAATATTTTATTTTCAAAGAGTTGTTAATTCAGTTATTTTAAAATTGTTGAAAGAAATATGTCGGGTATTAAAACTGGATTTAATCTATACTAATACCGAATAGGCTCCGAAACTACTGATTTATCTCGGAAATCATCCCATATGGGGGTGAAAATGGGGATGAAAACTTGCATTGGGAATCAAGCTAGGGACGAACCCGAGCGTAGCGAGGGTGATTCGCTAGTATATGTATATAATAATCTTTTGATTTTTGGTTTCCGACGTTTCGAATGCTAATACAGCAATCATTGTCACGGGAGAGACTAAGGTTTTAGACGTCTCAAAGATTATTATAAACCTGTCACTGTCACTTCACTGTCTGTATCAAATATATAAACCTTTGAGACGTCTAAAACCTTAATCTCTCTACCATGATTGTTGTAAAGCATTCAAAACGTCGGGAACCAAAAATCTAAGTAAATCCGCAAAAAAATGTCTTAAATAATTTATGTTACATAGAAAGCGTATTATTTTGCATTACAACATTTCATGATACAAAGACACGAGATGCCTTGAAGTTAAGTCACTGAACAATAAACTGCGTGGAGCGTAATCGGTATGTACGAAAGAATGAGCATAACAAGTTATTTTTATAGGCTTATAAATTGATTTACTTACTCAAAATTAAAAAAAATCTTCCGCTCGTTATAATATTAAATAAACGATTCTTGTTTATATACTTTTTTTGTGTATCTCAGTAACGGCTAACGATTTGGATCAAATTTTGTATTAAAATGAGGTTTTGCTTCTTAAGTATACCCATATAGGAAAAATAAATAAATTTTTATATTTATTCTGAATAACATTGAACGAGAAACGCAGAACGAGCAGACCTTGGTTGACCAGGTGAATAAAAAAAAATTGCCACGCTTTACAAATTCCTAATATAGAAACCATCTACAAACAATTAAATAAATATCATATTATTATGTATTTATTACTTCATATATATATGTTGGGACATCACAACACCATCTAGTTCCATGGTAAGCTACGAGGCTTGTGTTATGGATACCAGATAGTTGATGCACTACACATATATAAGTTTAAATACATACATATTATAAATATAACACCCACGACTGGAGTACAAACATTCGTGCTCATCACACAAATGAAAGCCCCCAGTGGGACTCGAGCCCGCGACCGCTGGCACAGCGAGTAGGGTCACTACAAACTGAGATATGTGTATGTAGATTGCAAAATAAATATATAAAACAACTTTGGTACGCTTATGGCTTTCTAAAATGATACACGAAGTCGTTGCATATCCATTATACATATACCAACTAATAATGTGAAATGTACCAGTAAAATAAATACACAAATAAAGAATTTCAGGCATAATAGAATAAAATTTATCTTTCAAGATTGAGATATAGCTCGCTCAAAAACTTTAGCTAAAGCTATGAGTTAGTCGAGATGTTCTGTATTCTAGACGCATACAAAGTACTGAACGCGTTTATCCACTAAGGATAGTTGGTAAAGGCATCTGTCAAGAAGAGTCTCTCGTACCGTTAATGCAAATGAGTTCTACACTTCTACAAGGGAGGTTACACACGTGTTCCTACTTCCTATTTAATGTTTGCTAATAAAATAGCGACTTACCCTGCCTTCGCTCGGGTGTGTAGGTATGAAACAGAACCGTAAAAAATGGTACATATGTACATATATCCGTCCAATAATAATAATCAATCCGTCCAGTCGTACTAGCCACAATCTGTATCTGTAACATGTATATAATAACATTTGAGACGTCTATGTAACCTTAGTGTCTCCGTGAGCATGAATACTGTAAATCATTCGAAATGTCGGAAACCAAAAATCAAATGAAATTTGTGCAAAATCTGAATTAGTACATGGGCGACCGAGCCTTGCACAGCGTTTTTTGGAAAAGATAAAAAAATAAGTTTTTTTCAAAGACACTAGTATAGATAAACTTAAATAAAAAGCGAAACCTTATCTAAAAACGAAATTTGATCCAAATCGTTAAAGCCGTTTCCGAGATACACGAAATAAATTTATATAAATATATATATACAAAAATTGCTCATTTAATATTATAAGATTAGTAGTCATATTATAAACGTGAATGTGAGTTGGTTTGTCAACGTTATAAACGAACGCGTGAGGCGTTAGAATGTTGGATATTATGGGATCGATTTCCAAACGGGGTAAATGATTTGAATCAGTGCGGTAAAAGCGCAGCGTATACTAAGCTATCTATATCTATTGAATGTTGAGGAATTCGACGTAATATGAGAAGTTATATGAAAGATTGGGCAAGTTAGACATTTTATTATGTACTTCGTTGGACGTATATTTGGAAGTTATTTATATATAATATGTTTAAATTGTTTCAAAATTATTAAAACCGAAACGCAGTAGAAACGGCTTAAAGTTCGTTGTCGAAAGTTGGAAGCAAATAAAACCATCGGGATTGCAATTTTGTATACTATTATATACTCATTATCAGTTATTTCAATTTCATATTATAATAATAGTTGGTAAATGTAATTAAATATATTTATTAACTACGTCTTAACGATTAGTATGGAATAGATAGACAATATATTTTATATATACAAACGTATGATGAGTTGTTGTGGGTTGTATTATAACGTGTTTTCCCGTGGAAATGAGATAATCTTTCGCAGTAAAAAGTACACTCTCCAGCCCTCCAAATATCTCCATACAAAAAAATCACGCTAATCCGTCACTCTATTTCGACGAGAAAGAAGGACAAACAAACGAACAAACACACTTTCTTTTTGTTTGTGATAATTTAACAGATTCAAATAAATAATTGCAAGCAAAAATGTGAAATAAGACACAGCATTTAATCCCAGCAATACTTTCATGGTAAACATCATAATAAATATTAGTTTAAAAACATTTAAACTTTGAAGATATCAATAGGTAGTGCTGCCTAAGACTGTGGAAAGAGAAGAAAGGGAGTACTTGTAAGAGTCACAGCAGAAGTAAAATTAATTGAGTAATAACTAATCATTTTACGAACAAGTGTAGTTAGTCCCCACAGAAAGGCCACGTTACCCAGAACATTGTTTTATCGCATCCTTCGTATGCAGCTAGTCTATTACGTCTCTGCAATAGCGTGAAGTATATTATTGAACCCGCGACCGCTGGCATAGCAAGCAGGGTTACAAACTGAGCTAAACGAGTCGTCGAAAATGTAACACTTGTATTTATAACACTGACGGGGTTATATTGTGTGTACTTGTGTAGAAACTTTCTGGGCAAATGTTATGGCTCTAGATTTTCTAAAAATCTATTTCTAATCATAGTTTTAGTATTGTATGTATTGTATTCAGCCCTTTTTAATTTCCTCCTTGTATCCTTCACCGTAAGATCAGTAATCATGTTGGAAATGATTCGCACATGAAAATATCAGATATGTTCTGTATCTGCTACTATAACTGCATTCACACATCGAAATCTGCCAGGAACAATATTGTAACTCATACACATATAGTATTATTAGTATTATGTGATCTGTGTTCATACTATGATAATACAAAATATAAATGAAATTTCTTATAATATATTTAAAGTTCAAAATCAATACTTGCTACACGAATGAGTTTACAACGATGTTCCTTGCAACTTATATATATATATATATATATATATATATATATATATATATATATATATATATATATATATATATATATATATATATATATACTTGCAAATCTTACTAGACTCTATATTAAACGTCATTGAAAACAAAATTCCAACTCCAGCCGCCTTACACAATTTGAAACTGAATACTAAGTGAGATAGGAAAAGTTTTGGTATTTTACACGGCGTAACTCGAGCACAATAAACGTCTTGCCGAGACATGTTCCCTAATGTATGGCTTAATATTCAAAACAAGTGTTACCGCTTAAAGTTCTGCAAAGGATGAGAAAACCGGCACTGTTCACTGTGTTTTATAGTGAATGTAAAGTGGAAAGACAATTAGTTCATTCTATTTCCATTGTTAAATTAATTATTATAAGATTATAATTAACTAGCGACTCACCCTTGCAGCGCTCGGGATAAAAAGTAGCCTATGTGCTATTCCAGACTATAAGCTATCCCTGTGCCAAATTCCATCAAGATCCGTTCAGCCGTTCTGGCGTAATTGAGTAACAAACATCCATTCATCCAAACTTTCGCATTTATGTAGTAGTAAGACTAGTGACTTACTCACGTCTTTCATCCTTCGATGTAAATGGATTTTGCGATAGAAAACATCGATTTTTCTTTACATTTATAATGCAAATATTCTATTTAATTAAATTTTCGCAAACGATTAGTGTTACATTTTGGAAAATTATATTTTTTCTTAGTATTTTTGCGTATTATTCTGTTTTATATTACTAGATATTATAAAAGTATTATAATAGGTTATACCTATAACAATAAAAGTTTTAGTACTGGTTAAGTAGGTGATACTCTAGTAAAAAAATTAAGTTTTAAAAAACATAATTTCCTTCAAACATAAGTAGCCTTGTAAGCTTGTCTTTTAAGCAAATTATAAATGAAAATAATTTTTAGTGAATAAAAATGTAATATTTACATTTTTTTACATTAATAAATTACAACTTTCATTAAAATAATGATAAATAGATATCTATATTTAATTCTACGAAAGCTTTTAGTTAGATTAAAAGCAAATGTTATCGCTTTACAAACAATTTTATTATAATATGACCTCGAGGAATTTGTACAAAACTATAATAGCGTAATTAAATAGGAGTATGATTAATTTCTAATATGGCAATGGAGTTATTACATAATACACTAGCAATTCAGCCTGGCTTCGCTCGGGTTCGACCTTAGGTACGTTTTAACGGTCAGTATGGAATAGATAGACTAATATACGTATATTATGTATATACATAGGTATGATGAGTTGTGCATTGTATTAAAACGTGTTTTCTCGTGGAAATGAGATAATCTTGCGCGGTAAGATGTAGCCTATGTCACTCTCTAGCCTTCCAGCTATCTTGACACAAAAAATCACACCAATCCGTCACTCTTTTTCGACGTGAAAGAAGGACAAACAAATAAACACGCTTTCATATTTATAATGTTAAGCTTGGATGTAGTAGCTGCAGAGGCAGCTGTCTCTAGACTAAATTGAAGATGCATTGTGAGTTTCAACGTATAACTTTTTACTCAATAATAGTCAAACGCCGGTTGGAAAACGAAATTTTCTTAGCTATCGTGGAATTCTACGGCTAAAGAGTTTTAAGTTATATATTAGTGACCTGAAATATATATATTTTTAATTGTAATTAAAATTCGATTTTTTAATATCATCCAGTTCCTTAAACCTAGACTCGAATGCCCGTCCAATCCGTCATAAAGAAAAAAAATAAATAATTACAAAACAGGTTTTATTGTTTCAATATTCAATGAAATACAAATACCTTAATAATTCAGACCTGAAAAATCGCGGTAAAACGTTACCAATCGCTTTGCAAATCCTGTTCAGAGAAAAATTAAAGTAATTCCTTTTCTACAAGGTCGAGAAAGAGACGGCATTTCGGCTATTTATCACTTTTTACCTAAGAACAAAACTTATTAGTAAAAACTAGGGATCGTATCGTATCCTTAGTTGCGTCTTTAGTTTTCTATTGAAGAAATATCTACATACTAATAAAAAGTTGTTTAATTAAGATATATTAAGCTTCCTGAAAGTGCTATACTATTTTTCCCACATGGACGACGACACATTTGACGACATGACGACACGTTTGGCTCAGTTTGTAGTGACCCTACTTGCTGTGCCAGTGGTCGCGTGTTCGAATCCCGCTTGGGGCATTCATTTGTGTGATGAGCACGTATGCTTACCATGGAACTAGATGGTGCTGTGTGCTAATGTCCTCACATATTTATATACTAGTGACTCACCTTTGCTTCGTTCGGGTTTGTCTCTAGGTAGCTTTAATTTTTTTGAGCGGAACCCTAATTCTTTTTCTAAAATAAAAGTAGCCTATGTTACTCCCTTTAACATCAGCTATCTTCCAGTGAAAGTCCCGTCAAAATAAATTCAGCTGTTTCAGAGATTATCCGGAACAAACAGACAGACAAAAATTTAAAAATTGTGTTTTTCTTATAAGTACCGTATATTATATATATATATATATATATATATATATATATATATATATATATATATATATATATATATATATATATATATACTAATTTCATATGCATTAAGTAAAACACTGTTATTTCGACATTACAAACGGACACTTCAATTTTATTTATCCGTATAGATGTATAGATTTATTTATATTTATATTCTCTGGAACAATTTAAACCTAAATAAAAATCAACAGCACACTCCCGTACGCTACTACTAGTTTATCGTAAATAGTTACGCACTAATTTGTAGGTATAAAGTGATATGTAGCATTTAATTTAGCTAATGCATAAGACAAATCTTAGCGTTAGCTGATAACCGAAATACCTTCGCAACCTTAAATAGCATGGTCTTAAACCTCCATAAGTCCATATAAAAATAATTTACGACTTAATCAATCGTATTTCTTCAATCCTGATAACATACATTCTGTCCGTCCGTCAGGTGGTCGGGGATAGATAGCCAGTACATTGTTATCAGACTGTGGTTTACTGCCTCGTAAATTACGTCGAGTGCAAAACTCATAAAAAAGTCATCAAGTTGAATTGGGCGCTTCAGTATGATATGGCCAATGGGCAATTACTGGCCTACTGGACCACGTGGCTCAGTGGTAGAACACAGTAAAAGTTAGTGTTGTAAAAATTTTTATATGCTTGTATGTATGTTTGTTGAGAATAAGTCCTAAAATACTTTTTGTAATGCTAACGACTTACCCTCGATCCGTTCGGGTGTGTACCTCCAAGATTTAGTCTTTTTTGCACTAAATTCTGAGTCGAATCTGTGCATTAAATATTTTTTGGAAAATGTTATTGAAATAGTCATTGTTGTCGATACAGAGATCGAATCTATAGTTTTAGAATTTTTGTCTGTCTGTCTGTGATCGCATCACGAGAAAATCACTGGACCGATTTTGATGAAATTTGGTGCGATGATATCCGGGTTAATATATAGGGTACTTTTTACAATGGGTAAATATCTCATCTCTGAGAAATCTATATTAAACGTTAACTAGGGATGAAGGGTGACGCGCTAGTTTTACTGTAATCGAATAATAAAGACGTTATAGAATTTTAATCTAAAACTTAAAACGAATATTGGTCTAGAATTACGTATTTTGAAACAAAAGATTATGTAACTTGTAGCAAATGCTACATCGAATAGTTTTGTTAGAATCTAAGTCTTGAATTTTATGGAAGTTGCTGATGTAGTATAAATGGACTTGTATACATTTTGTTTTATTGGTTAGTTGTTGCGAAGTAAATCGTTATGTTTAGATAGCCATATGTACGAGTATCTTCTAAGGAAGTAAAAATTGTATGAAACAAGCTTTAGCTCGCGACTCCGCTCACAAAATATATTAAATATAAATATGTATGTATTTAGACCTTTTTAACGTTACACTGCTGGGCACGCGCCTCCCATCAATCAATCACGATTGCTATATTCTCTAAGACATGCAGGTTTCCTCACGATATTTTCCTTCAAGTAGTAATCATGTTAGAAATGATTCGCACATGAAAATATCAGAGATGCAAGACCCGGGATTCGAACACGCCTCACTCGGTTATACAGACAAGCGCGTTACTACTAGGCTGTCACTGCCTTAAATACAAATATAGGAGCTGTTATCGTTTAGAATTTAACGGAAATCTGAAAATCTGTTACCTACAGCGTAAAGAAGTAACAAATAAAGCTGTTACTCGCCGGTCCGTAATATATTAATGCGAAAATGTGTACCTATATGTGTACTTATGTGTGTTACTCCTTTACTCTGGAACGGCTGGATAGATTTGGATAAAATTAAGTGAACAGATTACCTGCGACTGAAATAATGCATGGGCTTCTGTTAATAATAAAATTTTCCAAAAGGTGGTGCTGCTGGTTGCTGGTTGTTAGTTGGCCAAAGGTGGTGGCGGTTGCTGTGTGTGTTACCATACTAATATTATAAATGTGAAAGTGTGTTCGTTTGTTTGTTTGTCGTGATTTTTTTTGATTGTGGCGTGATTTTTCGTATGGAGATAGTTGGAGGGCTGGAGAGTGTCATAGGCTACTTTTTACCGCGGGAGATTATGTAATTTCCACAGGAAAACACGTTATAATACAATGTCAGAAAAATATTTATGACCAGAATTACTTGAAACTTGGTATTAATGTTCTTCAAGAAAATGAAAAAAAAAATACGTGTTTTGGTAGTTTTCGAAATTCATTCTATAAGACGGTAAAATAGGGGATGAAAGTTTGTATGAAACGACATTTTTAGAGATTTTTTTGTAGTTTTAGCGCGAGCGAAGCCGCGAGTGCTGCTAGTATTATTATAAATAGGTACAGAAAGCGGACACACGTAACTTGCTAGTATATAATATTAGTGCGATTATTCACGAAAGTTCTCTGCCATTAGCCAAATACAATTCAAATATCGTGGGTTGTTGGTAACGTGAATAATTACGTGTTACGACACTACGTGACTGGTTGCATACGTTTAGTACTTTTAGTTAATGAACTTGCTGCTAATAAATGGGATTATAGTTAAATGTTTACTTTGGAGGCGATCTTCGTAGCTCAGTAATGCAGGGGTTTGTATGTTTTAGCTATTAGTATGCGGGTTCAATTCTATTATATGTTTGTGCTGGCTTTTGTAGATATACATATGATGTTTCGAAAAAATAATAATTAAAAAGTAAATTGTGTATGTCTAAGTGCAAATTTTAGCTTCCGAAGTTAAAATTATATATTTAAAACAGCCACTCACCCTCGCTTCGCTCGGGTTCGTCCCTAGGTACGTTTTGACGCTTACAATTAGTATAGAATAGATATACATATACATAGGTATGAATAGTTTTATATCCCACGTTTTATTTACACGCAAAATAGGCACGCAGACGTCGAGTTGCGGAAACAAGCCCGTTTATACCATATCATACTCGTACCATACCATCCCTTACTTGAGCAATGATTGATTCCACATACAAACTTCCATCACTCTTTTCACCCCCTTAAGACATGATTTCCGGGATAAAAATCCTATGTCCTTTCCAGGGACTCAAACTATCTCCATACCAAATTTCATCTAAATCGGTTCAGCAGATTAAGCGTGAAAAGGTAGTTAGACAGACAAACAAAGTTACTTTTGCATCTATAATATTAGTAATGGATAAGTTATAAATCCTAAAATACGTGTTAGAGTTGACTTTCTATTTTCATACAATAAATATAAATAATAAATAAATAAATATGTCAGGACATTAACACACAAGACCATCTAGTTCCATGGTAAGCTACGAGGCTTGTGTTATGGATGCCAGGCAATTGATGCACTACACATATATAACTTTTAAATACATACATATTATAAATATAAACACCCATGACTGGAGTACAAATATTCGTGCTCATCACACAAATGGATGCCCCAGCGGGACTCGAACCCGCGACCGCTGGCGCAGCAAGTAGGGTCACTACAAACTGAGTCAAACGTGTCGTCTATAGTAACAATGTTATAGACTTAATAAAAATATATCACTGTCTTGCCAGAAGTGAGTAAATGAGTAACTTACTTTATGTATAAAGCTATTCAAGTTTCATCACTTTCATTATGATACGCAAAATAAAAAGACCAGTAAGTTGCCCGTAAAACACACTTTGTTGAAGTTTATACTACTTAAGAAATACACACACTTTACACAGAAAACACATTTTTATATTCATTTGTTTCTAAACTAAGCATTGAAATGTACAAGTTTTGTTGTTAAAACATCATTTTTTATACCTTACAAATTGGTCACGGGTTCGAATCTCGTTCAGCATATTATGTTTTCATTATGTAAAGAGAAAAGTATCTTATTTATTGATTTAAAACAATCTGTGACATGGAGCTACAATTTGTAAAATAAGATTACCACAACTACTTAAAGTGCGATAAATATTATCTATACTAATATTATAAAGAGGTAAAGTTTGTGAGTTTGTGAGATTTGTGAGTTCGTGACGTTGAAGGGGGTAATCTCTGCATCTACTGAACCGGTTTAGATGAAATTTCGTAAGAAGATAGTGTGAGACCTTGGGAAGGACATAGGATACTTTTTATCCCGGAAATCATTCATTAAGGGGGCAAAAATGGGGATGAAAGATTGTACGGAGAAACAAGCTAGGGACGAACCCGAGCGAAGCGAAGGTGAGTAGCTTGTAATTAATAAATATGTTAGGACAGCAACACACCGCACCACCTAGTTTCATTGTAACCTACGAGGTTTATCTTATGGATACCAGATAGTTCACACACTACACATATATAACTTTAAATACATACATATTATAAATATAAACACCCATGACTGGAGTACAAACATTCGTGCTCATATACACATATGAATGCCCCCAGCGGGACTCGAACCCGCGACCGCTGCACAGCAAGTATGGTCACTAGTCACTACAAACTGAGAAAACGTGTTGTCAAATAATTATAATACCTGTGAATAATAAAGAATAATAAGGAAAACTAAAAAACCCCCATAAAACACATGTTAACGCCTTTTTTACATAACTGCTATATACACAAAATAATAGTTCAGGGGTTACTTTGAACTAACAATGAGGTGTCATTAAATTCTATGTATGTATTTTATTTGTTATTGTCACGACTTAGTAGCGTTGGGCGTGGGTCATAAAAAATTCGGACAAAAGTTGGTGATCGCGATAACGATCACTTAGAACGTAACGACTACGACACGGATACTACAAATACGATTTACGATTTTAGGGTCATTCTTGAATTACAGTTACTTTATAAAAGAATTAATTTACGTTATAAGAAAAATGTTTTATATATTATTTTATACTTCTGAAACAAGGTGTCATTAAATATATTGACGACACGTTTGGCTCAGTTTGTAGTGACCCTACTTGCTGCGCCAGCGGACGCGGGTTCGAGTCCCGCTGGGGGCATTCATTTGTTTGATGAGCACGAATGTTTGTACTCCAGTCATGGGTGTTATATTTATAATATATGTGTATTTAAAGTTATATATGTATAATGTATGAACTATTTGGTATCCATAACACAAGCCTCGTAGCTTACAATGGAACTAGATGGTGTTGTGTGTTAATGTCCTGACATATTTATTTTCATTGTCAGTAATTGTTAGTCGCTTTTATTTTAATGCTTAACTCTATCATACAGGTATAATAAATATTTAGGCGTGATTACTAAAAGATGTCCTATTTGCTAATCAATAAATCAATATACTCGTACATAAAAATGTTTGTATGTCTGTCCTCTATGCGTTCCTAAACCACTGATCTGATTGTGATTGTCTTTCTTCTGACTGACTCTGGTGGATTATTCTGTATACGCCTGCGAAAGCTCCTGGTGCAAAAAAAAAGAAATTTTCGTTTAAGCTATTTAAGCTTAGGGTGGCTTTCCCGAGCAAAGCAAGGATAAGTCACTAGTAAAATATAAACAAAAGTTTGAACATTCTTGTCTAACCCTAAAATGAGAAAATTCCTTACAAAATTTTCATTCCTTAAGGGAATGAAATGTCGAATATAGTAATTATACATATTTTACTTATGCAAAGTTTCATATTGTACACCCAATGACTCAGGTTTTACGTAGGTATATAATGAGTAAATAATTTAATATTTTTTCTAAGAATATCACTGGTCTTATACTGTAGCGTTTAGTAAAACTAGAATATGGTCTAAATATAATCTGATTTCACTGATCAAATATCAATCAACTTCTTTATTCTATAACATAAAAAAAAACACTTCCTAACTAGTACGTTTAAAGGCCATGAACAAAAAATATATATTTGGTACAATACGGACAGAATCAAATGCAACAGTTAGTCGATATATCAACTATAGGTGATTTACAAGCTGTTTCACGTACGCTGTGGACTTGACGCGTCACTTGTTTAGCATACAAATTGACATCCAAGCTGTGGTCTCGTGGTCGTTTGGAAAATTGCTTACACTCTTACCGTATTAGAAGTTTGATGAAGTCGATTTCTTTCTATGCGATACAGTTTGGATTTCATCTAGACCAAAAATAACTTTTTATTCTGCTGCAGATAAATTCTGTTATTGGTAATGTAATACTTTTGTATTACCAATAATTTTGTTTGTTACACTTTCTCGCGCAAACCGCTAAACTTATTTTGATGGATTTTGGTATAGAGATAATTGGATATGGGAGAAGAATTTAGGTTTTTGTCTCGAAAATACATCTTAAAAAATTACCATTTAATTTTTCCCGAATATCAACCAAAAAACTCAGTAATCTTCAAAAAAAAGCTTAAAAAATCTATTTTTCTCTGAACATCAAAACTTGTAATGCAAAAATATACCGTCATAAAATCATATGCCTTCATATACATAAACAGGACATGACATCTTCCTATTGTTAAACCATTTAAGTCAAGTTAAAATGAACTCTCGTGAAATTAGTTCCTTTATAATACTTTTAGATCACTTAATTAGAGAAGATGTAACAAGTTTGATTCCCCAAACTTTTTGATAGAATTACAATGGGTGATTTACAAACTTCACGTAAGACATGAACGTGACACGGCAGATGTTTAGCATACAAATTGACTCGCCGGCTGCAAACTATAGCCGCGAGCATGCATTAAATTGTTATAATATTTGACTTCGCTATACGTTTCCACTGTATGGTGTATTCATCAACATAGATTCAGTGGTTACTGAAATTTCATTTTGTTATATATACTTCTTCTAAAAATCAAGATGTACATTCATATATTAGTTATAATTTTAATTCAAATAACCCTATAAAACTACAATTGTAATATATTTTTTGCAGCTTTTGCTTTTTGTTCCAGATGATTTCAAATGTTTCACAACAAATCATGATGATAATCACAGAAAAGAGTATGTTATTAAAAACGGTGTCTATCCACAAAAATTAAACGATAATTTGAAAGAAAAAGAGAAATGGCATCAAAATACCTTACGATAAAATATAAACTATAATTTATTTTGATTAGGGTTGCTAACCTAAGATTTAGACGTCAAAAACCTTTAAAGTATAGCAAACGCCAAAAAAAGGGTACAAACGCGAACGTAGGTTTGTTTGTTCATCTATCAAGCGATACGGTGTATCAAATTGTCGTCATTTTTGCCATATAAATATTTAGTTTAGTGTTTTAGATTATTACTTTTTATTCTGATATGCAAAGTGGTCTATAGCAAAAGGAAGCGAATGACACTCTCTATAATTGCTAACGTATAAAAAAGAAAAATATAAGTATATGAGATGAATCTCACTCACACCCTGTCCCAATCAATAACCAGCACTTTCTTTGTCAGATAAACCAAAAGAAAAACCTCGTAAATGTACGTACATTTATGAATTGTCACACCGAATGAAACGAATACGAGGAAACGGAATTGTGATAATAAAACATTTACAATATTCCTTGGTGCTTATTCTTATGGCAACTACAGTGTTTTGAGATACCAGTTTATTATCGTATTTTATCTTTTTGGTTTTCGCTTGAACATTATATCGTCAAGTTTCATTTGATTTCAACATTATGTGTACATACATACATTTTCATAAGCTAGCGACTCACCCTCGCTCCGCTCGGATTCGTCCTTTGGTACGTTATAACGGTTAGTATAGATATCTCAGAGATAAGATATTTTCCCGCAGTAAAAAGTATCCTATATGTTGAACCGGATAACCAGCTATCACCATATCGAATTTCATCCCAATCTGTCAATTGGTTTTTTCGTGATGCGGTCACAGAAAGACAGACAGACAGATAGACAAAAATTCTTAAAAGCTATAGATTCGGACTCTGTGTCGATAATAATGACTATTTCAATAAGATTTTCCAAAAAATATTTAATATACAGATTCGACTCAGTTAGAATTTTATTATATAGAATATATATGAAAACTGATAACTAGATTATCGTGGCACTGTAACGTGGCACTGTATACCATGGCTTAGAAGTAAAAATTTTATCTCTCTCAAAAGCCTACCAAAAACATCATATAATGGCAAAGAGATTATAAAACAATATTAAGCACTTTGTAATAAAACTACGCAAGACTTAATGTCAAAAGTCACTGCCCTAAATACCCCTAGAAAGCTTAAATTACCCGTAAACATATTTATACATAATATACAAAAAGGTATAAATACTTAAAACCAGCCACTTATCTGTTGTGTTCAAGCAAGCTATTTTTATGTAAAACTATTAAATGCAGTACATGCAAATGGAGTGCATAATTAACGAATATTTCACATAAGCGACGCAGTTAAATTTGAATGTAAAATTCGGTGACCATTTAAGACTTATAGTACGTGCAAACAAAATACATGAAAACTATACAAATATAGGCGATAAAAAAAATGGTAGGGATTTTTTATCGCTATTGAATAATGTCGTGACTTCGAATTCGATTAGAAACGATTTATTTTGAAGCAATATATTAAATATTGTTTATAATACAATATTTTCATACTTATCTTGTTATGTTAATTAACGTTTTGGTACGTTTTAACGATTTGTATGGAATAGATATCAAGTGTGGAATGTGAAACTAATCATACTTATGTATATATATATATATATATATATATATATATATATATATATATATATATATATATATATATATATATATATATACATAAGTATGATTAGTTTCAATCATTTCTCAAGTGTGGAATGATTGATTCCCCATACAAACTTTCATCCCCTTTTTCACACCCTTAAGGGATGATTTCCGAACTAAAACTATTCTATATCCATCCCAGTATCCCAAACTATCTTCATACCAAATTTCATCTACATCGGTTCAGCGAATTTTTACCCATTACAAGCAAAAATACAACTTTTTCTCTTTATAACATTAGTATATGTAGATGAATGAATTTGTTTATACATATATTACATTGGCATAGCTCTTCTAGTATTGAAAAGTACTGAGTAAAAATAACATATAAGAATTTAAAAAAGGAACAATTATAACGTTAAAATTAAAAAGTGAAATGACTGTCTTTTCAAACGGTAATAAATAAAATCCAATGAATTATTTACAAAAACAAATTTAATTTCGAAACGATCACTCTGAATTCGACAACAGCCGACACTTGTATTACAATGGGCTACCTATCTGGCCCAGGGGACATGTACCTATCTAACGATGTAGACGAAGGTTGCGAGTTCCATTCCCATGGGATGTAGGTGAATTTGTATGGAACGAATTGTTGTAACAACTGAAATTTCCAAATTTATATTAAATATGTGAGTAGAAATACGAGTATATTATAATGAAAATATTAATACTCCTTTAATATACATAATTGTCAAAAAAAATATTTTATATATAAAAAAACTTTAAATAAAACTTAAAAATCTTTCAATACAATTTATTATTAATATAGGAACCGTTTAAAGAGCCATTGCGATCTGCGACTGATATTACATAGATAACTACATACATATATGTACTCTCAAGAGGCATAAGGTCTTTTTCACATCGGTGAAGTTTCTTACTATCTATATATATGTAAATAAAATTGAAGTGTCTATTTGTAATTTGATAATAACTATGTTTTCTCTGGCACATAGAGTTATTAAGATAATGCCAGTACCTAAATAGCCCTGTTTAAAATTTTTTGCCTGTTTGTATGTCTCTCTGTTTGTCCGGGGTAATCTTTAGGACAGCTTAACCGATTGTAATGGGACTTTCACTAAAAGATAGAGGAGTTTGTAGGGCTACATTTATGTACATAAACATTTTATTCTCGAATAATTTATGGTTCCAGCGCGAAAATCGAAAACTCTTCAAATTATGCAAAAAATACGTTTCTAACCTTAGAATACCTACATAAAATTAGATGTTATTATAATTAAAACCAATATTTGTTTAATATTGATATAAAACCTCAAGGATTGTCTTCCACACGGAAAAGCATATTAACTATTAGTAAAGTGTCGAAGCGAAGTGCAAAGGGAGGCTAGGGTGGGTCTCTTGTGGGTGGTTTTGCATACAGATTGAACTGACCAGTGACCACGCTAGACACGTACGTGTTCTGTTAGCCGTTAGCAATAAATATGTCAAATTTTTGTTTCAAGAGCTTATTCTACATTTTTAAAATAAACAGTACAAAAGCTCTACAATATAATAGCAGAGCAATAATGTTTTTTTTTAAATTATTTTATGTGTGCTAAAAACAAAAGACAAACATATACATTTTCCAAACTTAAAACATCTAACCCATATTAAATTACCATTTCCACAAAACCACAACCAAAACTTATGTAAAATTCAAGAACCCTCAATTATTATAAAAGTCGGTTAGTAACAAAGGAATAATGTTAAAGAAAAGCAGCTACTAACGTAGCGGCTCTACGAAGCGCTACACCGTAGTCGCGTAGGTCTACGGTCGAGTACACTTTGTTTAACTTGTCATAAGTTTTATTTTATTGCGTCTTAAAAGTTAAGAGCGATGTAAAAATAAAGTAGAAATGAGTAAATAGTAACATTAACATTACTATTATGACTTATGTAACTTAGTATTTTTGAAACGTTTGTACTTAAATTCAGCTATTAAAGAACCTCAGACTAAAGAAATAAATAGACAGATGGAACCCGCCCAAAAATTTCAAAGTCAAAAAGATATATTAGCTACGATTCTCAATTTTGTTATATATATATATATATATATACATATATATATATATATATATATATATATATATATATATATATATATATATATATATATATATTATTTACTTTCTTCAAAGAGTGAGGGAAGTATTATATAGCTATCGTCGTTAATTTTAAATTTTTGAGAAGAAAATATGAATTTAGAATGATGATATGTAATGAATATTCGATTTGCATTCTGTTTTATTTAAAACACTAGCGACTCACCCTCGCTCTGCTGGGATCAGATAGTATAGATTTCTCAGAAATGAGATATTTTCCCGCAGTAAAAAGTATCCTATATGTTGACCCGGATAACCAGCTGTCATCGTACCAAATTTCAATAAATCTGTCCTGTGGTTTTCTCGGGATGCGTTTCCAGGGAGACAGACAACAATTCTAAAAACTATAGATTCTGCCCATGTTTCGATAATAATGACTATTTCAATAAGATTATCCAAAAAATATTTAATGTACAGATTCGACTCAGAATTTTATTATATGTATAGATTACATATTATTCTAAAACATCGTTTGGCATTATGTTTAGTTCTGTGACACTCTATCTATATTACTACTCAGTCTATTTAAAGAACTATCATTTAATCCTACGAAGACTCTACAACATTTTATTTGACTAATTGTACCTTTATATTAACATAATTTATAAGACACTTAAGATTTAATCTTACGTTTTTCGTAACATCAAAAGTGTTAATTAACTAATTAAATACATTAAGAACTTTGAGTATACATAATATTCTTCCATAGAATAAATTAAGGCTTTTTAAAACAAGGGCTTTTAAAATGTCGGAAACATCGAGCATTGTTATGATAATATCTCATTCAAGAAATTAAGCTTACATATACAGATTTCTGTTTAGTCATATTTTTGAACAAAAAATATAGAAATCTAAGCTTTTTTGAAATGAAGCAGCCAATACAAATGTTTACATCGGATTCCGGGAATCGAACTTACGACCGCTGAATAGTAGACAGTGCGTATTAGATATCTTACACCACGTCGCTCGTCAATAAATTGGTATTCAACTCCATTCATTATAAAACTTTGTTAACATGCAAAGTTAAATTCGCAGATGAAATTGGGCCGATTAAATTTTCGGCATTAAACGAATCGACCAAACTTTTCACCGTTTGTGATAAGCCTTTAGTATTTTGAGTGAACGTGCCGTGCGGAATTAGGCGTGAGTTTCCCGGGAATTACCGGTTAAACCAGGTGTACATATACGCCCGTATAGAATTAATGCACAATTTTTTATTTTCAATGGAAAAATAGTTCATGTTATATTGTATATAAAAGAGAAAGTTTTTGAATTACTGTTTGTTACATCTTTTAGTAGTAACTTAATGGATATAAGTAAAAATTCGAATAGATATCCCACTACTATTATAAATGTGAAAGTTTGTATGTTTGTTACTTCATGACGTTGAAAAGGCTGTACGGATTTTGATGAAACTTAGTATATATATATATATATATATATATATATATATATATATATATATATATATATATATATATATATATATATATATATATATATATATATATATATATATATATTACCTAGCGTAAAATCTACGGTATTTTAGATACTTAGGGAAGCACTCAGAAACGAGTGGGTCGCTAGTATATATGTTATATACCACACAGCATGTTCAAATCACCAAATTATTCAAAAAATCACATCGTATAAACAAAACTACGTGATAACTAAACAAATTCATTTATTATTAAAGCTCAATTCGAAGTGTCATTTGTCTAAATGTTTACATTTACGTTTACGGAACGCAAACAAAAACCACTCAGCGTCTAAACGGCGTATTGATTTTGTGGCGTGAAGACGTTGGTACAATTGTAATGGCGAAAAATGTTTATTTATTATTATCGTTATTTAAGTTATAGTGTTTTGATGGTGAATTGAGTTTTATCTCATGGGATTTCAATTAATAGAACCCATTAATTATGGCTAAAGAGATATTTTTATGAAACGCTAAAATCTAGAGAACCTCATCAACTAGATATACCTAACCCATTTGTTATATTTCGACACATATAGTATTTAATTTTTAAAAATTATATTTAAAACTAGACATATTCTTACATATGTATATGGTCTTACATTGCTCCCTCCCAAAACGCAATCTTACCTGTAACAAAAAAATATATTAAAATTAGTGTTGTAATTTTGAAATTTCGCAGGAAAAGTCACAGCTAACTATTAGTTAATATGAAATATATCATTCCAGCATCTTTTAATATTTAAGATGAATAATACCATTATATGTATAGGTACTCTCGCGGTCTCTTCCCCTTTCAACCCTAATATTTCAATTTGTTTGACTCTGTCTAACTCCAATTTCCTATAGAGTTAAATTAACGGGAGCGTGCCGTATTGACCTTTGCGAAGTCAGTAATTCGTTAGTTGGCGGAAAAATTTGTCCAACGAGATGTTGAAGAAAAATATATTCCCACAGAAGGAATGAAATCAATATTATAGCGGTAGCATCCCTACACATATAAAAGTCCTAGACGAGTGTCTGTCGTTCTTTCTATCTGTATGCGTATCCCGCTAATCTTCAAAACTACTAAACCATTTGGATATTATTTTTACTTCTTTTATCTGCATTTCTCGATAAATGTGATGTATTAACTGTACTAAAAATGTATAAAATGTACATCACATTTATTTACATGTAGGAGATAAGCATTGACGATATTAGTGAATTGATTCGACAGAAATAGTGCTGTTTAGTTGCTCTACATTTGGACTCTTTGTTTACGCTGTTTATGTTATCGATTCAAGCGATTCGATAATATAAGCATTCATTCAAAAAGTACTTAATAGTTGCCCTTTACAATATCTCATTTCATTAGTTTAAGATATAATGAAAAATGAAAATAAATCGCAAGAATGCAATTATTTAGGAACGTGAATAAAAATAATTATTTATTTCTGAAGAAAACGATTCATTAGGTAACTTATATATTTTTCATTTATTAATTCTTAAATTTTTTCTTTAATTTTATATACAAATATACCCACGTACATTTATCACAAATACATATCACACTCAAGTAAAACACTTGCGCAGCCCACCGACATAAGAGAAAGATTTATGTGAATCCAAGGAGAGTGCCATCAATATTTTTCGACAGACCAACCTCCCCAGTCTGTGGCTGGAGGAAATGAGCTTTCGATATCCCTATGTCCGAATCAATCTCACTTCAAACGAAAAACGCATCGCAAACAGTCGCCGGCGGATATTTAATAGCGCGGTAAAAGTGCGTAATTACTGTGGAATTGGGGCCGTGAGATGTCGGTATTTCGTTATTCATTTAATGTACACATATGAATGATATGGCTATCGGTACGTCATTATTTATGTACGGGTGAAGCTTTATGGATAACGTATGATTATGATTTGCTTAATCATAGCTTAGATTTTGTGTGCAAAATAAATTATTGTCTAATTAACCCTTGTAGCTTCCAACTGCTGGGCAAAAGTTTTCTCTTGTCCAGAGGATATTTGAAGGATAGGACATATGAAGGATACGGGGGAAAAGAACAATATGAATATTAAGTTACTATTAAGGTACATCTTGTAAAAAAAGTGCATCAATAATTACAAACTTGTATCCACGCACTTGACTTTAAATTCGAACAGATTGAGATATTTATTCACTACACTAGCATTGCCCGCGGCTCCGCCCGCGTTCAGATGAACAAAAAATAAATTCTTAGGTTTTACATATTACTATACTCTTACATTGCAGTTTTTGTATTTTTCTCAGAAATGAGACATTTTCCCGCGGTAAAAACTATCCTATATGTTGACCCGGATAACCAGCTATCACCATACCAAATTTCATCAAAATCCCTGCAGTGGTTTTTCCGTGATGCGGTAACAGACAGACAGACAAAAATTCTAAAAACTATATATTCGGCCTCTGTATCGATAATAATGTCTATTTCAATAAGATTTTCCAAAAAAAATTTCATGTACAGATTCGTCTCAGTTAGAATTTTATTATATATATATATATATATATATATATATATATATATATATATATATATATATATATATATATATATATATATATAGATTACTGATGACGATGTAAATACGTTAATTACATAACTAAACAATTCATCATGACATTTCTAAAAAAAAAAAACATGTCATATCTATTGAAAATAGAACATAAATGGGAATCTCATTAGAAATCTTAATTGAACAATTTGCAAAATGAAAGTCAATATTGAACGCGTAAAGTGCGAATCGATTTCGCTTTGCCCCAAAAAGAATCGCAAACACTTTTACGGGCGATTTAATTATGCGGTAAATACGTTCGTGAAATTGGAGCACTCTTGACGTATAGATTTAACGACATTTTTATATCTGAAAGACTCAAATATTTTAAGGTGTTTAAGTTGAGTTTGATAAACAATTTTATTGTTCAAATCGCAAATAAATGATATTTTTTTGTTTTTAAAAGTTATTATAACTAAGGTTATGTCACAGAGTAAATTTAAGTTCAATGTACTGGTCTAGATTAGCTTGTCACTCTCTGGCCTTTTTGTTTATATGCAAGGAGTTACGTCGTTGTTTTGTATTGCTGTATGAGAAAATACTCTCTTAGATTTACCCGAATATTTGACATTTAAAAAAAAACTATCTTTTCGGGTTATTTCGCGGATTTATTTTGATTTTTGATTCCCGACGTTTCGAATGCTTTACAGCATCCATGGTCACGGGAGAGACTTAGGTGTTACATGTCTCGAAGGTATAGTTGTTACAGACAGCCTACCCACAAATAACAAAATGAAAAGTTGTACTAAGTACATACCTTACAATATTTTATAACTTTAAGCATTTTTATAATTAGTGTTGCCATTATTATATTTATAACCATAAAGAAAAAATATAAAATATAATATTAATTATATATGTAAGCCACATAATTGTTCTATGTGTATTTTAAAAAAGTTAAAATTAATTAAGTCAGATGGGATTTGAACCCGCTTCACTTGGTTTTGACCGCGTTACTGCTGATACATTTATATGATAAATAAAAATAAAAATAAAAGTTTAACTGCCTCGGTGGTGTAGCGGCTAGCATGTACGGCTGCACACCTGGAGGTCCTGGGTTCGAGTCCCGGGTCGGGCCAAGTTTAGTTATTGAGTCTTTCTGTATAGTAAGACTCAGTAACAGCCCGGAGTTGGGAAGTCGGCGGTGTTTCACCCCTGTGCCTCGGAGAGCACGTAAAGCCGTCGGTCCTGCGCCTTATCTCTCACCGGTCGTGTCGAGTAGTCGTCCCATCGGAGTATGAGAGTGACAGGAATAGAGAGTGCACTTGTGTCTGCGCGTACACTTGTGCACTATAATATCTCCTGCACAGTTGGCTAGTCTCAATGAGATTGGCCGCCGTGGCCGGAATCGGTCAGGAGAACATCATCATCATCAAAAATAAAAGTTAAGAAATAGAGTAAAAATTTTAAAATTTTAAACTGGCACACTATTATACACAATGGCAATAATTACATCTTAAAAAGGGAATAAAACATAAGTACGCGGCGGAAATCACTCCGATTTTCAAACTGAGGCTGTAAATTCAACTTTTGCTATAAAATCTGCATTTCGGGCCAAAGCAAAAGAGTTCTAAAAGTAAATCCACCGTCTTCAGACGTCAAAATAAATACAAGCCGAAAAGCCTTATATAAGATGGTCTTTTATGAGGTTGAGTGTTTCTAATTATAGGGGTTTAGAACTGATTTTTAATAAAACAAGGATAATTTCAAACATATATGAAATGAATGACAGTGATAACACTTAACTGTGAAATAATGTATTTTTTAAGTATTTTTATTACAAATAATATCAATAACAAATATGAAACACCTAATTAATATATTGTAATATAAATAGAAATCTTTATATAGCCAAATAACATATAGTCTATTCGCTTTGTGCGGGAATTGCAACTACGAAGTTTTGCAGAATAGAAGTACCTATCATACTTCTTCTACACCAAAACTCATTTTTTGTTATCTTCTGCATTTTAATTAGTCAGGTAAAGAAATAAAAAGAAGATAATGACATTCCGTTCTCCGTTTTCTTCTTTAGTATTATTCATTTAAAAATCCCATGAGAAAATGGAGCTCACAATTTATGTAATATGCTACGTAAATAAACTTGTAAATGATAACAATAATTGAAGGTAAATAGCATTAGATAATAAATAAAATCTAGGTATATATAAATAGACAAAGACACAACAATTCAGTACCTTTATCTCCTCTGTTTCTAAAACAATATTCTAATTTTTTGTTTAGTAGTTGCTAACGAGCTTTAGTATTAATAAATAAATTTGGAAACAGTATTTTTTTATATACGAGTATATGATAGGTAAATTCTATTCATATATGTTTTAATATGATGATCCGTTTGGCTCAGTTTGGAGTGACCTTACTTTCTGTGCCAATGGTCGCGGGTTCGAGTCCCGCTGGGAGCATTCATTTGTGTGATGGGCACGAATGTTTGTACTCCAGTCATGGGTGTTTATATTTATAATACGTATATACTTAAAGTTACATATGTGTAGTGTATCAACTATCTGGTATCCATAACACAAGCCTTGTAGCTTACCATGGAACTAGATGGTGCTTTGTGTTAATGTCCCAACATTTATTTATTTTTCTCAAATTTCAACAATGATTATGATGACTTTCGATGACTGGCGAGCACTAATATATAATAGTAAATAGTGCACAGTATTTACTTACTAAGAATGACTAAGTAGGCGAACTTTCCTAAAGGCTTGCCGGAGTTGAGGTGACTCTGGTGACTTTCAACACGATCAAGTTTAAATTCAATCTACTCCATTATAAAATTCTTGGTAAAGATTTGTGCACAGTAAGAGAAACTGTTATACTGTTTAAGCTAAATTTTATACAATACTGAGATTACCTGAAGATTTTTTTTGTTATTTAGTGATTTTTAACTTATTCGCCTTTAAATATATACTTATGCAGCGTTCGAATTGGTAATCTCCGATGGAGAAGCAATAGGGATATGCTACCAGAGTGTGCTTCAAATTTTCAATTCAATTCAATTTTCTTATTAATAGCTTCAAAGCGTGTGTCAGTTGAGGATTTACTTCGCCGATATCACGTAGAATGTAGAAAACACGAAGATTGGTTGGTATCTTCAAATTTAAAGGATCTGAATGAAATTTGGTACAGAGAAAGATTATAGTCTGGAATAGTACAACGGCTATTTTTTATCCCGGAAAAATGTTTTTTTTTTGTTTCTAGAGGCGAACTCGAGCGAAGCGAGGGTGAGCTGCTAGTATTTTATAAGAGATCTGCCAGTAATACTGATTAACTATTGGAAGAGCTACAATGGACAAGACAGTTATTTTTGTTGTGGAGATATAAATACAGAAACAATAACAAAAATATATGTAACTAATAATAGAGCTATAATAAACTATTGGATAATACGGACAGTAGATAACTTATTTCAATAAGTGTATACCTATTTCTCAAGCCCCCAAATATACCGCCGTAAGTATATTAGCAATATACTACGGGACCCCACTTGATGTACATATATACGTACATATACTATGAGTATAATAAGTCGTTTTTGTATATGTATTGTATGAGGTAGAGCGGTGTTGTATTATATTTGTGTATGAAAGAAAGATATACTCTTTTAAATCTACGCGAATATTTGAAACTTTAAATAAAACTATCTTTACGGTTTTTTTTTGCAGATACTGACGTTTCGAATACTTTAAGGAATCATGGGCGCGGGAAAGACTAAGGTTTTCGAGGAGTCAAAAGTAAGAAAGATGTATCGGTAAGTACATTTTTATATTTATAAACTTTACTAGCGGCTTACGCTCGCTTTGCTCGGATGCTTCCCTAGGTCTATCTGTGTACATCATCAAAGTTCATCGAAATCTGTCCAGCCGTTTATCGTGAAGAAGTAATTATACACACAAATACAAAATATCGCATTTATAATAATAATAGTCCAGTTCAGTTCCAGAATAGACGTATTAGTCATACTTCTTATATACCAAAAGTATTTTTTTTATCTTCCGCATTTTAATTTGTAAAGTAGAGAAATAATAAGAAGATAATGACATTCCGTTCTCCGTTTTCTTCTTCAGTATTATTCATATAAATATTCCATGAGAAAATCGGTATAATATGTAGTATTATTAATTTAAGTTGATTTTACTTCTTCCAAAGCAAAACTATTTAAAAATAATCTCGACTGTGGAATATGCCGTATCCTGTGCTACGCTGTAGTTCAAATTCAATAACGCAGTTAGAAAATTCTTAGTCAACAAACAGAGTTCAGTACTTACTACTCGGAGGACTTCACTCTATTACTTGTAACTTTATTTTACTTACTTTTTATTTAAACGAGATATTTCAATCAAATTCGTTGCTGTTTTTGCGTGTACAATAAACATACATACATACACACTTATAAGCTATTGCATTTATTGTATGTGTGTATTAATTAGGGTGTAGCGAAAAAAAAAACTTTTTTTTAGCTTGAGGGTAGAGTTTGTAGTTTATAAAAAAAAAACAAAATTTTTGAAATAAAAAAAATACCCTATTGTGAGGTGGCCCACTGATTTTTAAAACAAATAATTAATTCAAATTATTTTAATGAAAAAAAAAATCATCTTTAAAAACATTCAAAAATTGACAAATAATCATTTTCTACTAAACTTTCACTGCAATATAAAAAAAATACCATATTATTTTTTCATCTTTATTAAAAATTGCAATAATGCAATATTACTTAATGCAATATATATATATATATATATATATATATATATATATATATATATATATATATATATATATATATATATTTATAAGATACAAATTCTACCCCAAAGCTAAGAAAAAACGTTCCTCCTTATTGTATAAGTATTCAGCCCTTTTTAACATCCCACTGCTGGGGGTTGGCCTCAATACGAGGGGGATCAAGCCATAGTCCACCACGCTGGACAAGTGCGGGTTGGCGGACTTCACATGTCTTTCTAAAACTTGCTAGGTTCTCTCAGACATGCAGGTTCTCTCTCGATGTTTTCCTACGCCGTAAGGCGAGTAATCATGTTGGTTGCATTTAATATACTTGTGTAATAAACTATATTATTAATACTAGTTTTAATTTGCGACTTCACATGCGGTTATATTTCAGTTTATTTAGTGCATATTAAGTATAAAATTATCATATGTTAATATGTATAGAAAAATTACGTCGAAATCTGTTTAAGCAATTCTCATGAAATGCCTGCACAAATTGACTGATAATGAAATTAACAATTTAATTTTAGTTTTTACTCCATCTGGGTCTTATAATTTACATTTTAAAAATTGATGCTTAGCTAGTTCGTAGATACCTAGTAATTTGTCAACTTTGGTTAGAACAAACAGTAAAAGGGCGCTTCATTACATTCACCCTGCGAAAATACTTCAGTCAAGAATCGAATCAGGTACTATCGGCATATATAGAACGAATACTCAACTAAATTACCGCTGTACTGGAGTGTTATAGAAAAACACAAACATTTTATTTATAAACATCACGGTATTCCATACATCTGCTAATAAATTGAGTTGTAACGACCCCGTGACGTGTCCTCAAGAGACCGATTCGAGTAACATATAAGTATTTAATGCGAAAGAAAGTTGTCAGTGGGTTAGTTTTTACTTAATTGGTTGTGTTTTACGAAATGATAACGTTTTAATGGAAATTTTATTGTTTTAGATAACGATGCATGTACATAAAATAGCTTAAATAATTTTGTAACAAAAACAAATTTTTATGTTAGGTTTATATATTACTAAGGCATTTGATTGATTTTGAGGTACTACATGAAAGAGGCTCTATACAGTCTTTAATTAGACAAAGTTTTAATTGTATAAAATGTTTGTATGAGATCTGTTCACTATTATAATACGACATTTTTTTAATTATACATAAACAAATACATATGTTGGGACATTAACACACAGCACCATCTAGTTCCATGGTAAGCTACGAGGCCTGTGTTATGGATACCAGATAGTTGACACACTACACATATATAACTTTAAATACATACATATTATAAATATAAACACTCACGACTGGAGTACAAACATTCGTGCTTATCACACAAACACATATCGCCAGCGCGACTCGAACCCGTGACCGCTGGCACAGCAAGTAGCAAACTGAGCCAAACGTGTCGTCAAATAGGAAATAGCTACACCTATTTCAAATAACTTAAAACGAACAAAGAAACTTGCATAATTCTAATACCAGTTCGACGTTATATATTTACGATAAAGCTTTACAAAACAATACTACGAGTATAAATAAACCACCAATTCTTTTACACTGAAAAATATCTCGAATGACCAAATGTGGCAATTTTATGTCTTTATAGAAACAAATGCGAGTCCGCACTCTAAACTACAGGTGACTTAGACTGCAAGTGAGTTAGTGTTATGTACGAGACTAACACCAACAAACCATACGTTGTAGATAGGTACATTGAAGATTTAAAACAGCATTAATATTTCGTAATACCTCTTTGTTTTATATTTTGTCTTAAATATTCAGTAATATAAAAAAAATATACTAAAATAAATTTTTAAAACCTATTTATTTAACTTTGTTTTTATATGTATACTAGCGACTCACCCTCGCTCTGCTCGGACTCGTCCCTACTTACGTTTTAACGTTTAAAAAATCTATCCGGTGGTTTTCTCGTGATGCGTTGACAGACAGACAGATAGACAAAATTAAACAATACAAACTAGTCTTCGTTCGCGACTCCGCTCACTATTTTGTTAAAGTATAAATTTCGTATTATGTAAGTTATTTTCCGAATTTAACTATAATTCATTATGTAATAACAGCGTAAAGTAACAAACAGACATATATCTATGAACTTTTGTATTTGTTATATAAGCGTGATAAAAAAACGCTAGATATGAACCAAAAAAGTAAAATCTCCTCAAAAGGATTTTTTTTCTTAAAGGTATAATTTTTTACTAAAACACCAGTTTCAATGTGCGAAACTATCTAAAAACATACCAACACACACAAAAACCCACTCGAATTCCTTCATAATTTAAGTCAGTAAAAAAAACTTTAAAGCTACATATTGAAGCGTTGATATCGATCAGAAACTGCGGAATTCATTATAAATAAATTATTATTAATTAAAACTGAATCCGGTTTTAGTACTCTTAATTACAAGAAATTTCTTTACGCAGAGGGACCAACGGCTTTTCAATTTTACATCATTAGAACACAGCAAATAGAAATTCTCCGTAAGACTCTAACCCTTTTCATTCATTTTGCAATGTTAAACGTTCACCTTTATGTAATTACGAACAAAGACAGTTTTAAAATATACTTGTAACTTGCTTTTAATTATAATTTAACCAACTATGGGTTTAATTAAGAATTATTAATGCGCCATGGAAAAGGATTTTACATCATTTACAAAACTTCAGACAATACTGAGAATTTGTTGAAAATACAGACGCTATTATAAATATTTTATGTTATATTAGGTTTCATATTCTTAAAAATTATAATATTATATTTAAAAAAAAACTAAGCAAATCTGCACAAAAATCCGTAGATTTTATTTTAAAAGTCAAATATTCGCGTAAATCTAAGAAAGTACTATTTAATATTGTTTTAATTTGTTAGGTACTTAGGGTAATGAGGCTGCTTGAGATGTATGTAGCAGACGCCAAAAATAGTTCTTAGAATTCATACTTTGATACATTTTAATTAGATTTTTTAATATCAAATTATTCGATATTATTGATTCCCCGTACAAAATTTCATCCCCATTGTCACCCCCTTAAGGGATGATTTCCGGGATAAAAAGTATCCTATGTCCTTTCCAGGGTCTCAAACTATCTTCCTACCAAATTTCATCTAAATCGGTTCGGTAGATCCAGAGATCCCAACCTCACAAAGTCACAAACTTCACATCTTTCTAATATTACTCATAGTATAGATAGATAATAATTAGTATTAATGGTTTGGATGTTTAGTATACAGATAGAATATGATTCAGCACATATCGTAACACATAAACCACTGTTAGAGATAAAACTTGCCTGAAGATGGCGTCTATCGTTTGTCTTAAAATTAATACATACATATTATATCTATAAAGTATTATAAGTATCTACAGACGCACTCGAGCGACGCAAGGGTAATTCACTAGTGCAGAATAAATCCTGGAAGTTTGCTTAAGCTTTAGATTTGTGGACTGGATCCACAAGCCCTATAAAAGCAGGGGTGAGGAGCGGTATTGTTTGAAAACTTTAGAGAAACAATTTTACTGATACTATGTACTGCATATAAAATAATAAAAAAAATAATTAGCACTAGCGACTCACTCTCACTCTGCTCGGGTTCGTCTCTAGTTACGTTTTAACGTTTAGTATAAACTTCTTAGAAATGAGATATTTTCCTGCAGTAAAAAGTATCCTATATATTAATCCGATAACCAGCTATCATCACACCAAATTTGATCAAAATTCATTGGTTTTCCCGTGATGCGGTCACAAAGGCGGCCTCTGTATCGATAATAATGACTATTTCAATAAGATTTTCCAAAAAATATTTAATGTACACATTCGGTTTGAATTAGTTACAATTTTATTATACGTCTAGATTATAAAAACTAACGATTATATGAAGATGTGTACTAAACTCAAAACATTTCGAACTCTCAACAAGTAAAAATAAAGGTTTTTGTAATATTTTCGAACATGAATTTTTATTGCTCTTCATTGTCTCTAATCTGTTTGGTGGCTGGCCAGAAAGATAACTGATGTGCATGTAACCGTTAGATTTTACTGACAGTGCCACAGTTAAGATAGGGCGTTTCGATAGTGGCTCCATATCACACCGAACTGTGAACTCGCTTAGAAATTACTTGCAGGTAGAAAATAATATGAAATATTAAAACTACAACGGTGGTAGTGAGACTAAAATAATACTTTAATACGTATTTTGACTCAATGTTATCTTGTATTTTAACGAGAGTTGCTGCCATTTTGGGCAATTTTTGGGCATGATGGGTGAAAACCTATACTATTTTAAGCAACTTAGCGTTAATCATTCAATTTTTGCAAAATAGAAATGTTTTAACTTAGTGAATTACATAATTTTATTTAGAGAATACCATGATTTTGTTACCTATACTTATATACTAATATTATAAAAGAGGCAAGATTTTTTGTTTGCTTGTAGCGAATAAGCTCCGAAACTACTTAACCGATTTAGATGAAATTTGGTAAAAAGATAGTTAGAATTCCTGGGAAGGACATAGGATAGTTTTTATCCTTAAGAGGGTAAAATGGTGATGAAAGTTTGTATGGGGAAGCAACTTTGGGACGAACCTGAGAGAAGCGAGAGTGAGTTGCTAGTGAAAAGAATATTTTCTATTTAAAATATAACAAATAAAAAAGCAATGTAGAGTAGGTTTAAAGATAAATCCACAGCGGTGTTACACCAACCACAGACACGCGCTAAGTACCAATACTGGGGAAAAGCGACAATTTATCGCACTGAGGCGAAACCTTTGCCTTAGCGCTGCCCTAATGTAACATTTTATGTTGACTTTTATTATACCGTATGTATTTCGTCGCGATAAAATGGTACCGCTTCCGGTTTTGAGCAAATTTCTAGGATTAACTATTGAAACTAGCTATTTCCTGGCGTTGCTTAGGTGCGTTCTGAAGCTTTTGTTGGCAATAAAATATCATCACACGTAACCTAGTTCATATATAGGGACAACTGCCTCGGTGGTGTAGTGGCTAGCATGTACAGCTGCACACCCGGAGGTCCTAGGTTCGAGTCCCGGGTCGGGTCAAGTTTAGTTGAGTCTTTCTGTATAGTAAGCCTCAATAACAGCCCGGAGTTGGGAAGTTGGCGGTGTTTCACCCCCGTGCCTCGGAGAGTACGTAAAGCCGTCGGTCCTGCGCCTTAACTCTCACTGGTCGTGTCGAGTGGTCGTCCCACCAGAGTATGAGAGTGATAGGAATAGAGAGTGCACGTTGTGTCTGCGCGTACACTTGTGCACTATAATATCTCCTGCGCAGTTGGCTAGTCTCAATGAGATTGGCCGCCGGTCAGGAGAGAGAACAGGGAGACCATCATATAGGGCAAGCATGTAGTCTATCGCTGTCCGACATACATTTTCCTATAAGATAAATCACTAATCAGAATATTATGTCGATCTGTCTGTGCTGTGTGAAATACTAAAATTCCTGTTGGGAATAAGCTATTTAATTGACAGTATTTTTGTATAACTGCGTTTTCTATTTTTTGCCCAGAGGGAGAAATTGAGCATTTACAGGATAAAATAAAGTAATAACTTTACCCAAAATGCACCTACATATATGAATTTAAATTTGTTATCACTATAACATGCATATTGTAACATCGTCCTTTAAAAATAATTTGGAAATTTCATAAATTAATACTGTGTAAGATCTAAGTACAATGGAAAAAAAAAACTTTCAACCTTTTCGGAAGCCAAAATTATACTTTAACGTTAATGCAATTTATGTTGACTTTTATTTTACTGGCGCTATTTCGTAACAATAAAGCTAAATAGCTAAAGCTAGTCTTCAGTAAAAGCTTTTGAGCTTTTTTATTATTTAATTTTTTTGATTATGGGTTTTATTAACAGTATTTACAAAGATACAAAGGCTGTTTTAGGAAGATTGCTACAGATTGCTAAATGTGTAATGTTTATTATCATTCTTAGTACTTATTAAAAATGTTCTACGATGAGTATACTTAAAATAAAGAAAAACACCTTTAAATAAATAGCGCACAACTTTTATAAAACAAAGTAATTTATAGTCCAGTCTAAAACTAATATTACCCAACCTCTATCATTATAGGTTTAGTAAAAAAAACGGATGTGGGAGAACAAGATACTGGATGTAAATAACCGTTTATCACTCAACTAGCGACTCACCTTCGCGTCGCTGGGGTTCGTCCCTAGGTAAGTTTTAAGTGTTAATATGAAATACAAATCTTTGAATTTCTCGGATTTTCTGTACTATACATAATATAATATGCGTGTATTATTATAAACCTTCCTCTCGAATCACTCTATCTATTGCTGAAAACTGCATTAAAATCCGTTGAGTAGTTTAAAATATCAAAGCGAACAGACAGCGGAAGCGATTTCATTTTATACTATGTAAAGATATACTAGATTAAATTAAAATTGAATTAATTTTTCAACTAGATGTACATATATGACTACGTATCTAAAATGTTTTTAGCAACTAAGCATTTATCTATATTTAAGAAAACAAGCTACAATTCTTACTCGTACAAAATACTAAAAACTTAATTACTTTTCCCTTACTCTACTATTTCTAATAATGCTGAAGAAAATCACATTTGGAATCGGTAAGGTTCAATAGTCTGGAACAAACAACACAGCGTTCGAGAGCACTCAAATAACAAGTGTTTCACCCAAGAATCGAAGCTGGGAAGTCACGTACTAACTACGTAACGACCTCTCTTCCAGTATTCTCTTATATTAGCATCTAAATTGGTTTCACTTAATAGTTATAAATATTATGAAAAGTTTTTGTTAGGTTTTTTGCTATAATAACTTCAAATTAATGTTTCTAATCGTACATGAATTAAGCACATGAGGTACAGGTTTGATTCCTGTAATTTACTAAGTATACAAATAAGTGTTCCAACCAGGAGTCAGTTTTTTTACTAGTACACAATGCACTTGTATTCAGCCCTTTTTAACGTTCCATTGCTGGGCACGGGCTTCGTTTTAATACGAAGGAGATCAGGCCATAATCCACCACGCTGGCCAAGTGGGGGTTGGCGGACTTCACATGTCTTTCGAAAATTTACTAGGTTTTCTCAGACATGCAGTTGTCCTCACAATGTTTTCCTCCACCGTAAAGCAAGTGGTAATCATGTTGTAAATGATTCGCACACAAAAATATCAGACGTGCGAGACCCGGGATTTGAACCCGCTCCACTCGGTTTCCCAAACGAGCGCATTACCACTGGGCTACCACTGCCTATAAAATGTACATTAGCATATAAATGGATTTCTCGTAATGGTCACATATATTTTTGAAAGCACTTTAGTTTTTGTGTTGTGATTAGGATAGGCCTAGTGCTCAGTTTTTATTTTTCTAGCAATAAAGTACGGGTATAGTAAATGTAAAATGTAGCAATAAAGTGTGGAACAATCAAACCTAGGTTTGATTATATTTTTGATGTTGTCGTAACGTTAATCTATACATATAATAATATTCTGAGTCGAATCTGTACATTAAATATTTTTTGGAAAATCTTATTGAAATAGAGGAACTATCGATACAGCCGAATAGCTATAGTTTTTAGAATTTTTGTTTGTCTGTCTGTCTGTCTGTCTGGGAACGCATCACGGGAAAACCACTGGACAGATTTTGATCAAATTTGGTATTATGATAGCTGGTTATCCGGGTCAACATATATACAAAAAAACTTTCAACCTTTTCGGTAGAAAGCTACTTTATACTGCGAAAAATATCACATCTCTGAGAAATCTATACTAAACGTTAAAACGTAAATAGGGGCGAAACCGAGCGGGGCGAGGGTGAGTTGCTAGTCCATATATAAATAGACCAAAACAAAACATTTCCGTACTTACCTTTTCTCCTCTGTCAATTTTTTTTCCTTTTTTATTTAGTATCTATTGACGAGCTTAATAAAAAACATAGAAACAGTAACTTTTTTATAAATATATATAATATCGCCAATAATGATTAAGGTCGATTTTTAACTACTTGGCGCATATAAGTACGTAATTTAAGATTTTTAATTAATATTGCAAATATTTTATCTATAGTTAGTTACAATATGTTAAAAGTAGGATTAATATCAGAACAAAAATCAATAAAGTGTACACTTATATATGTATTAGATTTAACGTTCTCCATATTTAACTGTAAGCCAATTCGATTAAAATGCAGTAAAGAACGAAATCCTGTGAAATAGTAACTTTTTACACTATAAATACAGTATTATGAGGACAAAGGAGTCTATTCTATGGCTGTACGATACGTGGACGTAAGATATAAGTTATCTGAGTGAATCGATCCGAGCAAGTAAAATTTATTGAAAGCTTTGAAATGGAGTATGAATATTATTTGCGTGTTTATTATTCAGTTATTTTGATTTCATATTGTCTCCCATTCGCTAACGTACGAGTAAATTTATCGCAAATGAAATAAAATTGCTCTTCCAAATTGATGATTGGTTCCAAAAAACAATCAATTGTATTGTACACTAGCGGCTCACCCTCGCTTCGCTCGGGTTTGTCGCGAGGTACGTTTTAAATAGATATAAATAGTTATTAGCCAGCTCTTACCGTGTAATTTTTTTTCGTGAATTTTTCTGATGTTTTAACAGTTATTTTGCTATCTGGGCGGAGACAAATCCAGCAAACTAAAAATCCGACTTTGTTTTATATAATACTAACGACTCACCTTCGCTTCGCTTGGGTTCGTCTCTAGCTTAATTCTCCATACAAACTTTGATGCTCATTTTCGACACGACTTCCGGCATAAAAAGTATCCTATGTCCTTTCCGGGGTGTCAAACTATAAACCCCTATAAAGTCACAAACTCACAATCTCATAAACTCACAAACTCACAAACTTTACCCTTCATAATATAAGTATAGATACAGATGATGATATAGATTTGAGTTTTCACAAAATTTTTCTTTGGATTTCCAGAAGTACGACAAATACTTTACGCTAGTACAGCCACAGACACCGTGAAATTGAGAAGCATGAAGGTTAGTTCAAAATAGCATTTTTTAAATGATCAAAGTAATAATATATTAAAACAACGTGACCTTCATATACATATATAATAATATATGTATATGATAATATATAATAGGTCAAAGGGTTTGAAAGTCACAGGGTTAGATTAATCTATAATTTTGATTAGTATTGAGGTGGATATTTGAATTATATACTAATACTAGCAGAATCCGCGGCTACGCCCGCATTCAATCTACAAAAAAGAACTGTTTGGCTATACGCGATTAAAAATGGAGGGTGGGGGTAGGAGGGTGAAAAATACTTTACGACCTGTCTTACCAAATATTATATTAAGAAAATCATTAAAATCAGTCGAGCCGTTTCGACCACGAACACCGTGACACGAGATATTTATATATGTATGTATATTAGATTATAGATGCCAGAGTATGTTTGTATGTATATAGGTTAGATGCATTTTGCGCATCATCCTGTAACAAATTTACGGAATTTCATGGATCTTTATAGAAGATCTTATTATAAGTTAACCTTTAATTTTATCACTTAACTAAAAATATATAAAAAATTAATATTTTTAAAATTATAACATATTTTAATGTTGAAAATTCTGTTTTATTTCGCTTATTTTTAAGGATTTAGTCGGAAGTTAAATAAATAAATATGTTGGACATTAATACACAGTACTATCTAGTTTCATAGTAAGCTACGAGGCTTGTGTTATGGATACTAGATAGTTGATACAATACACATAATTAACTTTAAATATATACATATTATAAATATAAACACCCATGACTGGAGTACAAAGATTCGTGCTACTTACACAAATGTATGCCCCCAGCGGGACTCGAACCCACGACCGCTGACACAACAAGTAGGGTCACTACAAACTGAGCCAAAGGTGTCGCCAAGAAGTTAATAATAGTAAGCTTTCCTTGTTTACATTGGTGTATTCTCAGAATATAAGCAAGTAACGGTGTAATAGTGACACAAGTATCTTATTGGTCGACTTCAAGAAAACTCCCTATGGAGGTATTTAGGAAAGGAACAGCTGTATTGCTCTTTAAAACGTCTGTTGCACCGAAGCGAACTTGTATAAGCAATAATTATAAATTAAAAATTTTAAAAACCCCCTACGCGAATTAATTGTCATTTAACGATTACACTGGCACGCGTAAAGCATTTAATCGAGTAATCATACGCCAAAATACATCATTTTGGAAAGAAGATGATACTCTTACACTGCTGGACCGATATTAATCAAACGTAGCTAAAGAACCACCAAGGAAACTGGCTTTCAAGTGAAAAAAACCGCATTGAAATCGGTCCATCCGTTTGAGAGCTACGATGCCACAGACAGACACACACATGAAGACAGACAGACATCGACGTCAAACTCATAACACCCCTCTTTTTGCGTCGGGGTTTAAAAAGACATAGCACAGTTTTTATAATTGTTTATAATATATTATTTTAAGCCTCAGACTAAGGACTAATATAGAGTATCATAGAACTAAAAATGAAGCCAAAAAATAATGTTTCAAAATAGTATACAAATATATAGTGATAAGTAAATAAATGTTAATAAATAAAAATAGCTTATGGATTTATTATAATAAAAAAAAGCTAATATTATTGTTGTCTCTCTATCAAAGCAAAGAGGACTAATGCTGAAAACATACAAAAGAATATAGTATTATTTTAGTTATTCATATTTTATTCTAAAAAAATATATCTTAACTAATATTTATGTATATAAAAATTTACTTATATTTTTTATTTTTTTATTTTTAATTTAACTATAAAAAAAGTAAGTGATCTGTATGGCAAAATCGAGAATAGTAGCATAAACGGTGAATCACGCTACTATTTTTAACTTTGACATCAATTTTAGCGGACTCACTCTATATAACTTTTTAGTCTGAGCTTTAAGCGTACACAAAATTCACATAACCTATAATAATATGTAACCCACCGCGTATTATTTTAATATTTTACAAATAAAACTTCCAAAGTATCAATCAAACAGAAAGTACCTACTGGATTTATGTGAAAAATTCGAAATATTAAATGAGAATCTTAATCAAAAAAAAAAAAAATTCAGCGCCAAATATTAATTATCTACTTCTACTTCAACGTACGTTTGAATGATTTATACTTTCATTTTTTTGACAGCTGTCAAAATTTAACCTTTGCGAATAAGACACGAGGGGAGTGTGCCAAGAATGTTGATATTATAAAATGAGAACAACATTAATTTTTCATGTAATATGTAAATATTAAAATAAATATGTCAAAAAGTCAAAAATAATTTCAAGCCAAATATTTAGTTAGCGTTACTGAACGTTGTTAGTGCGGGACGGTCCATCCCTTGATAGCTGAGCATTAATTAAGATAACTCGGACGGGAACTAAATTTGTTTTACCAAATTGCTCTGGTGGCCTTGAGAGATAAATCTAAAATGTGCTAATCTTTTTCAGAATTCGCAATTTCTTTTGCAAATCCTTTTTTTTCCCCTTCAAATCGTAATGAACTGTCTACAAAATTGGCTAGTTAATTAAAGTTAAAAAATACTCTTTGCTTCTCTTAGATATTATTTAATGCTATTTTAATATTTAAAAAGGGATAGCAATTATAAGTTGAAGATTAAAAATTAGAAAATGTAGGTAAAACGTAAGCTTAGTCGGCATGAGCGCAATAGGATCAGTTGTGCTGATCTTATATATATTCGGGGGAGGTCGAGGGTTCTATTCCAGCTGGAAGCAAACATTTATCCTCTTGAAAATAAACTTTGTAAATATTTTAAATATTCTCCAATTTGATTAACTATCGCGAGTTCGATCTCAATGCTTCGAATGGTATACATAAAAACATGACAAATGTTGAAATTCCCAACAAATATACTTTAACAATAATCCAAACATGCATTTAGTATAAGTATGGGTAGAATCAAAACGTGCTTCTTTCTAATGTAAAGAATATTTAATTAAAAAAAAACCAAATGATCAAAGCGTTCTTTAATTGGTCACCTTCGTTAAAAATATAATGAAAAGCTACATATGTCCTTTCACATTGGCTGTGTAATTAATTGAATTTATCTAAGGTATAATTATTTAGTTTCTTTCTAACAACAGTTTTGCAGGTCAATTAACTAAAAATACAATGGACTTATTTCACAATACTTCTCACTTGTGCAATTAACGAATCGAGGAGTAAAGATTTTAGCCTATATTTTTTTATTGGTTCCTCCATAATATTACAAAATGTTCGATTATGAAATTACAAAGCTGTAAAAAATATGTTATATCGTAAAATATTTTTATTTTAGTTGATATATAGTATGTTTTGACGAAACGTTTGGCTGTTTGTAGTGACCCTACGTGCTGTGTCAACGGTCGCGGGTTCGAGTCCCGCTGAGGGCATTCATTTGTGTGATGAACGCGAATGTTTGTACTCCAGTGATGGGTGTTTATATTTAAATATGTCATATATTTATAGTGCACCAACTATCTCGTGTCCATAACACAAGCTTCGTAGCTTACCATGGAACTAGATGATGTGTGTTAATGTCCTAACATATTTATATTTATTTGTGTAATATAGACCCTGTATATTTATTACAACGTATTATTATATATACATATATGTAAGTATACCTAGATAACTTTTCCTATAGTGAATTTAATTTTATACCAATAAGGTACTTCGTTCTTTATTCTTATAAACGACATGAGAAAAGTGATCCTTCCTATACATTCAAAATTGTGGAAACCTACATAAGTAAAAAAAAATTTGTAACTCACGAGTATCGAATCTAAGCGCCACCAACGCTGTCACTACGCCAAACCAAGCTTTAATATTTAATTTATTAACATAATTCCATTTACATTCCTATACGTAATAAGTAATAATTGAACAAAACACGTAGTCGTGAACCCCATTCAACGCCATCAGGTGAACGACCCAATAATTCACACATTACAACAATCAACAATAACATAAAGCATTTAATTCACAAATATAATGGGTTCCATTGAACGAACCCATTCAATGACCATAGAAAAATCATCTTTATTTCTATTAGATATGAGGTGAAAATTGGCCGCCTGTGTAATGTAATGCTACCGAAAAAAAGACATAAATCAGTAGAACATACACGATACATATAAAATCGCTTATTCCTGCCAAATATAGTAGGGTGTGGTCGAAGTGTGCTTTGATTACGATATCTATGCATATTCATCAAAATCGGCCCACGCATTTGGTCTCTAGAACGCCACATAGGAACAAACAAACATACATACTGATAAACACATTACCCTACTTTGTGTCGCGCAGTCGGTTAAGATAAAATAGTACGTATCTCAATTTTCTATTCAAAGTTATTTCAATAAGTTGGGAGTTGATTGTTAGAGCTTTTGAAATAATCGGTTTAGAGTTTTGTCGTTCTTGATAGAAGCCGATTAATTAAATAATAAACTCAATATATAATTAAAACTTCGTTACCTTAAACTTCATAATCGTCTAAAATATACACAATATAAAACAATTTCTAAATAATATTTTACGTTAGTTTGTCATTTAATAACAGTTAGAGACTAGCTTACTCCAGGTCATAATCTGTCTTCTAAATTTCGTCCAAATCGGTCTAGCCATTTCAGCGTGAAGTAGTATTAGGAACATATTTTGACGACACGTTTGGTTCAGTTTGTAGTGACAGCGGTCGCGGGTTCCAGTCCTGCTGGCAACATTCATTTGTGTGATGAGCGCGAATGTTTGTACTCCAATCATAGGTGTTTATATTTATAATATGTATGTATTTAATGTTATATATGTGTAGTGTATCAACTATCTGGTATCCATAACTCAAGCCTCGTAGCTAACCGTGGAACTACGAGTAGATGTTGCTGTGTGTTAATGTCCCAACATATTTACATTTTAGCTCTGATACTTAAAATAGTCTTAACTCTCTGATATACCGCTTTCACTGTGGCTGCACCTCTTAGTTTGCGTGCTAGCGTTTAATAAATACATTAATGTGAACAGAACTGCATGCACTTCCGGTTTTTTCGGACCCGATCGGGACCACTGCCGTCATGGGCGACCGTATCAATCGTAATAGAACAATATTATCAGAGGTTATTAAAAACTCAATTTATTGTTGTAATTAAATTTTACCTTATTTGTTCATTACGTTTTTATCAAAAGTTGAATCTACTTCCGTACATTTCATTATGTATAGTTTCACTGTTATGTTGGTAGATACTTAGATAAAAATACTTCCGCTTTTGTGTTATTTGTATTTTATATATGTAGTATTTAGCCCTTTTTAACGTCTCACTGCTGGGCACGAGCCGCCCAATACAAGGGGGATCAGGACATAGTCCACCACGCTGGCCAAGTCCGGATTGGCGGACTACACATGTCTTTCGAAAACTTACTAGGTTCCCTCAGACATGCAGGTTACCTCGCGATGTTTTGCTTCACCGTAAGACAAGTGGTAATCATGTTGGAAATGAATCGCACATGAAAATATCAGAGGTGCGAAACCCGGGGTTCAAACCCGCTTCATTCAATTTCTTAAGCAAGCGCGTTGCCACTGGGCTACCACTGCCATTTCCTAAACTTTTTCAACTCTAATAAGCTCATATATTTTTTAAACTTATCATATTATGTAGCTTAATGCCACTCTGATATAAGATAATTAATTAATTAGGACCAACCACAAACCGCTGGCTAAATGAAAAGCTATAAAAGTCAGTTTTCCTTGTAATTTGCGGGTCTTGTAATTACGGCGGCCATCCGACATAATTCTAAGGCCGGGCTGAATAATAGCAGTTGTCTTAAAAACATCCTCACTAAAATAATTAATGTTATGGTATGTTTATTGTTAAAACCTACTCTCACATCTGACTACTGCCACTACTATTATAAATAGGAAAGTTTGTATGTTTGTCTGAATGTGTGTACGTTTGTTACTTCATCACGCTGAAACGACTTGACGGGTTTATGTGAAATTTAGTACACAATATGATCTGGAGTAGTACACAGGCTACTGTTAGGCATCTATAGATGCACCTGAGCGAAACGAGGATTTGCTAGTATATACATAGCTATGATGAATTTTATATCTCTTACTTGAGAAATGATCGATTCCCCATACAAACTTCCTTTGGATGATATCGGGGGTAAAAACTATCCTATGTACTTCCCAGGGTCTCGAACTCTCTCCATACCAATTTTCATCTAAATCGGTTCTGCTCAGTTTTACCCTCAGGCGTACAAAGAAAAGGTAACAAACAGTTACTTTCCCATTTATAATATTAATATGGATACTATCACGTACTAACAAGGAACGATGAAGTTGTTTGTTACTTTGCTCTGTAATTTCTACGAAACCTCCTTTAAAAATATTGGAAATGAGTGCATTTACTTTTCAGATAATATTTTATCTTAATGACGTAGATTGTGGGTACGATCACCGTACGAGATATTTATTATAATTATTAATATGTACATATATCTGCTTAATCTCCAAGCCTATGATAACAGAACAATGAAACAATATCAAATATCACAAAAACTTTAAAGGAAGATCAATGTCCAGCAGTGAGTCGAAGAAAGGGCTAAATATTATTATTTACTTATTGTTTACTTAGAAACAAAAATACTTAAATTCAAAATTCTATTTCCTCTCTGTAACATAATGTAATTCTAAACAAAGCCATACAGTATCCAAACCAAAAATACTTAAACGCACAAACACGAGAAGCAAAATCCGAAAATAGTTTACAAAAAGGCGAATCTAGCTGTCGTAATTAAAAAGTCCGAAATCATCGCGACTGGAAAACCTCGTTTCGTTGCTAAAAAATTCAGCCACGAAAAAATATTTTAAGGTGCGATTTTAAAAAGTTGCTATTAAAAATCCTAAAAAATGTCTCCATTACAGGTTTATTCAAGGAGTCGACGCGACGGCTAAGTGATTAAAATCGTGACGCTGTGTCGAAACAAAGCTAGCGATGTTCCAATGAATTTAAATGGGGGAGCGGGGATGAATGGACGCACCACGTCTTCTCGGGATGTGTTTTGACTGGTAGCTTTTTATATTATTTTATTGTATGTATGTATGTGTACAGATATAGTAAATTAATAAGAAACTATACTAAACTGTGATACATATTTAAAAAAAAAACCATTCAAGTCTTTCAACGAATGGCTTGGAAAATACACATGGAAACTTTTTGATGCTAAAGTTCTTTAGAATCGTTGTGATTTGAAACTCGATGGATCAACGACAAAGAGACAAACACATAAATATATAGGATTAAGCCAACGAGAGAATGGGATAGAATACATTACACAGAAAGTGAAAAATAATAAAAATAATATATAATGTTATATATTATGTTAAATAAAATGTGAAATAACTTTTAAACTCGGTAAAAATATTATAAAAAAAACCTTACAATGATCCTACTCCTGATACTCTATATTCATCTCATTCTCTCGTAGGTTACTTATCTGAAGTTTCACTTCTACCGTGTGTGAATTGCATACACACACTGCTTTTTACTCATATCTTTCTAAGACTTGTTTTTCACGTCTCACATCACAAACTACAAGATATTTTATTTCCAGACCAAATTGCCCTATTTAACAATAGCGTGTATAAGACAAAATGTGAACTCATTTACTATGAAGCGACTGTACACGCGGCTTAACGAGGCCACCCTCCCTTGGCGACCTTTTCAACGTGGCAGGAAATGTTTACAGCTCGACTTCAGACTAGCTCGCTAGTTGGCGTTGATCAGTAACATGCAAATCTCGTGCGGATTTTTCACGCTTGAAGCGCAATTAGGTGTCTTTTCGTCTTCAACTGTGATATATAGTATTGTTTTTTATGTCAAAAATATGGATGAGAAGGTAAATAAAATCTTCATATTCTCTCCGCATATTCCGTAAGAAAATAAAAGCTATTAACATTCTATTTATAGGTTGATTCTGACAAGAAGTTCTTACTTTGCTTATCAAAACACAAAACCTTCGTCTATTTATCCGTTGGTTTCCTTACAAGTCGAAAACAATAAAACAAATTAGAAACCACTTAAAAATAGATCTACGTATGAAAGAAATGTTATACAAAGAAAAAGATGATAAAGAGATCTTGTGAATATATTGGGGGCTTATCCAATTAGCCTCGGTACACTCGAACGTTAATTATTTATGCGTACACGCTCTGATTGGGGCCTTTGAATGTTAACAAGAATACTGTAAGTGTTTCATATAAAAGCTTCATAACTTGTAGTTAACAAGCGATCCATGCTCAATACCATACAGCCACCTAATACTCGTATTCAAATCTGATGATAGATCTTTACTTAATGTATTAATGTGAATGTGTGTTTGTTTGTTCTTCTTATACGCAGAAACGCAGAGAAGTGACTTGCTATATAGCTAATAAGTCGGATAATATACATATGTAAAAAAATATATTTGAAATATCAAGGTACGAGTCTACTAAAATAACTTACTGATGACCTCATGTTTGTTAATTTTAAGTAACTGCCTATAAATACAAAGCTATACACAGTAGAAATTGTATCCTATACTATATATTACCACGAATAAATAAATTGTTTAAAATGAAGCTAAAAAAACATACATACAAACGAACATAGAACCTGCTCTTTTTTGGTCACTCAACTGAAATTATAGTTTTATATTAAATATGGTTTGATTATTCCGAATTATGAGGATATTATACGCCTTATTTAAATACCATACCTATTTGGAACAAAACTGTCCATATGTACATATTCGTTCACGACCGCCAATTCTATCGGGATTTGTAACAAGTTTTTAATTTACGCTCTTTAGAAATATATTATATAGATACTTAAACACAAAATTAGCAAAATTGCTAGAAAAGCAAAGTAAGTACGTGCGTTATAATATGATCCTTGTCTTTTACTATTCTTTGTTATAATCTACAATAGCTAACGTATATACGGTAAGCACGAGCGTATGTTACATAGAGACATAGGTACATTTCCCCTCCGTCACTCATTAAATGTTTCACACCACAATCGTGTAGGCGTAATTGTACCTCTTCAGATTAGGGTTCCGTAATTAGGTAAAAATATAAGAGAATTAATTTGTTGTTTTAATTAGTATTTTCAACGATTTTTTAGACATTTTTCCTTTCTCACTCTTAACATCAAGTTGACAATCAAAACATATATTGAGATAATAAATTGAAAATAATTTATTATATATGGATATCTATACTAGCGACTTACCCTTGCTTCTCTCGGGTTGGTCCTTAGGTGTCTTTTGTAATCTCTAATATATAATATAAATATTATAAATGCGAAAGTGTGGATGGATGTTTGTTACTCAATTACGTGAGAACAGCTGAACGTACCTATCTGGATGTTTGGCAAAGAGATAGATTATAGTCTGGAACAACACACAGGTTACTTTTTATGTCGGTAAAATGTACAATTCTCGCTTATCCATACTAACCGTTCTTACCTAAGGAAGAACCCGAGTGAAGGGTGATTCGCTAGTAATAATTATAAACAAGTAACAAATTTTTTTGGCAAATTTTATAACTAACAGTAGCGTACGTGTTACTCTCCTTTATGGTCTATATATATATATGGACAAAATTTCATCCGAGTAAAAGAGTAACAAACAAGCACACACGATTAATTACTTCACAATTTCTGTGTACTTAGACTGAAAGATCTTAATAAATCACCAAAGTCAAGCAACGTCGTTAGCGACAGTTGGATGGGTAACCGCTCAGTGTCATAACAACTAAGCGTCAAGTAAGTTTGTAAAGCAACTTTAAGCTGTCGGTCTCGATAAGTTCAAATGATAAGGGTCGTAAGACTTCCTGGAGTCTCTTTTTTATAATTATACTTTATTATTTACTAGCTACTTACCCTCAGGACTTCGCTCAGGTCGTCCTAATACCTAGGTATCAAACTAGTCTAGTCGATGTGTAATTCCAGGCCATAATCTGAGTACTAAAATCCATCTAGCGATTTTAGAGTGAAGAAACAAACATACACATCAGGGCTTTCATCCTGAGAGTCTCGGTCTCGAGTTTCGAGTCTCCACGATTTTTTCGTATTTTGAGACTTGAGACTGCTTAAGTCTCGTTTTTTCCGGTAATTTCGAGACCAGACTGAGTCTCGATTTTTTCCCGAGACTCGTAAATATAACGAGAATGAAAGCCTTAATAAACATTATTCGATAAATAAACAAATGAATCTTTTATAATTTCCCCATTTTTTACATGCAAATTTTACAATGTTCATTCATATATACATATATTTTTTTGTTCCCATACAAAGTACACAATATTTGTATTAATTTCCTTGTTATATATATGTATGTATATATTTATTTTTAATAGTATTTATTAATAAGTTTTTTATTCATATTTTTTATTATTGTTATTGACAATATTTTGATTATTATTATTATTTTTATTTGTAAAATGTATTTATTAATTTTATTTTTTTAAATGAGAACCCATCTATAGGGTAAAGGTAAAATCCTATAATTGCTGCACTTTAAATAATATATTTGAAGCCATTATAAACCAAAATACAGAACCTAAAAACTAGCCATAAACTTATGCCTAAATAAGCCGAGTGACTTTTTCTATTTCTTTTTCCCTTCAAGGGTATAATAAACTCTTGTACAAAATTACGCAATTAGTAGCGCGTTTAAAGCTTGCTAGAGAATATAAATAAAAACAAACTACATGGTAGCTTGTTCTTTAGAAAATCTATTGTCATAAATTATAAATATAGGTATCTAGTATCGATCTATGTACCTTTTCTTGACATCTATACATATAATAAAATTGTAACTAAGCCGAATCTGTACAGAGATTAAATATTTTTTGGAAAATCTTATTGAAATAGACTTTATTATCGATACAGAGGCCGAATCTGTAGTTTTTAGAATGTTTGTCTGTCTGTCTGTCTGTCTGTCTGTTACCGAATCACGGGAAAACAACTGGAGGGATTTTGATGAAATTCGTTATGGTGATAGCTGGTTATCCAGGTCAACATATAGAAAAAATTTTCCGCGGGAAAATATCCCATTTCTGAGAAAAAATACAAAAATTGCAATGTAAGAGTATACTAATATGTAAAACCTAAGAATTTGGTTTTTGGTCATCTGAACGCGGACGGAGCCGCGGGCCAATGCTAGTTATTTAATATAAACTTGTGTCCAGTGGTCGGAACGTTCAACCATAATGATTTTTTATTAAAACTCGTCAATACTTACTAAACAAAAAAAAATCTGTTGACAAACAGAGAATAAGGGAAACTGTTTCGTCTGCCCATTTATTACAGATAAGTAATTTAAAAAAAAAATAAAGATTATAAAAAAAAAATTGTAACCTATCGATTTTACCTCTTTAAAACTAAAATTTACGAAAATATAAAATATATACCTACAACACAATTTATCATTATGGAACGCCAAAAAGTAATGAAAAGTTATAAATACCCTCAATATGAGAATTCCTAAGCACTAATAAAACCTGGAATCTCGTTCACTTAATATAGCGACTTCATTAAAGGCGGCTTATTGCTTAAAACATGACTGACAGCTGCCGTTACCGGGAGAGACGCTTATTGCTTAATTAAATAAATAATAACTTGTTTATATTTGAATCTGGCGATCTGATCTCGTTTCCAAGGTGTACTGTATATATTTACCATCTAAATTAGTTAAAGTAAACTAGAACAGATATATACATATTTTTATTTTTATATACTTAAGCAAATATGAAAACCTACTATTAAAGTGACTAAATCATCAAAATTTCTTATAAAAATGAGTTCAAGCAATGCTTTATTTCACTTATTTACACGTAATATAAGTCTTATTTGTATAAACATCAATTATAATCAATATTTATATTCCCAACGGTAAAATTTGCCTAAAGCGATAATCGAACTCGCAACTAAGCAACTAAGTGAGAATTCACAACATTTTTAATTTATTTAAATTGAACGGTATCGCGTGAATGCAAATACGGCATAATCGCGTAAGCGCATAGGCTTCTACTGAAGCCGATTAGAACATGGTAATTGAAGTGACAAGTTCAATGTGTCGTTGTATGGGCTCGAGTTAAATAAATTAAAAATAAAACATTTCAATATAATGCTTCATCGCCAGTTACGAGTAATGCTATGACAATGTCGCAAATATGTTATGCTAACGACTCACCTTCGCTTCAGGTTCGTTCCTAGACAAAAATAAATCTATCCCACGGGAACCGTTCATTTTCCGGGATGATATATAGCTTATAGCCTTCCTCAATATACGGGCTATCTAATGCAAAAACAATCAAATCGGATTAGTAGTTCCTGAGATTAGCGCGTTCAAACAAACAAACCTTGCCTCTTTATAATATAAGTATAGATATCGCAACACTAGCGACTTACCCACGGTTCGCTTGGGAGCGTATTTAGATACCAAGCAGTAGCTAATATGTTACTCCAGATCACGATTTATCTATATACTAAATTTCATCGAAATCCGTCTAATCATATCAGCTAAAGAAGTAACAAACGTACAGACACAAACTTTCTCAATTATAATACTAGTCTGACAATATCGGCGTCGTTTTTTTTTGATAGAAATTCGTAGACCCAGTATCTTAAAGCTTAAAGCTGTCTACTAATGAGGTTATTATATACATAGGCGATGTACATATTTATCGATAAATTCTATTTCATTTCACATTATACGTCTTCATCATCTTCAAACTCCTTTTTTTCTCCTCACTTCTACTCCCCAATGTACATATATATAACATATTTATTAGCTCCACTTACATACATGTAACGAACAAATTAATTATAATTTTAAGACATTTTTTTATTCAAAGAATAAAACAAATCGATCGATGTTGGTAACTCTAACACATTTACTCGAACAATTATCATCTAATATAATAATAACATAATTTAAAAAGCAAAACTCTCATTATCTTATTATAGAAATTAAAATATCAAAATATGAATAGGAACTTTTTAAAACGTATGAACTCCGTTTACAGAAAGTGATAAAATGATCATAAACACGGATTGTACCACAGAGTGGAAACGCGTCAAACTTTTAAAAAAAGCATGTTCTAACTTGCATTTACATGACTTGTACCTATACGTAGAACAGTTCGCTACTAATTACATGAGGTTTACGAGCATACTAATTAAAATATTTCGTAATTTTCTAGTTAACAAAATGAAATTTTGTATTCATATGGTATTTAACAAGTGCTTTTTATAAATTTGTTAGCAGTATTCATAATGTATGACAAAAAAGTTTTCATTTATCTACGTACATACGTGACATATTTACAACGCTATCATAGTTCATAGAAGCTATACCTCTCCTTTAATTATAATACCTATAAGTTTAGCTTACCGGGGTAATAACAGGTAATTAAGACTAGTGGTAAAGTAATAGAAGTTTTGTAGTGTTGGTAATAACCACACCAAATTTGAAATTGGTAATAACCATACATACCTAGTTCAGTATTTTTTTTTTTCAGTAGCTTTTGACGAGCTTTAGATAGTAAATATCCTTAAAAATCAGGGGGTCCGAAATCGATGTACATAGTTGTAGGGCAGAATAAACATTGATATCTGAAAACGGTCGTGTGCGTCTGAGTCACGTCCGCAAATAGACGAGGCACTGAGGCTATTTGTTTTGGAACTAAGCCTTGCTACCGGTATTCGATCAAGAATCTATACATACTTTGACTCTTGTTGACTTTGAATAGATAATTTATTACATTTTAATTACCTTATGTTTTGATAACGGAGTAAACCAACTTACCCATTACTGTACCAATATTGATGAAAGCAAAGTTAAATTACCTGTAAAGAAGATAAGAATTTATATTAAATATGATAAACTCCATTTACAAAACAATTACATGTAATGAATAAGAAATTCTGAAAGCATTAACCCTGAGAACATAAAACATGCAGATTTTTATTTAGTTAAGTACCTATAGGTACTTAAATATTATCTTGCACAGAAATAAAACCTCTTAATATATAACATTATATATGTCGAGAGCATGTGAAACATTCACAGAACATACAGACATACATTCAGGCCGCGAAAAATTTCGACACCGTGTCCACTACAGTGTCACGAGCGAGACTCGAACCCACGACCCTCGGATTGAGACAGCAACAACGACCACTACGCCAGGCGGTAATAGATAGGTAGTTAAAAATAATTAATTTTCTCATTAAGTATCTCATTGTCGCATCTGCGTTGACTTTATACAAAGAGCTTTATGTATACCGTGTAGCTAGATTAAGCAGTATTAGTGGTATTAATGAGAAGATAAGTACTTAAAATAACAACGTATCTGTGTATCTCTTTTGAGGGAAAGCCTCTTCACTTAATTGCGAAGGATTCGGGGCTTAAAGCTGTTCAGTACAGTGTGTATCTCCACGATGCGCCATTACTGGGAAGAGATGAAATGGAGAAACAAAAACACTTGAAAATGCTTTGAGCTTACATAATTTAAAATAGCGTTGCAGGCTTGAATCGAAGTTATAATTGTTTTTTTTTTATTTTGTATTATTTTAATGTTTGCATAGAATTATATGAGAATAATGGAATTGTAATTTTATTAGAAGACTAGCGACTCATTCTCGTTTCGCTCGGGTTCGTCCCTAGGTTGATTCTCCATACAAACTTTCACCTCCATTTCCACCCCCAAATTTCATCTAAATCGGTCCAGTAGTTTCGGAGCTTATTCGGTACAAACATACAAACAAAAAAATCTTTCCTCTTTATAATATTATAGTATACACTAGTTATAACCCGCGACTCCTCTCGCGTGGTACGCCTATAATATTGATATAGGTAAACAATATTCATTTCGAAACCAAAAACCTTGAATCGTTTCTGCGTAAAGAAATATCAAACGTAACATACACACACTCACAAAATTTCAATAGTAGCAAAATTTATAATATTAGCTCTACAATGGGATACGTTTTTTACTACAAGTAAATTATTTATAGGTACAACTCTTAAAAATCAATAGATCGGCGTAACAAAGTCGCCTTAGTGCTTATTTGTTCGTACTACCGATACCTTTCGTATTTTACAGTAGAGTTTTTTTCCTCTATTTTAAACACTTAGCGTCATTACTAAATTTTATACCTAAAATAATTTTTAGGCTTTTTCAAAGTTAACATGTCTATTTTATACCAATAGAATTAACATTTAAAATAATTGTGTATTGAAAAATCTTTTGGTAAACTGGTCGTTTGGACAAATTACTGAGACGACTATAAGTTAGCAACTTTAAAGTGACACATAAACCGCAGGAGTGTTTCGCTTAAAAATCGTTGAGCATCCGCGAAGCCTTGCTACCACCGCTGCCAATACGCCGCGGTCGGTTTAATTTCGAACGTTGAAGCCGCAAAAATGTTCGGGCAAAACGAGATGTGTCTACAATGAATGCGGTATATAAAGACCTTTAGAAAATTGACACAAAATTGATTTTAGCCATTCAATTTGTGATTATCGAAGCTTTGAAGGTTGATTCAATAGAAGTTCGCAATAAGCTCATTAATTAAGAAGAAAGCTTAAGTTTAATGTACCTAATGGTGGCAGTATACTCGTGTAAGTAAGTATTATGACAAAATATATAACCGTTTTTCGCTTTGGATGTACTTTTAGATAATATTGAGAAACTTACAGAAAACCGTCTTTAATAATAATGAATATTTGGAACAATCTATACTCTTGTAAAGAGAAAAAAAAATGTTTTTTTCTATGTTTGCTTGTAATGGATAAACTAAAAAACTACTGGACCAATTCAAAAAAAATATTTTACCTATCAAAAGCTACATTATCAGCGAGTAACATGGACCATATTTAAAAAAAAAAATAAAATAAAGATCTCCACGAAAATTGTAATAATGTAACCTAAGATATCAAAAATTTGGCTATAATTGGCATAATTTGACGTACGCTGAGAAACTTAGGGACAAACCCGACCGAAGCGAGGGTGAGTCGCGAGTTAATTATAAATAACATATTAGTCAAAAATAACATAAAAGATGGGAATATACGTTTGAAAGATGTATATATCATGTAACACACGCCTTATAATAAATATAAGATAGAAAACAATACAATATCATAAACCAAATGCAGTTCCGAGAATTTCATATAATATGAATAGTTTATTCATTGAATAATTTACTTCAACCTTTGTTACGTAACTATTTTTAGCTATTCGAAGTAGATTAGTGGAACGTACTCACATTATTTTGTTTTCAAAATATGTAAAACCCTATTTAACGCTGGCAATGAGACCATACAATGAGCTTTATTCAAAATACCGTGTGCTCATAATCCCAGTGGAAATGGTTAGTTATATAAAGTCCGACACTTGATGAAAATCGCGCAGCTACTTTAAATGCTTTGAACATGATAGCTATAGTATCAAAGTTAAATCTAAGCACCATCTCTACCTTCGCTCAGATATGAGTTTATTATTTGACTTTTTTTTTTGGTTGGGTCATTAACACAGCACCATCTAGTACCATGGTAAGATACGAGGCCTGTGTTATGGATACCAGATAGTCGATACACTATATGTAACTTTAAATATATACATATTATAAATATAAACACCCATGACTGTAGTACACACATTCGTGCTCATCACACAAATGCATGCCCAGCAAGACTCAAACCCGCGACCACTAGCAAAGCAAGCAGTCCCTACAAAATGGGCCAAACATGCCGTCGCTCGTCGGAAGTCATGTAATATCCTCTGTTCAATAATGCCACAGGAACTAGTTTATGTATTGGATATGTCACAGGCTTTGTCATGAGGGAGTCGCCAAGGCGATTTCATTGGCTATACAATTATTGCTACACGTACTATATTTTATTTTGGCGGTTCTGTCTATGGAGAGTAACAAAAATATATGAATTTTTTATTTTTATCTTAATTAAAAAATATATTTTGATAAAAGTAATTAAACTTAGTGTTTTAAAATAAAATAGTTATACAAAAATGTAGCATAAATAAATAAATATGTTGAGACATTAATAACACACAGCACTATCTAGTTCCATTGTAAGCTACGAGGCTTATGTTATGGATACCAGATAGTTGATACACTACACATATATAACTTTAAATACATACATATTATATATATAAACACCCATGACTCGAGTACAAACATTCGTGCTCTTCACTCAAATAAATGCTTCTAGAGGGACTAGCGACTGCTGGCACAGCAAGTAGGGTGAACAAACTGAGCCAAGCGTGTCGTCAAAAAAAAGAGTATAAAAGAAATATATATATATATATATATATATATATATATATATATATATATATATATATATAGAGAGAGAGAGAGAGAGAGAGAGAGAGAGAGATAGAGAGAGAAAGAAAATAAAAAAGACTTGTAAATATAAAGCCCTAAACAATTAAAAAGTAAAATCGACAGTACGCAAAAGTAAAATCGAAAGTACGCAACCCATGAATCACACTCGTACTTGACCAATTTTGCAATCTCGTAGCCACAAGCGGAACTGCGAACAAAAGCTAGTCATGACTAAAAGAACATTTAGGTAAATTATACAAACAATTATGAGCTTTAAAATTAGAGCTTTTGTTATAAAGCGGCAACGTACTGTATTGTGCGGTTTTTCGTAGCGGAGGTCGGCTGGAATGCCTAAATTAAGTTTCCGTTTACTGCGTTCAAAATTAACTCGGTACTGCATAACTGAGCCCTATCTATATACAAATTATATTGTATCTAGATTCTAGACTATGAGATTCAAGTGTAGTTTTTTTTATTTCCGCCATTTCTAACTTTGTCTAAAAACGTTTTGCATAAAATTCGATTTCGATTTTTTCCTTACAAAAATTGTCACCGGAGAAACTGAAAATTATTTCATTAATCTACATATATATTAATATTATAAAGAAGTAAAATTTGTGAGTTTGTGACATTATAGGGGGTATTCTCTGGATCTACTGAACCGGTTTAGATGAAATTTGGTAAGAAGATAGTTTGAGACCCTATGAAGCACATAGGATACTTTTTATCCCGAACATCATCCCTTAAAGGGTGAAAATGGTGATGAAAGTTTTTATGGGAATTAAGCTACAAATAAACCTTGATAAAGTTAATAAATCAACAACTATAAGTCCAAATCTACTCTTAAACCGAAGACACAAAAGCACAAGTGTTATTATATAAAATTAGCTAACAATATCAAGTAAATCTGAATAACAGTTAAATACATTCGAAGCATTATGTCTTCGAAATCCGCAACGCTGTTAATGTACAATTAATCTATACTAATATTATAAAGAGGTAAAGTTTGTGAGTTTGTGACGTTGTAGGGGGTAATCTCTGGATCTACTGCACCGATTTAGATGAAATTTGGTAAGAAGATAGTTTGAGACCCTGGGAAGGACATAGGATACTTTTTATCTCGGAAATCATCCCTTAAGGGGGTGAAAATGGGGATGAAAATTTGAGGAATCAAGCAAGGGACGAACCCGAGCGAAGCGAGGGTGAGTCGCTAGTAGTGAATAAAACAATGCAAACTTTCCAACTCAAACAGAAGCGGATTTCCGTAGCTTTATTTTTCTGGGTTCTGTAGAAGTTTGAGTGCTAGCCAACACTTGAGTTGCAGTGCGAAAATAACAAGATAAACAGTTAACGGATTTGTTTAGAGGATACTCCTGAATACATAATTTCATAGCTGTAATTATTTTGTAAACTTACCTGAAAGATTGATTGTGATTTATTATGATAAATCTTTCTGTCTCTTATGGCCAATTTCACCGACGTCGCCTAAGTTTAAGGGATCCCCTAAGCATGGTTAGGGGGCTGTTAGGGGACAATTTCTGTTTCACCGACAGATAGGGGTCACCTAAATGTTAAAATACCTCTAAATACAGGTACTAGAAAAACGGGCTCTGACGATGGTAAAACGAAATTTAATTTAGGGGCTAGTTTAGGGGAACCTTTAAGCTAGGGATCCCATACGTAGGTAGCTTAAGTGATGTTGGTGAAATCGGGCGTTAGTATCTTATCTCCAGAATGGCTTAATCGATTTTAATGGGACTTACATTGACGGGTATGGGATTCAAACAATAGTGACTTACGATATTTTCATGTCTTGAATTTAGTAATATACATAAAAAAATATATAAATAAATAATGTTAGATAAAGAAATAAATTCAGTTAATGCTTTTAAAATATAGGTGTCTCATTAATTTCAATATATCTGGAACGGCATCACTTTCGTCCTAACTTTGCCATATCAAAGCTTGTAATCGTTCGAAACACACCAGCCCTTTCTTATTACCAGTTCATCACTTACATGTAAACAAACTTAAAATGACGGATTAAAATTATTAATATTCGCAAGGCGGCGTTGATTACTTTGCTTCGAAAAGTTTTGCGATGGAGTAAACTTTTTAGAACTTTCCTTTAACCTTGTTTACGTCATATACTGTAGGGGATTTGTTTGATTAATAATACGTCTTAAATTATATTTAATTGTGTATTTACTTCATTAAATTATATATGTGTGTATATATATATATATATATATATATATATATATATATATATATGTATGTATATATGTATGTATGTATGTATGTATGTATGTTGTATGTATGTATGTATATATATATATAAATATATATATATATAAATATATATAAAATTGATCTTATATATTATATTACCACAATTTAGTACAAACAGCGCACAGTCCTTAATTATAATCTACCTACGAGTATATTCGTTTATAAAACTGAAGGATTTTGATTTACTACGTGTACGTGTGTGTGTATATATATACACATACATACATACCGCGGTAAACCGTGATAACCGTCTAATTGGAACTTTGATTGATGAAAGCTCATTATGGAAATGAACTGAAAAGCCATTAAAATGGTGTGTTATACCACCATTCTAATTTAAATTGTGTGGTAAAATGCATTGAGCTATCGCTTGAAATGATAATTTTATATAGGAAATATCATTTTCCTTTTTATTAATAATAATATAATAATATGTTGGGATATCAACACACACCACCATCTAGTTCCATGGTAAGCTACGAGGCTTGTGTTATGGATACCAGATAGTTGATACACTACACATATATATCTTTAAATACATACATATTATAAATATAAGCACCCATGACTGGAGTACAAACATTTGTGCTCATCACACAATGAATGCCCCCTGCGGGACTCGAACCCACGACCGCTGGCACAGAAAGTAGGGTCACTACACACTTAGCCAAACATGTCGTCTAATTATATACTATTAACCTTTATTGAACGTGATTTGTTAGTATGTCTGCTTGCACTTTTAGTAGTGCATTTGTTATTTATTTTCCAAGTATGAAACTATAGTAAAAATGACATAATAGCACCATGAGTAGCTTTGATGATAGTGATCATAGAAACTAACTATAAAATTATTAAATAAATAAACTTGCTTATTTTTGCATATATTTATTCTAATATTAAATACTTTCTTAAATTTAAGTGAACATTTGACATTTTAAATAAAACTATTTAATTTTTTTTTGATTTATTTAATTTTTTCGTGCCAAAAACCAAAATAAATCCGCGAAAAAATCCGAAAAGATAGTTTTATTTAAAACTAGCGGCTCACCCACCCTCGCTTTGCTCGGGTTCGCCTCTAGGGAAACAAAAACAAACCTATCCCACGGAAACCGTACGGTACGGTATTAATAATTGCCTATATGTTATTCCAGACTATAATCTATCTCTGTGCTAAATTTCATCCAGATCCGTTCAGCCGTTCTAGTGTGAAAGAGTAACAAACATTCATACATCCATACTCACAAACTTTCACATTTGTAATATTAGTATATCCATACTAATATTGTATATTTTTCAATTTTTTTTTTAAATATTTATTTTTAGTTCGCTTTTATATGAAAATATTATATTCTTTTTATTTAACCCGTATACGAAAGCTATTGTAACTATCAGAAACTCTATCTCTATTCACAATAGTTCATCAGTAACTTAATTGCCATGTTTCATTTCGCGGAAAAAACCTAAAATAATTTTTTTTTTTTTATAAAAAAAATACATTTGTAACGCAAAAGTTAGTAACTTTACTGCCCGTATATACCGCAAGTATAAGACTGAATAGAGTGAAGCTCAAGACATAGATTAGTGACATTTGATTGTTCTTTTATTAATAAAGGTCTGTTCATTCTATGGAAGGATTAAAAAGTCACAGATTAAGACCGGTCAATAGCTTTTTGTCCATTGAAATGTATGGAGTCGATTAGTCATAACAAGGAATGAATGGAGACGCTTAATATTAATTACTAGCTTTTAGTCACGGACTTGTATCCGGTGGTGTTTTGTTTCAGATGTTCTGATTTAAAAAAAGTACATTGGAGAAACTAAATATACTATATATTATGTAACACGCATAAAAAGTATAACTGCGCTGTTACTTGTTGATGTGATATGATTATTTATACTGTCATTTACTTAGTAAAGTTTGTATTGAGCCCTTTTCAACGTCCCACTACTGGGCACGGGCCTCCCTTCAACACGAGGGGGATCAGGCTATAGTCCACCACGCTGGCCAAGTGCGGGTTGGCGGAATTTAGTAAATTTTAGATCAATAAATGTAATAGAAATGTACAAATAAACAGTTTAATGACTCTTCTTACGATCTCACTAATATTACAAAGATGTTAAAGTTTGACCGTAAAAAGTAGAACCTAGTGTCCCAAACTATACATCGGATTTAAAAATGATTTTACAAATGGAAACAACATTATTCTAGAATGCTCAAAATTATTTTATTTATTCAAATATAAAGTTTTAAGAAAGAAATCGCCTCTACTTTAATTTGTGAGAAGCTCGCTACTTCAGTATAGACATGTTATATAGGGGTTTAGATTCGCTACCCAACATGTACAAACCCAAAAAAAAAATACAGAAACCAATATCCACGATGTCATAACTTTTAACGCTCAACTTTCGATTTATAACAGAATCGTTATACTAGTACTAACTGGTGCAGATGAATTCACTCAAAGGGTCGTTTGCACTGATTCAAACAGTTCTAGAGCAAAATCAAAGGGAGCATATAACATACATAGATATATGTTATGTATGTTATCCGATATAAGCGTTTTTGTGTTTATTTTATTGACTTGATTGTACATTGTACATTTTTATCGTCACGTTTGGCTCAGTTTGTAGTGACCCTACTTGCTGTGCCAGCGGTCGCTGGTTCGAGTCCCGCTGGGGGCATTCATTTGTGTGATGACCACAAATGTTTGTACTCTAGTCATGGGTATCTATATTTATAATATGTATGTATTTGAAGTTATATATGTGTAATGTATCAACTATCTGGTATCCATAACACAAGCTTCGTAGCTTATCATGGAACTAGATGGTGCTGTGTGTTAATAATGTCCCAATATATTTTATTTTCTGAATTTAAATAGTTTTCAGTACGTAGTTTTATTTAATTAAATAATTAAAAACTCCCTTTTTTGCTGTTGGTTATAATTTGGGGCAATTTTGTAGGTGACTGTACTTCTTTCCAACACCACGCAGCAATACAATGACAAGCCTAATAATAATTGCTTTCTTTGTTATAAAACTTCAGAATTAATCGCTAAAGTTCTTTGTGAAGTAATTAATGTCGAAGATATATGTATGTTCGTCTTTGTATATAATAAATATAGCATTTCGGTAATTTCATTCTTAATCTTATAACTTATCATGACATTTACAAATGTTTACCTGTAATTAAAAAAATAAAAATTATTCATTACATAATTAATTCTGTACAGTCCATAAATTAACAGATCTAAAGCATGTGTACTTAGCTTATAATACGTGTTGCCATTTGAATAAATTAACATTATTTAGAATAGACTTCTAAATTTATTATATAAATAAAAAAAGATATGCTGTTGTTGAACCGATTTGACTTATCTCTTTGTTTTAATTTTTTCGTAATAATACAAATAAAATTCTTAATATAAAAAAATATATGGAAAAATTACCCGAAAAATCGGGAAATTCGGGAAAATAAAGGTGTTTTTATAGGATATTTGTGTGAACTACAAAATACAAACAAAAAGACGGACGAAAAATCAAAGACACGAACAAAATTGAAATTAATACATAATAATTAATATATATTTGAAATGGAAAGTAAAAGCAAAGATTAAAAATATACGTTGACAACTAAAATTAAATCGGCACATTTTGTAATATCCCGCACATCCATTACGTTCTGCGAACATTTCTCGCCGCGACATTAGTATCAACGCGGCAATGCATATATATGTTACTTTCACGCCATTTACTCGAAACTCGCGGGTAATGGGCCGTGAAGGAGATACCATCGATCCGACTCACATCCCATATGAGCGGGCAATCGTAATTAGTAAAGTTTCATATCGATAGGCCAACTTTGAAATTGTTCAAGTGAATAAGGGGAATGCAAGTTTTGCGAACTTTAATTTTCAGTTATTACCCGACTGCGCCAGATGGAGGGTTATTTTATTAAGGATATTGGATAGATACAGTAATTAATATTGATTGATATTATAAATGCGAAAGTTTGGATGTATGTATGTTTGTTACTTGTTCACATTGAAACGGCTGGACAGGTTTGGGTGAAATTTAGCACACAAACTATGACCTAATTAATGTTAGTAATATAAATTGCCAAAAGATGGCGCTGCTTACATATAATATTACAAATACAAATTCCACTAGAGATGCACCCCAGTAAAGGTAGGTAGGTACATACATCGCTAGTACTTTTGAAGAGTGAATTTCATTGTGATATGACGAGGTCATAACAATAATATGATAAAGTAGTGGATTGAATGTTGAATCTTTCTATAATATATATTCAAACTGGCGACTCACCCTCGCTTCACTCGGATTCGTTTCTAGTGTAAAACAAATCTATCCCACGGGAATCGTAACTTTTTCTTAACCTATGCTACTCCAGACTATAATCTATCTTTATGCCAAATTTCATCCAAATCCATTCAGCCGTTCTGGCGTAATTAAGTGACAAACATCCATCCATCCAAACTTTCGTATTTATATTATCACATACACATTTATATTAAAAAAAATAAACATGCATATACACCATACAGGGATGGGTATCGATCTTCTATACAAAAAATCCCATATATCAATAAACTATACACCAATTAAATAATATCGCTCAACAGTGCAAGCGTAGGACAAAATACGAGTTATAAATTAAAAAAAAATATCCCTCAAAAACTGAGCTTAACAACCCGTATTCGCGCAGAGGGCGGTGAGTGGATCACAGACTACACTCGAAACGCACTTTTATCCTAGCCTGATTGTTCGTCTGTACATGGGTTAGTTTGTAGTGCGAGGCCAAAAAACAATGGCTTCATTCTGAATTTTTGTCGCGAAACATGCTTTGGCTGAAAAGAACTAAACTCAGATTTCTTAATTAAAAATTGTTCATATTTAACGAGTTTTAATTCTTTCTATAAGTTAAACTTTTTTATACTCTTTACTAATCCTTTAGCTAATATCTTGCAAAGTACTACTCTATGACTCCATCAGTGTACGTTTATGGAAAAATACACTATTTGTCATATTTTTGACCATAAACAATTGTTAGGCAAAAAATTACGTAGACAAATAAATATTATGCCTAAAAAGATATATGTCCCGAGTTAGAATTAAATGTTTAACAGATGTATAACTTCAACACAATATATGTAAGCTATATCCCGATATTCGTAAAGCGGAGAATTTTATTTCGCAATTAAAGCCGTCCAAATACCAGACTATGCAGAATGGCATGTTGTAAACAATTCCGCACATACGTCCTGCACATCTGAAAATTGAGCAAACATAAATACAAACAGCACCCGTGACAACGCTTGGATTGAACCATTCTAAAGGTCGAATATACGATGTATGAGCAAGTTTGTCCTTTGAGAGCTGAATAGTTTCATATTGAAATTTCTTGAACAGAAAGCACATGAAGCTCAAGATATTTTTGCCAATAACTACCTACATATAGTTATAATATTATTTATTTTAAAGAAATATAAATATACCAGCTTTCACCATACCAAATTTCGTCATAATCCCTTCAGTGGTTTTTCTGTGATACGATAACAGACAGACAGACAAAAATTCTAAAAACTACAGATTCGGTTTCTGTATCGATAATAATGTTTATTACAATAAGATTTTCCAAACAATATTTAATGTACAGATTCGCCGTAGTTACAATTTTATTATATGTATAGATTTTCACTATAAACATTTTAGGTATGACCATATATTACAATTTAATCTGTATTTATGGATCTGAACTCAAATGAAAGTCAGCAATGTTGTTAATATCGTTAGCTTACACCTGCATATGTGAATAACCCAAGGAGGACCACGCCCAGCAGTGGAACGTTGAAAATATTTGAATTTTTTCGTGTACACGAAAAAATATATATCTACATATATTATAAACATTCGCTAAAAACAAAATTCTTAAAAAATATTCAACTCAAACATTTCACCTGCTATACTTTAATTACAGATCTATCTTACTGTTTATTTTTTTAGTACAATTTCGTACTGTAATATTTTTTAAGTTATAACTATTAAAAATTCCTGGCATATTACACTCTATTGCTTACCTATGTACAGGATATGTTTTATTTCAATACTACGTTAGGGAGCAGGGTTGTGAAAAGTACTTAAAACAGGGGTGCGGAAGAAACATTGTCTGTAAGAAGTGAAAGCGAGCTGCTACTTGCTAGTTAGTTAAAAGCCGTGATTGAGTAACACAAGAGGCGAATTAAGATCCTTAATTTAAGATCACTCGCACGAAATTCTTAATCTCATTCAAACGTCTTAAATATGTTTAGCGAACGTCATATTATACTGTTTTTTTTAAATCAACAACTTTATAAGATATATTTTTAGTGAAAAATATTTATCATGTGAAAATGAAAGCTTTATTAATATAAGCTTTTTCGTTTAAAATTGACAGGTACTTAAATACCAAAATATCGATGGGGTAAAAGCTCTAGACAATCGCAATTTCTCGAAGCAAGTATAGGTAAATAATAAAAAGTCAAAAATATTCCCCTTTTTATATAAATACTAAGCACAACCCATGGTCATTATGGCAAGTTATCGTTTCTGCGTCGTTAGCGGCTTTCGCCTTTAATGTTATTTAACATCCATTACCGAATACGTGGGCTTAAGATCCGGGTACATCCTGGTTTTATGTTGAACACGGTTGGTGATCGTTGTGTGCTGTAGTGATGTTATAATTTCGCCTTGCTGGTCTAGTGGTTAGCATGCATGCCCTAGGTTCGAGTTCCAGGTCGGGTCGGTAACACAAATCGAAGAGCACGTACAAGCTCCTCGCCCCTGCTCTTGATCTCTCATTGGAATATACAGACGTTTGATTTGTTTGATTGACAGACTTTTAGTCGTCATATTTAAGTAATATTAAAAACGCAAAAATTTGTCAGTATATTTGTTACTTCTTTATGATGTGATGATTCAATAGATCAATAGATTAGAGTAAAAATCGAAATAGAGACCTAACTTAGCACTTAGACTACTTGTTCTAACGCACCTAGCAAGTACTTTCTATTAAAAATAAATAGCGATAAAATAAATCGCTAAATCCCCTTTAGTTCATATTATGATATATTAAAATATTCTATATTATATCAAAATAATATGCATAATTTGCAATGTACCTACATCGAAGCGATCGCCATAACCTATTTATCAGTCCGCTATCGCTTCCGCTTGTCGTGATCAAATTACAAATGAAGGCGCTTGTTAGTTGTAATTACACTAATTTTATAGCTTTTCTTCAAAATATAGATTTAGTTGGAAACTCAGTACATAAATACTAAAAGTTGTAACTGAGTAAATAACATACAAGCAGGTTTTTTTATATACAACAAACGAAATATAAAACCATATACAATATAGAGTCATAAAGACGGTGGGTCCAGTTCTAGATAAATCTGTTTTCATTTATTTTTTTATATTATTTAATCATTAACTTATAAAGCAATTATTTCTATTTTGGGTTTAACTTCATCTTAAATTTTATTAGAATTTTTAATTTCCTTAAAACACAACTCTAAAGATACAATTCTCTTTTATATTAAAAACAAAAAAAAACAATAAAATCGATTTACAAATTAGCTAAGCTACCACGTAAAATATATATGTATAATATAAACGTATGTATGTATGTATGTACATAAGACATAATTAAACACTTACTCCTTTTCAGAAATCGGTCAAAAACAAGGTAACTGGGCTAATGACTTTGACGCATGAAATCAGTAATTCATTGAAGATAAAAGAGTTCACTGAACATGCATTATAAGTACTTCTCGCGTCATACAAATCGTATCTCGACCGCTTTTGGTCGTAAATTCGCAATATCAATTGTCGCATATCCGTCACATAATAACCGTTGAAAAAGCTGCGGGTTTCGATGCGGATTTTATTAAATTCCGTGTTTGCGTTAAGGATTTGTGGGGCACGTGTAGAGTGGCCATCCGCGTGAAATACTGTGACAGTCCTGTTTCAGACTTACGACCTCTACATTGTTGTCTATATATATACATAACTATACATATAATAAAATTGTAACTAAGCCGAATCTGTACATTAAATACTTTTTGGAAAATCTTATTGAAATAAGCATTATTATGGATACAGAGGCCGAATCTATGATTTTTAGAATATTTGTCTGTCTCTCTGTTACCGCCTCACAGAAAAACCACTAGAGGGATTTTGATGAAATTCGGTATGGTGATAGCTGGTTATCCGGATCAACATATAGGATACTTTTTACCGCGTGAAAATGTCTCATTTCTGAGAAAAAATACAAAAACTGCCATGTAAGAGTATACTAATCTGTAAAACCTAAGAATTTGGTTTTTGCTCATCTGAACGCAGGCGGAGCCGCGGGAAATGCTAGTAATATATAAAATAGTACCTAGTGTGCAAAATAGTATATTATTTTTTTTGTAAAAAAATCTAGATTCAACGGCTTAGAATGTGCTTTATCTGGTAATCAGTGTTAGAGCTTTATTGAGTAGATAAACTATTCGATAACATTATTATTGGTACGATTTGTAGATAAGACTGTGTGATATTTATAATTCGAAGTAAACTATATAGAACACGATATACATAATATAGATAGTGAAACCAAATTTAATTCTTATTCAGAATATTTTGATTATAATATTTCGAAGAATTTCTCGTCGACAATCGAACCCATGACCTCCAGAGGATTACGTCCGTCCCAATTAGTAACATAATCTCCTTCACCGCGATGGCCTTTCCCGACCCTATGAGGGAGAAAGGACAGAGTTCTAAACGCTATGATCTTTACATACCGTACTCTTCTCAAATAACCGTAAGTTCCCCTGCACACACAACGATCATAAATTAAAGATGATAAAGCTATCTGTTTGTTTCTATATAGCTCGTGACATTTTAATCACAATTTATTGTTATATAATTAAAATGGTACTCGCATTTCACGAATGCAGAATCTGAATCAATAAGAAGATATAAGATATTACTTTGTTTTCTAGACAGCCACTGGAATTGTTTTCCCTAGAAATTCTAGTAAAAATGGCTACCCTAAGCGCGGGGACGTAACGATGGTAATAAAATTGCAACTGTCGCAGCCCGCCCGAGTTAAATTTGGACGGGATTAGAATGTGAATTACAATACAAATTGAATACAATCTAACAAACAAGAATGAGAGTCACTCATAAAGATATTATGATTAAAGAAACTTGATTACGAACTATAAAACGGTATCTATGACAATATTACAAAAATCTAAAGATAGACTAACTTTTAATGTAATTTTAACTAAAATACGTATAGTAAAGTACTTCGTTGTATAATAAACAAGTAAATAAACAGATTTGAGATAGAGATGAGAGAGCATTTCCTATTATCCCCACTATTGTTGATGTTGGGACATTAACACACATCACCATCTAGTTCCATGGTAAGCTACGAGACCTGTGTTATGGATACCAGATAGTTGAGACACTACATATATATAACCTTAAATATATATATAATATAAATGTAAACACCAATGATTGGAGAACAAACTTTGTGCTCATCGCACAAATGAATGCCTCTAACAGGACTCGAACCCACGACCGCTGGCACAGCGAGTAGGGTCACTACAAACTGCGATATAGGTAGATTAAAAATAAATAAATGTACCTATAAAACAACTTAGTTGCGCTCATGGCTTTCTAAAATAGGGCCGTTGCATACCCATCATACTCGTACATATAACAACTAATAATATAAAATGTACCAGTAAAATAAATACACAAAAAAAAAATATTTCGAGCATAATATTTTTGTTTGAAAAATTACATTAAAATTCTTTATTTCATTCGACATTGAACGGAATATTATTTACAAATTAATTTGTTATCCCATTAAGTTAATAAAACCGGTTTTAAAGCGATTTTCATGAAAAATGAATGAATTTTTGTCCGGTGAAGATATCGTGTAGCGTAAGCACAATAAGCACAAACATAAAGTAATTAATAAAGTAATATACGGATAACCACTCATGTATACTACCTTCTTAGATGTGTGTGAATATTTGACATTTTAAATAAATAAAACTATTTTTCGATTTTTTTTCTTTTCGATTTTATTTTTCCCAATCTCAATTATGATTATTTATTAAAATAATTAATTTTGTTAGATACTCCAGTGCTATTTCCCTTTCCTTCCATATTATTGTACAATTTTGTGAGACATTGTCTGTAATAATTATGAGTTTTGAGAGCTCCAAGTTAGACGAAGGTGGTCTATTCATTCACCAAGTTTGGTGTTAAGCATCCGAAACGTCGAGAACAAAAAAATCCAAAAAAATAGTATTTAAAAACTTCCTTACTTATATTTTAAAGTCGGTTAATAAAGACCGTGAGCGCATTTCGTAGATCCAAGGCGGCTCGCAAGCAAGATCTTCAATAACGTTGCAACTGCTGGCAATGGATAGTAACTTTTATACTTTTATCTAACTTTCATATTAAAATTTGCTTGCGTTCCTACGAGCAATGTTATTTAGCAATGTCACGCTTTTAAATTACTAAGTGTACAGACGCAGTTCTGAGTCTCGAATATTTCGGCAACGTGAAGTTACAATGTATACCTTTTCACCATTTAATTATCTGCAAGAAATATACTATTTCTTTATATTATTAAAGCATATCATATAACTAAGTCTAACTTATAAATAACATAAAGACAAAATATGCAAAATATTGATATTTTAAAGGGTGATTTTTTCAGCATTACATATAAGAAACTAGTGATTTACCTTGCTTCGCTCGAGTACGTCCCTAGGTACAATTTTGTTTACAATTTCATGGGTTTTAATTTTTTGCACGGAACGCTGATTCTTCTTCTAACATAAAAGTAACTATGTACCAGTGAAGTACTATCAAAATCGGTCCAACCGTTTTGGAGATTAGCAGGAACAGACAAAATTTTAAAGAATTGTTTTTTTCTTATTAGTAGGTACCTACCCTATATATGTACTTTCATATGAATTTAGTAAAACGCTGTTATTTTGAAATTACAAACAGACACTTTAATTTTATTTACCTGTACTATAGATAATAGTAACCCTAATTTTTTTTGACATTTTCATTTGGTCTAAACATCAATCAATTGAAACTATGCGTATTTAATACTACTGCTTATGTATTTCGTAATACATATCAATTATTATCTGCATTGGAAAAATAATATCACCCGTCGAAAATATAGAAATATTTCTATAACATAAAAGCGACGGAGAATTTATGCCTATGAATAATAATTCTTAATAATGTAGCCAAATCATAGCGTATCCGGCTATTTATGTATGAAAGGCAATATCGGGGTCATTACGAGCACGATCCCGAACGCTTCACAATTAGAGATGTGCGTCGCTTGGATAATTCTACGATAATCCAGGATTCCGTCTCGAGAACACTCCCCCGAATTGATTTGATCGGCCGAACGTTGTAAGCTTACGATACCGTTGAGGAAAACGTTAGATTATACTAGTTTATGTTGCGATACGGAACAACGCTGTTTTTATATGATTGCATTTCGTTTTATCGTCACGGTATTATCTTGACGCAAACAATAAAAAAATATAAAGTCGGCGTCGCACTAACATTTTCATGGGATCAGTCTGTCGAGCTTTTTTTATTTGCATTAATAAATAACTAAGCGTTTGTAATATTTAAAAACTTAAAATACAATTCAAGTCGTATTAGAGCGGTTTTAAAATTTTAAAGTGCTGTAATATGGGATCGTTCGATATAGAAATTCATCTCGCCAAGTTTCACACTCGAGCCCGGCCGTCTGTCACCGCAGGACCGTAAATTAGCCCCTTCGGTTGCCGTCGCACGTTGAATTAACATAATAAAAAGGGAGCATTCATAGCGAGGCCGTAAATAAAGTTTTATAGTCGACGCTCTAATGCGCCCAAAATGTCGCGTAAGGGGACAAACGCTGACTTTGTTCAGTATTTCACACTAAGTCTTTGTGCCTTGCGTAATGATACGTGCGACAATGATAGGTCAGTACAATGGCTGGGTCAATTCCCGGGATTGCGACCCCCCGGAATGGGATTGGTGCGAAGGACGAATATATTATTTTTTATAACAATGGATTAAACGCATATTACCTGTTCTTATGTAAATAAGCCAGAGAAAGTTGTTTGAGAAGACATAAAAAATATATATAGCTACAATTAATGTTAAAATATGTGTACAATAAGTCTCTACTTTCATATAAAAAAACAGAACACCAAAGAAAGCTGCAAAATCTTCCATCGTCCCATCGATTTACTATAATTCTAACAGCAATATAAAAAGTTAATATAATAATATACATAAGAAATTGAGCTTTTAATTTTATCTAACACATCAAACCGCAAAGGAAACCACGAGCGTTACTTATTTACGTTTTCGAGCTTATAAAGCTTATAAAATTCTAAACAGCAAAACCGTCGTTTAAGTTAAAATCTCGTCGTCCCATTACCGTCACAAAGCGCGGTGGTGTTCAGATAAGAGTCCACTTTGTCCCCAGCCCCTATAAATATAAAACACCATAAATGTCAGCCGGACAATCGCCGGACCAAGACTTTCATTATGGAAACTCGCGGCTACAATACTTTTTTAAAGTTGGAAATGTGTTATGCATAATTATTACAATAACAACTATAAAATACGTACTAAAAGTGTTATGTACAAATAATAATTTCATATTTACTATCCATATATACATTAATAAGTATGTGTGTACGTGAATAAAATTTTAAATACTAATATGAAAATGTAAGCTTTAGATATTTCTTATGTAAAAAACCAATAACTTCTAAATTTTCCATCTTAGAAACTATGAAAAGTGGACTCCCATCCAACATTTAAAGCTGAGCCATAAATAATATTATATGAATATAGACTAGTTCCAATAAAATAATTCAAATACCTAGCTTTATTGTATGGCACCTAGGTGGGAGATAAAAGCTCCCATTCATTAATATAAATTGCGCAATAAACGTCACGAGGACAATCGGCGGCGATTTCAACAGTTGCATTGAATGTAATAATACGAAAATTTACAACTATTTATTTTTGTCACAATGCAATAATATGTAGGATATGTATTTCACGATTGATCCGACAGCTTTGGTAGAAATAATATGGACGGTATTGTTCGCTGTTCGTAACTCAATGGTTTGGATTTGAACCTTAATTGTTGGGCATAAAGCTGATAATTGATTAATTTTAATTATAAATCGTTTTCACGGTCAATCGAAATTTATATCCATATCCTACTAGCATCCTATCCTAACCGCACACAGTATATATTTTTTGCAATATTTATATCCGTATATTCATATTTTGTATCCGTCGATACTAAAAGAATCCTAGATACTATATATAATTACTATCGAGCTACTACTATAGGATGCTCAGATCGAGATATTTTGTCTTAACTGGCATGTGGGTTATAAATAATAATATAGACACCTAGTACGAATCAAACCCGCAACCCCCAAAGTAATAAGTAGAGTCACTCAAAGATACGAGCTTTATATATTATTTTTATATATATTGTACACCATGACAGTTTTTGTCATGTCATTTCTTATTCTCATAGCAAATATCACTTTTTGCTTAACAATATAAATGTCAGGTAGCTTCTTTGTTGCCATTTTTCTTTCATCATTCAAATAATTTATCTATACATATAACAAAATTCTAACTGATTTAAATGTGTACATTAAATATTTTTTGGAAAATCTTATTGAAATAGTCTTTATTATCGATACAGAGGCCGAATCTAATCTAATAGTTTTTTGGATTCTTGTCTGTCTGTCTATGACCGCATCACGAGAAAACCATTGGACAGATTTTGATGAAATTTGATATGATGATAGCTGGTTATCCGGGTCAACATATAGGATAAGTACTTTTTACTGCGGGAAAATATCTCATCTCTGAGAAATCTATACTAAATGTTAAAATGTAACTAGGGTCGAACCCGAGCGGAGCGAGGGTGAGTCGCTAGTTCGGAATATTTGTATAGTATTCATATATCAATCATTCACAGTAACGAGGTTGTCGTAGCTCAAAGCTGAAGTAACGAACCGGACCTGTGAGCATAGTACACTTATTGTTAACAAACTTCGAACACCCAACTTCGTAGCGTACAGCCCGCTAAGTGTCAAAATTGTGCTAATAAATGGGCTGGGTATAGCAAGAGTATTCGTTAGTATTTAATACAATTAATGACTCGGAAAACAGACTTTGTCTTGCGATAGAGCTCGTGGTCGTGGGATAAAAATTAAAGGAAAGAGGATTAAAATTTATAAGAAATCTCAACATTTTCGCCATCTACCAAAACGCAAAAAAATCATTAAATTTTTTTGAAGTCAAAAATTTCATAAAAGTAATTCCATATTAAGGCAATCAAGTAAGATGGATCAAAGGTCAAGTAAGTTAGTTTGGTTTAATTAAAATTCACAAACGGACAAAGAAATAAAGAAATATTTTACTTTAATTATTATTACATATGAAAATATAAGTATACTCTAATTTATATACAAGAAAAAAAGCTGAAATTAAGTTTTTTATACGTAAAAACTGAACTTCAAACTAGATGACACATTTTTACCAAAATTATTGTAAAAACTAACATAAGCTACATTGCCACTTATAATTACTACTAGCGACTTACCCTCGCTCCGCTCAGGTTCATCCCTACTTACGTTTAACGGTTAGTATAGAGTTCTCAGAAATGAGATATTTTCCCGCAATAAAAAGTATCCTATATGTTGACCCGGATAACCAGCTATCATCATACCAAATTTTATCAAAATCCCTCCAGTGGGTTTTCCGTGATGCAGTAACAGACAGACAAACAAAAATTCTAAAAACTATAGATTCGGCGTCTGTATCGATAATTATGTGTATTTCAATAAGATTTTCCAAAAAATATTTAATGTACAGATTTGGCTTAGTTACAATTTTATTATATGTATAGATTAGAGTTACCAATTAATCTATACATATTACTATAGTAATTAAATGTCACGAACTAAATCGTTTTCTAAATTTTGTATAATAAATTAGTATCGAAGCCGTTATTTTTGTGAAAGTGTGAATAATTATGTATGAGAGTTGTAATACAATTACACGGCATAAGCTTCTACCTGCAGTTAATCACTGCCTATGCATGTAGAGTAAGTAAACATGAGTTGTTAAATGGATAGCCCATTAATTTTCCACGGTAGAGCATCTGTTAGTACCTACTTCTAAAGAGCATCTGCCTCATAATACTTTCTTAGGTTTACGCGAATATTTGACATTTTAAATAAAACTATCTTTTCGGATTTATTTTGATTTTTGGTTACCGACATTGCGAATGCTTTACAGCAATCATAGTCACGGGAGAGACCAAGGTTTTCGACGTCTTAAAGGCCGTTATATAATTATTACATAAAGTATCTACCCACAATTTTAAAATGTCGGGAACCAAACATTAAAGTAAATCCGCGAAAAAATCCGAAGAGATATATTATAAAGAGGAGATATACTATAAAGAGGAAATATTTGCATTTTTGTATGTTTGTAACGAATAAACTCAAAAACTACTGAACAGATTTAGATGAAATTTGATAAGAGGATGTTTTAAGACCTTGGGAAGGACAGAATATTTTTTATTTCGGTAATCATCCCTTAAGGGGGTGAAAATGGGGATGAAAATTTGTATGGGGAATCAACTTAAGGACGAACCCGAGCGAAGCGAGGAGGAGCCGCTAGTTAACTAATAATAATTATAATATACGTATGTATTTATTTAAAGTAGTAAATCTTAAATTTAAAACTGCAACTGCCAATATCTTCTTTATATCAAATCTTCGATTTCCACCAATTGCCATTTAAACTTTACAGATCGTGCCAGCCTTAAAGCACCGGTAAACTTATTGGCAGCAAAGCAAAAAAATCTCTATTCCCAAAATGTACAGGCAAATAATCACATAACGTGCTGTTAAATCTAAAACTACTTATTCCCCGCTCGAGCCAACTTCTGACGTTGAAGATTTATACCGTAGACTATATTTTGAAGATTTGGTCACGCAACGTATCCCCGTACTTCCGAATTATATGTTATGAGTTTCGTGCCAAAATCCACGATTCGTTTAAGCTTTAACTGTCAAAATGGGTATTTAAATGTTTATTGTTTTATTTAAGGGATTTATCATTATTGCTTTCGCGTTTGTATCTACTCGTAGTAAGCTCGGGCTCCCAACGAGTAAATTCCAACTATAAGGTATAAAATTTTAACTAAAAATAAAATTCTAACTTAATCGAATCTGTACATTAAATATTTTTTGGAAAATCTTATTGAAATTGTCATTATTATCGATACAGAGGTCTAATCAGTTTTTAGAATTTTTGTCTGTCTATCTGTCTGGGAATGCATCACGAAAATACCACTGGACAGATTTTGATGAAATTTGGTATGATGATAGCTGGTTATCCGGGTCACCATATACGATACTTTTTACTGCGGGAAAATATCTCATCTCTGAGAAATCTATAAAAAACGTTAAATAGTAACAACTACGAGTATAGACACGAGCCCGAGCGGAGCGAGATTGAGTGTCTAGTACCTACTCTTAAATATGCATAAGTGTTAATGTACATTTAGGCATATATGTGCAATGTGCATATGTTAAATGTTATTTAGTTTTAAATATATTACTTTAGGAGTCTATTGAAGTTAACTTTGATAGAGTCCTAACCACACCTTTCAAATCATTTTACACAATATACTAAATAGCCCAAAAAATGTAATTTTCAAGGACACAAGTTGCCGGTTACTTCTACTAAAGTAGCAAGTCCTTTACTGTATTGTTCAAGCTGACAAACCAACAAACATACTTTTGTACGTTTAATATCATTATTAGATACAGCTATAGAGTGTACAGTACAATAAAAATAACTGTTAGATTCAATCTTATAAAAGAATCCAAAGTTTGAATAAACAAGATATTATAAATTATTGCAACATTAAGTTTTAGTAAAACCGGGTGCATTGCTAGGTAATAAAATCAAAATTTAATATTTCAGTCTTTTATAATCAAATATGCATCGCAGGCAAAGCAATCTATTCGCCCGCATGCTACTTGCAAAAACAACAGTTGTCAATGTCTATACGGGATGATAAGTTTCGTCTGTACATTTATCAAATTTTTACCTTGGAATATTAATGAACACTTTAGATATAAACGTTTATTTATTATTAGTCTTTGCCCGCGATTCTGCTTTGATAAGAATATCTTATGTCACTCTCCAGTCTTCAAACTAAGCTAACCAAAAAATTACATCAACACTATTTCGATGAGAAAGAAGGACAAACATACATACTTTCACATTTTTAATATTAATATAAGTTTTTCGTTTTGTATAACATTTCATATATATTTCAGAATATATCCCTATAAATAAATATATATGTTGGGACATTAACACAGCACCATCTAGTTCCATGGTAAGCAACGCGGTTTGTGTTATAGATACCAAATCACAGTTGATACACTACACATACATAACTTTAAATACATACATATAAATATAAACATCGATGAGTGGAGTACAAACATTCGTGCTCATCACAGAAATGGATGCCCCCAGCGGGATTCGAACACGCGACCACTGGCACAGCAAGTAAAGTCACTACAAACTGAGCCAAACGTGTCGTCAAAATCTATATAATACTAGCGGACCCGACAGACGTTGTCCTGTCTACACGTCTTTAATTTGAAAATTTCAAACTTTTTGGACAAAATTGTGAATCTAAACCATTCCCAGATCCCCTTGAACACACACAAAAATTTCATCAAAATCGGTCCAGTCGTTTGAGAGAAGTTCAGTGACATACACACTCACAGAAGAATTATATATATATATATATATATAATAATAAATAATATACAACTTTCCCCTTAACGGTACAACGGTACTAAACAATAATATTGGTAAGATAATGAGTCATACTTAAAACACGTTGTTTCGCTTACCTTATTCGTACGCAAAAAATACATGCATTTAGTAATTAATAATTATCTTATCTTATAATATTAAACAAGCAATTCTTGTAAATATATTTCATTTCGTGTATCTCGGAAACGGCTTTAACGATTTGGATCAAATTTTGCATTTAGACAAGGTTTTGCTTTTTAAATTTATCTATATAGGTATTTTCTGGAAAAAACGCAATTTTTATATGATTTCCAAAAAAAACGCCGATCGAAGCTCGGTTGCTCAGCACTGATTCATTACACGTACGTATCTATTTCCTATATGTAGGATTTCATTTTTCTAGGATTTTAGACAAAAAACGTAAATTGATTTAAAAGAACTACCAATGCATACGAACTTCGAACACCTAAAAACTATAAAAAAATGTATATTATTACGGATCCAAACTTTAAATACAATTGTGAACAATTAACATGGGCTAAAAGTGTTTAAATTACACACTCCTTATATATTTACTAAGGTAGGACAGCGAATGATAATTAACAAAGTTAATATTAAAGATAAGACAAACGTAATTAAAAACCAACGACATCTGCGCCCTCCAAACTGAGAGAATTTTTAAATACATTTTTAATATACATACCTCGAAATTTTACGGAGGTGCCGAAAATAATTGGACGACAAAATACTACATCAAAGGAAACAAATAAAACGAGATCATTAAATTTTTCTAACATTTCCGGCGCTTCTTTTAATCGGTATATGAACAAAATGTACATTTTTTAGACCCTCATATTTTATCGCTTAAGTGAGACAACAAATTAGTGTGATCCTAGAGACTTACTTTTGCTTAGAAGTTTAACAGTAGCCTATATGTTATTCCAGGACCTAGGTCATAGTCTATCTGTGTACCAAATTTGATCAAACTCCGTCCAGCTATTACAGCGTGAAGGAGCAACGAACACACAATTTTCGCTATTATATAATAACTAGCATTACCCGCGGCTCCGCCCGCGTTCAGATGACTAGAAACCAAATTTTAGGTTTTACATATTAAGTATACTCTTACATTGCAGTTTTTGTATTTTTTCTCAGAAATGAGACATTTTCCCAAGGTAAAAAGTATCCTGTACATTGACCCGGATAACCAGCTATCACCATACCAAATTTCATCAAAATCTGTCCAGTGATGCATTCCCAGACAGACAGAGAGACAAAAATTCTAAAAACTACTAGTATTTGGCCTCTGTATCGATAATAACGACTATTCCAATAAGATTTTCCAAAAAAATATTTTATGTACAGATTCGATTCAAAATTTTATTATCTGTACAGATAAGAGAATATACTTAACAATTTAAAATCATGACAAGAATTTTATGTTAATTAAAGAAAGGAATAAAGCATAACGTTTCTGCAAAGTTGAAGAATCTGCTGTAAACTACAGCTAGAAGGGGTTCAATTGTTTGGGGCAAAAGAAGTTTTATAAGGTTCCACCGCTTCTGTCTTGAAACTTAGAGTATACAAAGAGCTGAAATGTCAGTAATCAGTTGCAGGCTCGCGGGTAGTTCGGAACTTTCTAAGTGATCACAATCAATTAGCTTAAGGGATGTTGTAATTACTAAGCTTAGACGTTATATATGTTAATATTTACATACTAAAATAGTTCCTATGTACAGGAAATCAAGTTAGTTTTTCCATAAACTATAGTTTTAAAATAGGCATTTTCCTATAGGAAGATTTTACGAGTACGTATAGGGTTCAAAGCATCTGACCCTTTCATATATCCTACATAATATATTTGCGAAGATTCTACATGCAAGAAAAACACGCCGTCAGTACACTTTCCTTGCTATAATATTAATACAATCCATACTAATATTATAAATGCTTAAGTAACTCTGTCTGTCTGTCTGTTACCTTTACACGCTAAATCCGCTGAACCAATTTAGACGAAATTCGGTATGGAGATAGTTTGAGACCATGGAAAGGACATAGGATAGTTTTTACCCCGGAAATCATCCCTTAAAGGGGTGAAAAGTACTAGTACTAAATAAGTAAATATACTGTAGGTACATTACTTTTATTATAAGTCCTAAATTTTTATTCTTAAACAAGAAACCAACAAAAAAGTGTAATAACAAGTTATTTAGTAAAACATCAGCTGCAAAACTCGCTTTCCTTCTGTAAGCTATCTATCAATAATTGCTAGGGGTTGTGATTAGGGGAAAGTTTAGGGGTTGTTTGGTTCAAAACGGGTCAGACTATTAATACACGATGACTTTGTAAAGTGCGAAGTTAAAGAACTTATGTAATTGATGATAGAATGCAAGTTAGAAGAGGTTAAATGGAAATAAGTTAAAATAAACAATTAGCTGTTAGTTAAACTAATTTTCGCTAATTGGTCGAAATTTTAAACTACCATTATATCGACGACACGTTTGGCTCAGTTTCTAGTGACCCTACTTACTGTGCCTTGATACACTACACGTATATAACTTTAAATACTTATACTATAAATATACATATTATAAATACAAACACCCACGCCTAGAGTACAAACATCCGTGCTCATAACACGAATGCCTCCAGCGAGACTCGAACCCGCGACCGCTGGCACAGCAAGTAGCACTACAAACTGAGCCAAACGTGTCATAAAAAATGCAGTGTATATGATTTTTTTAAATAAGTTTTCTTATATAGTTACTCGTAGGTAAGTTGTATTCATATACTCGTACATCTTCCTCTCAGTAATGATTATATATTATACTAGCGGACCCGACAGACGTTGTCCTGTCTACACGTCTTTAATTTGAAAATTTCAAACTTTTTGGACAAAATTGTGAATCTAAACCATTCCCAGATCCCCTTGAACACACACAAAAAATTTCATCAAAATCGGTCCAGTCGTTTGAGAGAAGTTCAGTGACATACACACTCACAGAAGAATTATATATATAAAGATTGGAATCGAAGTAGCTATAATGAAGACGGCTTAAGCTACATTATCTCTTAAGCCATTACATAATAAAACGAGGCTTTAAATGAAGGTGGCATGTTGAAGCCTTTACTGGCTATGAGTAATTTTTGTCGAATGACTTGCTAGAACCAGGCGTGTGTTTCAAAGTGAAGTGGGATATTAACTCTAAGCAACACACTGGGCGCCTATTACGTAGATACGAGTACGACGACGTTTTATTTTATTTTCCTTTTGTTTTTGAATGTTACTAAGCAGTTGGAATTAATATTATAAATATACTAACCAACGAGGTAGGAAGACGTTCTGCCACAGACCTCGTGGCAAAAATATGTGGATTTCATGAATAGCAGATCCATTTCAAATAAAACTATCTATTGAGATTTATTCGCAGATTTATGGGAGGGACTGAGATTTTAGACTTACTGAAAACTGACTTAAGTTAAAAAAGTTTAGCAGGTCCAACTAAGTACAAAAAAAACACCAAAATCGGCCAAGTCGTTTAGGAGGACAAGAATAATGAACAAACGCACACCGGAATTGTATATATATAAAAATATGTTTGTTATTACAGAACGTAGTAACGTCTTACTCTATATATAACTCCTTAATCTATCTAAACATATAATAAAATTGTAACTAAGCCGAATCTGTACATTAAATATTTTTTAGAGAATCTTATTAAAAAAGACATTATTATCGATACAGAGACCGGATCTATAATTTTTAGAATTTTTGTCAGTCTGTCTGTTACCGCATCACAGAAAAACCACTGGAGGGATTTTGATGAAATTTGGTATGGTGATAGCTGGTTATTCGGGTCAACATATAGGACACTTTTTACCGCGGGAAAGTATCTCATTTCCGAGAAAAAACACAAAAACTGCAAAGTAAGAGTATTTATAATTACTTGTAATTACCTATACATAACACAAGCTTCGTAGCTTACCATACAACTAGATGGTGCTGTGTTTTAATGTCCTAACTAATTTATTATAATTTATTCATTTAGAAACTAACTGTATTATATAGTGATATGCACATACATTTTATCTTATCTTTATCAATGTACTGTTTGACCAACAGACGTTGCATGTTATTTATTTGATGCACGCCAAAGAATGCTTCGATAAAGATCTATGATGCTAAAAGCAAATTGAAAATATTATGCGATTGGAATTAATAAAACAGCCAAATCAAATAGCATTGTGGGCCAAAAACACCAAAGGTCAAATGAATAGTCCGAAACGCCCGTATTCTGTTATTGAATAACTGTGTATTACTTGTTTGAATTAACCCCGTATTTGCATACCTTTATTATGCCGCCTGCATTATTTGCAGATTCGTTTCATTACTTTTAGCTAGTTCGCGAGCGCTGCTTCGTTCGTTCATTTTGTTGAGACTATACAATTATTAAAATACTAAAATATTGTACTATGTACTAAAATATTGACTATAAAATATTAAAATATTGTATATGAAATATTACACACAGGCAGTGGTAGCCCAGTGGTAACGCGCTCGCTTGGGAAACCCAGTGAAGTGGGTTCAAATCCCAGGTCTCGCACCTCTGATATTTTCATGTGCGAATCATTTCCAACATGATTACCACCCGTCTTAACGGTGAAGGAAAACATCGTGAGGAAACCTGCATGTCTGGGAGAACCTACTAAGTTTTCAAAAAGACATGTGAAGTCCGCCAACCCGCACTTGGCCAGCGTGGTGGACTATGGCCTGATTTCCCTCGTATTGAAGGGATGCCCGTGCCCAGCAGTGGGACGTTAAAAAAGGCTGAATACATATGACATATACAATATTTTAATATTTTAAATCAAACAACGTGTCTAGCTTAGCGCAGGTACTTGATCATTAGTCTGCTAGCCTTTTTGCTTAGAAAGTCGCTAAAAGTTAACAAAAAAAAGATTTTAAGTGTGAATTTAATTTAACTAACCTAAAACTAACTGTACTTTTATGGTATATAAGAGATGGTAAATTACAAACGATAGTCTATACATATAAAAAAATTCAGAGTCGTATCTGTACATTTAAATCTTATTGAAATAGTCATTATTATCGATACCTAGGCGGAATCTATTGTTTTTAGATTTTTTGTGTCTGTTTGTCTGGGGGCGCATTAAGAGAAAACCACAGGACAGATTTTGATGAAATTTGATATGATGATAGCTGCTTATCCGGGTCAATATATAGGATACTTTTTACTGCGGGAAAATATCTCATCTTTAAGAAATATATACTAAACGTTCAAACGTAATGTAACTAGGGACGAACCCGAGCTCAGCGAGACTTTGTCACTAGTGTACTAGATAAAGCCATTTTTTTATTTAAAAAATAATAATAATTTAACTAATCATGATTTAATGTGTACAAAACACCATTGTATCTACTGTACAATTAAATTCTTCTCTAGTATACAAGTTAAAGATGTGTTCAGTGAGCGAATGCACAACAAACCCGCAAAGCGCAGCAAGCGTTGCGGTCAGCGGTAACACGTTCGATACTGATACCGCTCGTTTATCGCCTTCACAATTCTTTTGTTTAGTTTAAAAATACTTTTTTTTATAATATCATGATTTTTTATATATATATATATATTTAATTAAAAGTGATGATCAATACATGCTCTAAGAGTCTAAAGCATTTTACAAACTAGCGAGATTAGCGCTTTATCCTTGCTTCGCTCGGGCGTTCCCTAGATGCTTAATAGTAGCCTACATGTTACTCCATATCATAGTTTATCTGTATATTGAATTTCATCCAAATCCCTTCAACCTTTTCAGAGTAAGTGAGTGACAAACATACAAACACATACAAACTTTCGCATTTATAGCAGTACTATGATTAAATTTTTATACTTTATATAAGTATTAAAAATGAAAATTTTAACAGCAAAAATTCAGAAACATCGTACACGAGGGAGTTAGAATTTCTTATTAGTCTATTTTGTGGAATTCACGATATAAATCAACGTGCAGACCGACGACAGGCTTCCCCTATCCGCGGGGGTTCGGTTACAGTTTCCCGATAACTAAAACCGCGGAGCCGAGCCAATGCTTTATAATATTTTTTTTCATTTATTCAGGGAGTTCCCTTTACACTATATTTTCTCTATATCCGACTGCATATATTTTAGTTTAATATATGATATTTTTTTTACTTGATAACTGCTTAAGTTATGAAATATCATAATGAAATTATCCTTTTCTTCTCATTGACGTGATTTCTGAACTTTCGGTCAATTTTGAACTATTATAAACGTTTCCATGATTAAAAAAACCATTCTACTTAAATATTAAGCTGTCGCACTCAGACATACCATATTATGTACTTTAGTAAATAATAAGTATTTATTCGTAGACTTTAGTCGAATAATAAATCAAACAAAGTGTATGAATCGATGTTTTTTTGAAATTTTAACGTGATTTTCCGAACAAAATAATGTTAAAAATCCACATTTTCAAAGTCGGGACTAGCGTTCGGTTTGAAAGTGAAAAACAAAAAGGTCAGAGCCGCGGTTAAGCGACACGTGCGCTGATAGCCGCATATCGAAAGCAGTGAAATGCTTCGGCAGAATCGGAATAAATGTGGCGGTGACCAAGAACCATATGTTGGAATTGAGTTATGAAGGATTTTTTTTATATTAGGAACATTTAGAAAGTTCAATAGTTCATATAGCAAGAGTACATTGCATATAAGAAATATTAATATTATTTTATATGAAAGGTGCAGTTGGATGAATTTTAATCGTCAAATGTATATAAAATCGCAATGAGTTTTGACTGAATTGATAAAGTTAGGTTTTATCGTATTAATTATAATAATAATACTTGTAATATTTTTTTAATAATATCATTTTTAAATGTTAACTAACTTGATTTAAAAATTATAATTATAAAATAAATAAATAATGAATATGTTGGGACATTAACACACAGCACCATCTAGTTCCATGGTAAGGTACGAGGCCTGTGTTAAGGATACCAGATAGTTGATGTTGTGTAATGTACACATATATAACATTAAATAAATACATATTATAAATATAAACACTCATGACTGGAGTATGAACATTCGTGCTCATCACACAAATGAATCTCCCCAGCGGGACTCGAACTCGCGACCGCTGGCACAGCAAGTATAGTCACTACAAACTGAGCCAAACGTGTCGTTGAAGTTTCAAATATTTTCTCTAAAGAGTATCTCTGTAGCAGTATGTATACGTTGCAAAAAAAGCAAAAAAAAAAAAATGAAAACGCACGCTTCGCTGAACCAGCTGAACGTTACGCACGTATCAAACGCGCGATCTGAAGGGACGGTATAAATCGCAAAGGCGACGGAAGAGCGAGGAATCGTGAAATGGCGCGGACGAGATGTATTGAAGATATGCTTTCAACTGTGGATGGATGTAAATTATCGTCCTTTGAAATCATCTACTATATATTTTTATTTAAATTTAAAAAAAAACTTTAAAAGAGACACGTGTTGTCATTTGCGCTATTAATGTCTCACGAACCGTTGTTATTCAAATGGATACCCAAATGGATATCGCTCATTTTACGAGCCTATCTAATGAACGGCTCGTAAAACGAGATGGGTGCAAAAATGTCAAACTATGATAAATATTGTTAATATATTACTCCTTTGTTATATAAGACGAGAATAAAGCAAGATACACACGTTCGTATTTATAATATTACTAGCATTACCCGCGGCTTCGCCCGCGTTCTCCAATCGCTACCATACTTCACGGGATCATACGCTGGACTAATCTGAACATTTCCTGAAAATTTCATCAAAATAGCTTCAACCATTTTGGAGTCCATAAGCAACATACGTACAGACTTTATATATGTGTATATATAAATATACATATAGTGAGTCCTATGTAAGCTTGCGAGATGCGTTTTTTTTAAAGACGTAAATTAATAATAATTAAAAAACTTGCTAAAACATATTTTTAAGTAATGACACAAAGTATATTTGCTTGCAAATTTCTAATCATTAAATAAAAGCTAAGTAACAGGCCCTAAACACATCGTCGATGTCACAACGCGCGATCCACTCGATTAGTCCAAAACAACTTAGATTAATTTTGCAAGAGGGATCTCAGTCACGAAATGTAAAGTCATCGCTAAGCCGCTAATACGGATCTGATGCTCTCAAAAACACTACTTTGTTTCTTTCTGAGAGATTACACTCATTCATTAATTGTTAAGTCAATATTACTTGGGATTTAATACTTCAGAGTTTATTCAACATATTTTTTTTTAGGTTTTTCCTCAATTTTCTAATAGTCTTGCACTACTGAGAGATAGGTTAGGGTAGTTATAACCAAAGACAAAAACGTAGGGACGAGAATGCAATCTATTTACTACGGCGTAGTGAACAAAGCTGCTTAGATATATATACATACTAGCATTGCCCGCGGCTCCGCCTGCGTTCAGATGACCAAAAACCAAATACTTAGGTTTTACATATTAGTATACTCTTACAATGCAGTTTTTGTATTTTTTCTCAAAAACAAGATATTTTTCCGCGGTGAAAAGTATCCTATATATTGACCCGGATAACCAGCTATCATCATACCAAATTTCATCAAAATCTGTTGAGTAGTTTTCTCGTGATGCGGTAACAGACAGACAGACAAAATTCTAAAAACTATAGATTCAGACACTGTATCGATAATAATGTGTATTCCAATTAGATTTTCCAAAAAATATTTAATGTACAGATTCGACTTAGTTACAGTTTTATTATATGTATACGTCCATGGTATAGACGTATGCACGATAGTAGATAGAGGCCGTTCATAGAATACGTCACGCTAAAACCAATTTTTTTTAAATAAAACCCAATTTGTAAAATAAAGGTCTTGTTTAAAGAAATTATGAAATACCTCAATTCATCGCGTTTAATTCCGGTCAACGGCTAACTTGGCAGGAAACGCTGGCAAAGACCCTAGCTCTAGTTCAAATATTCACAAAGCCAAGTAATTTTAAGGTTAAAAAGGTAGAATTGTAGTAAATTAGCTGTCTGCCTGTCGCGATTCTTTTTTGTAACACCCTGTTTCATTGTACAAATTGTGCAGTTAAATTAAATACAATGGGAATGTCTTATGTCTGAGCACGCGATACTTTAGGTACGAATTCTTGATAAAAAAAACTACGAAGACAACCGTTAGGTACTGCCACGTATATATTTTTGTTCGAAAAACGACTTAGGCAGCCTACTTAACTGCCATGTAAGAATAACATAATAGCCACTTCTATTTACATGATACAACCTTATTATTATATCGCCTGTATTTGCTTCGCTTGCTAATATCTAATCAAATCTGGTACATGGTAATCGATTTAAGCACGCTTTTTAGTAGCTTCACCTGTAACTAACTAACAAACAACATAATCAAATCTTGAAAGCCAATTTTGATATAATTCGAATTGTAGTATCAAAATGAAGCTTTCAAAGTACTATAATTTGGTATCTTGGAGCTGATCTGATGATGCAGCCAGGAGGTGGATAGTGGAACTTCAGTGGCTACTAGTAAGCCCACCGAGTTAGGGCTTTTTTAATTTTCATTTGAATCCATCAAAAGCGTGTTTTTTAAGTATAATTATTACTGTGGTATTGATATAAAACTTTGCAAGAATTTGAAATTCTGATGACAGTAGTAATAATTTGAGACCATCGACATGGTAATGGAGGCTGTTGGTGGATACTGGAACTCTTCAATGGCTTGCTAATACTAGCAAGAACTTCGAGACTGACTTCCAAATTTGAGAACGGTTAAATTAACATTTAGATAAGGCTAATACTAAGTCAAAGTTACCTAATATTTTTTGGAAAATCTTATTGAAATAATCATTATTATCGATACAGAGGCCGAATCTATAGTTTTTAAAAATCTGTCTGTGATCCCATCACGGAAAAACCACTTTAAGGATTTTGATGAAATTTGGTATGATAGCTGGTTATCCGGGTCAACGTATAGGATACATTTTACTGCGGGAAAATATCTCATCTCTGAGAAATCTATACTAAACGTATTTATTTAATCAGCTAATATTGAACATAAATATTAACAAAATTCATTTCGAAGATATTTTTAAAGACACGACACATGTATCAAATATTTCAGGATCGTCGACCTTTAAATCGCTATATTGATACCGTTAAAAACTATGCGTAAAATAACATTTGAGTAAGTTAGTTTTCTATACAAGCCTCACTAGACTTAACTTCTCTATAGCGTAATAATCAAGCACTTTCGTTGTCGCTCACATACCTGTAACAAATAAAGATAACAATTAAATATTTTCACAATAATATAATTTAAAAAAATATAAAATTTGTATGTTTATCCTTCTTGTACTTAGCAACGGTTTAAGTAATTTTGTATTTCTGAAAATAAATAATTTATGGGCCGAAGAGTGCTTAATCTATATTCTATACAGATAAGTAAAACTGAAGTGTCTGTTTGTAATGTCAAAACTGAATATATATGAGTGTATATGGTAGGTACTTATAATAATAATAAAAAAAACAATTTAAAAAATATTTTGTATGCCTGTCTGTTTGTTCCGGCTAAACTACGAAACGGCTTGACCGATTTTGATGGGACTTTTACTGGCAGATAGCAGATATTATAAGGAGTAACTTAGGCTACTTTTATTTAAGAAAAAAGGATTACAGTTCCGCGCAAACAGTTAAAACTCATAAAATTGCGAACATATTTTTAGCCCAATAGATATGTAATTTCATGAAATGATCGAATATTTATATTAAATAAATAATATCTACACGCTTAAGCAAAGCAAAGACGTGTCACTAGTTAAAAAAAAACTTTATAAATACCCGTTTAATATGAAAACACGAGTTGATTTTACATGCATGTACATTAGTTATAGGTGATTGGCATAATTCCGCGTGCAGAATAACTTATGCCATTTCTATCCTTGTTCTATGTTAACCCAGTTAAGTGTACACACGTGCGGAGTTTATCGATCCCGTCGGATATGCAATCTGTATTACAAGCATGTGCCGAGGCGCGCGAATTGTGCAATAAAAATAACAGTCCGTCTGAGGTGCGACAGTGCTGCGTGTCACACCGTTGGATATCCTATTAAATTTCAATGAACGAAGCGTGAGTTTTTGGTGAGTTTCTTGGTGCGATATGGTGTAAATTAAGCTTTTATAGATGACTAGCGACTCACCCTCGCTCCGCTTTCCCCTGGAGTTGTCCCTACTTACATTTTAACATTTAGTATAGATTTATCAGAGATGACATATTTTTCCGCAGTAAAGAGTATGATGACCCGGATAACCAGCTGTCATCATACCAAATTTCATCAAAATCTGTCCAGTAATTTTTCCGTGATGCGGTCAGACAGACAGACACAAAAATTCTAAAAACCATAGATTCGGCCTCTGTATCGATAATAATGTCTATTTAAATAAAATTATTTATAAAATATTTAATGTACCTACAAATTTGGTTTAGTTTGAATTTTATTAGGTATATGTATAGATATTTAATTTGGTGTAAGTGTAACTTTAGCCGTTATGCTGGAGGTAGCAGTGTCGATTTAGACAATTATTATTTGTATTAATGGTCTGATATACAAAAGTCGTTGTCAAAGAGCAAATAATGTATGAGATCTCAGTTTATTCTCTTTCTACCTGCTAGAAAAAATTAAAGAAAGGTGAAGTGTCTGTTTGTAAAATTAAAATAACAGTTTTTTACTAAATACATATGAAAGTATATGGGGTATTTATAAGAAAAAAAATCAATTTTTATTTTTTTTGTCTGTCTGTTTGTTCTGGATTATCTCCGAAACGGCCGGACCGATTTTTACGGGACTTTCACTGGCAGATTGTTGATTTTATAAGGAGTAATTTGGCTACTTTTATTTAAAAAAAGAAATATGGTACCGCGCATAAAATTATAACCCATGAAATTGTGAACAAAATCCACGTACCTAAGGACGCACCCGAGCGAAGCAAGGGTAAGTCTAATACATATATTATTATTACATAGTATACATAAATAGAGTGCGTTCCATTTTTACATTTGTACAAAAATAAACTATAATATCGTACATTGTCACACTAGTTTTCGACTAGCTCACGATGAGTCTCATAAGAACCCTCATTTTTTACCCCGAAAAATAAATGGCTGGCTAAGTTGTTATTTTATTATAAGTAGCTATAATATTTACTTGACGAGTAACGTCGTTAAATTTGAAATATCGCATAATTTATCTTTGATATTGAAATGAACTCCAGCTTCTTTTTACCCTCGAATATTTAACTAGGGCGAAACGTGGTCTTAATATAAAAAAAAATACAAAAAAAAAATGAAACAGACGGACACGTGTTATAGAATAAAAGCACTATCGTAAGTTAAAAGACGTAGATGAAACGTAGCTTATGTTATACCATTAAGTAAGTATACATATCGTTGGCTCACTATTACAAGGTTCTATGTAACAATTTTAGTACTTATTTAGTTATTAATGCTACAAGGTTCTATGTGTCATTAGCTACAGTTTTGCAAAAACAAACCACTAGATAGCGGCACTTTAACTACAAAATATTCAATTTTACATAGTTCTATGTTGTTTTTTTTACGATAACAAAATAACGAAGTTCTATATAAAAATTACTAAACTTCATTAAAATTAACATTGAACCTTGTAATAGTAAGCCAACGAATTATGTATATGTTATTTTTTTTTTAATTATATTATACTGTGAAAATAAACGAATCGTGAACGTGAACGTTTTGGTTGAAAGGTTTGGTTGTTAAGAACGTTAAATATCGGCAGGCATAGGTCTTTATTTTTCTAAGAAGTTCTTCCTAATACGATCGATGAACAGAGTTCGATGCATGCGCGATGCAATTTTTAAAATTAACCAAACAGTAAAGCGTTTACATATTTGCTTTAGTCTAGCTAATTATTTAGAATTTTAGGTGAACACATATAGTACATATCTCAATAATAGCAATAACAGCGGTGTGCTTTGCTTTGTATCAGTTGGCACCATCTACAAAAATATCTGATTAAGTATCTATAGAAAAGAAAAACTACCAACCAGTTATTTTTTACTTTTTTTTTTGAAGTCAGTTTTTTCAGTATTTATTTTTTCATTTTTAATGTACATATATGTAGTAGTAGTAGTAGCAAGGTAAGAAAAAAGTATTTTAAAAAATCTGTAGGCGAAAAAATCAATCAACCCATATTTTCTACACTAAGGGATGGATTTTTTTTCAAATTTAAAGTCTTACTACACTGTAAAAAGTTATGCGTGGTAAAACATAAAAAATATATACGTGTCGAATTGAAAACCTCCTTTCTCGTCGGTTAAATAAAATGAGAATGATCCGTCGATAAGCTTATTACGTACAAAATACATAAATATTCATTTGTGCTTTATTACTATTTGAAGATATTCTGTCATATAACTTTCCTTGCCTAAATGATTACAGTAAACGTCTGAAAGCTCAATCGAGTGATCGAGATCCGCGTGTAGTCAGCCTCCGCCCAACGCTCGGCGCAAAAATAAAACAAAATCAATGGAATTAGGTACCTACTTCGTAAAATGCTCTTGTATGTGTATTCAATTAAATGAGCTCCTTGGTTACTTGGAATCGTTAAAAAGGAGTGGAATGAGACAAGAATATCTTTAGCACAAGGATATTTTTGTATATACATGGAAATTTTTAAGATAACACAAATTTTCGAGTATTTGAACGTTTTCTTCTGAAATTATCCAGCTTAGAGTCCTTGAAAACTGCTGTAATAATACGCTAAAACTAAAATTAGAAAGGCTAAGTAATATATCTATATTAATATTATAAAGAGATAAGTTTGTTTCTTTGTTTGTTTGAACGCGCTAATCTCAGGAACTACTGATCCGATTTGAAAATGTTTTTTGCGTCACATAGTCCGTTTATTGAGGAAGGCTATAGGCTCATATATCATCATGCTACTACCCAAGGGAGTGGAGCAGTGATCATAAACGTCAGCAAATTGAGCAGACTTCCATACATTATTGTAAAACTGATATTTATATCGGAATTTTAAACGCGGGCAAAACCGCGGGTACTGCTAGTAGCTATATAAGCTACAATGGACCATAACTGGTCGACGTAGCTAGGGCCGACCTCGGCACCACACCCAAAAAAAATAATAATAATAGTAGCTATATATATAAATAACTAACGTTTCCCATCAAAAAACCCACTAAAATAATTTCACACACTAATATGAAAATATCGATACATCACTCACGTAGCCGCTATATATAAAAACTCAATCTATAAACATCGAGGCTTAAGCATTCAATAATAGCTGGTGTAGATGAAGACAAATATCGTTCTAAGTGTAGTGGTACCGTGTGTAAGGCGGCCAGTCATGCTGACACTTCGTTCTATGCTTACACTGAAGAAAACATATATGTATTGGTCTCTCAAATACACTACCTTATATATTACCTCATAAGGTTGACTATGTAAAGATTTTGATATTTATAAAATAAAGCTGGACCGTTTTTAGGGCACCTTTAAAATTCTACTGCAGGTTTAACATATCGTATGAATTATGCAAAGTCCCAAAATGTTTATCATATTACGTCGCAGTATTTTACTATAGTTAACAAATGGATAGATCATTTTATAGCATTTTTATTAAATAATATACTTTACCGATTATTAAAAAAAAAATACAAGAAGTTTTGTTATAAAATTTCTACAAATATTTAAAGTTTACATCAACGAGTAATTGAACTGCCTACCGTCATTATTAAGATTTTCATATACAAAATAAGCCATAAATAAATTATACGATACACTAGCGACTCGCCCCCGCTTCGCTCGGGTTCTTTCCTAGGTACGTTTTAACGGTTAGTATGGACTAACCATATATGAGTTTCATATCCTTCACTTGTGAAATAATTAATTCCCTACACAAATTTCCACCTCCCTTTTCACCCCTTTATGGGATCATTTCCTGAACCATCTTCATACTAAATTTCATCTAAAGTGGTTCAGCATATAAGCGTGACAGACAGAGAGACGAACGCACGGACAGACACCCAGAGTTACTGTCACATTAATAATATTGGTATATAAACATATTTTTTAATTCGGTGTAACAGGAGCTCTTCAGAAACCTTACTGATAACAGTGTAAAGGGACTGGCAAAGCGCGTGCCACTCGCTGCCAAATTATTAACATAAACACCGTGGAAGCCTGCACCGGCTTTCAGTGTCGGCTTTAATGTTATTTTACTGAATTTTTTTGTGTTACACAACATACTGAGGGAATATATTATTATAAAAAAGAGAATATTGTTATAATAAAGATATTTTTACTTACATATTTATTGTATACTAGTTTTTGCCTGAGTTTTCGCTCGTGGGTAGCGTTAAAAGCCATATATTAGTAATTTAAGCCTATGTCAGTCGCTATGATGCAATCTGTCATTCCTATCAAAATCTGTTCAGTAGTTTTGAAGTGAAAATATAATAAACAAATAGATTTACTTAATAAATCCGCGAAAAAATCCGAAAATATAGATTTATTTAAAACTACCGATTCACCCTCGCTCTACTCGGGTTCGTCCCTAGGTAAGTTTTATAGATTGAACGGTTAGTATAGATTTCTCAGAAATTAGATATTTTCTCTCAGTAAAAAGTATCCTATATGTTGACCCGGACAAACAGCTATCATCATACCAAATTTCATCAAAATCTGTCCAGTTATTTTCTCGTGATGCGTTCTTTGACAGACGGAAAAAAAAAGAATCTAAAAGCTATATATTCGGCATCTGTATCGATAATAATGACTATTTCAATAATATTTTCTAAAAAATATTTAATGTATAGATTCGAATCAGGATAATGTATTTTGGCGTAAATCTAAGAAAGTATCATTAGATTTACTTTCATATATTAGTAATTATGGATGGATCATTGGAATAAATTTTGTGTTTTCTTCCAAGGATGGAGAATGGTGAGGTATGATTTGGATCTAATATTGCAGACATTGACACTAGATATTGTTTACTTTGCGGGTTTGATTCTCGTAGAAGACAAATTGACCATAAAAAATATTCGTTTCAGTCTTATTAAAGCCAAGCCTGACTTTGGGCACAATATTTCAATAATGCATTAGGCGTAGACATGTATCTCTAGTAGACCAAGCAATTGAAATATAGATTATTAGACTTGGTAAATTTAGTTAGAAGATACTCTTATTCCTATATAAATGATGTTCTCCCGACCGATTCCGGCCACGGCGGCCAATCTCATTGAGACTAGCCAACTGCGCAGGAGATATTATAGTGCACAAGTGTACGCGCAGACACATGTGCACTCTCTATTCCTATCACTCTCATATTCCGGTGGGACGACTACTCGACACGACCAGTGAGAGTTAAGGCGCAGGACCGACGGCTTTACGTGCTCTCCGAGGCACGGGGGTGAAACACCGCCAACTTCCCAACTCCGGGCTGTTACTGAGGCTTACTTATACAGAAAGACTCAATAACTAAACTTGGCCCGACCCGGGACTCGAACCCTGGACCTCCGGGTGTGCGGCCGTACATGCTAGCCACTACACCACCGAGGCAGTTCAAATCAATTCTATATAAATATAACATCAATGAAAGGCATATCTAAGTAAGTAAAAAAAAATAAGTTAATTTTTTCAAATCATAAAGTTGATAGCTTCTACAAAGCCACCTTGTGTTATAAATTCACTTCTGTTTCAAACAATACAAGCAAAGCCGGATATGTCATGTAATAATGCCTCATTGTGGGTACGTTGTGCCAAACTATTTGTATTAAATCCAGAACAAAAAGAATTATAGAAATGAGTTCAACGTTCAATTTTTCATATAAACTTAAAATAATAAACTCAATCAAGCTATTATTAGCTTATATGTATAGGAAAATATCTTTTGCACTATGTGACAAGTTATATGTTAGCGAAAATATTTAGAAAAAAGGTTCTTGTCTATAAAGTTTTTTTTAATAGTTGAAATAAGTACATAGATACATATATTTGGTCAGTTATCAAATTTGAAAAAGAATAATGTTTTTTTTTATAGTTTTCAGATGGAATGGATGGAATTTAAACTATGTTTGAAATACAGTTTCAGGTTTCTCCTCTATTTCACTGAAAATATTATAAAACTAGCACTACCCGCGGCTCCGCCCGCGTTCAGATGACCAGAAACCAAATTCTTAGGTTTTACATATTAGTATATTCTTACATTGCAGTTTTGGTATTTTTTCTCAGAAATGAGACATTTTCCCGCGGTATAAAGTATTTTGTATGTTGACCAGCTATTACCACACCAAATTTCATCAAAATCCCTCCAGTGGTTTTTCTGTGATGCGGTAACAGACAGACAAAAATTTTAAAAAACTATATATTCGGCCTCTGTATCGACAATAATGTTTATTTCAATAAGATTTTCGAAATAATATCTAATTTACAGATTCGGCTTAGTTACAATTTTATTATATGTATAGACTGATCATATATCTTTACGTATTATTTGTAATAAAATTTATTTATTAAATTTATTTAATGTTACCAAGCATGTTATGAGCAATTACCTCTCCGAATACCACTCAAACCTTTACAGCGCGAAAAAATAGAAAAAAAAAATTTGCTTAGTGTGATTGTTATACATATAAAAGTCCATCAACACGGGCATATATCTGTACGTCACGTCCCTGTTCCATCGTCCCTGTTCTGTGGCATTAAATATTCAGTTTGCAACGCTGCATTGCATTGACCGACACGACTGTAATGGTCCCTCATATTAAACATAATGGCTGTACCATTTGGTTAGCAAATTGAGTAAATATTGATATCAACTTTGTATGCAATTTTCTGAAAAATACCCTGTGTATTTTTTTTTTAAATTTCTAAGTCAATAGACGTATCGCATTCACTTCAAAGTGCCACTTAAATTATTAACTGTAATTGAATAATGATTTTAATAATCCATATATTTTAGCATGATAGTTTTTTAGAACAATTTGCTAATTTAAATTTTAGTATACAAAATATATATGAAATTTTCGAAATTCTCGTACTCGTATTTATTATTATTAAAAAAATGAATAAAAACAATATAGGGGTTTTACCCTTCTATACAATAAATGACGAGTAATTGTTTTAGACAGCTTGCTTTCTGCAACTGACGTGAAATCAGAGATTAGCCAACTTAACATTGCGGAATAGTTATCGCTAGTTATAATAAATGTATATACTATATATAGTTTATACCTATACTAATACTAGCGACTCACCCTCGCTCCGCTCTATTTCGTCCCTCTTTACGTTTTAACGTTTAGTATAGATTTCTCAGAGATGAGATACTTCCCCGCAATAAAAAGTATCCTATATGTTGACCCAGATAACCAGCTATCACTCTACTAAATTTCATCAAAATCTGTCTAGTGGTTAGCACGTGATGCGTTCCCATATATTAGTTTTCATGAGCGATATCTGAAAGTAAATTTAGTTGGAGTTAGTAATAAAAAGGTTTTCAAACAAATTTCCAACGTTATCACAAAAAGTATTATAAATGTAGCTTCAAAATTACATATAAATAGGTTTTCTATACCAAAGAATTAAAGGAGCATACAGTTAGCCCGATGGTATGCAGCAACCGTAGCCTACTTGCAACACCAGCATCACTCGCGCGTTACCACCTGAGATGAAGGATGTAAAGGGGAAACGGGAAGATGGTCGGGGGTAACAAAAAGGGTGTGGGTGGTTGAGCCTCAGGCGCTCTCATATACCTTATGATATGCAATAGAACTGGCTCTACTTGTTTTACCTCGATATTCTATGACAATGTGAAGCCAATTGATGCACTACACAGCTCTATCTAATATATAAATATCTCGTATCACGGTGTTTGTGGTCGCACTCCTCAAAAACGGCTCGACTGATTTTAATGATTTTTTTGAGTATTTGTTAGGTATGAGAATAAGTTGATTATAGTATTTTTAAAATAATAAATGTGGTATTAGGTACAACATAACATATAGTGCCTTATGGTGGAAATCCGGAAACGGAAGATCACTACGTTCCTTCAGAATTAAAAAAGATATATTGTAACACTAAATCAAACAGCCATGCTTCTTAATCGCCATAAAGACAAATCTAATATTTTATAGTCATATAAACAATTCTAATAAAATAACACGTGTTTGTTCAAAGTTTAGCTCGACGGTCTTTATAACCCAAGAGTATTTTAATTGTTTTTCTCATTTCCGCAACCATTTCAGTTCGGTTTCCGAACGCTCGTTCGAACTTACACACAATTGCTACAATAACCGCTGATGGCTTTTATTTCATTACCATTGTAGTGGTTTGGTGCACTTTTGCTATAGACTCTCAATAAAAAACTTTTTTTTTGTTTAAAATAGTACAATCTACGTAGTTTTATTTTACCTATGTATGCAGTAACGTCGTTTCAATGCTCTGTAGACCAAAACATTTTAGCATTTATAAAATAACTACATAACAAAATTATAATATAACATGGTAAATAAATTAATATGTTGGGACATTAACACACAACCCCATCTAGTTCCATTGTAAGCTACGAGGCCTGTGTTATGGATACCATATAGTTGACACACTACACATATATAACTTTAAATACATACATATTATAAATATAAACACCCATGACTAGAGTACAAATATTCGTGCTTATCACTCAAACGAATGCCCCCAGCGGGATTCGAATCCACGACCGCTGGCACAGCAACTGCGGTCACTACAAACTGAGCCAAAGGTACGACACGTAAGTGCATGGTGCATGTGTATATTTCATTTAGCTACATAATTCTTTCTATATATGGTATGCCACTGTATAAAATAAGAACCTCAAATTACGAATAATGATATTTCATATCATTAGAATTACTCAAGTGACCGAAATAAATAAACTGAGCAAAGTATTATTAAGGTCAGAAAGCAAACTATAGTACAAGTTCTGTCCAGTTATTTCCAGTACAAGAACACAATGAACAGAAAAATTTTGTACCTACTCGATCCTTATTTAGTTATTTTAACGTTTATTAGTAGCTACGTACCTACTAACGTAGCTATAGCAGATGACCAAAAACCAAATTCTTAGGTTTTACATGTTAGTATACTGTTACATTGCAGTTTTTGTGTTTTTTCTCAAAAATGAGATAGTTTCCCGGGGTAACAAGTATCCTATATGTTGATCCGGATAACTAGCTATCACCATACCAAATTTCATCAAAATCCCTGCAGTGGCTTTGCTGTGATGCGGTAGCAGATAGACAGACAGACAAAAATTCTAACAATTACAGATTCGGTCTCTGTATCGATAATAATGTTTATTTCAATAAGATTTTCCAAAAAACATCTAATATACAGATTCGGCTTAGTTACAATTTTATTATACGTATAGATTACATTATTATCACTATTTTCCATTATACTAAAGAAAATTTCGTTAAAATCTACTGATCATAAGAAACAAAAAATAAATGAATTTCCTTTACTACAAAAGCGAGTAAAAAAAGGTATTTTCTATTATAAAAGAAAGCATAAAATTTCATTTACCTCGTGGGTCTAAAAGACCGCCAGAGGACTTGAATTGGAAAGATCGGAACGTGAAAGTTGGCGTGATTTAAGCGTCTGGATGTCTGGGCTAGGATAAGTTCAGATAAGTTGGGTAAGCTAGTTGGTGGATTATTCGAGAGTTAGTGTTTGCATATGGGAGTTACACTGTATTGATGTTGCAGTTCAGCCGCTTTCAGTTTCAATTTAAATACAAAAAGTCTGCATTTTCAATGCTTCGTTTTAGTTTTTAGCTTTTGATCGTATGTAAGTTTGACTTTAATAAGAAACGTTAGTACATTTTGATCGTTTAACGATGAAATTATCATTTGGTGTTAGTTAATTACTATGACCATATAATTAAAAGTAGACTTTTAAGTGACAACCAAGTAAACTATTAAGTATTAGATAAGTATTAAAATTATACTTTATTTTGTGAAAATTAATAATTCATAAATAATATTTATTCTGCTTATTATAATAAATCTGTACCAATATACAAAGTTGAAGAGTTTGTTTGTTTGAACGCACTAACCTCTAGATCTACTGGTCCATTTGAAAAAGTCGTTTTACGTTTTAAAACCTATTTATTGAGGAAGCTTATAGGCTTCTATATTACACCACTACAAAATTATGGGAGCGGAGTAATTCTACAAAATTATCCACACAGAGCCGCAGGAAAACGCTAATCAATTTAAATAAATTATCTTTCCGGTTTTTTCGTGGATTTATTTTGATTTTTGGTTCCCGACGTTTCGAATGCTTTACAGCAATCAAAGTCACGGGATAAACTAAAGTTGTAGTATCATATACGTGTATGTAGTTATTACCGATACTGTCTTTAGCAAAAAAATCCAAAATAATTTTATTTATAATGTCAAATATTCGCGCATATCTAAGCAAGTATAAGATCTAGACAATAATAAAACTTAAAAAGTAAAAATAATATCAAACATAATATCCCCCCCCAAATATTTACTCCCAGACACTCTGACAAGTATTCTCGCGTTACCGTCTCGTGTAAAAAACGCGACACGTTTGCTCAAGTAATGCTTGAGTCAACATTCTCTCGTGTTATCCGGGGAATAGATTTGAACCTCCCCTCCTACAGTTGGAAAGGTGTTGATCATAGAGTAAAATAAGATTAGTTTAAAAGGGCGAAAAATAGTGATAGTGTATTATGGCATCTATATGTTATATTTTATAATCGTTTTAACTGTGATGGACTCCATTTATATATATATATATATATATATATATATATATATATATATATATATATCGACTTTATTATTTATAAATTGAGCAAGACAGCTATATGCTATATTTAATTCAATTTAAACATTAAAAAGCTATAATACTTTCTTAGATTTACGCGAATATCTGACATTTTAAATAAAACCGCGAATAAAAATCAAAATAAACCCGCAAAAAAATCCGAAAAGATAGTTATTTTAAAAAACGACGTGAAAATGTATATAAAATATGAAACAAGTACGCGATTTCCATATAGTTAGTTCTGAGGTATCGATAAACAATAGCGCGTAGGGAGCCCGGTAATGGGTCATGAAATGGATTATTTTGGCAAGTATGTATTGTTGTACGTTTTTTTTAAATATTGGATAAAACACTTGTGAAAATTAAATGTGTAACAAAAGAGAATACGCTTTATCTTGTGGTGTTATTTGAGGAATACTGATTTCTTAGCATACTTAATGCCTTCATTAAGACGAGAAAAAATAACGCGCTTAATGCATTAACCAATACACTTTATTGCATTTTAAAACAATATTTACACAAAATACAACAGAAATGACGTGGATATAAATGGACGAATCCCTCAAAGAGCTTTTCCAATGAAAATAGAAAAGGAAATGCCGAAAAACGGTAAAAAAAATAAAAATATATAAACGTATATACATAATATACCTATTACCTATATATACCATAAATAGATATATCGAATCCATGACGAGTGAAATAGAATGATACCAGAACGAGTTTTCATAGCTGTCTGTTCATAACACAACATCTGTGCCACAGCGACAATGTAAAAATAACAAAAATGTTCAAGAGGACTAATATAAAGAAATTTAAATCTGACAATAGTAAAGGAAAAATGTGTATAAAAAGAAAAAAATGTTAACATTTTCTCAATCCATGCGTCTCAACCATTGTTAAGAAACAATGATAAATCGAGTCAAAATCAGCCCACCGTCTTTTTTGTTCATTCGATTTACGGATTTCCTCAAAGGCTCTTCGGTCGGTCGCCATTGAAAAGAAGCATTTGATGAAAATTCAAATAACATTAAAAATCAAATAATATTCCGAAGCATGCCGTATTAATATTTATAGGTCATTTTAAATGTTGGAATTTTAGGAAAAGTACCTATTGCTAAGGTGACATTTTGTTTATATATTTCATAACTAACGGCTCATCATCGCAAAAAAATCTATCCCGCGGAAACTGTACATTTTTCCGGGATAAAAAGTAGCCTACGTGTTACTCTGATGTGAGAGCTATATTACTGTAAAATTTCATTAAAATCCAATCAGTAGTTTTTGCGTGAAAGAATAACAAACATTCATACATCTATACATTCAGACTTCCTTACAAACTTACGTATTTATAATATAAGTATAGATATACTGTCGATTTATTCAAAAATTAAATCTTTACATAGTATAAATTAAAATAGCTTCCGCTTTTTGTTCGCTTAGATCTTTTAAACTACTCAACGGATTTTAATGCAGTTTTCAGCAATAGATAGAGTGATTCAAGAGAAAGGTTTATATGTATAACACATGCATATTATAGTAAAGAAAGCCGAGAAATATAAAGATTTGTATTTCATACTAACCGTTATAACCTATAATAAATAAAGACAATTAAGATTTCTTCAAATTCACCTTTGGGTAAAACGACATTAAAATCATTAAAAAAATATATTTAAATATTTTTAAGCACTTAAAATATAACCTATTCATATTGATATAGAAATTTTTATATATCAAAACCTATTTCACTAAAAAAAATAATTTCATAATTAACGAAAAAAACACTCAATCTGAGTACTGGTCTCTAATACAGTATAATCCAGGACAGAAGTAACAACGAGGAGAAGTCATTTATCTATTTTAAAGCAAGCGTCTACAAAGAAATAGGGCTCCGCGACAATAAAAACCTCGTGAGCCGAACCAAAGCGTCCGGATGAACGAACGATCACTTAGAAGTCTGTGTGAATGATCAATCACAACGATTCTGTAGTACTCGAGGAAATGGAATTACAATTTGACGTAAGAATCAGGGGGGTGGGGGTGTAAGTACGGGGTACTTTAGCGAGATTCAAAAGTATTAACGCGTAATGATAGGATAAACGGTTATATTACTGTTTATTTTATTTAAATCTTTTCGTATAATGGCTTGCTTCGTCTATCTCTGCTGTTAGAACTAGGAGAAGCTGTCAGAATTTCTCCGTTTCGAGCGCTCCGTGGAAACAACCCTTTGGTAGTGTAATCTGATTCGGTAGACCTGCCATAGGACGAACATTGATTTTAAATTCGTCATTTTTAATTAATCTATGCATATAATAAAATTGTAACTAAGTCGAATCTGTACATTAAATATTTTTTGGAAAATCTAATTGAAATAGACATTATTATCGATACAGAGTCCGAATCTATAGTTTTTAGAATTTTTGTCTCTCTGTCACCACTGGACTTTGAAAACCACTGGACAGATTTTGATGAAATTTGGTATGATGATAGCTGGTTATTCGGGCAACATATAGGATACTTTTTACCGCGGGAAAATATCTAATTTCTGAGAAAAAAATACAAAAACTGCAATGTAAGAGTATACTAATATGTAATACCTAAGAATTTGGTTATTGGTCATCTGAACGCGGGTGGAGCCGCGGGCAATGCTAGTTTCATAATAAAAAGCAAAAAAAGCACCCTTAGAAATGAAGAAATTACACTTAAAATTATTTTTGAATCGTACTTTCTTAGTTAAAAGAGTAAACATTAGAATTTAATTATTTCACAGTATACTCGTTAAAGGGTTCGAAAGGCTTATGAATTATACAACAAATGCAAATGTATATCGTGATATTTCAAACGAATATTATATTATCATTTATAAGAGAATAATTAATCTAATACGATTATTATGAAGAGATTGTTTGTTTGTTTGAACGCGCTTATCTCACAAACTAATAATTCGATTTGAAAGATTCTTTTTGCATTAGAAAGCCCGTTTATTGAGGAAGGTTATAGATTATATATCATAATGCTTCTACCTAAGACAGCGGAGCAATAATCATAAATATCAACAAATTGAGCAAACCTTTATACGTTATTGTAAAACTGATGTCTATATCAGAAGTTTGAACGTGGGCGAAGCTGCGGGTACTGCTAGTATCATATATATGGCCATTAGTCATATCAAAGGTAGCATTTTCATTAGACCGTTACTTAACAAATGTTTAATAATAGATACGCCCGGAAATTTTGTTTGAAGCAAAAATTTATCGTGCCTCGCAATTTTGTACAAAGCGAAATATGCATTTCTCAGAAGTCGTAATAAACCCGGCTCAACACTGACATTCTGTTTGTACCCGGACAATAAACTTCAAAGAATTTCATAATAAACTACGCCATTCTCACCTGAAAAGTATTCTATGGCATTTTATTCGTTAAAAATTCCTCTTTCTTACATCCGCCAAGCTCTTAACATCGTCGTGAAATCCAGCTTTTACTTGTAACTGAAACTTTTACTTATTAATTTACTAAATATTTAAGCACTGTGGAAGCTTTTTAACGCTTTTATATGCAAGAGTTCTTGGAGTTATAACAATATTAGTTTGTTTATATGTAGCTAAATTCAATTAACTTATTTTATAATATAGATTTTGGTTGTATAGCTGAAATGCCCTAATAAGGGCATTTCAGCTAAACAACATTTTACTTTAAAAAAGTTTTTTTTAAAGTAAAATTTTATAATTTTCAATTACATTTTTTTATATTAACATTATTATCTATTATTAACAAGCGACTCACCCTCGCTTCGCTGAGGTTCGTTCCTAGGTACGTTTTAACGGTTAGTATGGAATAGATAGACTTTAAGTAGGTATATTATATTACATACATATATACATAAGTATGATTCAGTATCATAATTCTTACTTGAGAAATGATTGATTCCACATATAAACTTTCATCTCCTTAAGGGATGATTTCCGTCATAAAAACTATCCTATGTCCTTCCCAGGATCTCAAACTATCTTCGTAGCAAATTTCATCTAAATCGGTTCAGTAGTTCCCGAGATTACTTCCTACAAACTAACAAATTTTACCTCTTTCTAATATTAGTATTAGATTTTTATAGCCAAAGTAACCACAACAATATGCCTAATAAAACTAAAATTCAGGCGAATCTGTAGAAAAATCATGTTATAACAGAATGAAACCCAAGCAATTTCTGACATCCGATGAAGTTTAGACCAGAAAAACATACTCTAACGAAACAACATTCATCAACCCTACAAAAGTACGCACGTAAACTGCAAAAGTTGTTTAGTTATTTGCTCTGATATTAATCAGGAACTTCCGATTACGCTGAGCCCGTCTTTCCGGCAAATCGCCATGACGATGCGTAACGTCAGATTGGAGTTATCCTACTAATATTATAAACTTGAAAGTTTGTAAGAATATTTAATCTATCTGTGTACTAAATTTCATCCAAATCCGTCCAGCCGTTTCAAAGTGAAGGAATAACAAACATACACACGTACAAAAATAATGATAATGAATGATATGAAAACTTCTAAAGCCAAAATATTATAATATATAAACGTAAATTATTAATTAATCACGTTAAGTAGTAATATAGAAATTTCAAGTAAAATTTCAATACATCTAATCGAATATATAAATATCTCATGTCATAGCGTTTGTGCTCGCACTTCTGCGAAACGGCTCGACCGATTTCAATGATTTTATATGTATATTTGGTAACTATGAGAATAGGTCATAACGTAGTTCACCCTCCTACCTCCAACCCCCATTTTTTAATCGCCATTTTAGTATTTTTGTATGAACAATATTGAATAAGTACATAGCTGTATAACATAAAGCCAGAGTTTTTTTTTGCAGATCGAACGCGGGCGTAGCCGCGGGTTCTGCTAATACATACGTCCATAAAACCGTTAAACACGCTCGCCATAAAACAAAAGGCTTATTTAATTATAATTTTACTATACCAGCGCTCCTCACAAAAACAACTGATCGCGTAAACAAAGCTATATCCAAATAAATCAATGTTGAAAATATCAACATACAAATGACGGATTTCGTGTCCAGGAGACGTGAGGAGCTGAAGAAATGACTTATGACGAAACTTGTTCATTGTATTTCTTAGGGTATAAGTCGTTTTACGACTCCATCTCTTTAATGAAATGTATACTTACATGTAGGGACCGTCTGTTTGTATATGCCTACAGTTTTTGTAGGATTTTTATTGAGTTATCCCATTTTATTGGTACGAAACATTTGTTAGATTCGATTGATTGAACGCTTTGTTACCAACGTTTTGCGTAATATCAATAGTGTTGTTAAGCATTGTTCTATAAAAGCAGAAACTAAGTAATTAATGTATGTAATAATTACTAACAATTTAATGTGAATATGTGTTTATTAGTTTCGATAGAGTAACGGATCGACATAGAAATGATATCGGCATCTTTTATGCCATAACAAAACATTACTTGGGGATCTTCATCTTTGCACAGTTACTTAGAAAATTAATCATTAATTACACGCACATTCTTAAATTAATTTTATTTGACTTTTTTTTTATTTTTTTTTAACATAACCGTTATAGCTTTACTAAAAATATTTATATATAAAGTTTTAATATTAATTAAAAGAGAAACTACCAATTAATGATATAACTATCTGTCCTAAAGATGTCTATCTATAAATATAATAGAATCCTTTGTGGACGTTCTGTTACTTTACTTTGAAAAAAAATAAATATATTAAATAAATAAATAAAAAAATCTAACTAAGCCGAAACTGTACATTAAATATTTTTTGGAAATTCTTATTGAAATAGTCATTATTATCGATACGGGCTAGACTTTTTAAACTTTTTATGTCCTAAACGTAAACCGTAATTAGGGGCGAACCCGAGCGGAGTGAGGGTGAGTCGCTAGTTTTTTAGCTAAAATTCTTTAAAACGCTTACCAGAACTCTCATTTCTATAGTCAATTTTATAAGCCAATTAGGTATTACACAAAAATTTATTTAATAGGGCAGTGTAATGACGTACATAATATAAAAGATACATTTTTCTTATATATGTAAGCATAAATGAACTGCTTCGCACAGCAGATGTGTCCGGATTACTGCTAAATTAATTTGTACGTAATAAATTCGTTGCGAAATTATGAAGGCAATATAAATTACGCCTCTTTGTTAAAGGTGAGCTTAAATACGAAAATGAGTTATGGGGTCAAGTGACCGCGTGTCTTTTAGAACTTTTATAAACTTACATCTATTATTATTATGATATAGAAAAATATACCTACGTTTTAACGCTTAGTATAGATTTCTCAGAGATGAGATATTTTCCCGCAGTAAAAAGTATCTTACCTATATGTTGACCCTGATAACCAGCTATCATCATATCTTTCATCAAAATCAGTCCAGTGGTTTTCTCGTAATGCATTCCCAGACATACATACAGACAGACAGACGGCCTATATATCGATAATAATGACTATTTCATAAAGATTTTCCAAAAAATATTTAATGTACAGATTCGACTCAGTTAGAATTTTATTATAATACGTCTAGATAACAAATTGTTATTAAGATAAAATCAATAAAATAGCAATGATTATCTAAATATAGTAATAATGATTATATCATTTCTAAATACAACACTAACACAAAATAGATATACAGTATATATATATATATATATATATATATATATATATATATATATATATATATATATATATATAATAAATTTACAGTAGAAAATTCCAGCAAATATACATAGCGATGGTATTAAATATAAATAACATTGTATCAGAATGTTGCGCATTTCGGGGAATTCCCGACAATTCTATTTCATGCAGCTTATAGAGGGTTTCGTCATCTGTTATTAATTACTATCAACAATAATATTTAAACAAAGCTCAATACAATGAGATACATTGTTTACCGGAACAGATGTACAAACAAAATAAAGCAAAATAAATATAAAACAAAAAGTTTTTGTCCTAAATCCATACTGATATTATAAATGTAAGTGTGTTTGTTTGTTTGTGTCTTTGTTTGTTTGTCCTTCTTTCACGTCGAAACAGCGTGATGGATTAGCGTGATTTTTTGTATGGAGATAGTTGGAGGGCTGGGGAGTAACATAGGATACTTTTTACCGCGGGAGACACAATCCAAAAAAATATTTATGATACTCAGATTTAATATTGTTTTCTATTTGTAAAAATCTTTTATTCGTTGGTGTAGTTCAGAAAAAAAGCAGTCATGAGGAATGCCGACAGAAGTGAAAACTTAAAACTATAAAACAAACAGTTGTTATTTTTGGATATTTAAATGAATTGTTTGACCTTAAATTAAAATTTGTAAAATAAAACTGTTTACATTTATCTGGTTTTGACATCTATCGGCACTCCGAGTGTTAGCGTTAACACGTCACGTGACCATGTCGATGACAACTTACATGGACTTACTCCCCATCCAAACCTGCCTATAGAAGTTTTCACTTTAAAAATTTACCTCTTTCTTATAAAATTGGACTAAAAGCTAATACATATGTAATGATAGAAAAATCAAGCAATTCAAAGCATTTTGCATATTGAAGAGATAGCATTAATTATAGTTGTATTGAAATGATAAATTTAATCGTTACGTAATTTCCAAATATATTCTTTTAGATATCTATTTTTCAACGAATTTAGAATGACATCTTGTGTAAGAACCCCCATAAAGTTATAATTTACTATGGTGTACATGCCAAAGTTTTTATCTATATTCGAAAATTCGAATGTCGGTCGTAACATGACTGAAGTAAACCTCTGCGTAATGAAATTTCTTTTATTTCTTGGACTTTTCCTCTGTCCGCCTATTGATTTATTATTACGGTACAATAATTTGATCCGTAAAAAATTCCACTAAATATTTTAAATGTACAAATTTATTAAGTCTTCACACTGTAACAGATTAACGTATTTCGGTATTCTAATTAAGATAGCTTATATGTTACGTACCTCAAAAGAAACCGTCTGAATAAACTAGTTCTTAAATATTAAACGACACGTTTGGCTCAGTTTGTAGTGACCCCACTTGCTGTGCTAGCGGTCGCGGGTTCGAGTCCCGCTGGAGACATTCATTAATGTGATGACCACGACCACCACCACCACCACCATTAATATATACATATTTATTAAGGATTTAAAGTTATATATGTGTAGTGTATCAACTATCTAGTATCCATAACACAAGCCTCGTAGCTTACCGTGGAACTAGATGGTGCTATGTGTTAATGTCCCAACATATTTATTTATTTATATAGAAAAAATATATTGCATTTTCTTACGAAGTCCACTTAATAACGTTATAAAGAAATATGAAGTGAATACGTGCACAAATGCATGTAGCCGCGTGTGAATTTATAAGTCAAGAAAAGTGGTGTGACGCATACATTGACCTTGCGCTCGTATCGTGTGCATGTTGCTTTTATAATAGGTTACCTAATAAAATTAGTAACCTCTTATAATACTACTGCAGATTTTGTACATTTGCTAAAGTTAAAAATAAGCGAATTTTTGTAAATTTGACATCTATACAGATAAATAAAATTGAAGTGTCCGTTTGTAACGTCAATATAACAGCTTTTTACTAAATGCATATGAAATTATATACGATACTTATAAGAAAAACACAATTTTTAAAATTTTTGTCTGTCTGTCTGTTTGTCTGTTCTGGCTAATTTATAAAACGGCTGGAGTGATTTTAACGGGACTTTCACTGGCAGACAGCTGATGTTATAAGGAGTAACTTAGGCTACTTTTATTTTAGACTAAGTGGGTTCACCATACAATCTTTCATCCCCATTTTCACCCCTTTAAGGGCTGATTTCCGGGATAAAAAGTATTCTATGTACTTCCCAGGGTCTCAAACTTTCTTATAACTAAATTTTATCTAAATCGGCTCAGTAGATCCAGAGATTACCCCCTACAACGTCACAAACTCACAAACTTTACCTCTTTATAATATTAGTATAGAATTAACAAAAAAATAAAAACCGACTTCAAACAAAAGCACTAAAAAGTGAAAAATAACTGATTGGTAGTTTTCATTTACTATACATACCTAATCAAATATTTTCGAAGTCGGTGCGCTTTGGCTAAGTAATTAAAGCCTACCTATTAAATACATACCTAATCAAATATTCTTGAAATCGGTGCCAGCCCATACAAAGCAAAGCACACCGACTTCGAAAATATTTGATTAGGTATGTATAGTAAATGAAAACTACCAATCAGTTATTTTTCACTTTTTAGTGCTTTTGTTTGAAGTCGGTTTTTATTTTTTTGTTAAAAAGTTTTTATTTTTCCCTTTTTAGTGTAGACAATAGTAGCAAAGTAAGGATTCTAACGTGTTAGGCTTGTCAAATCAAACAAAATAAGCCCAAACTCAAAGTATCTACTATTAGCCGTTGAAGAGTTCCACCTATCCACCTTCTGGCCTTGCCATCAGATCAGGTCAACAGCACCGAACCACTGTACTATCAACGGAAATAGAAATACTTGCAAAGTTTCAAGTCAATATGACAATTAGAAGTAGGTTAAATTCATCATTAGTTGTTTTTCCACCCTTAGGGGTGGTATTTTTTTTTGAAATTTAAATGGGACCAATCTGGAAGTATACCCTTTCAAACAAAATAAAAATTGTCCAAATCGGTTAATAAATGACGGAGTTCTGAGGTAACAAACATAAAAAAAAAAAGAAAAAAAAGAAACATACAGTCGAATTGAGAACCTCCTCCTTTTTGAAGTCGGTTAAAAAGAGATAGGGTTCTGGTCAAAAAATTAAAACATACCTAGGGTCTTACCCGAGCGATGTGAGGTATGTTGGTAGTTATTTAAAACTAGTTTTCCGTTTTTATACTATGTTTAATTTGGTTCTTGGTTCCCAACGTTTTGAATTATTTACAGCAAATATCTTTCACGTAACGATGTTCTAATATCACATTGCAATTACTTAATATAAATATCTTTCAATATTTACCGACAATTTCCTTATATGAACCATTACATATAAAACTTCCTTACTAATATTATACACGCAAAAGCATTTAATTGTGCGTGCATACACACACTTATGTATGTATGTCCTTCTTTTACGTATCCACTAATTATTCTTATAATTAAAAAATAAGATAATTTATTATTTTAAAAGTGATGGCTATAGGCTATATATAATACTTACTCAGATTTCCGCGAATATTTGACATTTTAAATATAACTATCTGTTCGGATTTTTCCTCGGATTTATTTTGTTTTTTGGTTCCCGACGTTTCGAATGTTTTACAGCAATCATGGCTACGGGAGACATTAAGGTTTTATACATCTCAATGGTATATTGTTTATATATATATATATATATATATATATATATATATATATATGTGTATGTATGTATGTATAGTTTATTTAGTATATATAGTTGTTATTAACACCATCTCACACCTATAAAATTATAATACAAAAATTGCACTGAAGTACCTTACAATACTTGTTAATTTTAATTTTAAATAACTTTTATAATAAATTATCATCTATTGCTATATTTTAAAATGGAATATTAGTTTATTTCATAAAGTTACTGAAGGAAGAGCTTGCTTTGGGACTGAGTGATGACCGTAGACTTACAGTGAATACTAATAACTTCTATCTGTGGACTATAGGTAAGAATTTGACTGATTTGTATAGAGCTCATGTTAAAATCTAGCTTTATAGTAAGGAAAACTTCAAAAAATATCTATTTAATAAAATATTTTTTTATCTATACAGATAAATAAAATTGGAGTGTCTGTTTGTAATGTGAAAATAACAGCTAAATGCATAAGAAAGTATATACGATACTTATAAGAAAGAAACAATTTTTAAAATTTGTTGCCGGTGTATCTGACCGTTTGTTCCAGCTAATCTCCAAAACGGCTGGATCAATTTTAACGGGACTTTCACTGGCAGATAGCTAATGTTATAAGTAGTACTTTAGGCTACTTCTAACTTTACAAAAAGAATTAGGGTTCCGTGCAAAAAATTAAAACCTATGAAATTGTAAACAAAAGCCGCGTCACTTAAGGACGCACCCAAGCGAAGCGAGGTTTGTAGCTAGTATCTTAATTTGTGTTAAGATTTTCAGATTTAATACAATATATATATATATATATATATATATATATATATATATATATATATATATATATATATTGTATTACCCATATGTTGCTGAGCCAGTGGCAGAAATAGTACTATAAAGTAGCTAATTCTAATACCATTTCAGGCTTGAAACTATCTTTAGCTCGCTCTGTAAACTTTGTATTATTTTAGTCTGAGTGCAAGAGTTAACTAGTTATACGAAAAATACATGAATGAAGCTCTATAAAAGTTATTTTAATCTAAACTTCCCTCAATTTTCCATGTGAATGAAGACTGTACAACTTGCAAATCATCGTTTTTCGCAGAAATATGATGCACGCAACGGAACGGATAAGCTTTTCCTCGATTAGTGCAATTTGCGTAAGTTTTTTTTTTAAATATTACTTACTCGAGTGTTTTTTTGATAGAATATGAAAAAAAAACACCATCGTCATTTATAAAATACGCTAATCTTTTTAGCCTATATGTTATTCTTGCATCAAATTTTCTTGTTTAATGTACATTTTGTAGATATATTTACATATAACACTATAACAAATTTTAATATTTAGATAATATTAATAATATATATATTTAATACATTTTTATTAATGATATATTCTTCTTATATATTACTAGAATCACCCTCGCTTCGATCGGGTTCGTCCCTGGCTTGTTTCCCTATACAATCTTTCACCCACTTGAGGGATGATTTCCGGGATAAAAAGTATCCTATGTCCTTCCCAGGGTCTCAAACTATCTTCTTACCAAATTTCATCAAATCGGTAGGTGCAGTAGATCCAGAGATTACCCCCTACAATGAACGTCACAAACTCACAATTCAAAAACTTTAACTTTTTATAATATTAGTATATATCAATATAATATTAGTATATAGATCATATTCATTATTGAACTCTAAATTATAACGCTGTAATCTCTAACAAGGGGCTTATTTCATGAAAGATAGTGATAAATAGCTTTTATTTGTAAAGAAATAAATGTATTTAAAAAAATCTAAATGTATATTTTTATAGTTTATACTCTAGTCATACTCGTACATTTTGAAAGCATAAAACCACATCAAAGGCGGTTACATAAAAATATGTGGAAGTAACTAAGCTAACTACCCTCGAAACAGTCAGTAAAAAATTAAATATAGTAAGTATTAACTTCCTCTCTACAATATATAGTATTACTAGCGACTCACCATCGCTCCGCTCGGGTTCGTCCCTACTTACGTTTTAACGTTTAGTAAAGATTTCTCAGAGATGAGCTATTTTCTCGCATTAAAAAATATTCTATACGTTGAACCGGATAACCAGCTATTATCATATCAAATTGTATTCAGCCCTTATTAACGTCCCACTGCTGAGCACGGGCCTCCCTTCAATATGAGGGGGATCAGGCCATAGTCCACCACGCTGGCCAAGTGCGGGTTGGCAGACTTCACATATCTTTCGAAAACTTACTAGGTTCTCTCAGACATGCAGGTTTCCTCACGATGTTTTCCTTCACCGTAAGGCAAGCGGTAATCATGTTGAAAATGATTCGCACATGAAAATATCAGAGGTGCGAGACCCGGGATTTGAACCCGCTTCACTCGGTTACCCATGTGAGCGCGTCACCACTGGGCTACCACTGCCTTATACTGCCATATCAAATTAAATTTCATCAAAATCCCTCCAGTGGTCTTTGTGTGATGCTTTAACAGACAGACAAACAAAAATTCAAAAAACTACAGATTCGGCCTCTGTATCGATAATAATGTCTATTTCAATAAGATATTCGAAAAAAATATTTAACGTACAGATTCGGCTTAGTTACAATTTTATTATATGTATAGAAGAAGCGCAATAAGACAATCTCCTCACCAAACTACACAGTACACGGCTAGTATCGTATTGCGCATGTGCACGTAACATACGAGTGTATAACGTCACAGCAACTTATGAGCGGCATGTGATTACACTTATTTACTTAAGACTTCATATTTGAAACAGAATTTCTGTTCACTTTACTGCATCTTTTTATTCATTTTATTTGTAAAGAAATATAGAACATCTCTTTGTTATTTTGAAATACTAAACCCTTAAAATTTAGTTCGAAATATATTATTAACTAGCATTGCCCGCGACGCCGCCCGCGTTCAGATGACCAAAAACTAAATCTTAGGTTTTACATATTAATATACTCTTACAATGCAGTTTTTATATTTTTTCTCAGAAATGAGATATTTTCCCGCGGTAAAATGTATCCTATATGTTGACCCGGATAACCAGCTATCACCATACCAAATTTCATCAAAGTCCCTTCAGTAGTTTTTTTGTGATGCGGTAACGGACAGACAGACAGACAGACAGAGAGATGGACGGACGGACGGACAGACGGACGGACGGACGGATGAAGCCTTACCTACTATATAAATAAGGTTCTTAAGGTGCTTCCTTAATTGACTTAATTAACCGAAAACTTTGTTGTACATTAACATGTCAATATATGTACTAAATCGTTTTGAAAAACTAGATGAATCAGTCTGTCAGTATATTTTACTCAATGTATATTTTCAAATAAATTACACATGTACATATTTAATATACCTACAAAATACATATAATATTCCAACTTAACCTAAGCGAGAATCGCACTCATTTAATAATATTGCACAAACCACCATCCATTGCATAATGCCCCGTAGTTATAAAATTAACGAGACACGATAAAGAAGATATGACGACAAAGAACACTCAAATCAAAACTAAATGCGCAAGCGGACGTTAGCACTTTACTGGCGGGCTATTACTACGAGTTGTCTAGAATAGAGAAAAAAAAGCATTTGATTAATAGTTATCTTTTAACCAAAATTTGCTAAAATTGATACTTGATAAATCCTAATAATAATTATTTGTGGTACAAAGATATTTTTTTTAGTTAGCAGACTTCACATGTCTTTCGTAATTTTGATAAGTTCTCTCAGACATGCAAATTACTTCACGATGTTTCCTTCACCGTAAGACAATTGTTAATCATGTTGGAAATGATTCGCACATGATTATCAGAGATTCGAGACGCAGGATTTGAACCCGCTTCCCTCGGTTTCCAAAGCGAGCGCGATACCACTCGTCTACCACTGTGTCATAAAGATATAGCTATAGTATTCGGATAGGGTCAGAATCCAATCACTCATCGGTTAGCGACGTCCAATCAACTCCTTAACGCTATGTACACTCGAATTGACTGCCGACAGCAATATCTTATGTTATTATTATATAATATGTACATATTACAGTAGCATATTGGCAGCTTCATAGCTTATGTGGGTAGATAAATAATTTCTAAGCCCAGAAAATTGTGGCATTACATTGAATTACTATGTTTTTAAAACTAGTGACTTCACCCGTTGTTATGTTTGACATTATTATTGAGGGTCTTTATTAATACAACAGAACCCAAAAGAGTGATTTTTTAAATTTTTGGCTAGTTTGTGGGTTTGTTCGCGCTAATCTTAGAGACGACTTAATCGATTTGGATGTGGTTTTCTCTAATGTATTGTGGTAGCTTTACTTAACATTTAGTATTTGTTTTATTTCAATATGTTAATAAATAAAAAAAATACGACAATTTAAAGAATCACCTTGGAACGAGCCCGACGAAGCGAGGGTGAGTGACTAGTTTAATAATATAAGTAAAATGTTGGCATTTATTTTAAAGTATATTACCTAATCTTTTTACTTAAAGTTTGATATTTTAAGTGTTAATTTATACAGTTTTAAAAAAGCTTAGACATTAAAGAGTATAATAGTAAAGCATTGAATTAATAAAAAAGTAACATTGAACAAATGTTTGCTCATTCAAACTTTTTTTTTTAATAAAAAAAGTAATATTTTTTTTCGTTGGGATACCATTTTTTTTTTTGGAAAAAAATATTTTTGCAACTTATTTTATTTTCAGTAGCTTATCTCAAATAAACTTTGCTATAAATTAGACGTACGTATATCACATAAATCCAATTAACCCTTAACCATTTCAGATATTTTAATATGATGTGGATGTGACTCTTTGCAGTACCTAACCACACTTTAACGTACCTCTACATAAAAGAAGTCAACTAGTGTTGCATAAGAAACGGACAGACAAACACACCTTAATATTCACCTATAATATTAGAAAAAATGTCATATATATACATATAATAAAATTGTAACTAAGCCGAATCTGTACATTAAATATTTTTTTGGAAAATCTTATTGAAATAAACATTATTATCGATACAGAGGCCGAATCTATAGTTTTTAGAATTTTTGTCTGTCTGTTATCGCACCACGGAAAAACCACTGGACGGATTTCGACGAAATTTAGTATGGTGATAGTTGGTTATCTAAGTCAACATATAGGATATTTTTTACCGCGGGAAAGTGTCTCATTTCTGAGAAAAAATACAAAAACTGCAATGTAAGAGTAGACTAATATGTAAAACCTAAGAATTTGATTTTTGGTCATCTGAACGCGGGCGGAGCCGCGGGCAATGGTAGTTAAATAATAAAAATAGCTTATTACTTAGTCACAAAATAAATTTAAAAAAAAAACAATATAATATCTTCTTCACTATCACACAAAATAATACGATTGTACATTTTATTAGGTATTATGGAGACTAATAATCCAGTATTAAATCACTATCTCGACATTTAATTTTGAATGTGATTATAAATCGAGTTTTCGACAAATGGTAGCGGCAATTTCAATGTCAATGTCGAGGCCATCGGTACAAACATCTGTTTAAACTCAGCGAGCGAAATATTCTGAGGTAACTGTTCACTATGCACTGATTGTAGCAGCTCTAGTTTTAGTTAGTACTACTAGCATTGCCCGCGGTTCCGCCCGCGTTCAGATGACCAAAAACCAAATTCTTATTAGGTTTTACGTATTAGTATACTCTTACATTGCAGGTTTTTGTATATTTTCTCAGAAATGAGATACTTTTCCGCGGTAAAAAGTATCCTATACGTTGACCCGGATAACCAGCTATCACTATACCGAATTTCATCAAAATCCCTCTAGTGGTTTTTCTGTGATACGGTAACAGACAGACAAAGAGACAGACAGGCAGACAAAAATTCTAAAAACTATAGATTAGGCCTCTGTATCGATAATAATGTTTATTTCAATAAGATTTCCCAAAAGACATTTAATGTACAGATTCGGCTTAGTTACAATTTTAATATATGTATATAGATAATAACTTGGAACTATCTAGAATTAACTGATTCTTTTAGCTTCCACCAAACAGAAAAAAGGTGGGTTGGTACCTAAGTTATGACTTGCGCCCACAATGTTACCATAAATGTATACATACATACGTATTCAAGCGAGGCCTGTGCCCAGCTGTGGGGTATTTAAAGAGCTAATTTATTAATATTATATAATTAAGAAACTTTGTGTGTTTGTTTGTTGTTTTATATGAAAAAAAATACTTTCATGACAAAGTAATATTTTATGTCCCTAATGTGACATTTTACTTTATAGTTTGGCTCAGTCTGTAGTGATCCTACTTGCTGTGCCAGCGGTCGCGGATTCGAGTCCCGCTGGGGGCTTTCATTAGTGTGACTGGAGTAGATAGCCATGGGTGTTTATATTTATAATATGTAGGTATTTAAAGTTATATGTGTAGTGTATCAACTATCTGGTATCCATAACACAAGCCTCGTAGCTTACCATCGTACTAGATGGTGCTGTGTGTTAATGTCCCAACATATTCATATTTAATATATACATTTATATATGTAGTACATACGATAAAAAAAATACAATAGCACATCAGTTAACTTGATGTTAATTTAATTATCTGTAATAACTATTAAAGGTTTAGTATATCAATTACGGGCTCGTTATACATATTTAATGTAATCCTAAAAAAAATATAGTTATGTTAGTATATGTATACTTTATTATTTATTAATAGTAATTTATATTAAGTGTTATTAATCATTTTATCTCATTTTGTTTTCAATGTCAATGCCGAGGCCACTATTAGACACATCTGTTCAAACTAGTGACATTACGGTTAGGTTTATTGTCCACTGCTCGAGCTATAACATAGCTATATCATGCGAGCAATACTATTTTCTCTCGAACTGAGATATTTATTTAAAATAATTAAAAATCTACAATTGTTTTTGTAAAAAAAGAGGAAAATCTAATTCTTAAAATCGTTTTGTTAAATTGTAGGTAGGCACTGTCTGTAACAAGTATATAACGCCTTGAGACCTCTAAAACCTTGGTCTCTCCCGTAACCACGACTGCTGTAAAGTATAAAAGCATTCGAAAGAATGAAATGAATGAATTTTTTTAGATAGTACGATTAGTAGTTTCTTCTTAATATTATATACAAATGAACCGAACATATAGTAAGTTTGGAAACGACGAAGACCATCACCCACCATGCACTCATTTCAAATAGATCAATCCATTCGTATATTTCTATTATCTCTCCGTTACGTGTTAAATATTTCGTGACTGAATTTTCATACTTTATACAAAACTGTATTTAACAAACACTGAAAATGTCGAACGTTTTTTATGACCTTGTTTGCTTTGAGCTCACTGGGAAAAGTCACAAAGGGGGAAAAAATAAAAATCTAAAGCATTTTTAACTTTTTCTATCCGAGAACGCAAATTTTCTTTAATATTTTCCACATGTTCGCATTATGTCAAAAGAGACTGTATCTTTTTAATACATGGCATGCTCGTATGCGAGCTCACAGTAAATCGTTACTAATACTATAAAATAAGATCAGTTTGTATGTTTGTTTTTTCTTATGTGAGAATCAATAAATCTAATATAAATATATATATATATATATATATATATATATATATATATATATATATATATATATATATATATATATATATATATATATATATTTATATATATATATATATATATAAATATATATATATATATATATATATATATATATATATATATATATATATATATATATCCATAGGTTTTGAAATATTGATATTACATAAGTTTTCTATGTATATAGCGTAAATCTTATCAGTCCTTTAATAGAACAGCGAAGTATAATCATACTCATATCTCATATGTATGTATGTATGTATGTATGTATGTATGTATGTATGTATGTATGTAGATTAATTGAAAAGGAAACGGAAATATTATACAACAATATAGACTAAAAAGCGTATGAAACTCAGTTATAATTCTTAAAGCCATCTTGTATAGAAAAAAATATTACATAAATCAAATTTCACACTTGGTAAAGTTTTGATTAAAAAGGCAAACTTCAATTGTTTGTAGCGGTCCTACGTACCAGAGGTCATAATTGTCTAGCGAGTAGTGACTGCGAGCGAAATGGAAATATGACGTTGAAAGATTGGTCAAGAAGATATATTGTGGAAGAGAGGTCTTTTGGATACCAAGTGTTTATTAATGTGTTTATTATGTTCTTTACTAATATTATAAAGTGGAAAGATTTTTTTGTTTGTTTGAAACCGAATAAACTCCGAAACTACCGAATAAATTTAGACCGTGGGAAGGACATGGGATATTTTTATCACGGAAATCATCCCTTACGGGAGTGAAAATGGGGATGAAAATTTGTAGGGGAAAAAAATGAAGGAAAAAAAGGGGAAGCAACCTAGGGACGACCCCAGCGAAGAGAGGGTGAGTCGCTAGTACGGATATAAACAGCTAGTACTAAAAAGGTCAAGTCAAAGGACCCCCTGACGAACCCCATGATGACCTCATGAAAAAGCGACCCCATGAAAAAGCGAAAGAGATATGTAGAGATAGTAAGTAGCTCTTGGCACTTAGTTCTCTCTACCTACCTCCAAGGGACATAGCATGAAGCTGTGTTTGAAACAGACCAGAAGCTATAAAATATAAGCACATCCATCACTTGTGATTGAAACATTTGAATGTATATAACATATCGCGATCGAGGAAAGGAAATATCTCATGAGATATGACACAATATCGTGTAAACAATACATTTTGTATATGACGTTACCTCATATTTTATAATCTGACTGAAATTTTCTTCATGAGGTATATACTCTATGTACTGTATAGTGTATTTATTATATACTAAAAACTCAGATTCGTCAAAAAAAAAATACAAATAACCTCCTTTTTGTAGTTTTAACAATTATAAAAAAATTTATCTTCAATTAAATTTAATACCGAAAAATCGACATATTCTGTTTCAATGAATATGACGTTCTTGGAGGAATCTTTTTGACCTTCGCATGTAATAAATAATTAAAAATAACTTTCTGTTCACCTAAAAATACTATTGTGATATTTTTTTTTATATTGGCACAAATTGTTATACACAAAATAATAAAGAGTGTGTGTAAAATCATTTCATTTAGAGAAACATCGATGAAAAAGAAAATGTTCTTCGTTTTTAAATTCATTTACAAGGACTTCTAGACTCATATTAAACTAGGTACGTTTTAACGGTTAGTATGGAATAAATAGAGAAAATCTTTATATATATAATTCTTCTGTGAGTGTGTATGTCACTGAACTTCTCTCAAACGACTGGACCGATTTTGATGAAATTTTTTGTGTGTGTTCAAGGGGATCTGGGAATGGTTTAGATTCACAATTTTGTCCAAAAAGTTTGAAATTTTCAAATTAAAGACGTGTAGACAGGACAACGTCTGTCGGGTCCGCTAGTATTATATATGTATATTATATATAGATAGGTCTGAGGAGTTCTTGTGGGTTGTATTATAACGTGTTTTTCCGTAGAAATAAGATAATCTCCCGCGGTAAAAAGTAGCCTAGATCACTTTCCAGCTCTTATAGAGCTATATCCACACAAAAAATCACGCCAATCCGTTACTCTATTCAACGTGAAAGAAGAACAAACAAATAAATACACTTTCACATTTATAATACGTATGGATACATCTATATCAATTTCTTTTTATCAATTACTTTTATTTGGCACAAGTTTGATACATGAATGTAATTTATAAAAGACTAGCATTGCCCGCGGCTCCAACCGCGTTCAGATGACCAAAAACCAAAATCTTAGGTTTTACATATTAGTATACTCTTACATTACAGTTTTTATATTTTTTCTCAAAAATGAGATATTTTCCCGCGGTAAAAAGTATCCTATATGTTGACCCGGATAACCAGCTATCACTATACCAAATTTCATCAAAATCTCTCCAGTATTTTTTTATGATGCGATAACAGACAGACAGACCGACATACAGTCAGACAGACAAAAATTTTAAAAACTATAGATTCGGCCTCCGTATCGATAATAATGTTTATTTCAATAACATTTTCCAAAAATATCTAATGTACAGATTCGGCTTAGTTACAATTTTATTATATGTATAGATGAACCATTCTACTCGTAGAATCGACACGAGTCAAGGTTATGACGTCACGATGCAGTCGCATAGCAACTGCAATGTGATAATGAGATAGGGCGATTATGTACGAACTGGTACATTATGTAATGATTTATTTCACGTGTGGTTATTTTCCATTATTTATAATATGTATGTATTTAAAATTATGTATATATATATATATATATATATATATATATATGTGTGTGTGTGTGTGTGTGTGTGTGTGTGTGTGTGTGTGTGTGTGTGTCTCAACTATCCGGTATCCATAACACAGGCCTCGCAACTACCATGGAACTAGATGGTGCTGTGTGTTAATGTCCCAACATATTTATTTATTTTATAAGTGATTGTTGTTTAAAGGCCTATAATAATAAACTTATTGGAATATTTCCTTTAGAGATAGAAATTAACCATACCAAATAGAGAAGTGTGTCAAATTTCTCCTTCAGCAAGTAAAACAATAAAAAATGTTTATTAGTTTAAGTTGTTACAGAACGCACTGCGAACGATCTAATTATGTATAATTAAACGATATATTAGTGTGTTCATAAAAATTGTATAAAAATGTACTTATATAAAATTTGCACAATCCTTTCCATGTAAAATTTTTGTTCTCGAGTCAATTACTATTTATTACCATTGGTAACTTCCACAGACACATTATATATAGAAAAAGTTGTGAATTGTTTCTGTCTTTATGTAAGTAACTAATAAGGCGTGTAATTTTACATAGAGTTATGTAATGCGCATTGCGTATGTAGTTCATTTATGTATTAGATACTTTATTTTTATAAAATACTAGCAGAACCGAAAAATGTCTAAAAAGGTAGGTTTCATACAAACTTTCATCCCCTATTTTACCGTCTTATAGGATGAATTTCGAAAAACCAAAATTTTATAATCCTTTAGTGCAAGAAAGTAACAATACAATACACAATTGAAATAGGTGTTTCTGCATTCTCGTTTTGATTGCAGCCATGCGACATGCAACGATGACGTCACACGACCTTGGAAGCGACCGGCTGTAAGACACTCGGTTGTTATGCGAAAATTTAATTTAACAATCTTGAATACTCGAGATGATGTGTTTTTTTCGATAAATTCAAGTATTTTCAATAAGCACTACAACACGTGTGTTACTCACATGTATGCAACACTGTATGGTTAAATATTATGAAACTACAAGGCGAGACATTTAGGACGATGGCCACAAAGATAAAGGATTTTCATGAAAAATTCATGTACACATTAACATTAGACTGTTGCTAACGCGCGCATATTTCAATTGAGATACAAGTGATCGAGATTCGCGGTGGCGTTTCTAAGTTTTTGTAAGTCATATCTCATGGGAACCGTTTGATATGTAGTAGTATATTATCCTCCTGCCTATAAACTATGCCTATACACAAAATCATGTCAATAAATTGCTCTGTTGCTACGCAAAAAAGATAACAAAACAAATTTTATTTCCCATTTCCATATATAATATATTATGAACATGTATATATAATAAAAATGTAACAAAGCGAAATCTGTACATGAAATATTTTACAAAAACAATGACGGTCACGTATTGTGTATAGAATATAAGTAACAATAGTTGTTGAAATTTTCGTCTGTTTGTCTGTATGTTTCTTTTCTGTTTGTCTGTATATCTGTGTGCATTACACGCAAAATGTACAGAACCGATTTTAGCTAAATTTGTGTAGTGATAACTTATTACTCGGATCAACATTTTGGATACTTTTACTACAGAAAAATATTACATTCCCACGGGAAAAACCAATAACCGGTTCTGTCGCGTCATGCTTAGACATGGCTAACGTCGGCTAAACTATAAGTGATACATACATCAATACAATAAACAACTAAAACTAGAAAATTGTAGGTCTTGAACAGGCCTGCAGAAAGGTCCGCAAAAGCGTATGTCTATCTCCTAAGGTACAATCGCAATAACCATATTTATTAATTTAAAACGCACTCGGGGACCTGACTGAAGCTTGAGTAATTCGCTAGTAGTACGAGCATATAATTAATTTAGGATAATGGCAGTGATAGTCCATTAGTGGTAGTTTCAATTTCAACATATTTACCATTTGCTTATACAGAGAAGAAAAACGTCGCGAGAAAACTTTCAGAGATGCAGGTTTCTTCTAACAGCAGAACTGGAAGTTTGCGAAATATGCGTGAAGTCCCTTAATGCATGCGCAAATACTAAGCTGTGGGACTTTACGAGGGCTACTTTATAATATACTAGCGACTCAACCTCGCTTCGCTCGGGTACGTCCCTGGGTTGCTTCCACATACAAACTTTCATCCCCCTTGTCACCCCCTTAAGGGATGATTTTCGAGATAAAAACTATCCTATGTCCTTTCCAGGGTCTCAAACTATCTTCTTACCAAATTTCATCTAAATCGGTTCAGTAGTTTCGGAGCCTATTCGGTACAGACAAACAAGCATACAAACAAATCTTTCCTCTTTATAATATTAGTATATACTAGAGCAATTTACTAGATGCCTAATAGCCAAAAAACAAAGTAGTAACATACAAACACACATACTAATTTTGCAGATGATTTTTTGACAAAAATATTATTATTATTTGATATTATTATATATTTATTGTTTATATACTTATTATATATTTAGGGTACTATTATCTTATCAAAAGATTTCGATATTTATTTACAGAGCGATCTTTTAACCTCTAATGACTTTCATCAGGACAAAAAATTTAACAAGTTGTTTACGGTGACTGGTCTTCAAATGTTAGAAAATATTTCGTATATTTAATGTTTAACTCAGCCATTTTATTTTATTAAACATACATTTATTTTATATGACACAAAAATAAAACAAAAACAAATCTAACCCTCGGGAACCGTATATTTTTTCCAAATGCCAAATTTCATCTAGATCAATTCATCGGTTCTGGCTTTATTGAGTAACAAACGTCCAAACACCCAACAATCCATAACTTTCACATTTATAATATTAATAAGATTTATGGGATTATGGGATTTGAACTACTTTATAGAGACTAAACTTCTACAATTACATCAAGATTTATATGAATCGATCACAAAACAAACGGACAGACGCATTTAAATTACATACACATATGTGCAAAATAGAATACCTACCACTGATTTGTCATTGCAACCTTATATAACGATATATTTGTAAATAATATTGACTCTTGTTTGCGATAAGGATTATCGATGGATTTGTTCGTAAAATGCACTTTTAGTGCAAACAACAGAAATCACTCACGTGTTCCAGCGTGTTTATTATGTAATGTTTATAATAATAAAATTTATTGCTCAAAAACATTGTACTCGTGCAGTGGCATAACTAACCTTTTTGGGCTCCAATGCAAAAAAAAAATGAAAGTACACTCCTTTACCACAGGGAAAGACAGTTTTAGAACTTCTCTCTTTTTTCAAATGTTTTGAAATAAAAAAGTCGTTTGTGGTCCACTGAGGCCCCCTTGAATTAGGGGCCCCATGCGACCGCATTGGTTGCATTGGCTACTTACTGTATGTGTGTATGTCTGTTAGTCCTTCACGCTGAAACGACTGGATTGATTTAGATGCAATTTAGTAGACAGATAGACAATATTTTGGAGTAACACATACACCACTCATGTACCCTTTTTAAGGAAAAATATGAAATTTTCAAGTAGCCATAACAGCTTGAAATTTGTGTTGCCTATAACTCTCTATACAAATATATATCTAAATAAAAGCCGTACAAAACTCCTCCAAACGAACGATAAATTATTGTAATCTATACAGTGGTATAAATTCAGCATCTTAGGCGCAGTGCAGACGTACGGGGAAGACCGCAATAAATTGGCCCGTTCGTAATTGGTAGGCGTGCCTCGGTCATTGTGTACTCTAACATTACCTCTGTGAAATAAAACTTTGGGCAAGAGTGAACTAGTGTAATGTGCTTTATTTTTCACTTACGTTAACGTTAGTGATTCAGTGTATCGAATGTTTTTATTTTTACTACCGCAGTTACGTTAAAATTCAATTCGTTTCTTCATTTTCTAAGGAATCTTATATCTATAGTTAACAGTAATTGATAAACTCGTTTTTATAATAATTTGAACTAGTCAAAACATCTCTTTGTTATTGGAAATCCAAACAAAAAGGGACGATAAAGTTAAATTTAATTGAAGTTTTTTTTTTAATTTATATTAGTTTCTTTTACTTATACAAATACATAAATAAAATTTAAGTTACTGTTTGTAATGCCAAAATAACAGTTTTCTACTAAATACATATGAAAGTATACGAGTATATACGGTACTTATAAGTAAAAAACAATTTTTTACAATTTTTATCTATCTGTCTGTTTATTCTGGCTAATGTCTGAAAAGGCTGGGCTGATTTTGATAGGACTTTCACTGACAGATAGCTAATATAATGAAAAATAATTATATAGAAATAATTTTAGTAATGTTATCTATATATATTTTAATATTTACTTATAGCATTATGGTAGTATTTAGACTAAAACCCATAAATAGGTAGCGTAAACCCACAAAATTGAAGATAGTTAGCTTGAAAATATATACAATGTTACATAATATATATAATCTCGTTCTACACCTCAAAGATCTAAATGGATTTTCATGTTACGTCTCATTCTCTATCCCATAGATAAATTGGCTCGAACGTAATTGGTAGGCGTGTACGGTCATTGTATACTCTCCACATTGGCTCTGTGAAATAAAACCCAGTCAAGCGTGAGTCGTATAGTGCTCTTACTTAATTATTTTTTTCTATTGTCGACGGGAAAAGTCGAGAGCATCATGTTATTTATTATTTACACGTTTTCCTTATTTATTTGCTATTAATTTTTATTTCAACAATCATAAATGATAATAATACTTAAGTCAATAAAAGTATCTAAATATATATATACATATATATATATATATATATTTATATATATATATATATATATATAGATAGATAGATAGGTAAAGACTAAAAAGTTCAGTACCTTTTTCTCCTCGGTTTGTCAGCCGATTTTTTTAATTTTTTCTTTAGTCGCTACTGACGAGCTGTTATGAATAAAAATATTTTGGACAACAAACAAACAGTTAGTTTTTTTTATGTAGATAGATAAATTCTATTCATATACATATATTTTCCTCCAATAATGATTAGAGTCGACTTTTGACCACTGCGCGAACACTAGTAAATAAAATAAGCTAATTACTCAACATATATGTATGTATATAAATACTAGCGAAAATCAAAGACAAATCTATCCCACTATGAGCTATATTATTGTAAAGTTTCATTAAAATCCATTCAGTAGTACTTTCGTGAAAGAGGAACAGACGTTCATACATCCATACACATATACATCCAGATATCCATAGGTACATCCTCACCAAACTTTTACATTTATAATATTGAAATCTCTTTAAAAGATATAAATATGAAAACTAGTTATTTATTTAAACGCTATGTAAAATATATTTTTCAAGGCGATTCTATATATTCTATATTATTATATTCATACTAATTAAATGTACATAAATAATAAAATATAAAAAAAAATTATAAAGCTTTTTATAACATCTAACAGACCGCGGTCTGATAACTTCTTAATAACAACGTCGCTTCAATGAATGAATGAATGAATGAATTCAGGGAACAGAATTTAATTTACTGTAAAGAATACGACTAAATTACATGAAAACGATTCAAAGATTTATATAAAAAGTATAATTTTCTTTACATAATTTATTAAAATTTTATATTAAATATAGTAAATGTATCAAATATGATATTTTCGTAATATTAATATCGCTTTATTCTAACCATATTGTTGGAAGAGAACTAGCTTTCTTATACTTGGACTTAGGCAAGATACGATACCAGTCGTAGGCGAATTGAAATAATATGGAACTGACATATTAAGATTCTATTAAATATCGATTACATTTGTTATTCCAATTTAATTTTAAAAATGTGTATTTTTTATCGATTGTAGAAAGGCATATCGTTTAGATCTCTACGTTGCTGATAAACCATGTCAATCTTATGTAACACTAGTGACTAATTGCCCTCCCTTCGCTCGTATGCTGTCCTAGGTACGCGGATTTTGTTCACAATATCATAGGTTTTAATTTTTTGCGCGGAACCCTGAGGCTTTTTTTTAAATTAAAGTAGCCTAAGTTACTCCTTATAACATCAGCTATCTGCCAGTGAAAGTCCCGTCAAAATCAGTCCAGCCGTTTCGGAGATTAGCCGGAAGAAATAGACAGACACAAAAATAAATTTAAAAAAATGATTTTTTCTTATATGTACTATAAATTATATATTTCATTCAATTCAATTCTCTTGTTCAATATATATTTCATATGCATTTAGTAAAAAGTTGTTATTTTGACATTACAAACAGACACTTCAATTTTATTTATCTGTATATATTATTTTTATTACTAAAATAAGATACATTCCTAAAATGGCAAACAGGTAAAATTACTAATTAGTTTGTTTTTGTTAAGATAATCTCTTTAACTACTGATGTTACGCAGCGATACCGTAATTATCTTTAATAGAAAGTTACACTATCTCTGGTTAGCGTAAGCTATTTTGGGAAGCGAAAACTAACGCGATAAATCTAAGAACTAACCAATTAAATATATGTAAGGACTATTTTAATACAAATAACTATTATTTCATATTAATTGGCAATTAATTGTTATGTATACATTATAGGGAGCTCTCCCACCTCCCTCGTCCCTTGAACTCAATTATATATGTCCACTCGACTGAAATAATGCGATACATTCAATTTTTCCCGTTACACTGATATAGTCTGTTAATTTGGTTTCCGCTCGTGCAAGTTATTGGAAAAAATGGGCGAAAATTAATTCAGAGAGTTCTTTGGAATTTCACTTATGTAGCTTTGGTCAACATTTAAATCTAAAAAAAAAAATGTGTACGTGTAACCTTGACGCACGTTTGTAATAAAGCTCCTTTTGCGCTGTATCAGATATCGCAATTAAATTAAAACAAATCATTAAAAATAAATATTAGTTTTTATAAGAAATAATAATTATAAAATTATTATTAATATAAAAATATAATTCATATATTTTTTTAAATTATTAGTGACTAGCGATTCACCCTCGCTTCGCTCGGGTTCGTCCCTAGCTTGCTTCGCAATACCAACTTTCACCCCCCCTTTTCAACCCCTTAAGGGATGATTTCCGGAGTAAAAAGTATCCTATGTCCATCCCAGGGTCTCAAACTACCTACTTACCAAATCTCATCTAAATCGGTTAAGTAGATCCAGAGATTACCCCCTACAACGTCACAATCTCACAAACTTTACCTCTATAATATTAATAGGCGTAGATTTTGACTCACAACTTCGCAACACTCGCTTTTACAATGTATTGACTTACTTACCCTCAGTCACGCCTAAAGAAGTTTTACTTCAAAAGAAAGTGCTCATAATAAGGTATCTAGAATGGAAAAATTTAATTGAGTTTTATTTAATAAGATTTAATTTCCTTATAAAAGATTTAAAAGAAAGAAAAAATAACTTAGATATTTTTCTTGTTTCTACCAGTATCCAGATTCCACGAATTAAGGAGTAATAGCCAAAGTATTTATATAATTACTAGCGGTTCATCCTGGCTTCGCTAGGGTTTGTCCTAGGTACGTTTTAACGGTTAGTATAGTATAGAATATACATATGTACATGCATAGGTATAGAAAAGTAAGTAAGTACTTTATAAGATAAAAAAATATCCCTTTGAGAAATCATTGATTCCCCATACAAATTTTCACCCCAATTTTCACCCTTTAAGGGATGATATTCGGAATAAAAACTATCCTATGCCCTTCCCAGGGTCTTAAACTATCTCCATGGCAAATTTCATCTAAAATAGTTTAGCCGTTTAGACGTTAAAAGGTAACAAACAAACAAATAAACCAACTTCAAGATACTTTCGCATTTATAATATTATCAAGAATTTGAACAGTTGAGGGGTACTTAAAAAAAACATTACAGAAGCTATGTTTATTTGATATTTCCCTAAAAATATTGTTATTTAGGAAGAATAACGCGTTAAGTGTCACCATACTCCAATCGTATTAACGATTGAAAGCGGTGTAAGCATTTTCCCAACGCGCTGAACGTAAGAACCCACTTAGGAGTCCTATAAAGAGGTTTTCTGCACACGTTTCAATTATTTAAATTTTATTTGCACGTCAAACGTATGCTTTCGTGCCAAGTCGCAGGATTTGAATGTGATATCGGTGGTTATTTAGCTATAAGAATTTTATAACAAAATTTTGTCCGGCTAGCATATATATACCAAGTCATATTAATTATAGTATTTTCTGTTGAGGATGGGGTAGCTCTAAAGGGTTAGTCCTTATCAATCTGTCGTCAACAGGCAGGGGACTGTTCGGCTGTGAGACTCTTACTCACTATCGTCGCAGTAGTGGGATGTTGTTGATCGTTTGCACAATAAACACGCTCTACGCCTTCACGAGACACATAAAATCCAAGACGATCGATAAACCGATTTTTATGGGACTTAAGACGGTAAAAACAATATTATACCAAGTACCTACCTCATAGAGATAAATGCACCGTAAACCACATTTAATTTCTGCTAATGCTACTTCAAAATTCGTATCTATACATATAATAAAATTCTATCTGAGTTGGATCTGTACATAAAATATTTTTTGGAAAATCTTGTTGAAATAGTCATTAATATCGATACAGAGGCTGAATCTATAGTTTTTAGAATTTTCGTCTGTCTGGGAACGCATCATGAGAAAAGCACTGGACAGATTTTGATGAAATTTGGTATGATGATAGCTGGTTGTCTGGTCAACATATAGGATACTTTTTACAGCGGAAAAATATCTCATCACTGAGAAATCTATACTAAACCTTAAATTGTAACTAGGGACGAACCCGAGCGAAGCGAGGGTGAGTCGCTAGTAGGCTATAAAAATAATTAATAACATTTCCAGCTGTTACCAGATATGTAACTAAAATACGACGGATCACAATTTTTTGTTGACATAAAACGTCAAAATCTTTACTTTCAACAGCAAAGTGAATGATAACAGCTATTTCCACAATATAACTAGGGTGACACACTAGAATCGTAAAAAAGCAGTAACAGAGGAGGAAAACGCAATTATTATGTAAATGCATTAGACCTACCTATTGTCTTTGTCCCATCAACTAGAACGCGCCAATTACGTACCCTTTGGGTTTTACTTGTTATAGGTAGGTACATTTGTAGTTATAAATAAAATTGAAGTGGCTGCCCTGTTATTGCAAATAATTGCTATTAAATCGACTTCGAAATCATTTCAAACGTAATTCCACCTCCAAGGGAGAAAGATTGATAGAAAAATAGTAACTATAGAAAATATGAGAAAGGAACTCACTGGAAAGAGTGGCTCAAAATACCTAAATACTACTAGCTACCTTTTATACCTAAGGGAACAAAGGGTTTTCTATACAAATAGCCTGAATAAATAAGACCATTACCTTCTCCTATATAAACTATTAATAAATAATTTAGCAGCCGTTTGCATTTCATGGAACATACCTGAAACAAAAAATATATACATTTTATTTTACATAACAAAAAAACTTGTATCAATATGTGAGCAAAAATTGTATCCTTTTTTAAGCGTATTATTATTAGTTGAAGCGCAATATTTGATAATTTCATTAATTTTGTACTATACATGCAAACCTGAAAGATTGTTTGTACGTACTGATTTTTGAATTTAAAAGGGTCTTTTTACACGTTATAGTCTAGTGTATTGAGGAAGGTTACTGACCGATGTAAATTTGACAAAAGAATCCCAATAAACGTTTAAAGTTAATAAGTTATAATCGATTTTGTACCACGAGGCAATCACTTGTACTTAATTATCCTTTGATACCAGACCTACAGTATACAAGGTTACATGCACTAAAGTATGAACTGATCACAAATTTTTACTTTCATGTATAATTACATGAGGCAATGGTGGCCGAGTGGTAATAACATTGGAAAAGCGGGTTCAAATCCTCTGACAATTAAATGCCTTACGGTGAAGAAAAACATCGTGAGAAAACCTGCACGTCTGAGAGAACCTAGCAAGTTTTCGAAAGACATATAAAGCCCGCCAACCTGCACTTGCCCAGCGTGGTGGACTATGGCCTGATCCCCCTCGTATTGAAGGGAGACCACCAGCAGTAGGACGTTAAAAAAGGGCCATATATACACAATTCCATACGATGTCACTTATTTCATTTAATAGTAAACAAACGTTTATCAATGAATTTATAATGCTGCGTGCTATTTAAATCAACATCAACTAATTACAGGACACACCCCACGTATATTTTGAAATGTAAATAAAATAGTCTATTATAAAGTTGACAGGCTTGTACTGTGATTAAGTAGATAATATACACTGGAGTCGTTTACATATTAAAACAGCATGTGATGCACGCTAGAAATTATAGTTAATTAGAGTTGCCAGGAAAATATTGTTGACTAAGTATCTAGTATAAAATCGAATAGGTTTTATATACATATCATGTGTAAAATCTAGTATGCAAAATCTAAACGCTTTTCGTGTAATTATGGCGTAGCACCTACGCTTGTGAATAACTTAAATAGATAAGTTTTAGGTATATCTTAAATAATTAATAAATATGTTGGGACATTAACATAGCACCATCTAGCTCCACGATAAGCTACGAGGCTTGTGTTATGGATACCAGATAGTTGATATACTACACACTAGCGACTCACTCTCGCTTCGCTCGGGTTCGTCCCTGGGTAAGTTTTAATTATTTGAGCGGAACCCTAATACTTTTTCTAAAATAAAAGTAGCCTATGTTATCCTTTATAACATCAGCAATCTTCCAGTGAAAGCCCCGTCAAAATCAGCCCAGCCGTTTCAGAGATTATCCGGAACAAACAGACAGACAAAAATTTAAAAATTGTGTTTTTCTTATAAGTACCGTATATAATTTCATATGCATTTAGTAAAACGCTGTTATTATGACATTATAAACAGACACTTCAATTTTATTTATCTGTACAGAGTATCGATGTATAGATATCGATACCTCGGTGCTCAAAGGGCGTAAGCACCAAAACTCGATTTGGAAAAAACAAAAAAAATAATAATTTTCGACATAAATTTTTTTTATTTAGGGTCTATATAAATTATTCTAAGGCCAAAAGTTTTTTTATGCAGAACACTATAAAATTATATATCGAATAAATTTAAAAGTAACAAAAATAGCTTTCTCATACACCCTGTAAAATTGCATGTTTGAGGCGTTTACACCCCAAAAATCAATGGATGTGTGATGAGTAATGGTTATAACCGTCAGTTTGCCTATTAATTCTATCAGTTTATAGATAATTACTTTGTTTTGCTTCAGTTGATTAAATTTCAAGTAAACTTAATCAGCTGAACTGTTTACTTAATATTTAATTGCAATTTTATATGGACTTTAGAATTATATAGACTGTTATTAACTTAACATACCTTAATTTATCAACTCAGATAACTAATTATTTATTTATTTACTTGTGATTATTTTTTGTCTTATATACAAATAATAGCTTTAGCTTTACATAGGGAAAAGACAATAATAATCTACATATATGTATGTATGTAAACTATGTATGAAAATATTTATTAATAAAATGTTTTTTTATTCTTCGCAAACAAAAAAAGATTAGCATATAGATTTTCTTACGGTTCAAGGTTTACTAATTTTGAAGTTCAGTTTAAGGTTCAGTTTAAGGTTTACTAATTTTCAAGTTAAAACATAAAGAGTGAAGACCAAGCAGACACTAATCATGATTATAATAGCATTCGAGTGGATATTTGTGCTAAGTTTTCTTATAAGTATTACTTCAAGTAATACTATAAATAAATAGACTTCCGTTTAGTTATTTTTTACTTTCAGTGCCTGGAATTCGGTTTTTATTTTATTTGTTTAAATTTTGATTTTTGCACTTTTAGTGTAGACATAATAAGCAAGTAATTTGTAAGAAGAAAGTTTTTAATTATAACATATTCGACTAAGCCATTTATTTAAAAATAATTGTTGAGTTGTTAAAAACCGCTCGACCGATTTAGACAAAATTTAAATGGTACCACCTGGAAGTATTCACTTTGAAACAAAGAAAGAATTTTCCAAATCGGATCAAAGACGCCTGCCTGTCTTCCACTAATTGGCGAACATACATAAAAAAAGATCCGACGAATTGAGAATCTCCTCCTTTTTGGAAGTCAGTTAAAAAATATCTTCTATTTAGCCCACTCAAAATTTAAGAAAACATAAAAGGCCTAAACAAATCTTTACCCTCATAAGATGGAACGTGACTTCTAGACTTCATACAATCAACATTTACTACTGTCGAATTACCGTAAGAATGATCATGATAATGAAGAAATCTTCATAATAGTACATCTCAACCCGCTCCCGCCGCTAATGGGACAGTGCATTTACATTCCGGAAGACGACGAATGCAAAATAAGCAGTAACATAAATATTTTGACGCCACCTCGCATGCCTTATTAGCCGCGTTCCTTATTAGCCAGGTAGTTGAGAAAACAATTTATTTCGAACATACTTAAAGAACAGTGGAAGCTTTTTAGATGACGTTCTTATTTGGGCGAGTGGTCCCTAATTCGATTATCTGTCAGGTCTTAAATATGTATAACTAGCGACTTATCATTGCTTCGCTCGGATGCTTTACATGTCTAACAGTAACGTATATGTTGCTCTTGTTAAGTCATAATCTGTGTACTAAATGTTATCCAAATCAGTTCAGCTATTTTAGTGTAACAAACACATGCACACATACACACATCCACACACAAATGAAATATCGCATTTATAATAATAGTCCGATGAAGTGATAAATATTTTTTGACGATACGTTTGGCTCAGTTTGTAGTGACCCTACTTGCTGTGCCAGCAGTCGCGGGTTCAAGTCCCGCTGGGGGCATTCATTTTTGCGATGAGCATATATGTTTGTACTCCAGTAATGGGTGTTTATATTTATAATATGTATGTATTTAAAATTTTATATGTGTAGTGTATCAACTATAAAGAGTAAAGATTTTTCTGTTTGTTTGTTTGAACGCCAATAAGCTCCGAAACTACAGAACCGATTTAGATGAAATTTGGTAAGAAGATAGTTTGAGACCCTTTTTTTTTTTTATAAACCCCCGCCTTAGTGGGACGCCGCAGGATCGCTTGCGCATAACTACTACGGCGCCCCGGCGGCAGGTCTGCCTAAACGCTAGGCAGACCACCAAACCAATGGGGCTGCTCCACAGTCAACTCTGCTACACCAGAGAGGTACCCGGAGCAGCCCCATTAAACCTACCACCGCCCACCGAAGTGGGCCACCTCCAATCGGCTGCAGAGGACAGGGAGAGCGGCAACGCAACACCGACACTCCTCTTCCCCTGCAGCCCCACCGCGTCCGCCATCAAGCGGTGGCGGCCCCGCTAGGCCGCGGGAGATAGGGACGAGCGGCGCATCGCCATACCGACACTCCTCTTCCCCCGCGGCCCCCCTACCGTCGGCCCACCTCCGGACCAAGATGGCTGCCGACACCCCACGCCAGACGCAGGACCAGAACTGGCCCCGCTCCAGCCGCCGCACCGACGGGCTAGCCCCGGCAGCGCGGCCCGCGCAACGCCTCCCACTGCGAAACGGCCGGAGACACCGCGCTACCTCCAAGAAGGAGACGGCGCCCTCCTGACGCCGCTCCCCCCTCCCCTCCTGGCTGTTGGTCCGCGCCGGATTGCTCCGGTACCACAAGCTCCTGTCTGGTCCAGACAGTCGCGAGTGGTGTTCCCCTATCCGCCACCCGGGAGACGCGTCCGGTAGCAGTCAGCCTCTGCCCCGGAATAGTTTGAGACGCTTGGAAGGACATTGAATAGTTAATTTTTATCCCGAAAATAATCTCTTTGGGGTGAAAATAGAGATGAAAGTGTGTATGGGGAAGCGACGGTGAGCCGCTAGTTTCTCATAAAAATGAATTTTTGGAATTTATATCCATAAAATTTGTTAAGTAAAATAAAATTTGTAAGCACGTTTAAATAAAAACTAGATTCAATAAATAAAAATTGTTTTGACATCCCATGACATTGACCAAATATATTGTATTGTACTACTTTCACATAAATGGGGGAAACAGAACAATAAAATGCCCTACAAAGAACAGAGTATCGAAAATGTGAAGTACAATCAAAATAACGTTATTCACATTTTTGAATGCAACAAAGCAAAAGCCTACGTGACTGAGCATTTTAGACGATAAAATTTGTTAGTTATTTTTAAAATAATCACAAACTGATGGTTCTTGGTTCTTTATAGAAAAATTTAAAATAGTTTTTTTATATTTACTAGTTTTAGTCAATTTACAAACTTCTATATCTAGAAAATAATTTTTACATATTATAATAAAAAGTAACTTCGCTAAATCGATGTGCGCGTTTGACACAAAAAATACTGAACCGATTTTAACTAAATTTTGATAATTAACTAAATTTTGTGTTGTGATAACTTATTACTCGGATCAACTATTAGGAAACCTTTTACTATAGGAAAATCTTTCATTCCCACGGGAAAACACAATAACTGATTCTATCGAGTCGTTCTTAGAAATGTACATGTCTAACGCTGGCTAAACCTTAAGAGATACATCAAAACAAGAATCATGTTTAGTTCTGTGACACTACATATCTGTATTAAACTTTAGTCCGAGTACATATTATATTCTTAAAACCTTTAATTACAACACATCTACTCGTATACATGAAATAATATGAGTGAACTATCATAGAAAGGTTTGTTTAACTATTCCTAAGCGGATAAAGCTTACCACGGAGCGTAACAAAATGTGATAGATTTTAGTCGTGCTATTTTAGTTTAGCTATTTCTGTTGGCCTTGACATTGGCGTCTCGCTCCGGTGAGCGACTCCCGCGCACCTCGCCCCATAGAGTAAACACGGGTAGAGTGAGTTAGTTATTAGTTTTATTCAGATATTTTAATAATATGATAATTTTCATTATATTTATTAGGTAGTGTTTTAAATGTGTTTTAAATTAAAAAAAATACTCGGACTATATATGCTAAAGTTTATATGTACGTGTGTTTGTTACTCCTATATGCTGAATAATAAGACCTAGAGCAACACATAGGTAGAATTTGTTAGACTAGGTGTCTGATAAAGTCTTAGGGATGCACCTAAGCGAAGCAAGGGGAAGGTTCTAATCTTCATATATAATGGGTAAGGTATATTTATAATATGTATGTATTTAAAGTTATTTATGTATAATGTATCAACTATCTGGTATCCATAACACAAGCCTCGTAGCTTGCCATGGAACTAGATGGTGTTGTGTGTTAATGTCTTGACATATTTATTTATTATTTATGCCTAAAAAATAACAAACTGCATGAAAATGCTATGAAGCCAAAAATAAAATAACTTTTAGTAAAGAGTAAATATAAGAAAATATTAAAATTAACTACTGGAAGTTAACTAAACGTATGTTGTAATATCAACAATTTTCCAAGGTAACCTTGACATTGCGGACGTCACGCTTCAGTAACGACTCCCGCGCATCTCGCCGCGCCCGAGTACAGTGTAATGTATAAATATTAAATACATTAATATATCGTATGAGCGCATTTAATATTGATGGAGAAAACTTTCATCGGTGTCCACAGATTTTAATAGGATATAAAAATGATATATGAAATCTTTTAAAATAGCGCAGATCAGTTCTAGCGTACTTGTTTATAAGACATTAGAGCTTAGGGATTTGGTGTTTGATTTTGGTGCTATGTAAATATCGGCTATATGAATGATATTAAGGCTCAAAGGTTCAGAAATCTGTGGGTAATGAAAAACGTATGTAGAGTTTTGTGATCAAAAAACTGATTCACAGATTTATATGTCTTATATTATATATCAAAAGACAATGGTAGCCCAGTAATAACACACTCACTCGGGAAACCTAGTGAAATGGGTTCAATTCCCAAACATTTCCAATATGATTACCAGACTTACGGTGAACGACAACATCGTGAGGTAACCTGCATGTCTGAGATAATCAAGCAAGTTTTCGAAACACATTTGTGATGTCTGTCAACTCGAACTTCGCACTGTGGTCTAATCACCGTACATCGTAGTTAAGGAAGGCCCGTGCTCAGCAGTGCGATATTTTCCTTAGAAGTACTCATTACTTATAGTAAAAATTTTTTTAGAGACAGTTACATTGTTTTCAGTATAATATTGAAGCATTTTACTATATTTCAATTTTTCATATTTCACAAGATATGTCCATATATTGAATATATGCAAAACAATAACGAAAATTACAATATAAATTTGAATGAAAATCATAAAACACGTATACTAAATCATTATGTGGGCCTCTGCTCCGATCTATTCTGTGTCGGTCCCGACAAGGCCGCAGGGTCGACCCCACTGAGCCATGATGTGATCGGTATTGTACTTTTTGTAGCATCGCCATTATACGCGACGGTTATTTGTTTAAGTACCTACTGGCTATTATTAGTTTTGTATGATCAATCGTTTCAAACGTTTATCAGTTGATTTAAAAAAAATGTATGATATAAATCAAATAATGTAAACCAAACTATCACAAATCTAAGTTAAAATATAAAAACCATGATCGTGAAATTTTACGGTACAGTAGTATTTAGTAAATAAGTATTCAGCCCTTTATAACGCCCGACTGCTGGCCACGGGACTCGCTGCAATTCTCGTGGGATCAGGCAATAGTCCACCACGCTGGCCAAGTGCGGGCGGACTGCACATGTCTTTCAAAAACTTGCTATGTTATCTTAGATACGCAGGTTTCCTCACGATGCAATGTTTTGTTTCACCGTAATACAAGTGGTAATCACGTTGGAAATGATTCATTCGCACATCATAACAGAAGTACAAGACCTGGGATTTCGAACCCGCTTCACTCGCTTTCCCAAGTAAGCGCGTTACCACTGGGCTACTGGCCTATACTGCATAATTCTTGATAAACATTTTTTCTACACACTGACCTTTTCTAAGGTTGTAAAAAAAATCTTAAGTATTAATATACGTAGGTAGGTTCATATATTTGTAGAAGAGAAAGTTTTACATATAATATAATTTATTCTCCTTTAACTGGAGTATACTGTGATTAATATTCATTGCGGATTTAAGGTCGTGTTAGATTTCCCCAGGGAGACCATCATGTATAGACTTCGAAGGTAATAATATACGTATGTATAGAAATGTCAAATTTAATTGTAGGTATGGTGATTATATTATCTATACTTCTATACTAATAATATAAAGAGGTAAAGTTTGTGACGTTGTAGGGGTTAATCTGTGGATCTACTAAACCGATTTAGATTAAATTTCGTAAGAAGATAGTTTGTGAACCTGGGAACCACATAGGATACTTTTTATCCTGGAAATCATCCCTTAAGGGAGTGAAAATGGGGATGAAAATTTGTATGGGGAATCAACCTAGGGACGAACACGAGCGCAGCGAGGGTGAGTCGTTAGTTACTATATATCATCGTCTTCTCGTTCTTTCTTGCGAAGTAGATAGAAAAATTAATGTTTTAGCCTACTCTCCACTTTTTGTTACCTAACCAGGATAAATATCTTATTTACCAATACAATTATTGGAACAAAAAAGATATTGAACCTGCTACCTTCGATCTAGTAGCGAGTACATACGAGTATATACATATATAAGCTATAAATAAAAAAAATATTAAGTTTAGTTAAGATCTATATAAATAATAAAATCACATGAATTTAACCAGTAAAAGTTATTGCCAAAAACATAACTTAAAACACATAATTTACAACATCCCCACATCTGTTGCTGACAAAGACGTCCCTCGCAAACACGGTGTAGTCAAAATTCTAAACAATATAGGTACCAAGGGTTTAGTAAGCACTAGATCGAATCAAAGTCATGTGTGGGGTAAGGGAGGGAACAACAAATCGATTTCTATTTTCTACATTGTTAGTTGTAATTGTATTAAGCGACTATATATATATATATATATATATATATATATATATATATATAATTCAAATAAACCTTAATAAACCAAATATATGCGAATATACTCGTATATATACACATACATGGATATACTTAGTCTGTAGGCATATGGAATGCACATAAATTAATATTTTCATATTCTTTGATGCTATAGAGTATAGACAGTATGTTTGGACGACTTTATGCAACATTTTATATTTGTCGATTAATTTTATTTGAAATAAAAAGTTACATTTTTCTTTTATAAACATGCCTTTAGAAGCCAACCAACAACGAACAAACGTTCCTTACCTCCTCTTTCGCTAAATAAGCCAATACTACATTTTTTGATGTTGCTCACTGCTCAGAAACCCCGTCAAGGGGTCCCTGCCCACAGGCAGGGGACTGAAAGATTCTTACTCACTAAAACCATAGCGGAACCCTATCGACGTCATTACCGGACGTTGCGTAGCCAGCGCTGCATGCGCAACATAAAACATAACTCGCAAATATATGTTTATTTAACTTCATTCCATTACTTATGTCCAGACGAAGAATAAAATAGACGGTAGTTATAAAATCGCGACCCCCGTTAACACATCGTAAATGCGGCTTCTCAAATTCCATCGTTAAAACGTACAACGACATATACATCAAGAAGCCGGTATCAGAGGTTATTCCATTTGATCGATATCCTCCCCGGAAACAAGAATCTCGTAAAAGAACATTGCTAAAAGTAATCATAATTCTGTCGAAACCATGTTATTAAGACATATTTCTGCTTGATTGTCTATTACTATACGTATCTGGGTGGAAAGTCGACTACTAAAATTTTATACAGCAAACTTTTACTCAAGTTTTTTGTTGGAAAAAAATATTTTATCGTATTGATAGGTTTTTCCAATAATAAGCAGTTATAAGGCTGCATGTTACAAACTACATAAGCTATAATAATAGATTTAGAGACAGTTATACAAAGTTATATTTACATTCTTGTAACATACTAGGTACTTACTATCTATATTCGTACTAATATTATAAAGAGGTAAAGTTTGTGAGATTGTGAGTTTGTGACGTTGTAGGGGGTAATCTCTGGATCTACTCAACCGATCTAGATGAAATTTGGTAAGAAGATAGATTGAGACCTGGGAAGGACATAGGATAGTTTTTATCCTGGAAATCATCCCTTAAGGGGGTGAAAATGGGGATGAAAGTTTTTATTGGGAAGCAAACTAGGGACGAACCCGAGCGAAGCGAGGGTGAGCCGCTAGTATAATATATAAGCGTTGCTAAAGCTTAATAGATCTTTTTAAAAGGAATAATTTATAACACATTGTTTTCATATAGTTCTATTGGTTTACACTTTATGCGGCCAGTAAAGCTCCTAGTTGGCATGATTTTTTCCGTCATCTTCAACAATCATCGTCATATTCCAGCCTATTTACACCAAACCGCGTTGCTGTAATTTATTTTCTTTAGCTTAGGGGTACAATTTGTAACTTAATTTAGCTGTTTCTCACGTTATCCGGAATCCCTCTCCGAATATGAAAATCGTTAATTTTGCAATGAAAAAAGGAAATAATCGGGATAAAAACTACCCTATCTTTTAAGTTGGAACAAATAAGTTTAGAAAAAACACGAAAATTTAAGATCGGGATCCCCCTCGTATTGAAGGGAGGCCCATGTCCAGCAGTGGGACGTTAAAAAAAGGGTGAATACAAGATCGGATAAGTATTCAGAGTTCATCGCGGGCCAATATTTTTTTATATATTAAGACGTTAAATTTAAACGAAAACAACCATAAATCATTTAAATTTTAATTCAATCATACATTTAAGGTATATCCGAAGACAAATATTCAGTTTCATTACAGATAAGGACGGAGTGCTGTAAACGGGGGCGGTTTACGATCCACCTCTGTCATCACTCTGCGATACGCGATAACATCTTCTATTACCCTCTATTTCTCTTTCGTCTTAAAGTTCACTTGGCTCAAAATTGTACTATATACTCCAATGTATTGGTACTTTGTACATGAATTCATCTTTTTCATTTAAAATATGTTTATTACTTTTAGTTACGATAACACATTTGGTTTAGTGGGTAGTGACCCTACTTTCTGTGTCAGTGTTCCGGTTCGAGTCCCGCTGGGGGCATTGATTTGTGTGATGAGCGCGAATGTTAGTACTCCAGTCATGGGTGTTTATATTTATAATAGTTATAAGTGTATAATGTATCAACTATCTGGTATCCATAACACAAGCCTCGTAGCTTACCGTGGAACTAGATGGTGCTGTGTGTTAATGTTCCTACATATTTATTTATTTATATTTATAGCTACGCTTGTGGTACGCTCATTAAAACAAGCAATATAACTTTTTTATGTTTAAAAATAAATCAAAATTAGTGCAAATCAACAAACAAATTATCAATACTAATATTATAAAGAGGTAAAGTTTGTGAGTTTGTGACATTGTAGGGGATAATCTCTGGATCTACTGAACTGATTTAGATGAAATTCGGTATGAAGATAGTTTGGGACCCTGGGAAGGACATAGGATACTTTTTATCCCGGAAATCATCCCTTAAAGAAGTGAAAATAGGGATGAAAGTTTGTATTGGGCAGCATGCTATTATAATAATTTAAGATATGCTTCCGTTGGTATAGAATATAATAAGAATCACCGCAATCTGTCCAACACAGTTAGTATACACTTAACGTAAATTCATAGTACTTTAGTCAGAATATATTACAATGGTACTGTAATATGAAAAAGTCTCTTCAAAAAAAAAACAATATATTACAGACACTCAAGAACAACCATTGCTCAAACACCACTTGAGATTCGAGCATTTTCCTCACTTTCATCCCAACGTCAATAGTAATTCGTTTATTTCCAAATACATATGGATACAAAAGAAATAACAAAACCCTTTAACGTGTATATGACTGACGTCTCACAAAACGGCTCCTACCTGAGGCTTTATGATTACAATTTACTATGACACGGTACTCTCCTCTCAGCCGAGATTTTCTCGTTTCAAGATGCCAAAATTGACATTGGGCGTATCTAAAGACATTTTTTTAACCACTTATGCCAATATAAAGCTTGGATCAAAGAGAATTGATGTTAGTAAAAACGTTATGAAGGAAATGTTTGGAATATTTTAGTGATGTTACTTGCAATTGAATGACATGTGTTCAGGAAACGCTTGTATTTTAATAAAAAAACACGTCGAATATTACATAGTTGTTTATAAAATGTTAGTGATTGATAAGCTCAGGAAAAAGATTTTTCTATTTTCATGCGAGAATTTCCTCTTGGTCTTTAGCAAGAACATATTAAAGTACTTGATGTATTGCTATGAAAAAACTCAGGTTTTTTAAGATAACAAAGTACAAGCGAGCGAGCAATGAAGAAATAAACGCTCAAAATTTACATGACAATTTTATCACAGAATTTTTGAGGTTTATTTATTCTATACTGTAGATATATTCTAGTGTAGGTTGTGACCTCGAAGTTATATTGTAAAAAATCATCTATACCTATATAGGTATAGATGATACCTAAAATCAATCGCTGTTCGTTAGTCTCGCTAAAACTCAAAAATGCCGGGACCGGTTTGAATAATTCTTTTTTGTTTTATAGAGTGTGACAGCCGTCAGGGGTGGTTTAAGTATTAAAAAAAAACAGGGAAAAACAATAAGAAAAGCTGGAAAATAGAAAAGAAACCGTTTATTTTGTATCGAAATCACCACTTCGGATTACTTTCAATAGTAGACATACCATCTTACGCGTCAAGTTTAAATTGGAAAAAAATATAGTCTATGTATGTCCATACTAACTTTTAAAACGTACCTAGGGACGAACCCGAGCGAAGCGAGCGCGAGTCGCTAGTAAATATTATAATAAACATTCATACACGAGTTAAACCCGCACATAGAAGTCTCTAAGAATATATATATATATATATATATATATATATATATATATATATATATATATATATATATATATATATATAAGAAGTTTGTATCACTTCAAATATATGCATTATGCATAGGTATTCCACATGAGGAATCTTGAAAGGATTTTACTGCTGATTGAATGAGGTACAAACGTATTGAGTAATTTATGATGGAAATTAGAAAAAAATTTGCCAAGCAATATAAAGAAGTTTTTTTTTTTATTTAGTATAACCTTATTTGACTCGCAACTATTAGACACTGTGTTATAGAGAAGCCTCGCGATTCACCCTCGCTTCGCTCGGGCTAGTCCCTAAGTTGATTCCTCATACAAACTTTTATCCCCATTTTCACCCCCTTAAGAGGTGATTTCCGAGATAAAAATTATCTTATATCCTTCCTAGGGTCTCAAACTATCTTCTTAGCAAATTTCATCTAAATCGGTTCAGTAGTTTCGGAGCCTATTCGATACAAGCAAGCAAACAACCAAACAAAAAATATTTTCTCTTTATAATATATTAGTATGGAAAAGAGAAGAATTGCATAGAAAGTACCTAATTAACTTTTATTTAATTTTGATTCAATTAAAATTTATTAAAATTTATCTATTTTAGATCAGAGTATTAAACAAAACAATTTCAAAAATTTTTTTTAAGTAAAGATTTAAAGAAACACAAATAGTTAAAAAATAATAATACTGCTAATTTTGTAATATATTAATTTTACGACAAAGTTGCAAACTTAGCTTTGTACATATTTTATCCTTTTAAAACACTAGATAATTATAAGTGAATAATCCATATTTATAAGTAGTATACAGCCCTTTTTAACGTCCCACTGCTGGGCCCGGGCCTCCCTTCAGTACGAGGGGGATCAGGCCATAGTCCACCACGCTGGCCAAGTGCGGGTTGGCGTTTATAACGACTTATACATTAATAAAATATCATGTGCAGTTAGAAGTAAAGTAATTAAGAGAAGTAAGTTTTAGTAAAAAGAGAATTTGTAAAAGCTACGTCAAAATGTGTTAAGAACCAATCAAACTAGCTTATCGACTCAGGATGAGTGCAAAGTATCTATGTAAGTAAAACTTACTCGCAGTGTTACATCCGGGATGTAACTTAAATTAAGTTTTAATACTTAAAGTGATCTATTGATGTTATAATACACTACTTTATTTGTACGTGAGTGTGTATGTTTGTTTCTTATATATGCTGAAATAGCTGTACAGATTTGAATGAAATTTTGTATACAGATATATTATGACCTGGATCTGATCTGAAGTAACACAGGTTGCTGTTGGTAATAAAATTTGCCAAAAGGTGGCGCTACCTATATATCTATACTAATATTATATAACGATAAAAATTTGTTTGTTTGTTTGTACCGAATAAGCTCGGAAACTATCGGACCGATTTAGAGGTAAGAAGATAGTATTAGACCATGGGACGGACATAGGAGTTTTTATCCCGGAAATCATTTCTTAAGGGGTTTTGTATGGAGAATCAACCTAGGAATGAACCCGAGCAAAGCGATGGTGTGTCCGTAGTCATGTTATAAATATAAAGGCACCTAAGTACTCGAGCGAAGCAAGAGTAACTCACTAGTATGTATGTATATATTTTTCAAAGACTATGTCATTGACAACCTATTTACATGCACCCACCGTCCCAAACAAACCGCCTATAGTAGTGGAAGATCCGAAGTAAGATGACCCTTACCCATCTACTTACCGAATGAGATTTGTGTCCAATCCATTTGCTGTAATTGTTTTTATATTCAGTTAAACACAAAATACTTTACAACCGGTAAGCAGAAGTAGGATAGACGACCATACTTCGGATCTTAGACTATAATATAATCTACACATATAAATAAAACTGAAGTGTATGCCTGTGACTTCAATTTTTTTTTTTCTCAAAACATATAAGAGTCATTTATGTTATAGTACTTAAATAACCCTTTTTTTTAAATTGTATGTTTCTTTGTATTCTGTTTATCTAGGGAAATCTTTAGAACGGCTTAACCTATTCTAATGGGACTTTCACTGAAAGTTAGAGGATTTCGTATGGGTTCATATAGGGTTTGTTTTATACCGGTAATATTTAGAGATCCAGCGCGAAAACCGAAAACCCCTCAAATTTACTTGGCTATATAATCCCTTAATTATATAAACTGAACGAGCGAAGCTAGGAGAAACGCTTATACAAAATAAACATAAACAATTTACGCATTTAACTATAACTGTCGATTTCTCCTATTCAAATGCAACACTAGTAGCGTCCCTTTTAATATCAACTATGCATAATGAGAGTTTCATTGGCTCGTAAACATTTTATATCGGCTAGAATTGTTACGACAGCTTGATTTGTCATTTCGCGTGAACGGATATTGTGAGCGGTAAGGCGGTTACAGCTCAGTAAAATTGAAATGACTGTCCATAGATTTGAGCCTATATACAATTTATTTATTATTTATAATAATACTATATTTATATGGTGAAGTAAAACATCGTGAGGAAACCTGCATATCTGAGAGAACCTAGCAAGTTTTCGAAAGACATGTGAAGTCCGCCAACCCGCACTTGGCCAGCGTGGTGGACTATGGCCTGATTCCCCTCGTACTGAAGGGAGGCCCGTGCCCAGCAGTGGAACGTTAAAAAGGATACTCAGGATTAGAGTATATTTGTGTAAATGGAAGAAGTTTTAGAACCGGTTCTATGAGTTTCAGAGATTATATCCCACATTCAAACGAATAAACAAATTTTGTGTGCTTATATATTTTGTATATAATATATTGTATGTATACGTAAATCCGGTCCATTCATTACCAAAGTAACAAGCTTAACTAAAATTATACTGTAAAGGATTTGAAGAGGATTCAAAACTAATTTACAAGTGTATCAAGGTAAATATGGTTAAAATATATATTGGACGATGCTACTAGAATACGATATATGAATGCTTCATATGAATCTAGCGAATTGAAAACCAATGATAGCTTAGAATTAGCCTGGTCTTACATTCATTCAACTAGCTCTTATGCTATTTGCACCATAATAAATTATCTCCTTAATCTTCTATAAAAATAAAAATGAATGTTCGTATGTCCTCTATGCATTCCTAAACCATTGAAACGATTGTGATGAAACTCTGGCAGGCTATTCTATATACGCATGCGAAGGTTCCTGGCACAAAAAAATATTTTTTTCTTTGCAAGTTTGTCTTTTATGCGTTCTTAAACCATTCAAACTTACTCAAGTCCCTAGTATCTATACTAAATAAAAAATGTTATGGAGGTGCATATTATGTTAATTTTATATACCTTAATGTCTTGAATAAATTCTTATAATATACTGACGAGACGTGGCCGATGGCATACAGGACGGCACAATATAATTGACCCAACAAGTGTTTCCTATAGGGCATCCATTAAAAAGTTGAATCCTACATATACTGTTATTTTCAAATATTTCATACTATTCATTGCTAAGAAGATTTAATCAATACTAAAAACACCCACATTTGAGAACCTTGCGTTACGCAAAATAACAAACATATCGTCGTCTCAGTGCTTATTTGTCCAAAGGACCGCTGAGATTCTTTCGCCATTTCTTCTCAGGTCTGAGGCTTCTTCTTTCCAAACTGATAGGAGACTTATGAAGTTCAGTAAAGAATTGTAATGATTTAATGCTGATAAAATATTTTGAATTTTGGACCAATTAACCACAATTCGTTCATGGGACCAATTTACCGAAACAGTTATTATTACAGAATTATTGACTTTTAAACGTCAATTCTATTTGTAATAAATACACATTTTACTTTAAAAAAAATGTGTATTTTATTCTACGTATGTATGTATATAAATATTAGAAATAAAGGCTTGTTTTTAAATAGAGGAAAAAAACCGTCTACTATACAGTACAACAAGTATTGTTAGACCAAATAAGCACTAAGCCGAAGATTTAGCAAGTACTGCTATGTGGGTACTTAAGAGGCATGTTATATGTAGTATGTACAACTCAGAACAAGTAATCGAGAATTAAATAAGGTAACACCCCGCTACCTAATCATAAATCCGAGTTTCATAACATTTACGACTCGAAACTCATCTGCAAAGTTCGCAACACGCAATGTTATGCCATTTGCTACCAAGATATACTAAGTTTCGTGTGATACGTGGCCTAATTAGGCAGCTACATTGGTATACTCGTGTTTATCTTGTATTATAATATGTGTGTTTGTTTGTTTGCTAGTAGAGGGGTAATATTTGATATAATATTTATTTTGAGATGTTAACACACAGCACTAGACTAGCCAGGCTAGTGTTAGGGATACTAGATAGCTGATACAAAACATATATAAAACTTTAAATACATACATATTATAAATATAAACACCCATGACTGGAGAACAAACAATCGTGCTCATCACACAAATGAATGCCCCCAGCGGGACTCGAACCCGCGACCGCTGGCACAGCAAGTAGGGTCACTACAAAGTGAGCCAAACGTGTCGTCAAATTATATAAATTTAAAATTAGTTGTACTAAAATTACGAGTTAGTTTTATTGATGTATCATAAGTTGTATAGTGGATCATAAAGCCGTTCACACTTTTGTTGAAGATTGTTATGTCTAGAGTCTATAGACTCTAAATAATGAGCTTTTAGCGATTCTTAAGTCTTACCATATGCCTTATATATTAAGAAGACTGGTATATAATTGCATACGCCGTTTATATTCTATTTATTTAACAAAGTCAAAATAAACAAAATTCAACATAGGTACATAATTAAACACATAACCCTCCTTTAGGCTTCGCCGCAGTCGGGTAAAAAAAGATAGAAAATCAGTTAGATCGACGGTGAGGTAATAACAATCAAATTAGCATAAATAAAACACACTTAAAACTAAAGTTAAATAAAATATGAAAATTTTGAACAACATACAACAAACTAATTAAGGTCTGCCACAACAATGTAGCAAAATTTTATATTAAAAATTGCCCCATCTGGGATTGAACCTACGATTAGGCCAAATCTGCATACACACTTTGCAACTACTAGAAGAGATATCCAGTATCCCCTACTACCGGTTATCTGACCGAGGTTGAACTACACGAACTGAGAATTGTAAGCATCGAATTTTGTGCGAATTCACATATTTTGGGTAAATTAGGCGATTGTATTGTCGGTCATTCACCCGGAGGTCAAATGAGTAATAACGCAAATCAGTTAGACTTTAATTACGTAACACGAACTTATAAAACCGTATTACGTCCGATACTAGCCGATGTACTATTAATGCATAATATACGTGTATCATGTAACTAATAATTTTCTATTCTAATTGCTGTAAATTATAATTATTGTGGAAAATATGTTTAAAATGTTGTTAAATTATTCTAACAAATGGTAGTAATTGAACCAAAAAAAAAACAAAAATAAATAAAAGCTCCAATTCAGATAATAAATAATGCTTACAATTTTATATTTTATAGTTGCCTAAATATTTAGCAATGCCTAGAACGATGATGTAATTCGAGTGATTTATATGAAGCTATTTTCTTAAGTTGTATTCCTACTGGTTATAGCGAAGCTTTTTAGGGTTCCGTACCCGAAGGGTGCAAACAGAACCCTATTACTAAGCCTCCCATATCCGGCCGTCCGTCTGTTAGAGAGTTGTATCTCATAAACCGTAATAGATAGAGAGTTGAATTTTTCACAGAGTGTGTACTTCTTTTGCCGCTATAACAATGAATAATAAAAAACCAAGATGGCGAATTTCAAAAAGGATGCCGTGCAAATAAAAAAATGGTACGAAACCCTTCGTGTGCGAGTCCGACTCGCACTTACCCGATTTTGCTTATCTATTACCATGTGTATTCTATATATAAATAGGCAAAAAGAAAAAAGTTCAGTACCGTCATCTCCTGTGCTTGTCACCTGTTTTTTTTTGTTTAGTAGCCCTTAATGTTTTTTATCATTCGGTACATCTAAACAAACAAACATCCATCCATACTAACTTTCACATTTATATAGTAAGTAGTAAGATGCCTCGGTGGTGTAGTGGCTAGCATGTACGGCTGCACACCCGGAGGTCCTGGGTTCGAGTCCCGGGTCGGGCCAAGTTTAGTTATTGAGTCTTTCTATATATTAAGCCTCAGTAACAGCCCGGAGTTGGGAAGTTGGAGGTGTTTCACCCCCGTGCCTCGGAGAGCACGTAAAGCCGTCGGTCCTGCGCCTTAACTCTCACCGGTCGTGTCGAGTGGTCGTCCCACCGGAGTATGAGAGTGATAGGAATAGAGAGTGCACTTGTGTCTGCGCGTACACTTGTGCACTATAATATCTCCTGCGCAGTTGGCTAGTCTCAATGAGATTGGCCGCCGTAGCCGGAATCGGCTAGGAGAACATCATCAGTAAGATAAGATTTAAGAAATAAATAAAAACTCATTTTAACATTATTTGTTTTGCGAGATTAAAGAATTATGATCGCGTTTTAACTTACGGCTACTGCAGTTACTGTTCTTCATCTGGCTTTGACAAATGGTCGTTTTTGACTTTAAGCTTGTCTTTCCAAGAAGAAAAATAATATGTTCCAAGAATTCGTGTATGGACCGTGTAAATATGCATGTCAAAGCTTTAATTTTTAAGATGTCATGTCGAACTTATTATTGGATTGTAATTAAAAAAAAAAACGAAACATGAAGTATTTAATTAGAGATTTAGAGGGCTCTATGGATATACATGCACTATTTGATTGGGTGGTAAAGTGTTGCCAGTTTCATTTCATATGTTATATTAAAATGCTTAAGAAACATGGTTAGTTAGGAGAAAAGTATGATGTAAGAAAGCAATAAAATAAAAAAAAACGTTATGTTTTAACGTTAAAAAGTATCTTGTATGTTGACCCGGATAACCAGTTATCACCATATCCAAAATCTGTCCAGTGGTTTTCTCGTGATACAGTCACAGACTATCGCATATGAATCGCTAGTATTATATATTATGTGGCTATATATTTAACATCACTGCATAGTATAAAACAAATTCGCTTCCCGCTGTCTGTCTGTCTCTATGTATGATTAGATCTTTAAAACTACGCAACGGATTTTGATGCGGTTTTTTGAATAGATAGAGTGATTCAAGAGGAAGGTTTACATGTATAATACATGCATACTATAGTACAGAAAAGCTGGGAAATTCAAAGATTTGTATTTCATACTTACCGTTAAAACGTACCTAGGGACGAACCCGAGCAAAGCGAGGGTGAATCGCTAGTTTTGTTATAAAATTCTTATAATAAAAAAAACTTATTTTGTCTCTCAACGCAAATTCACTTGAAGAAGTCAAACGTAAGCAATCGAATAAATATTTTCATCTCAAACCTAATAGGCAAAAATGCTAGGTATCTGAGAGTTTTTATTGGAAAACGTGCCTATCTGCCCGTAAGCCATCCCTTACTTTGTATGCCATTTCTGTTTGATTAAAGATAAACCAAGTGTTTTGTATTTTATTTAACTTGCAATAGTGAAGATATTTAGAGGGCTGTATGGATAGAATATTTAAAAATCTATTATTACGCATTATTTTATTGATTATTAGCGATTTATCCTTACTTCGCTCGGCTGCATCACTATATATCAGGGCTTCCAGATCGTATAATTGTATACGTAAATTGTAAAATATGGTTATTGTTCTTACGTATTTTTTTTATTAAAAAAAAAATTATTCGTCACAGACTATTTCTCAACAGTTTTGATAATTTGTATAATAAAATTTGATTTGGTATAATTCAAGTGAGCCAGCGGTGTATAATAAGTTGACTCTACTGGCAGCCCTGCCATGTATATACTCGTACGTTTTTAATCGATATAAATAGTTATTGTGACACCTTAAGAGATCACACATGGTATATGAAATTATAAATTCAAATTTAGCGTAATTTTCAAGGATTTTCGATTTTCGCCTTGGAACCCTAAATACATATTTCCGGAATAAAGCAAACCCTATACATATGTACGCCTACAAACTCCTCTATCTTTTCTCTCACTCTTTGAGAAGATCCGACGAGACCGTTGCCTTTTTAAATATCGAGTTACCAATGTTCTCAATCATCACAAATTATTTACTAGGGATATAAATTGTTGGTACATACTATATACTCCGTATTGCGCGTACTAAGACTTAAAATCCTGATTATTACAAAAAAAAACCTTTACGTAAAATCAAACTACAGTACACACTCTTGTATACCCCGGCATATTTCATTTAACCACGACGGTCATACCACTCGAGTCCAATTATAAAAAATAAATGAATAAAGTTAAAAACAAAATACGCAAATCCCATGTTAATAAATAAGTGATTTATACGTTACTAGCGACTCACCCTCGCTCCGCTCGGGTTCATCCCGTTTCGTCATCATTACGTTTTAACGTTTAGTATAGATTTTTCAGAGATGAGACATTTTCCCGCAGTAAAAAGGATCCTATATTTTAACTCCGTTAACCAGCTACCATCATACGAAATTTCATCAAAATCTGTCCAGTGGTTTTCTTGCGATGCGCTCCCAGATAGACAGACAGACAGACAAAAAATCTAAAAACTATAGATTCGGCCTCTGTATTGATAATAATGACTATTTCAATAAGATTTTCCAAAAAATATTTAACGTACAGATTCGACTTAGTTTGAATTTTATTCAATAGATAGATCTATAAGATAAATATGAATGTTACAGAATCAGTGTCAATGACCGTTCGATTCGGACGAAGGCGATTGATAAGCGAAATCGAGGCGTAATATGATTTATTATCGTAATAAAATGATAACATGCATGCACATTGCACATGCATTATGTAACGTACCTACTGAGCAGGTTTTGTTTCAGTGTAAATTACAATTTTAATAAGTACCTACAACCACACTTATCCATACATACTAATATTATTATAAATGTGAAAATTTGTGAGGATGGATGGATGTTTGTTACTATTTCACACCAGAACGGCTGAACGGTTCTGGATGAAATTTGGCACAGAGATAAATTATACTCTGGAATAGCAAAAAGTTTACTTTTTATCCCGGAAAAATATCCGTTTCCCGTGGGATAAATTAGTTATCGACTTATTTACATAAAAATGACCTTTGAGATTCTTTTACGATCGTTATCGCTAATAGAAAATTAAAAATTTCTTTATTATTTAGAATATGTCCCTCCCATATTTCTTTAGTTTTTTATAAGATACTAGCGACTCACCCTCCTTCGCTCGGGTTCGTCCCTAGCTTGGTTCCCCATACAAACTTTCATCCCCATTTTCACCCCCTTAAGGGATGATTTCCGGGATAAAAAGTATCCTATGTCCTTCCAAGGGTCTAAAACTATCTTCTTACCAAATTTCATCTAAATCGGTTTAATAGATCCAGAGATTACCCCCTACAACATCACAAGCTCACAAACTTTACCTCTTTATAATATTAGTATAGATATAGATTGGACTTGACTCTCACTTTGACTATAAGTACTGGACTTTTGGTTTGTTTCTCAGAACTGGTGACAGAATCGATGACGTTAAATAGAAGTAACAAAGTAACATTTTTCATGCCAAAAAATTTTTACTTTACTATCTGTTATTTCTGGGACATCAACATTTTGATCGCAGGTCATAATCCTAAAATATATTTTATGGAAATCGGTTCAGTGGTTTCGAAACGATAATATTTTATATGTGGACCTGGTTACGCAATCTTATACATTTCATCGAACATTGAAAATAATAAAGGTAGATAAATGAGATAAATTGACACTGTTAACTGAGAAAGAGTTTAGCTGTTTTCATTGAAAATTCATAATAATAATAATATATAATACATAATAATTCGTCCGTCTGCTGATCACAAGCATTACCTCAAAGGGAGGGTGACGGGTCTTATAATATTAAATGAGCAATTTTTGTATAGATTTATATCTTCTAGTATATAAATATCTTTCGTGTCAGGGTGTTTGTGGTCGAACTCCTCCGAATCGGCTCGACCGATTTTAATGATTTTTTTTTGTATATTTGGTAGGTATGAGAATAGGTCGTAAAGTACTTTTCACCCTCCTACCCCCACCCCCGATTTTTTAATCGCTGTTTTAGTATTTCATTCATAACGCCAAAGAGTTTTTTTTGTAAAAGGAACGCGGGCGTAGCCGCGGGTTATGCTAGTATTATATTACTAGCATTGCCCGCGGCTCCGCCCGCGTTCAATGACCAAAAACCAAATTCTTAGGTTTTACATATTAGTAAACTCTTACATTGCAGTTTTGTATTTTTTCTCAGAAATGATATTTTACCGTGGTAAAAAGTATCCTACATGTTGACCCGGATAACCAGCTATCACCGTACCAAATTTTATCAAAATCCCTCCAGTGGTTTTTCTGTGATGCAGTAACAGATAGACACACAGACACACAGACAAAAATTCTAAAAACTATAGATTCGGCCCCTGTATCGAATATAATGTTTATTTCAATAAGATTTTCCAAAAAAAATTTAATGTACAGATTCGGCTTAGTTACAATTTTATTATATGTATAGATAATATTATTTTGTATTTAAAATTTCATGTATGTCGAAAATGGCTTTAACAGTTTGCATCAAATTTTGTATTTAAATATAGATTTGTTTTTAAGTTTATCTATATAGGTTTCTTTTCATGAAAAACGCGATTTTTATCCTCTTTTTCAAAATACACAATTTTACTAAAAAGACGCCGAACAAAGCTCGGTCGCCCAGGTACTACTCCACAAGGCAAGAAATACGGGTTGGAGTTTTATACACCTATTTATAAAACTCGTTAGACTCTTTTAGATACGAAAGTTTCCTCATGGTGTTTTCCTTCGCCATAGCAAGAGGAAGTCTTGTCAAACTAATAAATTTAATTACTATTCAATAAAATTAATCACATATATTTTATTATTTATAACCCAAAAACATTAAAAACACGCAGGCAAAGCCGGAAGAGTGTGATGATTTTGCTGAATAATTTTATAGACATTGCGAAGACGTTGAACACTTCGCGTATGAGATTGCCTTGCGAGAATAATGCCCGATTTCACCAACGTCACCTAAGTTTAAGGGATCCCCTAAGCATGGTTAGGGGGCTGTTAGGGGGCAGTTTCTGTTTCACCGACAGTTAGGGGTCACCTAAATATTAAAAGGCCCCCTAAATTTAGGTGCTCGAAATATGGGCTTAAAGACGATCGTAAAACGAAATTTAATTAAGGGGCTAGTTTAGGGGACTTTTAAGCTAGGGATCCCATACGTAGGTAGTACCTTATGGGTTGTTGGTGAAATCGGGCATAAGATTAACATATTAAAATCTGCATTATCAAATTACTCTACCTTCTATCTCATCCTCAAAATACGTTGACAATAAACTAAGGCTACAATAAACTAACAATATTTCAACGGAATCGCTTTCCTAAATTATGAAAACGGCCCCGATGGTCTCAGGACGTACATAAATCTTTTTTTAAGTAGTAACTTCTACTTGGCAGCGTTGAGAATTAACTGCTAGCTTCATTGTTAACGTGAAAAACATATGGATTTATAACAGCATCCTGAAAGTTATAAGTGTCTTAAATAAATTTAAATCTAAATTTAAAAAATCGGTCAAGTGCGAGTCGGACTCGCACACGAAGGTTTCCGTACAAGAATCGTTTTTTTTTTAAATTAGTATGGCAGCCTTTTTGGATATCGCCATCTTGGTTTTTTATTATTTATTGTTATAGCGGCAATAGAAATACACACTCTGTGAAAATTTCAACTCTCTATCTATTATGGTTCATGAGATACAGCCCTCTGACAGACGGACGGACGAACGGACAGCTAGCGGAGGCTTAGTAGGGTAATAGGGTTCCGTTGTCACCCTTCGGCTAGGCAACCCTTAAAAGTCCTATAAGTGACTGTACCATACTACTAAACTGCGTGAAATTGTTTTTTTTTTTTCATATGGAGCTTATTAGTCGAGGAGTGATAGGTGTATTTTTTAATGCTTGGTGATTCATTGGTATAATAGTTTATACATATCAAATGAGAACAAGTGTTATAACTTTTAGTGATTTTTTTTTAATATTCTATGATTGTCTTATGAATTAAATAGAAAATATTATCTATTAGCACACAAAAAGGTCGAGGTGAGGCTCTTGATACCAAACACCATCTACTTTAAGCTTCGTGCACTAAAGACCTTCCAAATTGCCAACATTTTCGAAACACTTGAGATTCAACATGAGCCCCCTTTGTATTGCAGACGCTGATAGCGCGATGCACTCTCGGCCCCTTGTAAAAAGCGTACCGGTGTATACTGAAATTGATTTCGATAAAAAGATTATATTTTCTATACTCATAAAAAATTCACAACGATTTTCAAACACTTTCCACTCCGCTGTATTAATTCTGATGAAAGGTTTGTATTTTTTTCTCTCCTGAAGAACTCAGTTTGTTTTAAGCAACTTCCTCTCCTCTATTTTATCGACTTCCTTAAAAGATAAAGACAAAGTTTTATTTTTTTCATCAATATGCTTTAGAATCTTCGTGGTGCAATGATTAACAGACATTGACTGTCTATTGGCAATGTCCCGGGTTCTATTCCGACTGAAGTACACGTAAGTATTTACTTGATGGACTTGACATAAATGAAAGTTTATGGAATTAGCAATATTTTCCCTGTAGCGCACTTATATGTGTAAATTATATATAATTTATTATAAGTGAAAAAAATGTGAATGAGTGTTCGTTACTACTTCAGGCTGAACAGGTTTGAGTGAAATTCGGAATAAAGATAGCTTATGTCCTAGATTAACATATAGGCTATTTTTATCGGCATATCACATGAGCGGAGGGTTATTCCCAAGGAGGGTTGACGTCAGGCAGGCGGCCGGTCGTAAAACTTTTGCCAAATCCTATCAGCAGTACAGAAGATGTACTGCGCCGACCCCAAGTGATTGGGAAATGGGCAGGAAGAAAAAGAAGATCACATAAGTGGAGCCGCGGGTGAAAATATAGTTCTGTATAGCACAAAGTGACCGCTAAGAGGAACAATCAGTTCTTAGTTTTTCATCGAGCTACAGCTTTCTTTCATCCGACAATACCCGGGAATTTGAACTTACGTCTACTGGCATAGTATTCCTTTTCCTACCACTTCTGCCCAATATCTATCTATACATATAATAAATTCTAACTGAGTTGAATTTGTACATTGAAAATTTTTTGAAAAATCTTATTGAAATAGTCATTGTTATCGATACCGAGGCCGAATCTGTAGTTTCTTGAATTTTTGTCTGTCTGTCTGTCTGTCTGGGAACGCATAACGAGAAAACCACTGGACAGATTTGGATGAAATTTGGTATGATAATAGCTGGTTATCTCCTGGTCAACATATAGGATACTTTTTACTCCGGGAAAATATCTCATCTCTGAGAAATCTATACAAAACGTTAAAACGTAACTAGGGACGAACCCGATCAGAGCGAGGGCGATTCGCTAGTGACGAAATAAAAAAGTAAATAAACCAAAATATTTAAAAACTAATAAACTACGAGTAAATCAACCAAGCCAGCCTCATATTATAAGGTCACGACCGTTCAAACTTTAACATTAATTATAAAGCATCTTCCAGTAGTTGAAGACGTTCAGAATTATTTATGGCGACCTTTGCCTGATTTTGCTTAAATATTCTTTTAACGGAGAAACGCTAGGGGCGAAGATTTATTACTATAATCTGTCATATATTCTTTCGAAACGAAAATCAAAGAATGTCTTAAAACGGCACAGTCTTATAGTGGGGTAAAAATATTATTAACATTCTGAAATAAAAATTATTATAATGATGTTTTTATATGATAAGAGTAATGCAGTGACAATATTATTTCAACGTTTTAAATACAACCATAATGGATGAAAATTGGTGTGTTCCGTTACCTTAATAAAATTTTGCTTTTTAGACTGTACTTAAACATAAAATCTTTAAACAATATTTTTATATATAGACTAGCGACTCACCCTCGTTTTGCTCGGGATCGTCCCTACTTACGTTTAAACGTTTAGTATAGATTTCTCAGAGATGAGATATTTTCCCGCAGTAAAAAGTATCCTATATGTAGACCAGGAGATAACCAGCTATCATCATACCGAATTTCATCAAAATTTGTCCAGTGGTTTTCTCGTGATGCGTTTCTAGACAGACAAAAATTTCTGAAAACTATAGATTCGACCTCTGTATCGATAGTAATGAATGACTATTTCAATAAGTTTACCCAAAAAAATTTTTTAATTTACAGATTCGACTCAGTTAGAATTTTATTATATGTATATAATATATAGATTAGAAAGTAAAATATGTATATAATAAATGTATACTAAATATATAATTTAAAATTTTTAAAGCGAACATTCACCTGATCTTGTATAATAATAGATTTTCATTTTCATTTACCATTCATTACTATATATTTTCTCATCTCAATCGTATTTTAGATCTGAATGAGGGTCAATTTAGCGAATCTCCAGTAATAACGCCAATTACGACTTATTGTACACACTTAATGAGTCTTAGCTATTGAAATTGTTAAATTACACTGATATTCCTTTGTGAAACTAGCACGTAGAAATTATACCTATACAGTACACGTACAAGCGACTAACCCTCTTTTATCTATATAATATGTCAGCGCCATCTTTTAGTTAAATTCATTACTAACTGTAGCCTGTGTATTACTACAGGTCGTTGTCTATTTTTGTACTCAAATCCGAACAGCCGTTTCAATGTTAAAGAGGAACGAACATACACACACAATCTATCACATTTTAATAAAGTGTAATATTTGTTTTTATTTCAAACTTTTTATAGCCTTCGATGCTTGTCTACTTACATTAATATTATATTAATATATAATATAGGTGTACTTACCGACGACGTTTCCAATGCTTTACAGCAATCACGGGAAAGACTAAGGTTTTGGACGTCTCAAAGATCATTGTATAGTTGTCACAGACAGCACCCACCCACAAGTGTTTATGTTTGTTTGTGGAACGTGGGGTACCAAAAATCAAAATAAATCCGCGAAAAAATCCAAAATGATAGTTTTATTCGTAATTACATTTCTTTGAATTGAAAGAATATTATATTTAAAATACCCTAAGTCTAGTTTTAATCCAAAATTATTTTAAAAGATAATAAAATTTAATATTCCACGTTATTTATACATAAATATAATTTTATACGTAGTTCAGACTTTACTCACGGACTCGAAACTAAATTAACATATAATAAAACCTGTCAATATTCATAAATTATTGCGGTCAACAACACTTTAATGTCGAAAATAACAATTTCAAGTAGTGCTAATGTACACAGCTTATTGCGAATTTAAAAAAAAATTGTACTTCTAATATAATCTTTAATTAAAACCTTATTCCTACATGAAAATTAAAAAAAAATAAAATTATAATATACGACATAATTAAATATTTCATATTTACCAATAATGTACCTTTAATATTTGAGGAGACAGCGTCATTTGATCAGAATCTGTCTTTAACGCTTTAATTATGTTGCCTTTAAACAGCTTACCTTAGTAATAACGTAGTTCATTCAAATTTAGTCAGAGAAAATGATTAGAAGTAAATATAATATCTTTTAATTTGTAGTAATATAGTAAATATAATATATTACATCAAACACAAATAACGATTCGCCCTCGATTCGCTTCGTAACTCCCCATACCTATATAAAAACTGATAAGGTTTGTATTTCCTATAGAAAAAGTTCTTTTCCGGAATAAAAAAAAAATACTTGATATACTTTGACGACACGCTTGGCTCAGTTTGTAGTAACCCTACTTTCTGTGCCAGCGGTCGCGGGTTCGAGTCCCGCTGGGGGCATTCATTTGTGTGATGACGAATGTTTGTACTCCATATATCATAACACAAGCCTCGTAGCTTACCATGGAACTAGATGGCGCTGTGTGTTAATATCCCAACGTATTTATTATTTATTACTATACAATATGAGGTTTCCGCGTAAGCACGCGTTAAAATACATGAAAGCGTTCTAGAATCTAGCTCGAACAAAAACAGACAAAAGCTTCTGCCTAGCTTTTTGAACTCATAGACATTCTTCAATAATATATAAGCCCAGATTAGACATTAACAGTATATAAATAAATAGAGTAAAGTAGGGAGATATGTAATAACCTTGTCAGCTCACTAAAGCGATCAGTCAACGTGTCACCGCAAATTGAATCGCGCTGTAATATTTAACACGGTGCCCTCCCGAATTACTTCACATATGGGAACGTGTTGCATAATATCTAATATATTACGTTTTAAAATACCTTTAACAAACATTAAACATGTGATGGTCCAGGGTAAGCAGAAAGATAAACCGATAATCAAAGCCGATTCTAAATATTATCGATAAGGGAAAATTCTTGAACGTCAATATTTTTTATTCAACTTAACAAGATCACACTTGATTACTGTATGTTAGAATTCCATCTTTGGTTCAGAAGGAAAACTGAATTGACACGGTGGTAACGTATTGGCTTCAATTATAATATAGCGATAGTTATAACCTCTATGGCCGTTGCAGCGTTATTTGATTATTTAAATCTATTTATTGGAAATAGGGAATAAAAATCATGCATTCCATTGAACGCCTTTTAATGCCACTATTTTTTATTTTGCAGAATCTGTCACAAACGTAATTTAAAAAAAAGTTAATAAAAAGTCTTAATAGACACAGAAAAATAAAAAAGGTCGTGTGTACATATTTGTGTATGTATTTATTTGTGCCTACACCCCGAATAAAGCAACTGTCTTATATTTTCAAGTGCGAGTAATTTTCAGCATCATACCATTTGTCTTACGATGAAGACAGCCATCCCATTCAAACGATATGTAAAGTCCACCAACATGCACTAGGCCAGCGTGGTGGACTATGGCCTGATCCCCTCGTCAAGTATAAAAAAGGTTTTCAACCGACTTGAAAAAAATAAGGTTCTCAATTCGGCTGTATATTTTTTGTTTTACCTCAGAACTCTCTCATTTATTAACCGATTTGGACAATTTTTGTTTTGTTTGGAAGTGTATACTTTCAATTTGGTCTCACTTAAATTTAAATAAATATGAGTGATATATTTTATTGGACATATAATCGAAATTAGAAATCGGTGCCAGCCAATACAAATTAAAGCACGCCCACTTTAAAAATATCGTATTATCTATAATAAATGAAAACTATCAATCAGTTATTTTTAGCTTTTTAATGTTATACTCGAAGTCGGTTTTTATTAAAAAAAATATTAAGAAAATGGCTGTCTAGTATTAACTTTAAATAAAATCACCATAAAACTACATCAAGTTTCCAAACCCATAAAAACTTTGAACTTACGTTTAACCATAATTACATAGTTTTACACATATTCGGCACATATGTAGCATTTACTCGTAGTATAATTAAACCGACCAAAAGCTTTAATTTTGAGCGTAGTTATTCATTATCTTTTTAATTTAATATACAGTCTTAAAATGTCAGAAACGAAGCCATTTGAAGTGTTTATGGTGAGCTATTACCAGAAGATTATTTTGTAAGTCGTTACGTAGAAAAGTGATTGCGTTTTCAAATCTGGTAAATGTATTTTGTTCATCGAAAATCGAGTGTTTTAAAACAATTATCATTTAGCAAAAATCCTAAGTTTTTGTTACAGTGATATAATGATATCTTTCTAATCGATTTCGCTTACGGCAGCCAATCTCGCTCTCTATTTCTTTCATGTTCCGGCGACATGAAAATTCAACTGGAGTTATGGGAAATAAGGCGCAGTACCGACAGCATGACGTGTTCTCTAAGATATGGGGTTAAACACCGTCTACTACCCAACTCCGGGCTCTGATTGGGTTTTCTTGACAAAATAACTCAGTAGCTATTCAATAATTATTATTTTTACCCGACTCGGAACTCAAACCCATACATGCCAGCCACTTGGCAGTCAACTGCGATATAAACAGACTATAATAAAGCAAAATCGAATATGCGAATTATCCCAAAATCCATATATTCATATATAAAACTCGTCCCAACTCATAGAGCAAATAAAGCGTGAGTGTTTACTTAGGCCACGTTGGTACCGAGCCGTTCTATACACATGGCAAAGATAATAATTTTCCAACCTTCATACATTCAGTACGTAACCGTTATATTTCTAACTTAAATATGGAGTTAGACTCGTTTTAGCCTAAATATACATAATTGTATGTTATACAACTGCTACTTTTAGTTAGGACAGTGTTCTTTTGAAACTTATCGTGTGCTTTATTCTATTAATATTGACCTTTCCGTACGAATTCATTATATATTTATGATATGACGGCGAATAACTTTGATATATTATATGTATAAAAGGCAGAGATAGCCCAGTGGTAACGCTCTCGCTTGGGAAACCGTGTGAAGCGGGTTCAAATCCCGGGAATGTGCGAATCATTTCTAACATGATTACGAATTGCCTTACGGTGAAGGAAAAACATCGTGAGGAAACCTGCATGTCTGAGAGAACCTAGCAAGTTTTCGAAAGACATATGAGTTCCGCCAACCCGCACTTGGCCAGCGTGGTGGACTATGGCCTGATCCTCTTCGTATTGAAGGAAGGCCCGTGCCCATCAATGGGACGTTAAAAAGGGCTGAATCCATACATTATCTATATGATAAATCTATTTTCCATAACAACCTTTACATAAAAACCTAAAGCTTTTATCTGTAAGCGATATTTTTTAAACTTACTATCTTCATTTTAAGTGCAATACTAAAACTCTACTGATATTATTAACACAAAAGATTGTGAGGATGAATGTTTGTTATTCTTTCACGCAAAAACTACTAAATCAATTTTGATAAAACTTTACGATAACATAGACTTAAGAGTGAAATATAGATTATAATTTATAAAGATATGGTAATATATAAATAAAGGAAAAGTCACACAAAAACGCTAGTTAATTAATTATAAAAGTGAAAAATAGCTCGCATATTAGGTAATTCTCTAAGCCCTAAAGTAGGTTTAGCTGCGAAACATTAAAATACTGTTTCACTTTCACCAAAATCATTTTCATTTGTTCACAAAATTTTCTTCTTCAATGGACCATTTAAGTTCGGTTAGTTGACTAAACTTCAAAGTGTTATTATCCCTTCGGTCGAGGGCTTTCCTAATGAGAGGGCACGCTGTCCCAAAATATTTTAATGCTGATTAACCTATAGACTGCGGCCTCCAAACTTGGTATACGGTGAGTTTTAACAACTCTAGTAATCAATTTTGATTAATTTTTTGTTGTTATTAGTTATATCATCACGCATTGGACAACAAGCTTAAAGCTAGTTAATGTCATGATTTTTTTGGTATCACTCGTACAGTACAAAAGGGTAATTAATTATTTATTTACGCGGTCCGTTTAATTTACTTTTCTTAAGTCTGTTTGCTTATTTAAGCAAATATTTGTAATGTATCATTAAAAAAATGTACACAAAAACCACTGTGCTATCTATATAAATAGAAATGAATGTTGGTAAGCGCATAACTCAAGAATGGCTGGACCAATTCGGCTAAATTATTTTTTTCATATATTCCTTAAGGTCCACGAAAGGTTTACATAAAGAGAAAAAATTAAAAATTAACGAAAAAAAAATTATATGGCTAACGCCGGCTAATAACTATTTATATCTATTTAAAACGTACCCAGTGACGAACCCATGCGAAGCGAGGGTGAGCTGCTAGTCTACAATAAAAAACAAATTATAAAATATCTCCCTACCGTGCAGAATAAATAATATTTTAAAAAATATGTCCCCACTATGCAGTGTATCGGACATATACAACATAATAAGTTTGATGAAAGCGCGGTACAACACGAGTTGAGTAATTGGCAAGCGCCTCGATATGACAGCGGCAGCGATGACGGCGAATTGGTTGAGACAGGCTAAACGGGATAGAGGATGAAATGTAGTAAATATTTAATACACGTTGCGAAATTCGGATTTGTTTGGATGAAAATGTATTGAATTGTGAAAGATTTTTTATATATCGTCATCTCAGTGCTTATTTTCCGAACGACCAATTTACCGAAAGAGTTTTTTGATACAGAAGAATTAATGACTTAAGTGTCAATTCTATGAATGTTAAATACACAATTTACTTTAAAAGCCGAAAAACTTTGTATGTATACAAAAATCTTAGAAATGAAGCTTTGTTTTTAAAATACAAGAAAATACTCTTTACTGTAAAGTCAAACGAGTATTGTTAGTTTGAATAAATAACGCAACGAATTTGCCTCTTAGTTAGATTATGCCCTAATTAATAAAAACCAAAAACCAACAAAAAAAATGCCTAAATATTCAGAACCAAACAAAACGTAGGTATCATCATATATTACCTAACATAAGTGAAAAAAAAAGAAAGAGAGAAAGAGACAGAAAGTAATTACTAAATTCTTATTAAAACGATAATTATATAATAACAAAGTAATTAATGGGTCATACAAATATTACTCGCAATAAAATAACATTTTCGCAGCACAATTCGTAAAACAAACTTTATTAAATTATGATTCCATTTAAAACGTATAAACTGCTACAATATTTTGTTCCAGGAAACGTCGCGTTAAAAGTTAATTAATTACTCAGCGCTCATTCCACAAAAATTGAAAATATATCTTCTTACTAAAAACAACTGTCACGAACTCAATCAATCGGTCATTTCATTTTTAATGCACTCCCATTTTATGTAGATATATTGTTACAATCTTTTATAATTAACACAAGTGAATTTTGACATAGTTATATATGATAGATAAAATTTTTGAATATCACAATCTTACTTTACTATAAAACTTTTTACATCTTTTAATTTAAAATACCTGTATTTATTATAATTGATTAAAATAAATTAATTAAAGAGGCAATAATAATGTGTTAAATAATAATTATTTATTAATGTGATTTATATAAATATTATGTCATTGATGGCAGCATTCCTTTTTTTGATTATTAAAAATGTATGTGACACAACTGTCATATTGACAGGGCGTGAGAGTGCGAGTAACGGTCCGGTGTGTTATTTCATTATATATATATATATATATATATATATATATATATATATATATATATATATATATCTATATATATATATATATATATATATATATATATATATATATATATATATATATATATATATATATATGTTTAGCAAAAAAATTATTACTAAAGAGATTAATAACTAATCGATAACCTACGAGCATCTTCATAGGTAGTCTACTCATAAATTCTTAATATAAAAAAACTAGCTAAAAAACCAGAAACAAATCTATCCCACGGGAACTGTACATTTTTTTGGGATAAAAAGTAACCTATGTGTTACTCCAGACTATAATCTATCTCTGTGCCTTTCATCTAGATCCGTTCAGCCCTGATTGAGTAACAAACATCCAAACAGCCACCTAACCTTTCACATATACAATATTAGTAAGATAAGATTACAAATCTTCTTTAGTACTAATGACGGTCGTGTCGATTCAATTCCCGTACAGGGGAATATTTATATTGCCTATATATTTGAATTAGTCGGATTAAAAAAAATCGATATATATTTAAGAACAAAAAAAATGTTTAGGTACCTAACTTTGTCCAAACATTTAAACATGTAGATTCTTACCAAAAATATATATATTAAACTAGCGACTCACCCTCGCTCCGCTCGGGTTCGTCCCTACTTACGTTTTAACATTTAGTATAGATTTCTCAGAGATGAGATATTTTCACGCAGTAAAATGTATCCTAAATGTTGACCCTTATAACCAGCTATCATCTTACCAAATTTCATCAAAATCTATCCAGAGGTTTTCCCGTGATGCAGTAACAGACAGACTGACAGACAGACAGATAAAAATTCTGAAAACTATAGATTCGGCATCTGTATCGATCATAAAGTCTATTTCAATAAGATTTTCCAAAAATAATAATATTTAAAGTACAGATTCGGCTTAGTTATAATTTTATTATATGTATAGATTAAAAATATATTTTAAAAGGATGTGTTAATATCAACGCTTTCGTAAAAACATATATATGTAGGTAAGTTAGGTGAAAATTATTTAATTCCTACATACGTGCCTTCCACAGACACCCTTTCTTTAGAAAGTGGACAAAGTGACACAGCATCCTCACTCAGCATCCGTTTAATCTTTCAAGAAATCAGAGATAAAGTAAATAACGACCTTTACTCAACCCGTTCTTACAGACGAGCATGATTGAATGGGTGCAAAGATGTAAACAGACGCTGAGGTGAGATATAGAATATCTCAAATGTAAACAGTAAAAATCGATATGAACTCGGATTTAGAAACTATGTTTGCGACATAATTCAGTGATTTTAGTGCGAATGTAGTTTTTGGAAAATATTAAGATACTTTTGATCTATACTTATTAATAAAACTAAATTGTTTTTGTATGATTTCATTATAGATAACTTAGGTAATAAATTAAAATATTTTGTCTGTCTGTTTTTTGTTCGTGCCCAATAATATTCGAAAGGACTGAATCGATTTACTAGTTACGAATTCTTATTGTGAGACAGGCTATTTTTGCTGTGAGTTGTTTAGCGGTTTACCCTGGCTTCACTTGCTTGCATCGCTAGGCTCCTAACAATAGCGTAACAATAAGTGTTACTACAGATCACAGTCTATCTACGTATTAAATATCATCCAAATCCGTCCAGTCGTTTTAGAAAGGTGTAACAAACAAACACACACACACGCCCTTTCGCATTTATAATGTATTCAGTCCTTTTTAACGTCCCACTGCTGGGCAAGGGCCTCCATTCAATACGAGAGAGTTCAGACGCGTTGGCCAAGTGCGGCTTGGGGTACTTGAAATGTCATTCGAAAACTCTCTAAGAAAAACTTTTCTCAGACATGCAGGTTTCCTCAAGTTGCTTTACTTCACCGTAAGACAAGTGGTACCTAATTATGATGGAAATGATTCGAACAAGAAAATATTAGAGGTGCAAGACCTGGGATTTGAACCCGCTTCACTCAATTTCCCAAACGAGCGCCACTGCGCTACCTATGTGTATACTGCATTTTCAATAATCCAATTTTATTTTAAGTGCTATATAAATACCTTTTCACAACATTTCAAAACCTATATCGTATCTATGAAATAGCGATAAGACGGAGTACACAATACTATCATTTGGTACATATTTACTTTGCAATTGTACATCATTCTATTTACTTGGAGCGTTTACACAATCGTATTTCCAGTCACGTAAGCAAACAAACCCTAGACCTAGGCGGATGGACATCCTTGGGGATCTCAGGACTTTAAAATTGCTGGACAATTTGTGTACACGTGATAACAAACTCGTGCCAGCGCGGCGCAGTGTAAATGCAAAACTAAACTTAGTATAATTTGTAGTTGTAAGACTAATTTTAATTTACTTAATTTAAGATATTTAAATGTAATAGTTTAAAGTTGAAATTATTTTTCTCATCTCATCTCATAATATTATATTTATTATATTTTAAAGATTGTTTGTTGAAGTTGAATTGTTTGTTTGCGCTAATCTCAGGAACTACTAATCCGATTTGAAAGAAAACCATATAATATATAGTCTATCTAGTCCACACTAACCGTTGAAAAGTACCTAGGCGTCCCTAGGTGACCCTAGGTCCCTAGGTGAGTGCGTTTTAACGGTTAGTTGCTAGTTTTACTCATAAATATTTTATTTTTACCGGTGGAGTCAATCAGAGTCAGCAATAAGTCAACATTAAAGAATGAATACTTAGTTATTCATAGATAGGCACTTTACAATATTAAATGAGCAATTCTTGTACATAGTATTTTATATAAATTTATTTCGTGTATCTCGAAAACAGCTCTAACGATTTGGATCATGTTTTTTGCTTTTTAAAATCTATATTGGTGTCTTTTCCGTAAAAATATGAATTTACAAAAGACGCTGAGCTGACAAGTATTTTCTACAAAAGACGCCGAGCGAAGCTCTGTCGCCCAGCTACTGTTATTATAAAAAAAAATTAAATGTTCGCACCATAGAGTTCTTAGCTCTAAAATTTTTGTAGTATATTAAGAAATTTAAAAACCAATGATAAGTGCCTGAATGACTTACTTTATATATTAGATGCTTCTCATATACAATAAGTTCTAAGTAAAATCAAAGAAAGTATCTATCTGTGTGCCAAATTTCATCCAAATCCGTTCAGCCGTTCTGGCGTGAAAGAGTAACAAATATTCATCCTCACAAACTTTCACAATTATAACATTAGTATGGACATAACATTTAGTATAGATATATTTTATTATATGTTTAGCTGTTAGAGCGTAAAGAAATAACGAATATCTCAGTATTCTAACTCACAAAATGTTGTTTAGATAATATTACTGCGACAAAATCACATATTATTATTGCGTAAACGCTGGAACGTGCCGAAAATACTTAACATCTCTTCAACCAAATTATACTTTACTTAATAACCGCTCTACATTCATGTATCTATACATATAATAAAATTGTAACTAAGCCGAATCTGTACATTCAATATTTTTTGAAAAATCAAAAAAAGAAATTGAAATAGATTTTATTATCGGAATCTATAGTTTTTAGAATTTTTGTCTGTCTGTCTGTTACCGCATCACGGAAAAACCACTAAAGGGATTTTGATGAAATTTGGTATGGTGATAGCTGGTTATCCGGGTCAACATATAGGATACTTTTTAGCGCGGGAAATTATCTCATTTCTGAGAAAAATACAAAAACTGCAATGTAAGAGTATACTAATATGTAAAACCTAAGAATTTGATTTTTCTCATCTGAACGCAGGCGGAGCCGCGAACAATGCTAGTATATATTATATAGAGTTTGAAATTCGACTCATGCCAAAATACACCCCCCGAGTTTGTTATATATGAACAAACAAAACGTTATCGATATTTTGGCATTTAGAATATATTAACTTTGCCCATATATTAGGTTAATCGCACCGTTATTAAAAAGCTGAGCCGCTTGCGATTTAACTAACGATTTCGGAACGCTGCAATAAAATGGCGTGGCATTATCGTTTCGGGGTTTATGTAATGACTGGATCTTAGATTATTTCCTTTTGAATTGGTTTTGAAGTGTTTTTATTTTCAGCAAAATAGATAATAAATAGTGTCCGACCGAAGCTTCGGCTTCGGCTTCGGCTTCGGCCACCTTCGGCCAAAAAATCCACCTTCGGCGAAACATTCGGCTTCGGCCCAAAACCCGAGTCACTGTCAAAATATCACATTGCATGCATCAAAACAAGTTCGTACGTATTTAAATGAGTGTTTTTGAGAGAGAAGGTTAAGTACAAATATGCTTAGTAAAATAGAATATTATATTATTCTTATAACTTGTTGTTTGCAAAACAGTCATTACCTCATTAGTTCTATTGTTATTGTTACATTTATTTTGAAATTTCTAATATTTTCTAAACTGTGCATTTATGACCAACATTTAATTATTTACTAAGAAGTTAGTGTTTGTTTATTTTATTTATTAGTCTAGTTTTGGTCTAGTCGAGTAAAACAAAGACTGATTGGTCTAATTGTAATTTGTGATTTACATAATAAAGAAATGATTATTTTTTACCAGTAGGTAAATCGGACACTAATAATAAATGAATTCGTATTTTTGTAAGGTTTTTAAGAATTTGGTGGAATAGTGATATTTTTAAGTAGTGATTTATTGAGGTGAGTTTATTTGTCTCTATGTGGTCTCGACAAGTGTCTTCTGACAATACATTTAATTACCTTGCGAATATCGAACGTATAATCTACGTGGTGTTAGTTTTCATTTACAAAATCCTATTTCGAAATATAGAAAATTAACAATATAAAAATGAAGGCTTGTGGGTGAGTACGTTTGTTACTTCATAAACATGTAAAGACTCAACGTATTTGAGTTTTTATTAAGGTACCTACTAGGAATTAAGTAGAAAAACGGATTACTATTATTACAAATGCGAAACTTTTAATGTGTGTATGTTTCTATCCCTTTACACGTAAACGGTTGGATGGATTTTGATGAATTTTAGTATACAGAGGCCTGGAGTGAAACGTGGGCTTACTGCTTAGTCGCTAGTTGATAACAAAATAAAATATTCAATAATAAAACTCGACGACACGTTTGGCTCAGTGTGTAGTAACCCTACTTGCTATGCCAGCGGTTGCGGGTTCGAATCCCGCTGGGGGCATTCATTTGTGTGATGAGCACGAACGTTTGTACTCCAGTCATGGATGTTTATATATATAATATGTATGTATTTAAAGTTATATATGTGTAGTGTATCAACTATCCGGTATCCATAACACAGGCCTCGTAGCTTACCATGGAACTAGATGGTGATATGTGTTAATGTCCCAACATATTTATTTAAAACTCCCATTATCAGATTCAAAACAAATAGTAAGTGAAGCAAAAATAACAAGCCCTAAACAGTAAATTAAAGTTGTTATTCTAAAGAAAATTCTATTAAGCGATACCTTAGAAATTATTTGCAATGAAATTCATATTTAACGAACAAGAGGACGTTCAAGTTATAAAAATTAATTTCTCCGCGCAGGCAAGCTTTAAGCCGAAGAGGTAGTGGGCGTTATTGTGATAGATACATTCAATGTTCAACTCATAAGGATTCAATATTTTTAATACTATATAAGAGTGCTCATATCGAGTCTTCTAATAACATAATAATAATACAAGCTGTAAAGCCCTCTACTCAATTTGTGACTCAAAATTAATATATCTAAAATCTATATTCGACAATACATTTGGCTTGTTGCTTGTTGTGCCAACAGTCGCGGGTTCGAGTCCCGCTGGGGGCATTCATTTGTGTGATGAGCACGAGTGTTTGTACTCCAATCGTGGATGTTTATATTTATAATATGTATGTATTTAAAGTTATAAGTGTAATGTATCAACTGTCTGATATCCATAGCACAAGCTTCGTAGCTTGCCATACAACTAGATGGTGCTGTGTGTTAATGTCCTAACATATTTATATATTATATTAAGTTTAGCTTTATATTACATAATAATTAATGAGTACCTTGGCGACCGAGCTTTGCTTAGCGTTTTTCGGAAATAAAATCAAAATTGCGTTTTTTTTTTAAAATTACCTAGAATATAGATAAACTTTAAAAGCAAAACCTTATCTAAATACAAAACTTAATTTAAATTGTAAGAGCTGCGCCGAGCTATGAGTGATCTTTTATTTTATAGGTACCTATTATTTTTATTCGATTTACGGAACCCTAATATTAAATAACTTAAGAAAATCTTAGTAAGATTTCCAAATAAACGAAGGTAGAAAGAAGCAAGTGTATTCCTAACAAGAAATAAAAAAAATATACACCAAAAAACAAAGGGCCATGTATAAGAAACACAATATATTTTTAATTATCGTAATTCAACTCCAAGCTATTTTTCGAATTAATCACGACGAAGTTCGTTCCACACTTTGTTTGTTTTTCAAACGCCTTCCGGTTCGTATCGTATTAAATTTTTGAATAACAAGTAGTACCACTTATTTACCCGAATGGAACTTAAGTGATTTTTGTTATGGCTTTTTTTATCATCTCATGTTGCGTTCGTGACATTTAACTTTTAATCTATACATATAATAAAATTCTGAGTCGAATCTGTATATTAAATATTTTTTGGAAAATCTTATCGAAATAGTCATTATTATTAGTACAGAGGCCGAATCCACAGTCTTTAGAATTTTTTATCTGTCTGTGTGTCTTGGAACGCACCACGGGAAAACCACTGGATAGATTTTGATGAAATTTGATATGATGATAGCTGGTTATTCAAGAAAATGTCTCATCTCTGAGACAACCTGTACTAAACGTTAAAACGTAACTAGGGACGAACCCGAGCGGAGCGAGGGTAAGTTGCTACTTTTATAATAAAATCATATGAAACATATCTTGACATGCTTTCGTTTACGTCCAAAGCGTGAATTTTAAGTAATACACAAAGATGTTTCTTAGATACCCTTTACAGTTAATTTCAGCTCAAATGGTTTTTTATCCCAGAGAGAGATAAGTATACGTTTAGTTTTAAAACATTCGACATCTAAAGAAAACGTACAATTCCCACGGGATAGCTACCGGAACTATCTGTAAAATTTTCTTTACTCGATGTCAAGTATTATAAAATTACAATTTCTATATATTTGATAACATACCTATATTTATAACATGATTTATTATATTTACTTGAACCGTTTCCGACATTGCTATCATTTTATCATAGCTTTCATCAAAAGTTTTATTAAATGGTACAAAGCTTATTTTGCTAATTAGGCGCTTTTTTGGATAGAAAAAGCTTTTTGTTATCATTTACACCATACACAGTATAGTATATCAATGGATATTTTTAAAACCTCACCCTTTCAACTCAGCATGAAAAGATTGCACAAAGCAGGGAAAGTATTTCGTGATTCAACCTACGTGCCGCAGTGCTTACCTGAAACAAAGAGTAATATTTTATAAGTTACGTGAGGGACAAAACGATAGAAATGGCATGTGCGATGAACCGTACAAATAAGTAGGACCCGTCCATGCCTAATATCACTCATATATCCTTATGTGAGGTTCTATTTTAATTTTATCCTTATATGAAAGATCTTGCATTTCTTATGTACTATTCGGTATGATTCTCATAGAATAAGCATATAAATAAAATAAGAAATAGATGTTTTCTTTGATTAATTCCGATATATATTTTTTTATTACAGAAAATGAACGAAAGGCGGACTTAACACTAAATTTACAGGCCCTATAGAAAGACCAAACAGCAACTTTTTTATATACGCACTCGTTTACACCTACGGTTTTGTTCGCGCTATATGTCAAAAGCAATAGCCTAAATAAGAAAAATGTAGCTTATTTCATTAAATATACAATTGGAAATCATAAAAACAAATAAACGAATTTTATTCCTTTACAATATTGCCATATTTTAAAACTGAAAGATAAAAGTGTTAGTATTATTTCATTTTAAAACCTTGCAACAAAAATCAGATACAACTGTAAAAAATTGTGACATTTCTTTAATGTCAACTGATCTAAGGATGGGGGGTCCTGACGATTGATACAGGTCTTTGGAAATGGCGTCACGTGTGCTGGATATGCTTACGAAATAGGATGTTGCTATTTGTGTACGTGAATTCATATAAACAATTGTATTATATTTTTTTCTTATATAAAATGTAATACTGTGTATTTTATATTTGAAAAATTATCATCATTTATCATTAAGATAATGCGTCCCTTGACAATCGTTTGAAATAAAATGATAGACCACGATATCACTTAGTTACCGGAAAGGATTATATACGGGCGAAGTTTCATCGAAATCGGTTCAACGGTAAACACATAATGTCCTCCTCACGACCGATTTCAGCCACGGCGGCCAATCTCATTGAGTCTAGCCCTCTACGCAGGAGATATTATAGTGCACAAGTGTACGCGCAGACACAAGTGCATTCTCTATTCCTGTCACTCTCATACTCCGGTGGAACGACCACTCGACACGACCAGTGACAGTTAAGGCGCAGGACCGACGGCTTTACGTGCTCTCCGAGGCACGGGGGTGAAACATCGCGAACTTCCCAACTCCAGGCTGGTACTGGGGCTTATTTAACAGAAAGACTCAATAACGTCATCGTCACGTCAAATAAGTCCGACCCGGGACTCGAACCCAGGAGCTCCGGATGTGCAGCCGTACATGCTAGCCACTACACCACCTAGGCAGTAAGCACATAATTATATATTAGTTAGAAATATCCGAATATCTTTAAAATCTTTCTCATTTACGAGTATAATATCTGTGGCCAGGTGTAATTTTTGTTAATTAAACAATTTTTTTGTTTATAAATAATTATTATAATTCTGAGGAAAGCATCGTCAGTGAAGTAATTACTTGTAATTAAAATTTTACAACTTAAGCTTAAAATATGGATCATTAGATCAATGTACGCGATCAAAGAGCGATATAATGAAGACACATAGAATTAGATATCAGTCGTCTGCGCTAGTGGCCTAACTGTATATATACTTAAATGATACAAAAAGATACCTCTATAAAAGAACAGCAAAATTTTACAATTACGCCACAATTACATCGGTTTTGTATTTTTTTGGAAAATTATTAATGTTCAGATTACATATAGTTGAATTCAGTAATTTTCTTCAAATAAGTACATCGTAATATGTAAATAGGTATATCTAGATGGTAGTAATTAAAACCACGTGTCGATACACTGCTCGCGTGCTCCCGAATCGGGTCAATAATTGCCTCTGCACAGAATCAACTGGTAAATACCGAAGTGCGATAGACGTATATTACGATAGATAATTTACATACAAATAAATGAAATTTTACTTTAAACGTTTACAGTTTACATCTTTAACAAAACTAAATAATCAGATACCTCCAGTAAATTGAGAATAATAAAACAAAACCGAAAACATCGACAATTTAAAAATTAAGCATAAAATTTCCTAGTGTGAAAAAAACGATAATAAACAAAAAAAAACATAAAAAATTAAAAAAAAAATACAAATAAAGTGTTAAAATTATTTCTTAGTTAATATTTATATATATCATTTCTGTTGATTGTTCTAAGGTATCTTTCATAAGCATTAAAACAAAGATTACGTAAACAGGGACATAGTAAAGCAAATGGCGCCCAATGACCGCTTAATGTTTAATGTTAGTCGAGGGTTGTTTGAGAGTGCATTATGGGAAAACAGTGCATGGGTAATAGCAGGTGTCCACTGGGTTTTTGAAGCTATGGGAAGACATAACATTGATTGAAATCAGTTTAAATGCAACATCTAAGAGTTAATACGACAACATTTAATAATGAGGTCGATTTAAAATATGAATTGGAATAATTTCTATATAATATTGTATTCAGCCCCTTTTTTTAACGTCCCACTGCTGGGCACGGCCCTCCCTTCAATATGAGGGGAATCAGACCATGGTCCACCACGCTGGACAAGTACGGGTTGGCGAACTTCACATGTCTTTCGAAAACTTGCTAGGTTCTCTCAGACATGCAGGTTTCCTCACGATGTTTTCCTTCACCGTAAGACAAACATTGCATTATGTACTTTATATTATGTGTATATAATTATATTAAAATATAATTAATACTAGTGTTCGTCCAGTGCTCGAAATTTAACCATAACCATAAAAAAACTAACTGTTTCCAAAGATTTTTTTATTAATAAAACTAAATCTCGACAACAGCTACTAAACAAAAATAATAAAAACTCCGTTGACAAACAGAGAAGATACAGATACTGAACTGTTTTGTCTTTACCTATTTATATATAGGTAATCATTATTTAAATAGTAATGGCTCATATATAAAAACTAGCTGTGCCCCGCGGTTTCACCCGCGTTAAATTTGTTTCATTATAAATATCAGTTAAGTATGGAAGTCTGTCCGATTTCTTAACATTTATGTTTACTGCTCCACTCCCATGGGTAGTAGTATGATGATATAGTTATAGCTTATAAGCCTTCCACGATAAACGGGCTATATAAAGCAAAAAAAAATTTTCAAAACGGATTATTAGTTCCTGAGTTTAGCACGTTCAAACAAACAAACAAACAAACAAACAAACAAACAAACAAACAAACAAACAAACAAACAAACAAACTCTGCCCCTTTATAATATTAGTATAGATATACCAAGTTTTTGAGAAGAAACAATTGTACCAAGAAATTCAATCATACATAGATATACTTTATTATTACTAAGAAGGTAAGATAGTTTGACGATTGCGATGTACTGTAGGTACTGATCGATGATAGGTAATAAATATTTCCCTAAAGTAGAAGAAAAAGTTTAACCTGTATCATAAAACTATTAATTTTAACTACAGTCAGTAGCAAAATCATGAACATAGAAGTCCATATGCACATTTTGTGCTTGTCTAATTACACGTTGCTACTAGAACGATAAGGTTTTAGCACGCGAACGAAAGTAATGTTTATAATAAAAAAATAAATTGCCCATGTATATTGAAGTAGGTTTTGAATCTATAATTTACAACTGCAGTTAATTGTTATATTTTTTCTTAAGTTTTTTTTTTTTAATTTAATTTAATCATTTCAGGCATTATTTACAATAAGGTCTTAAATAGGTAAACAGAGGCCCATAACATATATATCTTTTATTTAAATTAAAACTTTTGTTAATGAGATAACAAACTTAGATACAAAATAAAAGCAAAGCAAATGTAAGAATATTTTCATTAAGGGATGCTAGCTGTATTATTTACTTTCTTGCTAATAAAACAATTAATAGGTCTTTGGTGTACTTTATTGTCTTAATATTTTAATCACAACTGCTTTAATATTTAATGTTATCTTAATATAATCTTAACACGACTGCTCACCACAAGTGATACCCAGAGAGAGAGGAAATCAACTGTCATCAACATTGACATATTATATTAGTAACGTTCCGTTACTACATCATCCCCCTTAAAAAACAAATAAAAATTAACTTAATTTCCCAGTGACAATATTATATAATACTTAAAAAAAAATAAACTTGCTATTAATATTACAAGACTTTTATACAAAATTTAAATTTACCTAACTTCTTTTACTATTCAAGTTGTAAAAAAAAATTATTATTAATATTACAAAACTTTTATACAATTGTATATTTACCTTATTTTCTTCATCCCCCTTATTAACAAATGATAAATTTTTTAAACAAAATAAATATAACATTAGTCTTAAGTTTACTATAACAACTTAACAAGTATAATCTAGAATATGTTTCTTATGATGTTAATGTTTTAATATAATAAAATACATTTAACCATAAACTTATACAATATACTAAAACACATCTACAGATATAATAGAAATACAACAAATACAGATACACCTTCAAATGTTCTCTGGACAGCTCAGCAGACCGACAGATGTCCACTGCTTTGGCCATCGTAAGGTCCTTCACCTCGAGAAGCTTCTGCTGTATCCGTTGCTCTTTTACTCCGATGACTATTCTGTCCCGTATCATGCGTTCTTTTTGATCACCAAAATTACAATTTTCTGCCATTTTTCTTATTACTGAGTAAAATGCGTCGAACGATTCCCCATCTTCTTGGTACCGTTTATTGAAATTATAACTGTTAATGAGTTCATTTTGCTTTGGTTCAAAATAATTATCCAGCACCTTTATGACATCATCTAATTTAGGTTTTTCTTCCATTTTTAATACATTAAAATATAATTCTTGAGCTTGTTGACCCACACAATTAAGTAATATCGCTGCTTTTCTGGTCTCTGATAATTTTTCAAAGCCTGCCGCCATCATGAAAATTTTAAAACTTTGTTTGAAACGCTGCCATTGCGGATAACAATTGTCAATATTATCCAAATTTAATGCTTTCGGCATTTTATACTCAACGGCACACATATTATCGACCTCCATTGAAAAATCTTCTGACATCATAGCCTTCTGTGCCTCCATTCGCAACGTGCACGTGGTCGATCCGTTCTTTATTCCCTTTAATTGTAATCAGCTCGAATCAGCGGCTGCGCCATGTATTATTTACTTTCTTGCTAATAAAATAATTAATAGGTCTTTGGTGTACTTTATTGTCTTAATATTTTAATTACAACTGCTTTAATATTTAATGTTATCTTAATATAATCTTAACACGACTGCTCACCACAAGTGATACCCAGAGAGAGAGGAAATCAACTGTCATCAACATTGACATATTATATTAGTAACGTTCCGTTACTACACTAGCAATGGATAAAAAACTACTTTTTACCTAAAAACATACACCGATTTCATATTCAACTTAAAAAATGAATAAATCTGTACTAATATTATAAAGATGTAAAGTTTGTGAGTTTGTGACGTTGTCTCAAACTATCTTCTTATCAAATTTCATCTAGATCGGTTCAGTAGATCCAGAGATTACCTCCTACAACGTCACAAACTCACAATCTCACAAACTGACAAACTTTACCTCTTTATAATATTAGTATAGATACACATTAATGGGTGTTCTACGCTTTACGTTGGTTGTTGGTAGCTTCGAGTAAACTATCGTATAGGCTGAAGAACTGACGAGTGCAAGCGCGGGTGCGAATTGCAATATAAACACTAAAACTGTAGGGCGTACACTATACAGACAGACATCTATTAAATTTAACTGCTTTTATATGTTTATTATTTCTTTACACAATGCTTGGTCACAAGTTGCTTATAAATTACCGTAATGGGTAGGTCTTCGAATATTTTTAACGTAAGTAAAAAATGAAGATAAAATGAATGATGAAGATAAATATGTCCTGGTAAAGTGAATAAAATATAAATTTTTATTAATACATAGCGTCTTTTATGTACCAGAATTCGAAGCATCGTCAATATTTATTACTAGCGACTCACCCTCGCTCTGCTCAGGTGTGTCCCTAGGTAGTATTTAGTAGTAGTAGAGGAGATATTTGCAGTAAAAAATATCCTACATGTATGTTGACCCGGATAACGAGCTATCATCATACCAAATTTCTTCAAAATCTGTCAAGTCGTTTTCCCGTGATACGTTCCCAAACAAACAAACAGACAGACAGACAAAAATTCTAAAAACTATAGATTCGGCCTCTGTATCGATAATAAAGTCTATTTCAATAAGATTTAAAAAAAATATTTAATGTACAAATTCGACTCAGAATTATACTATATGTATACATACATGCCTATAGATAAAAACGATGTATTATTTTGACAAACAAAACCTCATCCCATTACTTTCAGACGTAAAAAGCACGCTAACTACAAGCCATAAAAATTGCACTTACGCAATCCGGCCTTGCTTTCGACAATGATGATGGGTCAATAAACTTGCATGATTCACTATAACATTTTAACGCCTAAAAAGATTTTTAAATTAAACTGGCCATCTGTCCAAACTTCAATAAATTCGTTTGTAATATGGGAGTAAATTTAAAAATTATTTGGGGAAAAATACGTAGTGTTTCCCAAATTTGTTGTGGTATTTCTTTTCCTAAAACCCGTGAGTGGACTATTAGTTAAGAATATAAAAAAAATTGCCAAATTGGTGAAGCCGTTCCCAAATTATGCGCTTACCAAAGTACAGCATTTCAGAAGGTATTCCAATTATGTATCATTTTTATTTGTGTTACACAATATCATCGTCAATAATTTGTAAGCCAATTTTTTGTGACTTTTTTACGAATCGCTTACTCATGTGGTTATATAAATTTCAAGAAAACTATGTATACAATCTATACATATAATAAAATTCTGAGTTAAATTTGTACATTAAATATTTTTTGGAAAATCTTATTGAATATAGCATTATTATCGACGCAGAGTCCAAATATATAGTTTATAGAAAGAATATTTGTCTGTCTGGGAACGCATCACGAGAAAACCACTAGACAGATTTTAATGAAATTAGGTACGGTGATAGCTGGTTATCTGGGTCAAAATTTAGGATAGTTTTTGCTGCGGGAAAATATCAATCTCTGAGAAATCTATACTAACCGCTAAAACGTACCTAAAGACGAACCTGAGCGGAGAGTGAAATATTAATATAACTACTATTTTTATATATATATATATATATATATATATATATATATATATATATATATATATATATATATATATATTTAAATATTGGTAAAATATTTTTAATGAAACTATTTAACAGCAAAGGCACGAAAGGGTCACTAATCTTTTTATAACTTTGCTTTCCACCTCGTAATCACGCCCTACGGTCAAATGAGATAACGCTTATGCATCTCAGAAAAAAACAACTAAGTTATATCCGAGCTTTTATTAAAAAATGCAAGCTTTTAGAAAGTATTATTAAATAAATCTATACATATAATAAAATTCTGACGGAGTCGAATCTGTACATTAAATATTTTTTGGAAATCTTATTGAAATAGTCATTATTATCTTTACAGAAGTCGAATTTATAGTTTTTAGAATTTTTGTCTGTGTCTTTCTGGGAACGCATCACGAGAAAACCACTGGACAGATTTTGATTAAATTTGGTATGATGATAGATGTTTATCCGGGTCAACATATAGTATACTTTTCACTGCGGGAAAATATCTCATCTCTGAGAAATCTATACTAAACGTTAAAATATCAATATGCAAGTAAGTTTCTAGAGCAAGAAGCTTGCCAATTGGAAATCCATTGTCAATCTAAGAACGTTTATCATTTAGATAAGTCATGTCATAGCTTATCAGACTAGGATTTGTCGAATGCTTTTGACAAATGCAGCTCATTACCGGCTAGTCGGGCCCTTTGCGGCGCAGGGCGCAGGGCGCCGATCGATAACAATCACGGCCCACTCTTTGTTCTCACACACCCTGTATTTACTTCCCGTTCACTTTGCTTTAAACTACTGTTTATCTCACTTCAGAAACCTACGGTACTATTGTCATGTACAAGTGTGGTACTCGCTCTTGTAAGGGATGTGTTTTCCTTGAAAGGCTAAGAGATTTTTCTTTGTCGAAAATAAACCTCAATTCGTGTTTCTTCACGCTCGAGCTCAGAGAGCAGTTAATAATATTCTCAGCATCATTCATGATATCTCCTAAAAGGTAGCTACAAAGTCTTCAGAACTACAATATCTATGTAGTACTTACCTGTCTTCTTTCAATATCATCACGCTCTCTATCTTCACGTTCGTAGGGACATCCCCATTTTATTATTAGGTACGTTTTAAATACTAAAACCTTTCTCGACAACCACTCTATCAAATTGTGAAAACAGCATGAAAATCAGTGTAGTAGTTTTTGACTTCATCGCGAACAGATAGACAGACAGACGTGGCGAAGGACTTTGTTTTATAATATGTACTGAAAATTTTAATGATTAATTTATCGCACTGACCAACTTTCAGGTTTAATTCAAACCAAAGTTTACTTAACAAATATAATAACTAAAATGAAATTGTCTCTTACTAAATAGTTATGAAAATTTACTTAAACTTTGAATCTCTATTCAAACAAGCTAATCGCTTAGTACAATTACTACGTTATGTCTAACTAAACAGCACACGCAAACTCGAAGTCAAACAAAAGACACGTTCAAATTGGGACCACAGCTTTGTATTTGCGAAGTTAAAGTTGGACTTCACTAGCTTTATCATGTGACATTGCCCGTATTTATGTAACCTATTATTATATTCTTTATTGCATTTTAACAGAATAACACAGATGACAAGATTTAACACATTTTACAGAGTAGGCAAAGGTGGACTTATCTTTAGAAGAGATCTCTTCCAGCCAACCTATGGAAGTGAGAAATAGTGTTATATGGCGGGACTAAAACACCTTTAGTTATTTTAATAACTTAATGTAGAGTCCAATCGCTTATTTTACAGGCGGCATGTGTTTTATATTAAAGACGTAATTCGAAAAGATAATTACGATTTTATTCTAACGTTTTAGTAGAAATTTTCTTTCAAAAACTAAAATCAGAGTCAATAAATTTATTGGGAGATCCCTAAAACTGTATATATTATCTGTTAAAAATATACATTTCTTATTATTATTGATTTAATAAAATTTTAAATAGATTACACCGAGTTATTTCTAAAAAAAAATCTTTTTAAAAGTTGTAAACAATCGAACACCGTTCTTTCATAAAACAACCCACCTTATAAATAAAAATAAAAGTTATACTAGAATGCCAAATAAAATAAATTTTAGACTATTTTGTTAAGTTTTAGAAAGTTTAAAAAAGTTTATTATACGAGTACTATAGTTAAGTCCACTACAGCTTTTGTGTCTGACACAAATATGTTTGTAAATGCATTATCTTATTATGATCTCAATATGTAAGAAAGCTCGTACACAGAAAGTAATATAATATGTGAAATGAACCACCAGAAATATATTCATAAAATTTCAAGTAAGAAAATATCTAATATTCTAAACGCGAAAGTTTGTGAGGATGGATGGATGTTTGTTAGTCTTTTACGCAAAAACTACCGAACGGATTTTGATAAACTTTATAGTTATAATATAGCTTTATACATCAGAATAACATATAGACTATAAATATAATAAAATTCTAACTAAGTCAAATCTGTACATTAAATATTTTTTGGAAAATCTTATTGAAATAGACATTATTATCGATACAGAGGCCGAATCTATAGTTTTTCGAATTTTTGTCTGTCTGTCTGTCTGTCTGTTACCGCATCACAGAAAAACTACTGGAGGGATTTTGATGAAATTTGGTATGGTCATAGCTGATTATCCGGGTCAACATATAGGACACTTTTTACCGCGGGAAATTGTCTCATTTCTGAGAAAAGATACAAAAACTGCAATGTAAGAATATACTCATTGTGTAAATCTAAGAATTTGGTTTTTGGTCATCTGAACGCGGGCGGAACCGCGGGCAATGCTAGTAGACTATAATTTTTAATTTCGGTATATTTGAACTAGTATTTAGTAAGTTAAACTGATACACGTACCAAAATACACATAAAAGATAAACAAAAAAAAGTTTAAACGCACCTAGCTATAAAAACTAAAAATTTTGTTAAAAAACCAAATTTCCTACATAAACCCTCGATTTTTCTTATTTTTAGCATGAAACTTTAAGGTATCCCAGATAAGAGTCCATTGCGTCACGGCGAGGGACCACTTTACTAGACGACGTCACATTACACGGAGGATGCAGATTGCGTTCACTAAAGTAAAGTAAAAACTTGAGTTTTGTTGTTTACCCCATTAAGATAAAGAATCACTAAATATTTATATTATTCAGTAAAAACTTACGAACGTAAATTTTTAAGTGATAAGATTTGTTGTATAATTTGAAATGAACTAAAAGAATACGCTTTTTACGAACACTAATGCATGGGTTTCATTTAAGCAAATTTAATGAGAAACTCACAATTTTTGTAACGTTTGAAGAGTTCCATTACCCACCACCAACCTCAGATAAGCTTCGATGGTATTTATTATTGCATCACAGATATTTCATAAAAATGCTAATATATTTGTCTGTATGTTCATTTGTAATGTTTGCCTTTCTACCGATTGCTATGAGAGTTAAATGAGTTTTTGTGTAGAAAAGGTTCTAGATTGGTAACGTCAACGTCAAGTGGAGCATGAGTCGTATCGGGTAATTTTGTTTTATCAAAATACATTAGCAGGTAAGTAGGTACTTTAGATATGTCCATATGTAACATTTTACAGTTTGAGAAAATTAAGGACAAGTCGCTAGTTAGTAAAGAATGATTTTAAACACGATTACCACTTGTCTTACGGCGAAGGATAACATCGTGAGAAAACCTGCATATCTGAGAGAACCTAGCAAGTTTAAAAAAGACGTGAAGTCCACCGACTTGCACATAGCCATGTGGTGTACTATGACCTGTTCGTTTTGTGGGGCTTTAGGAAAGAGCTGAATACATAAATCAAGAAACAATTATACTGTCAGGCAGTTGAAGACTACGACTGCCTTACAGTATAAGATCAAAAGTATACTAAATCTAGTAACTATTAAATTTACAAAATGTTAATAATATTATTACTTGCTTGCTATAAACTTGCTTAAGTGAAAATTGTAACTGACTCTTCTATCTGGCACTAAAATTTTAATGTAGCTCTCATATCGGGTAATGAAGTTGGCTGTAAGTTGAAATTGCCTGTGACATAGTAATTTATGATCATATATTAAAAACTTTATGTCTAAATAGTTGATATTCTTTTCAAATGTTCAAATGGTTCATTTTTAAGCCAGTTAAAGTGATATCAAAAAATTATAGAGTAAAATGTTTATGTTCATATATAGGAGTCAATTTTGTAATTTACCAATAAAAAGCTACACTATCTCTGAATAAGATGAACTATTTTTATTGAAATACCATACCGAATTTTACTGATATCCCATAAAGAATTCATTCCAATGACATGGTAAAGTATAACAGCCATTAAATATAGTAATATCAAACTTAAAAGTTTAAAACTACCAGTAACATATGCCTTTTTCCATGTTTTGAGCTACGTGCGCGAGTTTAATTATGACAGAATGAGCGTTGAGGCCTCATGCAAACAAAATTTTAACGTTGAAAATTAAAAAAAAAAAAAGATGTTCGCTTGAAATTCTGCACAAAGAAAACTATAAGGCAAAGCTTGTAAATTCAAATGGATAATTTTAGTGCTTTTAAGATTGTTTTCGAATAAAGTCGACTTTGAGTTTGAAATAGAAAGGTTACATCCGGAATTCACAAAACAATGTTGAAGTATTGTTGTACAATTAAACTCAAACTAGACATCTCTATCTAATCCAACAGTTTATCCTGTCCAGATTTGAATTAAAATATATGACATTTGAGATGATCTGCAAAAATTGTATAAGAAAAACCACTTTCAGTATCTTTCTGATCTACTTTTTTACTTTTCAAAGTCTAATTGGGACTATTCTGAAAATTTTATCAAATAACTTAACCAAATCAGTCCAGCCGTTCTCAATAAATGCACTTACTAATGAACAATATCTCTTTTGGGTCATTTTTAATTTACTGTATATATATATATATATATATATATATAATATATATATATATATATATATATATATATATATATATAGATTTGTTTAAAAATCTATAATTTCGTACCACGTATACAGTTTTGGAGAAAACTTTTTTTTACTTTTTCTTCAAAACGGCATGTTCCACTTCAAAGATGATTATATGAAAGCACCATAGGATCTACTCTACCAAAATACAATACAAAACATCCAAAAGGTAGTAAATGAAAATAATAAGGTTACATACAGAATTCACACGACAATGTTGAAGCGATTCCATTTGGAGGCAAATGGCGATAAGTTTATCGCACGAAATTAGGTAGCATTAAATTTTTAGTACCGGCGATATCGCGCGAGCTGCACAATTAGTTGCGCCATACAATATTGTGGCCCAAACGTGCTATGAGATTTCGTATAATTATATATAGTGTCTATAGAAATCTGTATTAAGAGTAATGAAAGTATATTTCATCACAACTTTGAGTAGTCGTAAAACTTTAATGTATTTAACTGTTACTCATATTTAGAAACTAGCGACTCACACTCGCTTCGCTCGGGTTGATCCCTAGCTTGATTCCCAATACAAACTTTCATCCCCATTTTCACCACCTTAAGGGATGATTTCCAGGATAAAAAGTATCATATGTCCTTCCCAGGGTCTCAAACTATCTTCTTACCAAATTTCATCTAAATCGGAGATTACCCCCTACAACGTCACAAACTCACAATCTCATAAACTTTACCTTTTTATAATATTAGTACAGACTAAAAGTTTCTGGATGAATGAATGACATATAAAATAACCGAGATTCTGGTATTTCGGCATTATTGCGAGCGTCATGGGAAGATACATTCCATAGATATTATCTATGTAGGTCTTTTCAATCTAGATCAATTTTCTTTATATGTATAAAAAAATTGTCTAAAGTTTCAACCTAGACTAGAGCTAGCTTTCAAAGGTCAATATCGCTAATAGAAAACTAAAAATGACATAAGAATATATTTCGAACACGTGACGCTATACTATACTATATGGCTTTGATAAGATATTTTGATGCATTTTTCTATTTCTATTAGCGAGTATAGAATGTAAGATAAAATGGTACCTTATTATGTATCTTTAAACAATAAGTATCCAGTCAAGTGTCCTCAAAGCATATAAGCCGTTAGTACAACTACCTTAACTTAACATTAAAAGCTTGTTCATTTTCACCTGTAACAAGTTAAACTTATCAGTAGGTATGTAAAAATAAAAAAAGTATTATTTTTATATAAGTAGTAGCATAGCCCGCGGCTTCGCCAGCGTTCAGATGATCAAAAACCAAATTCTTGGTTACTTACTCTTACATTGCAGTTTTTGAATTTTTTCTCAGAAATGAGATATTTTCTCGCGGTAAAAAGTATTCTATATGTTGACCCGGATAATCAGCTATCACCATACCAAAATTTTATCAAGATTCCTCCAATGGTTTTTCTGTGATGCGGTAACAGACAGACAGAAATTCTAAAAACTATAGATTCGGCCTCTGTATCGATAATAATGTGTATTTCAATAAGATTTTCCAAAAAATATTTAATGTACTGATTCGTCTTAGTTACAATTTCATTATATATATATATATATATATATATATATATATATATATATATATATATATATATATATATATATATATATATATATATATATAGACTTTTTTTTTAAATATGCAAACAATCAATCCCGCAAACAATAACATAACTTAAAACACAATACCCTACATAAAACATTTTCACAACAGACACTAAGAATGCGAAAAGTTAGACAAATGAAAAACTTTGAATTTATGAGTGTAAATTAAAAAGATCTCAATCTTGGCAAGTATGCGGCCGGATGTTCGTATAACAGCGTTCGCAAATAGCGACCATTGCATAACGCGCGTGTTTACATCGACTTGGAGATCATCTCTCCGGCTCACGTGTACTGCATTGGAAAACGTCTTAAAAGATTCACGTTTTTAACCGACTTGAAACGACTTTAAAAATAATATATACGTATTATATCAATTGGAGTTTAAGATTTTTATGTTTGTAAATTTGTTTCTATAATATATTATTATTAATTTAATATATATATATATATATATATATATATATATATATATATATATATATATATATATATATATATATATATAATTATTATTGATTGAATTTCATGATTCATTCTTTAACGAATAGGTCGTTACACCTCAAGGACGGTACCACATAAATTTCAAGAAAATAATCGATACCTACTTGTCGATTTTTTTATTAATTGTGAACTCGATGTACCTTCTACTGTAATTTTGAACTCGATGTACCTTTTTGGTCGAAAGCGAATTTACATTAAAAAGCAATTATTGGTTTGTAAAGCAGTTATTGTACTGTAACTTGTGTTTTCAATTGCCAAGGCTACCAAATGTAGCTCATTCTTTAGTTTACTTAAAACATAACCTATATACATATTATGTTCTACTTTATAAAGAACGATCATAAGAAAATATTATTATAGAAATGTCGATTATATATTAATTATACACCTATTACTCATCATTTTTTAGAAGAAAAGTCGAATTTTAAGTCATATTACAGTTTTAAGTACCACGTAATGACTAAGTTGAGTAATTCTTACTAATTGACTTAGTGACCTAGAATAAAAAAAATTTCAAACATTCACATTTCACACCAAAAACATAAAATTTAATATATCTTTTTATTTAATTTACAGAAATAGCAAAGTTATATTACAAACGACTCAGGTATATAACAAGTTATTAAAATCTAACATTACAATCTTATCGTCTGTCTATACGTTCTCGACCGCTTAGCAACTGATTTTCAACGTTTAAAGAGTATCAATTAACAAGATCGTGCTATTTTTGGTAAGTCATTGACGCCTCTACCGTTTAAGGTCGTAAGTTCTCCACCTGAAATAACACGTCCATATTATCTTAATGCTTATTGTGAAGATCTATGTACTATCAAGTTACTAAAAATTGTCTATTAAACATATTACTTATCCGCCCTGTTTTCTTCATAATAATAATATTTTTTTAGATACCTAATTATTTAATTTATGGGATTATGTACCTAATTAATGGGATTATTTTATTCAAATCACTAAACACTAGAACATACCCATGCTAAATTTCATCAAAATCTGTGCATCCGTATTGCCGAAGAACCAAGCAGATTTAAAATGAATTTCGTATTTATCAATATGATTATGGATATAGGCCTATATCATTTTATCACGTTAATATCTTTGAAGGTTGTGAAATGCTAAGAAATTGAAAATACTTCTTATATAAAAAAACACTAACGGCTCACTTCACTTCTAGAAAAATAAACAAAAACTATCCCACGGGAACCGTACAATTTTTCCGGGATAAAAAGTAGTCTATATGCTACTCCAGACTATAATCATCTGCGTGCCGAATTTCATCCAGATCCGTTCAGCCGTTCTGGCGTGATTGAGTAACAAACATCCATCCAAACATCTAAACTTTCACATTTATAATAATAGTAAAATGTAAGAAATGTAATCTAGATTACTCACTATCAATTTACGAAATAAACAGGCATGTTCGATTTTTTCTTATTTGAATATGTTTATTCTGCAGAGAAAATGAGCTAGAAAAACCAATATAAAAATTCCGATATATATAAAATATAAAGGAACTTTTCTAAGAACCTGTCAATGGAGATTACGAGTCATCATTTGATTAAAACGTTTAGCGAAGTAAATTATTATTAGACTATGTATTACCAGGTCTATCTGTAGACGACACGTTTGGCTAGCTGTCGCGGGTTCGAGTCCCGCTGGGGGCATCCATTTGTGTGATGAGCACGAATGTTTATACTCCAGTCGTGGTTGTTTATATTTATAATATGTATGTATTTAAAGTCACATAGATGTAGTGTATCAACAATCTGGTATCCATAACACAAGCCTCGTAGCTTACCATGGAACTAGATGGCGCTGTGTTAATGTCGCAACATATTTATTTATTTTTCTGTGTACTAAATTTAGATACGATAGATAAACGTAACAAACATATCTCAGATACGATTTTGATATAAAATATTATAATAATATACCAACAGTAAAAGTAAAACAGTACGAATGTAGGACAACGTGACGAATCATCGATTATTCAACAGCAAGTCCAACTCGAGTCGTTAGTCGCTCATTAGTCCCAATTTGTGGTCCACTCGGACAATATATTATGTGAAATATTCCATTTATTCTATTAGAGCTGGAATTTTATCGAAAATAACATGAAATTATAGAGCATTTCATAACCAATAATAATAATACTTTCATTTTATAAATATGTATTGGCGTTATTCTAATTCAATTACCTTTTTTCTTTAATAATGTAGCAACGTTATCTATACATATATACTCGTATAGTAAAATTCTAACTAAGCCGAAACTGTACATTAAATATTTTTTGGATTGAAATAAACATTATTATTCATACAGAGGCCAAATCTATAGTTTTTAGATTTTTTTGTCTGTCTGTCTATCTGGGAACACATCACGAGTAAACCACAGGAGGGATTTTGATGTTTGGTATGATGATTGCCCGTGTAAACATTTAGGATACTTTTTATTGCGGGAAAATATCTATAAGAAATCTACACTAACCGATAAAACGTACCTAGGGACAACCACAAGCAGAGCGAGGGTGAGTCGCTAGTCCATCCCTATAGTATATATATATATATATATATATATATATATATATATATATATATATATATATATATATATATATATATATATATATATATATATATATCCCATTCCCATATAAACGCGAAAGCGTATTCGTTTTTCGTTTACATATCATTCGTTCAGTACTGCATAAAAATAATGTAAAATATCAATAATAACTTAAGGGACTCGTTAAAACAATTAAATAAATCTAAACTCAAAGACTCTGCTAAAAGACGTAGAGTTGCAACTCCTGGCTTTAATTAGAAGCAAAGTAAGATTTTTCATCCGGAATTGACATACAAAATGTCTAAGCTATAAAACAATTAGTATAAGATAATTAGCTTTAAATCGACATGTATAATTTAATACACTTGTTTATCTTCTAAATAGTTACAAACGTAACTAATAAAAACGTGTTAAAATATAAAACCAAAATTACTAAAGAAAACTCGTTATTTCCGTAAAAAAACACGTCACGTACACGTAGTTTACGATTTCATACATATATACTATACAAAATGAAATATGTTAAAGTATAAAACATATTCGCAACAAATACCGACACATGGGTCTTTAGTGACTCATTTGTCGCCGCTTGTGTCACAATTTGACAATATATCATTTGGGCGGAGAACCTTTTATCGAATTACTTTTGAAAATATATATATTTTCATTTAAAAAATATATATTTTTTTTACAGAATTTTACCGATTTAATCTCAAAATCGATAGTGTATGTTCACCCAATTCTTCGCTTTGAACAAATTGTATATTAAGTATGTAGTTGATCAGCATTTCAAAGACGCGTGAAGTCATCCCGAATTTGACCTGAGCCGGTATCGAATGCACGACAGCTAGCGCAATGGGACACGTCACAATGGTAATGGAAACATGAAATAAGACGCCAATGACCATGTTCAGATAGTTACCACCGTCCATACTTACTAATTATAAATGCAAAAGTATATTTGTTTATTTGTTTGTATGTTCTTATTCCATGTCGAAACAGAATGACGGATTGACGTGATTTTTGTGTGAAGATAGTGGAAAGGCTGAAGAGTGACATAGGCTATTTTTTACCTCAGATTACATCATTCCCAAGGGAAAACACGTTATGATACAACACAACTCATCACACCTATGTATATATATAATCATATATAGTCTCTCTATTCCATACTAACCGTTAAAACGTAAAGACGAACCCAAGCGAAGCGTGGGTGAGTGACTAGTATAATATATATATATATATATATATATATATATATATATATATATATATATATATAATAACCAACAAAACATCACATAGGCTAATTGACTTTCAATAATAAAAACAGTATTTAGTAAGACCTAAAATACTGGGTCCCATTTATGAAAACAGTGGATCATCAATTATTCGGAGCAAACGTCTGGCTCGAACTTAAGTCGTTAGTCGGTCATTAGTTGCGGATTGCGACCCACCCAACAATCGATTTCATACTATTTACATGGGATTTCTCATAATCTTGCTTCTGGATACACCATATTTTCAACCGACTTCCAAAAAGGAGAAGGTTTTCAATTCATCGGAATCTTTTTTTTATGTATGTTCACCGATTACTCGAGGACGTCTGAACCGATTTAGAATATTTTGTTTTGTTTCAAAGGGTATACTTCCCAGGTGGTCCCAGATAAATTTTATCGAAACCTGCCAAGCGGTTTTTTTAAAAAAATCAACAATAAATTATTTTTAAATAAATTGTTCGTTCAAATATGTTATTAACAAACTTTCTTATTACAAATTACCTGCTGTGTACACTAAAAATGGAAAAATAAAAACTTTTAAAAAATAAATAAAAACCGACTTCCAGGCATTAAAATGTAAATAATAACTAAACGGCAGTTTTTATTTAGAAGAGATATCTAATCAGATATTTTCGAAGTCGGTGCCAGCCGACAATATTTTAAGATATGAATATCTAATAGGTAAATATGTATTTTACGTATCGAAATATATTAGATTTGCTTTGCATCGACTAAGCATAAAAAAAAGATTCCGACGTATTGAGAACCTCCTCCTTTTTGGAAGTCGGTTAAAAAGAAATTAAAGTGTACATTAAATTGTATAATAAAAAAAATAATTTAAATTTGTTTTGTCAGTCTAATTGTTCCGGCTAATCTCCGAAACGGCTGGACCGATTTTGACGGGACTTCCACTGGCAGATAGCTGATGTTATAAGTAGTAACTAAGGCTACTTATATGTAAGAAAAATGATTAGGGTTCCGCGAAAAATATTAAAACCCATGAAATTGCAAACAAAATCCACGTACCTAGGGATGCTACCGAGCAATACGATTATCCCAACCTATTTATACCCACCAAAAATACATAAAAACATAATAATACCTATACATATATACAGATTTATCTTTTGGCACACACAACTAATTGTAAGTGTAACCTGAAGTAGTAAATAGGCTATATATTATACAGCAAAGTCTAATATGTAGTTGTTATATAACCTTGAGAAGCCCTTGTCGACCTAAAATGTCAAATTGGAGTTAAATCTGATGAATGCATGTCCCAAGGAGGTCATTACGCTTTACTGATACCGTAAAATATATCTTATTTTGTGAATCATAAAGTTTATTTTACGATAGAATTTGATAGAAAAATCAGTTTAATTTAAAAAAAAATGTACCAAACGGCCGGGATTTTTGGAGAAATATCGAGTTTTTGTGACTTTGTGTTAGATATTGTAATACGGGATAAAAGCCCTGGCTCTATACATCGAGATGGGCACTTAATTGAATCCGGCGCCGTACTTTTGACGTCTTTACATAGGAGTTATAAAAACGTTGTAATTTTTCGAGCAATAATTTTATAACGATTAGAAAATGACTGATAATATCTTAAAAGAAATAAATGAATATATCTGACTGATAATATCTTAAAAATATGTAAAATATAAAAGTTACCAAAATTTTGTTATCAACTCGCAGTAATACGGTAAAATAGCTTCTTACTGAGTAGTGTATAGCTAGTGTCAAGTAACTGTTAGATTTAAATATTTTTAGAGACTTTAATGTATAGAAATTTGGGCAGTGGTAGCCCAGTGGTAACGCGCTCGCTTAGGAAACCGAGCGAAGCGGGTTCAAATCCCGGGTCTCGCACCTCTGATATTTTCATGTGCGAATCATTTCCAACACGATTACCACTTGTCTTAACGGTGAAGGAAAACATCGTGAGGAAACCTGCATGTCTGAGAGAACCTAGCAAGTTTTCAAAAGACATGTGAAGTCCGCCAACCCGGACTTGGCCAGCGTGGTGGACTATGGCCTGATTCCTCTTGTACTAAAGGGAGGCCCGTCCCCAGCAGTGGGACGTTAAAAAGAGCTGAATACAATATATAGAAATTTATCTCTTTTCATTTATACAACAATTTTTTATTTAATTTATGCTTAGGGGATTACGAAAATCCCTCATCTCTTATATGTTCTTATTCTAAATCTCTTATCTTGTAAATCTTTTTTTATAATTATTTTGACGACACGTTTGGCTTAGTTTATAGTGACCCTACTTGCTGTGCCAGCGGTCGCGGGTTCGAGTCCCGCTGGGGGCAATCATTTGTGTAATGACGAATGTTTGTACTCCAGTCATGGGTGTTTATATTTATAATATGTATGTATTTAAAGTTATATATGTGTAGTGTATCAACTATCTGGTATCCATAACACAAGCATCGTAGCTTATCATGGAACTAGATGGCGCTGTGTGTTAATGTCCCAAAAAAAAAATATCAGTTTATTAATTACAACTATCCTAGTTCGATCAGTGGTCGAAATTCGACCATAATATTTTTTGTATAGATAACTCTAAAGATCATTAACAGCTATTAACAAAAAAAAACAGAAAACTGTTTTGTCTTTGCCTATTTATATATAAAAGACTAAAACCTCACCATCGCTTCGCTCAGGTTCGTCCTTTGGTTGATTCCCCATACAAACTTTCATCTCCATTTTCACTGCTTTAATGAAAGGTTTCCGGGATGAAAACTATCCTATGTCCTTCCCCAGGGTCTGAAACTAACTTCTTACCAAATTTCATCTAAATCGATTCAGTAGTTTCGGAGCCTATTCGTTACAAACAAACAAAAATCAAATCAACTCTTTCCTCTTTATAATATTAGTAAGTATAGATTAAAATATCAAACATCAAATTTAACCACGAAAGATTACCTAATTCAAAAATATTCAACAAATATAAAGATGTCAATCATCTACCATGACCGCCTCTAACTTGTGATCCAAAGGTCATTTGGCAAAGTAATACTTTTAGCGTCAATGATTTCGTTTATAATGGCGTAACCGATATGTACTACGTTGGTAATAAATATTTGGCAACACTGTACACGTATTTCTATTTTATTTTCTTTTAGATAATTAGTGCAAAACGGTAATGAAGCCAATATAAATATTTATGTTTTGTTATCGCATGCGTAAGCTATGCATTATTTTAACTAGTCACTTACTTCCGCTTTGCTCACGTGAAACGTTTATTTTTCTAAGATAATTATTTGTGAAACTAAGACATGATCTACATATACATATATATGCCAAGTTTTAGGAGTAACAAAAAAATACGTACACTAACAAACTTACACATAATATATAATAGATATTAGTAGAAATCGAACGCTGTCCACTCCAGTGGCACATCCAGCCAAAGGCGTATCTTCTTAGATATTATAAAAAAACATCATTTATTTTTCATAAAAAAGACATATAATATATACCCCAACGTTTTGGCAACAATAAATTCTAAATAATAAAGTTATAAAAATAAATAAGCTTAACAATGAATTTTTCGAATAACATCCACGTGTTTTCATTAAATTCCGATATCGCGATTTTTCACTGGAATCCTGAATATTTTGTGATTACGTTATGTCACAAGCGAAAATATGCCCTGCCATCGGAACGGACGACTTAAAACGGTACGCGTGTACTGGCTATTATATTTTTAACACGTATTTAAGATTCAAAATGTTCGACTTCGGGATTGTCCGCCCAAGAATGTGCACAATTTAGGGATAATAATATGTACACATTGTCACGCCTTACTTTTAAATCTGGAGGTTTACACAAGATGTCGTTATAAAATCCTTTTATTATAGAAATTTTAAATATTCCATTAAAAATACTTGTATTGGCCATTTTTTTATTTTTACTAGTGGGTAGAAACTGCCAATAAAATATATAATGACCTTTGAGACATCTAAAACCTTAGTCTCTCCCGTGACCATGATTGCTGTAAAGCATTCGAAATGTCGGGAATCAAAAATCAAAATAAATCCGCGAAAAAGTCCGAAAAGATAGTTTTATTTAAAATTAATCGTTATGTCATAGAAAATTCTAATTGAGTCGAATCTGTACATTAAATATTTCTTGAAAATCTTATTGAAATAGTTATTATTATGGATACAGAGGCCGAATCTATAGTTTTCAGAATTTTTGTCTGCATGTCTGTCTGTCTGTCTGTCTTTCTGTCTGTCTATCTGCCTGTCTGTGAATGCATTACAAGAAAACCATTGGACAGATTTTGATATAATTTGGTATGAATTATGATGATAGCTGGTTACCCGGGTTAACATATACAATACTTTTACTGCAGGAAAATATCTCACCTCTGATAAATCTATACTAAACGTTAAAAAGTAACTAGAGACCTAGTTCCATATATTTTTTATATGTATGTATATCTACTCTTCAACAATTGTAGTTTGACATCTCGTCCAAGCTCTCTGATACTATGGGCGTCGAAAAATATAGACTAAAAGCTTTAATAACACCATAACAGCATATTACATAAATAATTTTACATAAAATAGATACTTTATCTAAGAACGTATTCATTTACATATTACGAGTATGTGTAATAGCGAGCAATTAAAACAATATAAATGAAACTAATTGTAGCATTATAATTTACTTTATGAAGATACATTTTACGGATTACGGATCTTAAATAATTAACAAAAAAATTGCTCATATTTTTTTTATTTGCTCATATTTATTTATTTGACAACTGTGAGAGTAGCATGATATCTCTGAAGGACATTATCAACGGATTTTGGGGTCCGATTTCCGGCGTAACTACATAATATATAGAAATGTTATACAAATCTGATCTACAAAAGAAAATGCTCTGAATCGCTTCGAGTGAAGGATGGTACTGCCGTGCCCTTTTTTGCTCGACTTGGCGGAGGCACTGCCGTGCCCCCCGATAAAAGTTCTTAACATTGTAAGTTCTTAAAATTATTGCATTATACAAGAAATAGCAAAGCTCAGGGCGAAGTCATGACTTTCGCGTACGTAAAGCAACCATATATACATACATATGAACATGAAGACAAATAATCATTAAATTATTATTATTAGGGGCTTATGCCCACTTAAAGGTGTTACTAGAAGCCAAAACTACTATCCACCTTCTGGCTTCATCATCATCTTGACGAAACGTTGTTACTCAGTTTGTAGTGACCCAACTTGCTGTGCCAGCGGTCGCGGGCGAGAGTCCCGCTGGAGGGATTCATTTGTGTGATGAGCACAAATGTCTGTACTCCTGTAATGGGTGTGTTTATATTTATTATATTATATATATATATATATATATATATATATATATATATATATATATATATATATATATAGTGTATCAACTATCCGGTATCCATAACACAAGCTTCGTAGCTTACCATGGAACTAGATGGTGTTGTGTGTTAATGTCCCAACATATTTATTTATCATCATGAATTGTCAACCCAAATTCGATTGCACATACAAATCGAGACAAAAATCAGAAGTAGTTTAAAATTAGCTCCCCACACTTGATTACATAGTACCTAAGATAGTTACAAGCGAGCTAACAATGTATTCAGCCCTTTTTAACGTCCCACTGCAGGGCACGGGCCTTCCTTCAGTACGAGGGGATCAGGTCATAGTCCACCACGCTGGCCAAGTGCGGGTTGGCGGACTTCACATGTCTTTTGAAAACTTGCTAGGTTCTCTCAGACATGCAGGTTTCCTCGCGATGTTTTCCTTCACCGTGAAGACAAGTGGTAATCATGTTAGAAATGATTCGCACTTGAAAATATCAGAGGTGCGAGACCCGGGATTTAAACCCGCTTCACTCGGTTTCCCAAGCGAGCGTGTTACCACTGGGCTACCACTATCTTTCAAGCTTACAATAGCCTGGTTAAAACAGCTGCTAACAAAGAATAATATCACAATGACTGCGACAAATCGGAATACTAATATAAATGCGAAAGTTTGTATGTATGTGTGAGTGTGTATGTTTTTACTCCTTCCAACTAAAGCGGACTGATTTTGATTAAATTAAATGCAAGAAAGACTATAACCTAGAGTTACACATATGCATATTTGGGCACTTAGCCGCAACCATGCAAAGTATAAGTCGCTAGTCTATACTAATACTATAAAGAGGCAGAGTTTATTTGTTTGTTTGTTTGTTTGTTTGTCTGATCGCGCTAATCTCAGTAACTTTTAATCTGATTTGAAAAATTCTTTTTACATTGGATAGCCCGTTTATTGAGGAAGGCTATATGCTAGATATCATCATGCTACTATCAAAGAGAGCGGAATAATCATAAATGTTAACAAATCGGGCAGTTCCATGCATTATTATAAAAATATACTTATATTATATATATTCATACATACATACATATAGACGTAACCGAGCAAAGTGAGGATAAATCGCTAATAATTCAATATAGCCTGTGTCATCCACTATGACATAAACTAGTTGGTGCGTGCAGGTCCTTACTGCGAGGTCACCAGTTATTTTCGTTAAAACGATGCGGTGCGTAACATTCTAGATGTTTCTCATAAACTTTTATATTTAGATCGTACCGTTTCACCTCTGTGACACGGTGAAAGTCACGGCGAAAATAGGTTAGTGCGTTAAAGTAGTCAATAAACACTGGGCAGATATGACATCTTATTATCTTGGTACATATTCGATTATTAAATGCGATACATTACGCATTTCAACTATTATTTTCTTTGTAATAATTGAATTTAACAAGTAAATAAATATAGTTGTTCATACAAAAATTGTTTTATTTAACAATTTAAATAAAACTATCTTTTCGGGTTTTTTCGCGGATTTATTTAGATTTTTAGTTCTCGACGTTTCGAATGCTTTACGGCAATCATTTTCACAGAAGAGACTTACATTTACAATGTCAAATATTCGCGTATATCTTAGAAAGTATTATGTTTTATTTTAATTTATTAAAGTAACATATCAAGCATTGCTCTGTAGTGTGTCACCAGGATGGCTACAGCATTAAAAAGTCCCATAATAGTTTATCTAATCCTAATAAAGCGTACCGTTAGCTGTCATAGCATACGTGCCGACTGTTTAAGGCACGGGTTCAACGCTCGAATCCGCGACCCGTTAGACTGGTTACTGATCGTTGTTGTCATTAAAATCTTTATATCTTCTAATAAATAATTTAAATTCGTGGATAAATACGTAGTTAAGAAAAAAATCTCTTCGTCTTTCTTAAAGCGTTCAAATTTTATATGTCACAAAATGCCTTTACTTGGCAATCAATCTCGAGCTCAATCAATATAAAGGCTCGAAAACTTAGTGAACGTAAAAAAGAAAAGAAAAAAGCACTTACGACTTGAGCACTTCTGAATTTACTTGTTGACGATATCGTAACTTTCGATGTTAAAAATCTTGTTCAATTATATTACTTAAACTTAACATCGAGATATTTATTTTTAAATAAACGACCTCCTTTACAAATGAAATAAATACTTAAGCTATAACAATATTTTTCTTTAAATATTTAAAAAAAAAACATATCCAACCAAAGAGGTCATAATAAGAAATGTTTTAAAAATTCATCTCTACATATTGTCGCTTAGCAAAACACACTCGTTGTTGGAATAATGTTAAAAAACCGCGAATAATGTAATCGCGGGTTCAATGACCGAGTTACGTAAAACATAACGCGAGAAACTACTACCATTTTACGTTACCTCTCTTTCCACATTGCCTCCGCTTTGTGGAACCTTGAGTAAAACGAGACTTGTACCGTCAAATTGAAAGCGTTCCAGCAACGCAACCCGTAAAACGGGACGTTGGTGGATCGCCTTAGCTGCATCCTATGGGACCAGGGTTGCCATGGACTTTACATGGGATTTATGCTTTTTATTGATCTTATATATAAAAATCTTATGTCACGGTGTTTGTGGTCGCACTGCTCCGAAACGGCTCGACCAATTTTAATGATTTTTTTTGTATATTTGGTAGGTATTAGAATAGGTTGTAAAGTGTTGCTCATCCTCCTACCACCATCCACCGTTTTTTAATCATAATTTTAGTATTTTTGTGTGAACAATATTATATAAACACATCGCGATGAACCCGACCGGAACGAGGGTGAGTCGCTGCATGACATAAAGCCAGGATTTTTTTTGTAGATTGAACGCAGGCGTAGCCGCGGGTTCTGTTAGTACTATATAAATGCATGTTATAAATGCAAAAAATTTGTTTGTGTGTTACTCCTTCACTGAGACGGCTGGACGGATTTGGATGAAATTCAGTATATAGTTACACTATATCCTGGAGTAAAGTATAGTCTAGTGTGAAGGACGCACCCAAGCAAAGCAAGGGTAAGTAGCTCGTATTTGATATTCGAACATCAAATACGAGTACTAATAACCTTTTTTTTTTAATATTCATTCTGTCTTACGGTTAAGCAAAGAGTTTTTATATTATTATATTTTACTACTTCATCGTCAGGAGAACATTGATACGGTAAAAATGGAGAATAATTTAGAAATAGATAATAAACAAAGCGCCACGTCACTGCAGTAAGTTCAAAGACCGCTAAGCTTGGATGAATAATTTGAACCAAAAATCCGAAAACAAGATTCGATTGAGATAATTTATATTGTTTTATATATCCAGTATTTTATATCATCTGGTAGCCCTGTTTGTATCGCGTATCGCTCTTTCTGAGCGTTTTACTAGCATCGCTGTGCGCTCAGATAACGATGAACAAAGCGTTCCCGACAACCGAATGCCAATTCAGGACATGCTCAGTCATCCCTATAAGCTAGTATCGGCATTTTCATTGGACGCGGGGTTAAAACCATAAGTTCATGTAAAATAGTCGCGCGAAATGTTTGGAAATTTTCAATCCTGAAGAATCTCAGGTTACGTGATATATTTAAATTGTTGTTTCATAAAATATGTATTTTATTTATAACAAACTATCTAATGACAGTCACTTCGCTCGGATTCGTCCCTAGTGAAAAACAAAAACATCTATCCCACAGGAACCGTACATTTTTCCGGAATAAAAAGTAATTTATGTGCTATTCCAGACTATAATCTATCTCTGTGCCAAATTTCATCCAGATTCGTTCAGCCGTTCTAGCGTGATTGAGTAACAAACATCCATCCATACTTTCGCATTTATATTTATGTGATAATGGGATTATTTCAATACATAACGTATACACTATACATTTCAAAATAAAAACCATATGATTCAATAACCTACTTTTTGGAAGTAGATTGATAAAAAATGTGACCAGCGATAAGTAGACATCTTATAAAAAATAGATGCGTATTAAAAGTTATGAATGTCAATCAAGACTGTTCTTGAAACTTATTTACTATCAGAATATACTTAGTCACTGTGACCTGATTTTTTTTTTTTTATCTTTATTTTAAAAGGGGTTTGGTCACAAAGTGATCATGCCACCCCTATAGGAACAACTAAACGTAATGAAGACCTGAATTTTATTATTTCATAACCAATTAATTTGTCTTTTGTTATTTTTTACCAAACTAGTTTTATTAATATATCAATAAATAATACTTACTTAGATTTACGCGAATGTTTTACATCTATACTAATATAAAAAAGAGGTAAAGTTTGTGAATTGTGAGTTTGTGACGTTGTAGAAGGTAATCTCTGGATCTACTTAACCGATTTAGATGAAATTTGGTAAGAAGATAGTTTGAGACCCTGGGAAGGACATAGAATACTTTCTATCCTGGAAATCATCCCTTAAGGGGGTGAAAATGGGGATGACACTTTGTATGGGGAATAAACCACAAATAAATATAATATATAATAATAATATAAAGGGACAAACCCAAGCGAAGCAAGTGTGAGTCGCTAGTTTAAAATAAAACTATCTTTTCATCACTCAGCGATCATGTTAAGGTGAGAGGTTCCTCTTGATTATGTTTTCTGTGAAACGTCGGAAACCAAAAATCAAAATAAATCCGCGAAAAAACCCGAAAAGATAGTTTTATGTCAAAATAGCAAAAAAAAAAACGTGTGTATACTTATGTACGCACGTAAAAAGTTATACTTCTTTGGCGTAACAGAACAAAAATAGCTAAAGATTTCATTCCGTATGTCACAACTCTGTTTGTAAAAGGAATGCAGCTAACTTCATCATGTCGCTTTAAGCTAACTTCATGATGTCGCTTTTTGGCTATCGGTGTGCGCGCGCATCGTAAAAATTTTTACTCTAATATTTTTTTCCAAACGTGCCAAAAGAATTAAAACTTCAAAAATCTTCTATATTACGAGTACATCTAGGATCTAGTAGTACCTACAGAATGGAACGTGCGTGTAAGACGCCATTTCAGTTGAGATAGGCGCGGGCGTCGACCCCTGCGCGTGCGATCGACACAAACACGCTATATTTAGCCGTGACGTCACCTGTTTATCGTACGCAAGGTTACGCAGCCCGCGATTTTACTGTCCGTGAGAAACTGAAGTTAGGAAATCGTGATGAAAAAAATAATTAAGACCACATACAATCAACTACATTTGTTACGAAACACGCATGTATGTAGGTAGTTTGAAAGTGCATTCATTTTAAATAAAACTAAATAAGAAAGTATTAAGTGCATTCATTGTTTAAAAAAATTAACGCATAGAGTCATAAAAGATTTTGTAAAAGATTATCTTTGCACAAACATTTAATGCTTTAATAAAAAAAAAACACTTTATTTGAGCTAAGGCTAAACGTTAGACATTAATGGTTATATTCTATTAGTACTACCCGCGGTATAACTCGCGTTCAAACTTCCGATTGCTACCAAACTTCATAGTATCACTCGTTAAGCTAAGTGAAAATTACCTAAAAAATACATCAAAATCGTCCCAGCCGTTTTGGAGTCCATGACAAACATACATACACACATCGATTAATATATATATATATATATATATATATATATATATATATATATATATATATATACATAGATAATATCAATCCAATACACCAATCGTCTAGAAACCATGAAAAATTACAATATCAACGAAAATCTCTTTAAAAAAGATAATAAGAGCGTTTTTTTAAACTTGTTTATATCGTATTTACTGTTGCAGGCAACGCCCACGTGGGATTTAGATTGTCATGTCTGCTATAATTAGTATCAAGACCTTCACTCCATACGAGCGCATACTGATGTGAGTCGGCCATCTTTAAATGGAGCAAAGCAGTGTTTGTTGTTTCTATTTCTTTAATCGAAAAATAACAATGTTTTTAACAATTGCGTATTTAGGAATATATTTTGAACATTATTTAAGATTGGGACATTCTTAAGTACTGTGTATGTCGTTCTGATATCATTATTATAAAAGTTGGTTTAGTCTACGATACACTCAGTCTATACACCGAGTGTGCCGAGTGCCTCTGTGTGAACGCGAGTGTTTATAATTTCATAGAGACACTCGCGTTCACACAGTCACTAGGCGTATACGCCGTGAATGTACCGTGTATAGTGACACTAATTTCACAATTAGAGACACTTGTGTTCACACAGAGACACTCGGTGTACACACTGAGTGTACAGTGTATATTGATAATGTCTTAGTATAAACCGGCCCTAACAATTGCACGACAGCTACATAAAGAAGGCTTGCTTGAAGCTACTTCTTAATCTGGAGCCCTAACCATCAGTAAAAGCCTTCTCCTTGATAATTTTTTGGAATTTTACATTTAAAAGTGTAATTTAATGTAATATTAAAAAAAAGAATGAACTGTAATTAAAAATAAATTATTTTTCTGTCTGTATTAAAAGAAATCTTGAGAACCTGTTGCGAATACAAACGTTTTAAATAAGCGCAGAAACGAGGTTAACTCTTCAACATTCTTGTTAGCCTGTTTTCTGTTAGTTATAGCGAAAACTAGGGAACAAATTCTCATAGTGTTTCCACTAAAATATCTTCTTTCGCTATAATCACCTTCCATAAAGATAATTAGCCCAGTGATAACGTGCTCGCTAGGGAAACCGAGTGAAGTGGGTTCAAATCGCGGGTCTCACACCTCTGATATTTTCATGTGCGAATCATTTCCAACATGATTACCACTTGTCTTACGGTGAAGGAAAACATCGTGAGGAAACCTGCATATCTGGAAGAACCTAGGAAGTTTTCGAAAGGCATGTAAAGTCCGCCAAGATTATGACCTGATTCCCCTTGTATTAAAGGGAGGCCCGTATCCAATAGTAGAAAGCTACAAAGGGCTGAATAAAAAGACGATTACAAAAACAAGAATTATCACCAAAACAGTTGAGATGATCTACGTGAGTCCTAAAATAGCATTACAATGGAAATAGGCCCGATATGTGGCCTTATTCGAAGCCAGCGATGGATGAGAAGGGTGACAGTATCGAAAGGACCATAAGGGAAAAAGAACAAGGGTCTGGTCTTCTAAGAAGACCAAGTCTCGATAAGAAGACCAAGTCAGAAAGGTGGCTAGTCCTGTTTGAAAACATACTGACATATAGGTACATATGTTTATTAACTATAATAAATATCCACATTTTTAAAAACATAAAAAGCATCATTTAAACGAGTATCCTATCTAATATAAATTGAAAATTGTTGGTGCGCGTTAGAATTGTAATTATTATATAGATAACAAAATTGAAAATAGGTAGTTTCAACAACGATAAAATGTTTATCTTTTTAAGTAATATATGAAAACAAAATAAATCATACTTCTCATTATGTTATTATGTTTTTATATAATACTTAGCATTTTATTGTTTATCAAACATAAAATATTTTGTAACTTTTAACTGACATTGATATTAAATTCAAAATAAGGTTTCAAGCAAGTAGTTTTATCAGTATATTTAATACTAGCGACTCACCCTGGCTTCGTTTTGGGTTCGTTCATAGTGAAAAACAAAAACAACCGATCTCACGGGAACCGTACATCTTTCCGGGATAAAAAGCCAATGCGCTATTCCAGACTATAATCTATCTTTGTGCCAAATTTCATCCAGATCCGTTCAGCCGTTCTGGCGTACATACAAACATTCATTTATAATATTAGTATGGATTCAGTCAAAGATTTCCTTATAGCAAAATATCATAAAATCTTGGACGTTTTTAAAGTTCACAGAATGTTCATAATAATTGTATAAACATTTGTCTTTATTCGACATAATATTATGTTTAAATATTAGAATTTTAACTTTAAACTTTTCAATTACATTTTGTTTTAAATTACTAGAACAACAGTCCTTATGTAGCTATAATAACTTGTATATGTATATTACAACTAACTTATTCAAAGAATTTTACAACAATATATGTACATATATTTAATTAAATAATTTTGACGATAGAAAAGAAAACTCTACAGTAACAATATTGGAAAGCGTTAAATAGATTTAGAACTGCTTCCTTACACAACAATTCTTTCCAGAATTATTAATAATATTTAAGTACAAGAAACTACTCTCGCTTCGCTCGCCTGCTTCTTTGGGTATGTTTTGGCACTTGATACAAAAATATAAGACGTGTCTTTATCTATACATATAATAAAATTATAACTAAACCGAATCTGTAAATTAAATATTTTTTGGAAAATCTTATTGAAATAAACATTATTATCGATACAGAGGCCGAATCTATAGTTTTTAGAATCTTTGTCTGTCTGTCTGTCTGTCTGTTACCGCATCACAGAAAAAGCACTGGAGGGATTTTGATGAAATTTGGTATTGGTGATAGCTGGCTATCCGGGTCAACATATAGGACACTTTTTACCGCAGGAAAATTTCTCATTTCTGTGAAAAAATACAAAAACTGCAATGTAAGAGTATACTAATATGTTAAACCTAAGAATTTGGTTTTTGGTCAGGTCAAGTGGAGCCGCGGGTAATGCTAGTACTATATATAATACTCGTATATATTTAAAAATTGGCAAACTATTATGGCCATCTTTTAGTGAATTTTAATACTAACAAATAGCCTATGTTTAAATCTAAGTCTAACTGTGTATTCATTCTAACCAACGTCTAGCGGTTTCAGCGTTTTATTATACTATTGTGATAGTATAGTAAAGCATAAAATTATACGCAAAATACTATTCTTAGACCTAATCTTAACATATAAAACTCTGCAAAAAGATAATGCAGAAAAAGTGAACTAAAATAATACCTTCTTACAATTTTATCGCTGAAAAACCATTACATAATCACTAATGGCACAATTTTGCCAAAAAAAAACACCCTATTTCGCGATACAGCCAGGTTTTCGGGTTTGATGAATGGTATCCTGCAAATAATTGTCCTTTAGGGCAAGGGGGTTGCCGCCTTACCCCACTGGCTCCGTAAGGGCGGTGAGGGAGAAGGGCGGGAAGGGCGGAAAGGGCGGAGGCTGTGACGTCAGCGGTCGACGCCCGAACAGCTGAGCAGGCTCTGGGCGACACGTGCGGTATAAATGACCTGATTGTATAACCTTTGTTTTATTTCAACGTGTTAGGTTTAAAAATAACTTTTCATATTTATGATATTTTTTGTGATTTATTATTAAGGTATATATTGTAGTTATTATGTTAATGAGCAACCTTATTAATTAAAAATAATCGCTATTAATATATATATATATATATATATATATATATATATATATATATATATATATATATATATATACGAGTATGTATGTCAACCACGTCTATATTTCAAATAACTATGGGTCTTAGACAAGGTGTCATTCTACAATCGTTGTAGAATAGAAATCTTAAAAAAATATATGGAATCAAATTATTATGATTCCATTGCATAACATAATTTATCATTTCAATACAATTTAAAATTTCTACTTTCCAACAATTGTAGAATCTCGTATTATCTTATTACTTGTAATAATAGCATCTTTATCTCTTCATCATTTCTTGGTTAAAGTAAATACGTATTAGTCATACAAACAAACATATATACATATGTACATTGTACATGTCACAGCCATAATAATCTATTTTAATATTATAAAGAGAAAAAAATTGTTTTTTTGTTTCTTTGTATCGAATAAGCTCCAAAACTATTCGACCGATTTAGATGAAATTCAGTAAGAAGATAGTTTGAGACCCTGGGAAGGACATAGGATAGTTTTTATCCCGGAAATCATCTCTTAAGGGGTTGAAAATTGGGATGAAAGTTTGTATGAGAAATCAACCTAGGGAAACGAGGTTGAGTCGCAAGTAAAATATATAATTAACCACACATAAAGTAATTTTAAATGAAAAGGAAACGATAAGCTATTAATTATGCACTGTAAAATATGAACGTCTGTTAATCACAGCTCAATCATTGGACCGATTTAACCCAAATTGATGATGATGATGTTCTCCCGACCGATTCCGGCCACGGCGGCCAATCTCATTGAGACTAGCCAACTGCGCAGGAGATATTATAGTGCACAAGTGTCGCGCAGACACAAGTGCACTCTCTATTCCTGTCACTCTCATACTCCGGTGGGACGACTGCTCGACACGACCAGTGAGAGTTAAGGCGCAGGACCGACGACTTTACGTGCTCTCCGAGGCACCGGGGTGAAACACCGCCAACTTCCCAACTCCGGGCTGTTACTGAGGCTTACTTATACAGAAAGACTCGATAACTAAACTTGGCCCGACCCGGGACTCGAACCCTCCTGGGTGTGCAGCCGTACATGCTAGCCACTACACCACCGAGGCAGTTATACCAACCCAAAATAACCCAAATTATGTGCGTGATGATACATTAAACAGTCCAGTTATTTTCGAATGGTACGGATATGGAATCCCGAGAGAAATCAAATACGCAGCTGTAACTATAAATAGCACGATAATAATTAAATTTCAAAACATACACTTTAATGCTTTAATTCATTTAACGTTAGCTTAAAGCTCTATTTGTTTGCGCAATAAATTATTATTCAATAACAACCACTAAAGTTACGCTTTATTTGATAAAGCTTTCATCGCACCCACAAGGGTCTATATACGAGTGTACAGTAATATTACATTATAAGCTCCATGGTCTAGTGGCTTGCGTGTTGTATATTCGCAAGTTCTGAGTTCGAGTCTCGGGTGAAGTATAAATTGGGTTTTGGTCAAGAATTTTTCAATAACAGTCTGGAGTTGGGAAATTGGCGGTGTTTCATCCCGGTCTCACCGTTCGTGTAGCATTGTGTATATGTGGTTGGAGGATAAAAAATGGAGAGGATGTGAGTTTTTTCAGGATAGCCATTGTTTATGGGCAGAAAATTAACATTAGCTATTTATTAAAGAGAGATACTGGTTTGTGTGAGATTAAGTTTAAGTTGTATTTGTGACTATTGGATGTGTGTAGAATACTTTTTAACCCCCGACACAAAAATAGGGGTGTTATAAGTTTTGTATCTGTGTGTCTGTCTGTAGCATCACAGCGCCCAAACAGATAAACCGATTTCAATTTAGTTTCTTTTGTTTGAAAGGTGACTTGATCGAGTGTTTTTAACTAAAAATCATTCCACAATTCAATTGAATAAAATGCATTTTATCTTAGTTTTGTAACTAATAAAATATGAAAATATTATATTATAAAAAACTAAGTGCATTAAAACATTCAGGTAATTCTGTTATTCATTTATATCATCATTTTTAAATACAATTTTCATAAATATGCTTAATAAATTAAACTTATATAATTTCTCGCAATTTAAATGAAATTCTACGTGAAAGTAACTCTACGTGTATAATTTAAATGGATTACAATGCATTCAAAAACTGCACGGCTTTGTATAGCAAAATGCATTAAGTTAAATACCTCAAAATAATTTTCCACTCAAACTTACTAAATTCCGAACGACATTGAACATTGGTCGCCCTTGTTCATTTTTACTTCAATAAGTATTAAATAAAAATAGCTACACTGGTTTCAAATGTTCAGAAACAATCTATACTAATTACTAATATTATAACGAGATAAAGTTTGTGAGTTTGTGACGTTGTAGGAGGTAATCTCTGGATATACTGAACCAATTTACATGAAATTTGGCAAGAACATCATCAAAATCATCCCTATCATCCCTGAAAGGGGTGAAAATGGGGATGAAAGTTTGTATGGGGAATCAACCTAGGGATGAACCCGAGCGGAGTGAGGGTGAGTGTCTAGAAGATTTATATTTGAAATAAGCTTGTTGACGAGTATCTATACATATAATAAAACAGTAACGCAAAACATACCTAGGGACACACCCGAGCGAAGCTAGGATAAGTCACTAGTTTCATCTATATATCTATATTCCATATACATATATAATAAAATTGTAACTAAGCCGAATCTGTACATTAAATATTTTTTGGAAAACCTTATTGAAATAGACATTATTATCGATATAGAGGCCGAATCTATACTTTTTAGAATTTTTGTATATCTGTCTGTCTGTTACCGCATCACGGAAAAACCACTGGATGGATTTTCATGTTTAGTATGGTGATAGCTAGTTATCCGGGTCAACATATAGGACACTTTTTACCGCAGGAAAATATCTCATTTCTGAGAAAAAATACAAAAACTGAAATGTAAGAGTATATACTAATATGTAAAACCTAAGAATTTGGTTTTTGATCATCTGAACGCGGGCGGAGCCGCGGGCAGTGCTAGTATAAAATATGAACTAGTACAAAATATTAACGTCGTAGTTATATCTAAGTGTCTGAAAACTAGACAATAGCTGTCTTATGATAAAATAAAAAAATTGGAGAAACCATAAAGATTCAGAAACATCGTAAAATCAAGATTATCATTTGTTAAAGTATGAAACTTTTAAATTAAGATAGAGAAATCTCTTACATTTTAGTTACCTATATCGTTTGCCACGTTTTTTAGTTTCGAGGTTCTAAAGATAGAGATGCAAGAAAACGGTTGTGTGATACAGTTACACTAATCTGAATTACGTTATAATGCGAGACATATTTTGACTGATTGTCTCGATTGCTTAGATTAGTCCTAAATTAGCCCAAAAACATGACATGATAAACAGAAAAAATGGCTATCACATTTAGTTCAGTATCTGGGTTTTATAATTTTTTTACTTAGAATACAGATGACAACGATATATATGTCACAATGATTTTCATTAATACCTAATTATCATATAATATAGGCAAAAACAAATCTATCCCACGGGAACCGTACATTTTTCCTGGATAATATTTATATATATATATATATATATATATATATATATATATATATATATATATATATATATTATCCAGGAAAAATGTCCTATAGCCTTCCTCAATAAACGGGATATCTAAAGCAAAAAGAATTTTTCAAATCGGATTAGTTCTTCCTGAGATTAACGAGTTCATACAAACACACTCTGCCTCTTTCAATTATTAGTATAGATAACATTTAATGTGAATAAAATAATCAAAACGTTCTTTATATATATATATATATATATATATAATATATATATATATATATATATATATATATATTAGATGAAGTTTTTGGTCTGCCAATGCCTCATTTAAATTTCAAGACGTCTTACTACGAAGTTGGGTTTAATCCTCCACGCGGGCGTTTGAACGAAATAATCTCGCAACTATTTGTAACATTCGCGTATATTACTTGTCTCGAACAACTTACATTGTAAATTGTTGATGAAAATTAAATATTTACATTATTTTATATCATCTAAAATGTCGTTAAATGTTTCTGGTATAATAGGATTCGCAGATTTGATTTCCGTGTGGTGTAATTCAGTCCTGGTTAGGCTAAAATATACTGATGACGTAAGAGAAACACTTATCAACATACGTATGCAATATGCATATATTTGCATATACAAAGAGATTTAAGATTAAAATTTTAACTAATACACTATTAATAACTTTAGAATATATACATACACTAGCATTACCCGCGGCTCCTCCCGCGTTCAGATGACCAAAAACCTAATTCTTAGGTTTTACATATTAGTATACTCTTACAATGCAGTTTTTGTGTTTTTGTGTTTTTTCTCAGACATGAGATATTTTACCGCGGTAAAAAGTATAAGTTAATTATTTTGTTAAATATTAAAGTTAAAAGCCTATAAGTTGACACGGATAACCAGCTATCATCATACCAAATTTCATCAAAATCTGTCCAGTGGTTTTCTCGTGACGCGGTAACAGACAGACAGACAGATAGACAGACAGAAAGACAGACAAAAATTCTAAAAACTATAGATTCGGACTCTGTATCGATAATAATGTCTATTTCAATTAGATTTCCCAAAAAATATTTAATGTACAGATTTGACTTAGTTACAATTTTATTATATGTATAGATTTAAATAAATATAGAATTTCTATCGTTCTATAAACAACAGATAGAGTCTCTCCATACCCAGAATGCATAGTTGAGATGACCAGCTCCAAAAGTACGTTCATAAATAATTTTCCATCGTATATAATAAGAGCATTTTACCGCGACTCCGCACGCGTATTTCAATTATGTATTTAGGATATCTTTATAAATTATAGCCTATGTGTTACTCTAGTGCACAAGCTATATTACTGTAAAGTTTCATCAAAATCCGTTCAGTAGTTATTGCGTGAAAGTGTAAGAAACATCCATCCTCACAAATTTCCGCGTTAATAATATTAATAGGACGAAATAAGTGAGTTTTTCTATAAAAGCCTCGAAAGGAGTGTTCAGACAATGTATTGAGACAAGCACCCACAATACACATAATAATTTACTTTAGGGAGACTATAGAAAAGGTCACTTTTATTCTAACCAAATTTGTATTGTTAAGAATATTTTAACAAACAAACATACATACATAATATTCTCATAGATACAATTTCTTACATGAACCATACACTTAAAAGTAAACAGTTCGAAAGGGAACCAAGTTTATGATAATCCTCTTGTCCTATATTAAGCAACTAATAATATATAAAGGTTATCTCACACGCTCGACTTTTCAATGAAAATGTCAGCAAACCACTATTAATTCTAAATATATTAATATCTTATGTTAATATTTTTAAATAGTTTCCACCGTGTGAGTTAGTCTTTAAATATATGTAGGCGAATCGCCCTCGCTCCGCTCAGGTTCGTCCGTAGTTACGTTTTAAGGTTTAGTACAGATTTCTCAGAGATGAGATATTTTCCTGCAGTAAAAAGTATTCTAAATGTTGACCCGGATAATCAGCTATCATCATACCAAACATCAAAATCTGCCCAGTGGTTTTCTCGTGATGCGTGCCCAGACAGACAGATAGACAAAAAATCTAAAAACTATACTTATACTTCAATAAGATTAAAAAAAAATTATTATAGATTCTATTCAGTTAGTATTCTATTATATGTATAGATTATAATACAATAATATTAAAAAAAAATACTTAGAAGTTTTCGCGTAAGCCTGTGTAAAATACCTTATTTATAAATAAAACCAATAACGTCTTGTCTGTCAACGCAGCTTATACCTCTAGGTCAGGAGACATGAATTTTTATACAAAAGTAACTTACATAACGAAGGTGAGCTAGTGATATAAATAAAGGTAAAAATATAGGTAAAATTCTTTAGTAGGAATTTTGAAATTGATGTAAACGAGCTAAATAGATCAGAATTTGTATGGAAATTCGTAATTTTTGAAGTAATAAAAAGAGGGTGATAAGAAATATGAACATTTTTAGCTTTTGTTTATGTTGTCGATGCTTATGTTAAATCCCATCAAGCGTAATGTTTGAAACTAATGAAATCTAATAATAAATATTATAGTATACTCCGCTTTGGCCTTTGGGCCATATAATGTGATATACATAGTTTTATAGAAAACCGTTCAGCCGTTTTCGGTCGATGCGCGATTATAGATAGATAGAAATATAACTAAAAGATTAACTTAACTGTATTTATTTATTTTTTCGACGATACGCTTGGCTCAGTTTGTTCATTCTACTTGCTGTGCCAGCAGTCGCGGGTTCGAGTCCCGCTGGGGGCATCCGCAATATCCGCTGGGTACTCCAGTCATGGATGTTTGTTTATATTAATAAAAATATGTATGTTTTAAAGTTATATGTATATGTGTAGTGTATCAACTATCTGGTATCCTAAACACAAGCCTCGTAGCTTACCACTGAACTAGACGGTGCTATGTGTTAATGTCCCATCATATTTATTTATTAATTAGATTAACCAAAGTTAGTCTAAACAAACAAACTCTTCAACTTTAAAAACTATAGTTTAGACTACAAGACTACAAATAGATATAATAAAATATAGATAAAACATACACAATGGTATAAGGCTATAAAATAGAAAGTCATACCAAATATAAGTGTTCTCTTACAAAATAGTGAACACTTTTATTGACCAAGAGTATTTTACCTTACATTAATGCGGAGGCAATAAGCAATATCTGTCACGCGCAGCTCACACGACTCAATGGTAGATAAAGTAAGCGGACCTAACAATGGTTTAGCCGACAGCTTTAATAAGTTTTCATTTCACCGCCGATGGCAATCTACTGACAGAATTAAGCCTCTTAAGGCGCATTTAAAGAAATAACAAGCTTTTTAAAATGTTAAATATCATTTTATTTCTTTTAATACGACGTTTACGACATGTTTGGCTCAGTTTGTAGTGTAGTAGCACTTGCTGTGCCAGCGGTCACGGGTTCGAGTCCCGCTGGAGGCATTCATTATTTATATATTTATTTTAAGTGCTACAATGATAAAAACGTATCTAATTAATATTTATAATCATTTAGCACCTGTATCACACGATTCTTAGAAACAAAAGGCGATGGCATTTTCTCAACACTATTTTTGTTAAAGCGATAACGCAATGTGTACTTATATAAATATGTATGTACATATACAAACCTTTATCTTATTTACTATTACAGTGTAAATCGGCCGCCTTTTATTTCTTCCATATTATACATACACTAGCATTGCCCGCGGTTCCGCCCGCGTTAAGATGACCAAAAACCAAATTCTTAGGTTTTACATATTAGTATACTCTAACATTGCAGTTTTTGTATTTTTTCTCAGAAATGAGACATTTTCCCGCGGTAAAAAGTATCCTTTATGTTGACCCGGATAACCAGCTATCACTGTGCCAAATTTCATCAAAATCCCTCCAGTGTTTTTTTCTGTGATGCGGTAACAGACAGACAAACAGACAGACAAAAAAATCTAAAAACTATAGATTCGGCCTATGTATCGATAATAATGACTATTTCAATATGATTTTCCAAAAAATAATTTAATGTACAGATTCGGCTTAGTTACAATTTTATTATGTGTGTATATAGTATATATGTACAAAGTAAAAAAGTGGAATTCTAAACACGGTTATAATTTAGTACTACAAAGTTGCTTAAAAATTTCTATTAGAAACTGCTGTCTAGGCAATTTCACTAAGTGGGATTTCACTATATGTTTCTTGGAAGAGACTTCATCACAAACGTGCTAACGCAGCAAGTGTTGTTGCGACAAGTAATATTTTAAGTTAACAGTCATTATTTATTAACATTATACATATATTTAAACTTAACGCCGATGTTTCTGACTGGCTTGGCTAATCATGTCGGTAATAAGTAGTGGGTTCGATTCCCGCACAATGCATTGAAGAATGTTCACATTACACACAATTTATTTCGATCAAAACTTTTTTTTATATCGCAACAAATTGTCAAAAAAAAATATTCCTTTAATAAAATAACACAATAGTTTTCTTTGTCTTTAAATACAACATTAATTATGTATAAAATATAATAAATAATGTGTATCGATAAATTCACGTAAAATGTAAAATCCCATCATATTTCCTATTTACTTGATACGTTGAATATTGTAAAATGATAAAAAATCGTGTTGATTAAAGAACTACTTGTTATCGCAAGGGCTGAACTGAAATGGTCTCGTTTTAAAACTATCAAAGCTATTTCATAGAATAAGCTAGCTAACAAACAAATTAAAAATGACAGTTGTATGAATTAAAAATGTGTAAAAATTGAGTCAGGTAATTTGTTTGTTTTAGTAATTTTAGTTAATTCCAATTGATGTAATTAGACTAAAGAAAATTATATATATATATATATATATATATATATATATATATATATATATATATATATATATATACTTAATTATATATACAAAACAAATGTACACTAAGTTATTACTGTACAAGTCATGTCCGCGTGGAGTAATGGCGAGAATGCTAGCCGCATTCCCCCGTTGAATGGCAATGCCGATTCTTTGGGCGAAAAATGCGCCAGCCCTACTGTCAACTACGAAAACTATAAAAAAAACGTAAACTTCTTTAAGCCAGACCTCAAAATTACTTAAAATGCTATTATTTTAATCTTAGGATTAGGATTCAAGCTTCACATTTATTTTAACTATCAAAAAAAACTTACAATGATAATCAATTACTATACTTATCGCATAACATACACAAAAATATACAAACAAATTAAGTATCTTGTTTTTAAGTTGGTCAAAAACCATAAAACTATAGGTGGTGGTGTTCTTTAAAATATACATGCTTTAAAGTTAAAGAAGATTAAAGTCGTAAATAAAAGCTATAAATAAATATGTTGGGACATTAACACACAGTACCATCTAGTTCCATGGTAAGCTACGAGGCTTGTGTTATGGATACATTACACATATATAATTTGGATATATACATTACACATATATAACTCATCACACAAACGAAAGCCCCTAGCTGGACTCGAATCCGCTACCGCTAGCGCAGCAAGTAGGGTCACTGCAAACTGAGCCAAACGTGTCGTCACTACTACAAAGCTGCTACAAACAACAAAAATAGGTCAGTATACCAACACCAGTTTGGAGAAAACATCAATCCACTTTGCCATCTCTGGAGCAACGCGAACAAAAGTGCAGATTCCACCGTGTTATATGATTAGAGTCGTAGCTACAACACTGTAGCCCGCGGGACCTCATTATCTGATTGAATTGAGACCTTTTTGTCTCGCTTTGTTACAAACATTTTGTTTACGGCTTAATTTTTACATTTTTCACCGACTTCCTAAAGGGAGATGTCCTTTTTATTTGTATGTGACGCAATATCTTGGGCAATTGTGAAGCAATTTATATAGATTTGTTTTTTTTTTATGGATAGAAATAGCTTATATCATCGATACAAGTATGTACTTATTCAAGTAAATAAAAATTAAAAGTAAATAATAATTTATTGGTACACCATAATATATATGCTGCGAACTCTTTACCCTCATAGCTTAAAAATATAAAAAAAAACGTTTGCGTTTCTTTGTATGTCCCTTACATAATTATAATAATCAATATATAATAATCTCTGAAACTATTAATTCAAATTCTAAAAAAAACTTCGTTAATATAAATTAGAAACCTATGATGATGTTCTCCTAGCCGATTCCGGCCACGGCGGCCAATCTCATTGAGACTAGCCAACTGCGCAGGAGATATTATAGTGCACAAGTGTACGCGCAGACACAACGTGCACTCTCTATTCCTGTCACTCTCATACTCCGGTGGGACGACTGCTCGACACGACCAGTGAGAGTTAAGGCGCAGGACCGACGACTTTACGTGCTCTCCGAGGCACCGGGGTGAAACACCGCCAACTTCCCAACTCCGGGCTGTTACTGAGGCTTACTTATACAGAAAGACTCGATAACTAAACTTGGCCCGACCCGGGACTCGAACCCAGGACCTCCGAGTGTGCAGCTGTACATGCTAGCCACTACACCACCGAGGCAGTTAGAAACCTATACTCTGTCCCTGAGCAACACAGGATATTTTAATCACGCGAGCAAAGCCACGTGAAAATGCTCATAGGAAATAAGCAAGAAATATTGTGAATTGTAATAAAAGCATTAACATAATTTATGATTTTATCTGTTGTTCCGTTGAAACAATTTTATATGCTATCATTAGTAAATAAAAGCATTCATACATACTAAACACCCGTTTCCATGAAAAGCCATTGAAGTACTATAGAAAGCAAATTACCTGTAACAAAAAACACCATAACCATGTAAAACTATATTTTTTATTATAGATCTGTAATTAATATTAATTTTAATCATGACATTATAATAGAGGATTGTAAATAATGTAACATACAGACAATGCAGTCTCTGAAGGTTACATATTAGATTATCTATAAGTAATTGTTTGCATATCCATACTCAATATTATAATTGTGAAAGTGTGTTTGTTTGTCATTCTTTCACGTCGAAACAGAATGACGGATTAGCGTGACTTTTTGTGTGAAGATAGTTGGAGGGCTGGAGAGTGACACAGGCTAGTGTTTTTACTGCGGGAGATGATTTCACTCCCTCGGGAAAACACGTTATTAATATGTACAATCCAAAAAATATTTATGATCAGAATTACTTGGTCTTCATTATCTTTTTTGTAGTTTTAGCGCGAGCGAAGCCGCGGTTTATTCTAGTTTTTATATAAATATACGCAACAAAAACGAAGTTTTGTATCAGCATACAAACTAAAACGGACTAAACTAAACGGACTAAGACGCAAAAGTTTCACACGAGTATAAAATACGTGGAGTGTAAGAAACATCGCGTTTATCATTTAGCATGAGCCATATTCACGCAATGTACTAAATACACATTCCTTTTTGCATCGTTAAGTAACTAGTTCTTTATAATTTAGTGCGAATGGGTGTATTTGTTAGATCGATATTATGATAAAATATTTAATACTAGCGACTCTAACTCGCTTTGCTCGGGTTCGACCCTAGGAACGTTTATCGATTAGTTTGTACCTTGCACATCCACCGTCATCCTAGCCAATGAAAAATAATTCAATGTATTAATAAAGAATATATATTTTTCTAATAAAATTAAATTTTTAAATATTTTTTTAAATAAAAAAAAATATTCTCTCCGTGACCATGATTGCTGTAAAGCATTTGAAACGTCGAGAACCAAAAATCAAAATAAATAAACGAAAAAATCCGAGAAGATAGTTTTATTTAAAATGTCACACATTCGCATAAATCTAAAAAAGTATTATGAACATAACTGTCTTTATTATGATTGCTTCCCAATACAGACTTTCATCCCCATAAGAGATGATTTCCGGGATAAAAAGTATCCTATATCCTTCCCAGGGTCTCAAACTATCTTATCACCAAATTTCATCTAAATCAGTTCAGTAGATCCAGCAATTACCCCCTACAACGTCACAAACTCACAATTCACAAACTTTTCCTCTTTATAATATTAGTATAGATATATTTTTTTTTACTATTTTTAATTTTTTTTTATTAAATTGTAACATTGAATTTAACTTAAATTGTAGTTATTTCTATTACGATCTCTACCTGTTGACTCTACATCAATAAAGGTAGTTCTTGTATTTTGCATAATGAAATAATAACAATAGCATCATAAATGTATTACTCAATTAATTAATAATATATATGTACATGTTAATATACTATATTCACTTTTTGTTGTCAATTTATAAGGCCGATTTAAAAAAAATACTAAAATGAAATTTTGCACCTTAGGCTCATTCCTTTCAAATAAACAATAAATTTTTTTTTTTTTAATTAAAAAAATTCATATTTTTTTTTTTATAGTGAACATTAGAAATTACTCAACAAATTCTAATGAAGTTTTCTCTATGTAAAAGAAGTGAAGGCAATAAAACTGTACTAAAAAGAATACAACGTATATCAGAAATAACTGTGTGGAGCTAAATTGAGTCATGTTAATGATATACTTGTATTAGTTTCTCACTGAACACAATACTACAGGTTTTTATCTCATTTCTATGCATAATTCTTTACATATTTCCGTTGTCAAAGTTTAACATTACGCTTAGTAATATCTATTAAAAACACACAAATATGAATAATTTTTTTAGAGTAATAAATTTAAATAAATAATGATTTAAAATCAATTATTATATATATATGTATGTATTTAAAGTTATATATGTGTAATGTATCAACTATCTGGTATCCATAACACAAGCCTCGTAGCTTACCATGGAACTAGATGGTGCTGTGAGTTGAGGTAGGTACCAAAATATTTATTTAATTAAGAATGATTGTACTACTTTCTTATATTCACGCGAATATTGGATATTTTAAATAAACTAAAATCTTTCGCGGATTTATGTTGATTTTTGGTTCCCGACGTTTCGAATGCTTTACAATCATGGTTCCTTATTAAAGTCAATCAAGAACCGTATTTATACTAATAAATGGAGAGCCGATTTTTTTGTTCGGTTATACTGCGATAACTACTGAACCGATCGGAATAATACTCATACCATAAGATGCAGCGTGTTTCGGAGAAGGTTTTAGACATGATATTGTTGTACTATACGGGCGGAGCCGCAGGAAAACGCTAGTAAGATTTACAACATAACCGTATATTAGGTTATTGCCAACATTATTTGTACACGTATGTAAAGAAATATCAACATTATGTCAAATATAATAATGTGAGGTACAATTTTAATATAAAGCGCGAGTGCCTTACTTTTTAGGTTACAAATAAGAATACGCTCTAATGAACCTAGAAACTTCCATCTGAAGCTTGGAATTTTAATATAAAAACTAATTTCATATATTGCTGAATATTTAATAATTGAATAACGTCTGCGTGAAGGCGAAACACATAATAGGCCTGTAAATTATTCTACAACATATTATTAATTTTCTATTTCTTATAATAGTTATTTATTTATTTATGTACCACGAAATATACGTTATACAAAATAAAATAACAGAAAGTCGACAAATCATAACAGACAAAAAGACAAAAATTCTAAAAACTACAGATTCGGCCTCTGTATCGATAATAATGTTTATTTCAATAAGATTTTCCAAAAAATATTTAATGTACAGATTCAGCTTTGTTACAATTTTATTATATGTATGTATAGATAATAATTTTATACTTATCACCACTTGAATGTCATAATATAAACCTGCACATATCTTTAGATACATACATATATCCCTACATACAAATTAAAGAAATAAAATCAGATGTAAATAAACAAATCAAACGGTTTTATTACAACACGCAAGGAAAGGTGTGGCAACAACGGTAGCGCATCGAGGGTACTGCGAAATACGATTTGCTGCAGTTAATTGTATTCATATTTTAGACCAAATATTTAAAATTAATTAGCAGTTTCAGTACATCTATACATATAATAAAATTCTAACTGAATCGAATGTGTACATTAAATATTTTTTGGAAAATCTTATTGAAATAGACATTATTATCGATACAAAGGCCGAATCTATAGTTTTTGGAATTTTTGTCCGTCTGCCTAAAAACGCATGACGAGAAATCCACTAGACATATTTCGATGAAATTTTATATAATGATAGCTGGTTATCCGGGTCAACATACAGGATATTTTTTACTGCGAGAAAATATCTTATCTTTAAGAAATCTATATTAAACAAAATTAAAATTACTGTCTAGGATTTTAAAGTGGGTTTAACATATTGAAGTTAATTAAGTACCAACTATTTATTCTATTACATATATATATATATATATATATATATATATATATATATATATATATATATATATATATATATATATATATATATATATATATATAATACATAGTTTATCGTAAAGTAACGAAGGCGAAAATAAGAATGCAACAAATATAACCTTGGCTTCAAATATGAGATATTGTTGAGTATGTCTCATATAAGAGTAGCCACGTGTACAGTAATTTCAAAATGCACTCCGCACGTGAGTCACGTCTGACGACGGGCACGTACAGTATTTATTATCTTTATTTATTTATTATGGTTATACTTGATATATAAAAACTATACCAACTATATATCACTAGCGAATTAGCCTCGTTTCGCTCGGTGCGTCCTTCGATACCTAACAGTAACCTTTGTAACACTTCCTTAGATTTACTCGAATACTTGACATCTATACATATAATAAAATTGTAACTAAGCCGAATCTGTACATTAAATATTTTTTGGAAAATCTTATTGAAATAAACATTATTATCGATACAGAGGCCGAATCTATAGTTTTTAGAATTTTTGTCTGTCTGTATGTTACCGCATCACGGGAAAACCACTGGATAGATTTTGATGAAATTTGGTATGATGATAGCTGGCTATCCGGGTCAACATATAGGGTACTTTTTACTACGAGAAAATATCTCATTTCTGAGAAAAAATACAAAATCTGCATTGTAAGAGTGTAGTAATATGTAAAACCTAAGAATTTGGTTATTCATCTGAACGCGGGCGGAGCCGCGGGCAATGCTAGTATACTAAAATATAAATTTTTATGCTTTTTAGATAATTATTATATGTTAATTGACGCTGTATGAAAAGTTACTTTAAACATAATTTTTCGTTTGACCTTTAATTCACGTACAAAGTACACTCGCAGTGCGTGTTTATTTAATTAAATTTCTCCTATTCGATTCACGCAATTATAATTTAAAAGCAAAAGCTGGTACCCGACACTCCGGTAAATATTATTGATCAAAGATAAGTATAGAGCGGATAGATCGTCACTACTTCCTATTTGTCTATTTTAACACGCTTTTATACTTCACTCAGTTTATAGTGTGAAGTGTAGTACTTGCTGTGCCAGCGGTCGCGGGTTCGAGACACGCTGGGGGCATTCATTTGTGTAAACGTTTGTATTCCAGTCACGGGTATTTATATTTTTAATATGTATATATTTAAAGTTATATATGTGTAGTGTATCAACTATCTGGTATCCATAACACGAGCCTCGTAGCTTGCCATGGAACTAGATAGTGTGTTAATGTCCCAACATATTTTATGTAATAAAATCTTAGAAGTCAATTTTAACCTTTTTCTAATTGTCGTATCGAAATAAGACTTTGTGTGTACATGTAGTTCGAATGACAGTTCGTACTATAACTCGGTATCTTGGAGCTGATGTGATGATGCAGCCAGGAGGTGAATAGTGGAACTCTTCAGTGGCTACTAGTGAACCTCACAAGTTAGGGCTCATATGATTCGTCTTCACGAGTCCCAAACTTCCTATTCATGAAAAGCGTGTTTCTTTGCGTTTTTAATACCTCCACGGCCGCAAACACGCCGGCGTGTCGGTTAACAATAGATTTCTTAGAATTTTAATTAATTTCGTAGAAATTTACCTGCAGGTGTTAAAAGTCAAATTATTTATTAGTAATTACTTTATTGTCACTATAGAAATTATTTTCATTGAATACGAATAATTTCAGTCATGTAATATAATAGAAAATTTAAAATTATCTTTGAATCACAGTCAAGACTTGAAAATCCTTTTATGTTATGTTTATTATATAAATTTATAATTATGTGTTCACGACAGAACGAACCCACGTCTTCAAAACAACTAAGGAGATACCATAATGAAAAAAGTGTAAGGTTTTACTTACAAACTAAATATGTAGAGCGTAGAGCGTTTAAAATGAAAATTTTACCGACATACATACATACGGCTATTTAAATGATTATTAGAAATACAGGTGAAGCCTGTGTTTGTCGATAGTTAAGTTTAAAATTAGTATTTTAAAAAAAAGTTGAAATGTTTAGTACTAGCGTTTTCCTGCGGCTCCGCCGGCATAGTGAATTAATCACCAACATATCATATACTAAAACCTTCTCCGAAACACGCTGCATCTTATAGTAGAAGTATTATTCCGATCGGTTCAGTAGTTATCGCAGTATAACCGAACAAAAAAATCGGGTCTCCATTTATTAGTATAGATAAACATATATAGGTACATATAAAAATTTGTTAGGTGTTACAATGTATGTGTATTTATATTGTCATTTACATCGTCTCAGTGGCGTGTTGAAATCACGCCCATGATAAAACGAGTTGAATAGTGTCCCGTATTGAGGTTGCCGCGTGCCCTGTATTTGAGAACGATACGTGTGTCACATCGAGTGAAGCGATATTTTTTATTATTAACTAACTTTAAAGCCGGTTCCGTTTGAGTTACGACGATAAAAATAGATTATGTCATTCCCATTTGAATTGCCTATCCGCCAGTATTAGTCGCATATGAATTAACACAGCCGTTCTGGAGATTTCACGTACAAACAAACAGGCAGACAGTATTTTTATACCTACCATATCCTAAACTTAAAAAAAAATATTTAAGAGCTTACATTCCACGAAGCAGTTTAACTATTCCACAACTATTTACGAAACTAAAAACCAGTTTGATTTTTATGGTAAATGCTCACTTAAATAAAACCTAAAAAATCAAAAAATATAGCTATTCCGATGCGAAACGGCCTCGCAACGGGCTGTCAAAGTAAACAATTACGATACTGTTCGAACGGCCGACGACCCCGCTACCGACGCGCGCGTCGTTACAAAACCGCTCGCGTGCGATATCATTTGCATTTTTAATGCGAATTACCACTGTGCTATACACCATTAGCGAGCGCAAGACGTACGAAATATTTGATTATTTAATCTAAATATTCTTTAACCAAGCGTTAAAATATCACTTAATTAACATTACAACAACAAAAAAAATTATAAAGCCGTGTTTTTAATAGGAAATCATTGACCTGCGCTTTAAAATATAAACGAAATACGAATGGTTTGTTATTATTAAGTTATTTAATTAAACAAATTTCATACTTGCGGTGTAAATGGCCATATAGAATTTTCAACAAAGTTTTATACAAGAACGAGGAGTTCACCCTCGTTTCTCTCGGATTCGTCTCTAAAAACAAATAACCAAATCTATCCCGCGGGAACCGTACATTTTTTCGGAATAAAAAGTAGCCCGTGTTATTCTGATGTATGAGCTATATTGTTGTAAAGATTCATTAAAATCCATTCAGTAGTTTTCCGTGAAACATTGCGTTAATATACATACATCTAGACATCCATACATCCTCACAAACTTTCGCATTTATAATATCAGTAGGATTTCATGAATACGAATATACTTATACATAATCTAAACATATAATAAATGATAGCTGGTTATCCGGGTCAACATATAGGATACTTTTTACCCCGGGAAATACCTCATTTCTGAGAAAAATATAAAAACTTCATTGTAAGAGTAAAACTAATACGTAAAGCCTAAGAATTTGGTTTTTGGTCATCTGAACGCGGGCGGTGCCGCGGGCAATGTTAGTATAGGTATATATATATGTATGCATATATATGGTTATATAACAACGCATGGACTCAAGTTAATTGTTTTTATTCACCCTTTCTCTAAAGGGTTCGCCCCATTTTCAATACAAATCACCTCTTTACTTTGAGCCGTGGTGACAAACGAGGCGACGCTGCGTATTCCCAACGTTGAGAGCTGTCCTAAATAAACAATTACCATGTTCGAGCGGGCATCGAACCCGTGAAACTTTTACCAAATCACTTATAATAATAAATATGTATATCCTTCAGTACGTTTCCATAAAATGACTAATCTATATTAGTGGAAATTTTTGTGATCCGTATTACTGCTTTAAATATAGGCGAAAACCGGAAGTGATAATTTGTAATTGCAAAATTGTTTGTTGAACTTGTATTTAATTATTTAAAACAATGAAAGCTAAACTAAAACACTGATGACATTAAAAAATTTGCTTGAATATCTAGTATTTACACTTTTAGAATGAGTCATCAATTGATTTACCATTTATATGTTTTTTTTTAAATTATAAGTTTTTATTAAGCACCCAAACTCATGGTGGTGGAATTTAGGGCTGCAACAGTACTTTTCCATGTCATTCTATCTTTAAGTACACTTTAAACACGAGATTCCCAACCAACAAAGGTACCACCTCTATAAACCTACTCCATGTGTTAATTGGTCAACCAGGTCTCGACCGGAAAGCTGCCAAACCCATACAAAGCAAGTATTTAATTTTAATTGAGGGCAATGACCGGTTAAAATCAATAATTATACAATAATTATTTAACAGAGATCCATAATTGAAAAGACAAAGGATTAGTCAATTAGTTAACCAAATAAATCTGTACAAAATATTTATTTATTAATCTTTGCTTAGTCTAGCAGTGTTGCGCCCGCGCAGTGACGCATGTATATATTACATGGACCCATTATTAGCAAACAAAAGACAAATAATTACATGTGAAATAGATTGTAAGTATGTACAATGTGTAGTGTTGCTTTCGATTAAGTAATAAGAGTCTAATTTGTTTAAATTGTTCATTTAAATACGTTTTAGGTCAGAGTTAACATATAAAAAAAAAAATTATTGTGACATAAAAACATTAACGTGATAAGATATATCACAAGGGAGACCTAACAAAAAGCTTTATTTATAATGTAAAAACTCTTTTATATATAAATAGGTTGTCTCCTGCAGTATTATACAAATTATATATTTAAAGTAAATAATCCATAATCCATTGTTAATTAGTATGTTTTTATTTGACAGCCTTGTTGCTTAATAGTCCTATTACATACTGAGACGGCTCTGTTCTTTTTTTTTTTAATTTAGGAGCTAGTGACGAGTTTTAGTGTTACCAATAAAAGAATGTAGAAATCTTTAGTTTTTGTGTTTTAATATAAGTACGCATATTTATATAAAAAAATAACTAATGATAGCTAACATTCAAATATGTTTTTCTCAAATTTTCAATATATGTGGTCGAATTTCGAACACTGGACGAATACTAGCTTTATAAAATGTAATAATAAACACCTCAATAAGTATTTCACGTCTCGCCGTTTGTATATATATAAATTAATAATGATTTAGACCTCATGTCCTCTTTTTTTTGTTTCATTATACTTATTTATCTTCTAGAATGTTATGTACAGATATAATTGGACAGAAAATTTTTTATGACATCTTGGTAGTTATTGTATTTTTTTAAAATGTCCTCGCTTTCTGTGACTAATAAAAAAAATAGAATTAAGAAAAAAGTAAACATTTATTTTTTGATTTGATTGAGGCTTATTTAATTAAGCCTTAGTCAATCTTATCCTATACAAAAGCCTAAAACAATAAGTTCTATCGAGCGTTTAGTTGTAGATGATATTCATTATAATATGGTAATTTATATGTACATACATCACATTTTATGAGATAGAAATTTTTATAGCCGTACGTTATATATACATTTTAAATAGAAAAAAAAAAATATTAGGATTGCGTGTACAGAAAGCATTTACAATTAATTCTTATATATGTAACAAGTAAGGCATTAATGCAAATTATAATTATCATTATTAGTCATTAATACATAGATATATAAAACTTAGATACACATTTCCTAACAAATATCTCATCAAAAAGTGGCGTCGACACATGACGTTAAATCAAACCAAAGAATAAAATTCAAAAATCAAAAATTCTAAATGTCTAAACACAAATTCGAACTTACACGCACAACATAAAGTACTTTTTCAAACGAAACAACATGCGTTTCAATTTTGTCATCCGAAAAGCAATGAACAAAAGAGACTTGAAAAATGTGCACAATATGGAATTTTGCGCGTATTTTCTAGGAACATCACTTTTGAGACACTAATTGTGTATATTGAGTTTTTGAATATCAATGCATTAACAAGCGAATTTTAATTATTAGAACATTAAAAAATATCTAGTTAGCCTATATCGCCCATTGATAGAAAAGATCTTGCGACCTGATTCAACTAGAACGGAGTCATGACACTGCTACTGTGTCACATACGCCTCTTTACACAAATGTACTTATTTATTCAGAAATGTTAACGCTAATTTAATTATTTCGGTCTGGCTGTCACGTCGGCAGATTAATTGATATTAAATCCCATGACAGTAAAATGTTACAATTAATTAACAAATTACATATTGAAATACAATTTAGTCGGATAGTATAATTTTGAATACATTAGATTTTACATCAAAATGGTTGCGGTAGAGATGAATAGGACGAGATAGTACTCCTTAATTGGGGATTATTATTTAGGGTACCATATATATATATATATATATATATATATATATATATTATATATATATATATATATATATATATATATATATATATATATATATATATATATATACCCATATATATATATATATGACATACATGATGATGAACACGTTTGTTTGTTCATCCTTGTTCCTCGCGCAGTAGACTAAAAGAACAATTTGATTTTGCATAGGAAGAGTATGGACTGGAATTTGAAAATAGGCTACATTTTAGAGTTTAAAAAAAGTACTCAATTCGTATATATTTTTTGTGTGAATGTTAATCATTATATGTAATAAATAGGTTGTACTGTAATGTAAAGTATATGGAAGTTTTTTGTTTTCATTTTTTTTAAATACTGCTATTTGTTTAATTACTTTTTTTTATAATTTTTTTGTCCGACAAAAGAAACAAATCAAACATCAAGTGACTCGTGTTCCCGTCATATTAATAAGTAGTCATTCATTAAAGAATCTAAACTAATTCTAAATTATTATTCATTAAAATATGTATAAATGTATAAGAATTACCTTTTTTAATAATAAAAGCTCTTTCTTTAACACGCTGCAATGTAATAGGTGTTTGTGTAAAATGCACGAAAAACAAGACTTACACGTACCTACGTACGTCCCTGTCACAGTCAATGTTTGTGTAACGCCTACAAATATTTGTGCTTTTCACCCCGACATGTAAACGGACGGACTTTCTGTAAACTTGAAAAATAATATGAAATGAAAAAAGCTCAAAACTTATATAAAGATATAAATACTTTACAAATTTTAACCTGCGTAATACTTCAAAGAGTTTTATTAAACAATACTAATTTGCACAACCTAAAAATTTTCGCTAATTTTCTTTCATTACGTAAACACAAATAGGTTAAAAGACCGAGTTAAGTTTTAAGTTTTTGGTTCTTATGAAATGTTAGAATATTGTACAAAAGCAAAAGAAACCTAATAAAATTCTGTACAAAACTCAATTATAAATTTTACTCAAATTTCATAACAATACGTATATTTTAAGTATATTAAATTGTTGAAAGCTTTCAATACACCAACTGACCTAGAAAGGAGTCGGTCGAATGAAGATTCGATAGGTCCTAAAGTCGATCACGCCTTGCGACATACCATAAACAATTCTAAGGGTTTCACGCATAGTTAAACAAGAAAAGTACCGTAAAAATATTAAAAAAACTAACATTTAATGTGCCGTGTAAAGAGAAAACAAGATACGCGTAGTTGGAATAATGTTAAACACACACTCATTGGTACATAATATGTACATACATAGGTTAGAAATAGAAGATTTGATGTTAGTATAATAGCTAAGTGTTTTTATTAGAAACCAGTCTTCGGCCTGTGGTCAAAATTCCACGATAACTATTATTGAAAATTTGAGGAAAACATGAATGAAATTTACTAATCTATATTTAAAAAAACTGTTGTTTTTTAATTTTTATTGATAACTCCACAGATTACATAATGACTATACTAGCCATACAAACAAATTGGTAAGCGCTAATTCGATATAATACAGATAATAGATATCGTTGATTCGTAAATAGTTAAACTGTTTTATTGGTAAATATGTATAGTAAAATTCATTCTGCATTCGATTAAAAAATCTGTGATTCTAACAATTTTTAACCGTGATAAACAATACATAAAATTCAAAGCGCCATCTGTGAGTTTACGCTACAAACCCATCACCTGATTGCTGATATTTCAATAAACAGTAAAATCACGCAAATTTTATTAACAGGCATATTATTTCGTTTTCCTTCACTAAGAATATTTTTTAAAACAATATTATACCTTTTATATATATATATATATATATATATATATATATATATATATATATATGTATATATATATATATATATATATATATATATATATATATATATATATTCCCAGGAGGATATATATCTTTTGATAATTAACAACTTTAATAACACATCGATATATGTAACGTCATCTATTGACACGTATTTAAACTAATTTTTCTTTGTTCGTAATGAGGCCCCATGATGACAATAAACTTCTAAAGCTAGCTAAAAGCTAGCTAGATACGCCTTAAAAAGCGGAGGCACTGAATGTTTGTATGTATGTATGTTTTTTTGTGTATGTCACCCGATAACTTTAACAATTGTGTTAATCAATTTTCATATTTTTTTTAATTTACACCATAATGGTTGTCAAATTTAAATTTCAAGAAGAAATTCTACTTCTAGGGAAAAAAATTACTTAAAATGTGAACTTGTAATACCTTTGTATTTCAAAACTGATTATTTAAATCAATCACACTTATTCCTGGTCATAAACTTTTAACGGCTTCCACAGGGTTATCGTGTGTCGGAGGCTCATGAAACATATATAGCACAGACATACGTACGTACAACCGGATTGCTATCAATACCTATGAATAATTACCCTGAACGGGATTCAAACCGACGACCGCGCGCAGAGACAGGTACCTACTTCCCTACCCAAGGGGGTATTATAACATAAATAGCCTAAAAAGTTATTCGTATTCTGTAAAGAAGGTTCAAACAAGTCTCTGCCATATCTAATAGTATCAATAAACAGTTACCTCTTCCCGATATAGCTCAAGTTTATTAAGCCAAGCCAACTATCTAGTGGGTATGTTAGAAAGTATCGTACGCAACGTCGGTGCGTGCGCGCGTCATGAATAGAAATCACTTGCTTCTTCATAGAGCCGTGGTTTTTGAGATAGCGGGGTCTTATATTTTATACACTATACAAAATAAGTTATAATACTACGATCATGTTTTTTAAAGTCGATTTTCGTTTTAACATTTATCTTTCTATGTGAAAACAACACGTAAAATATCTTGCACAGATTTTACTTGTAGTAAACATAATATTGTGGTTCTAAACAATGCCTTATAACAGTGGATCATACTTCGTGGTTTTAATTATTTACGTGAAAACAGGCGCTACAAACCTTATGTACAAAGCCATGATCACAAAATGGAGGTATTTCATTAAAAGTTTTCGCATTTCAGCTGACAAACGGACCGAACCCCAATTTTCATGTGGAGACAGTTTTCCTCCACGCCTAATAGGACGATTATAGCGGATAAAGTAGGTAGAGGAGCGTATCGAATCTACTTCCCTTGTCGATATGATAGTAATATAATATACATATAAGTGATATATTGACATAAGGGTGGTGAAATGTGAGTCAACCATTTTCAAGTATCATTCCATTTTCATTTTCATGGATTTGAACCCGCTTCGCTCGGTTTCCCAAGCGAGAGCGTTACCACTGGGCTACCACTGCCTAGGACTATAATTGCATTTTTTAAAATAACACTATGTTTTGATAGAAGACAATTAAATTGTGTGTGTGAATTAGAAGATAGCGCCGTTAAATTAAACGTTTACACTTCTCGATAGGAATACCTACTTGAGAGCGAGATCAACAAACTATTTACGAGTGGAGACCGTAGCACTAATTGGAATGTTTGGGCAGCTGAAATTAATGAAATACATTCATATAACGTTTTGACCATACTTATACATACATACATACATGACCATAATGGTCATATATGTATGAAATTTATACAAATAGAAGAAATAAAACAATATTTTCGGATTTACATTTGTCGAGGATTTATTATATAGCTGTTACAGACAGCATCTACCCACAAAACAATACAATAATTTTCAAAAATATAAAAATGCCACCAAGGTTCCTTACAATATATGTAAATTTTTATTTTTTTACAATTTAAAAAAAAAAATCTTTTAAAAATCCTCTAAAAGTAACAAAAAATTAATTATGGAACTTATTTACCATCGAGCGGCTAGGCAGTTTCTACGCCATTTATAAAGTACTAGCACTGCCCGCGGCTCCGCCCGCGTTCAGGTGACCAATAACCAAATTCTTACGTTTCACATAGTATATTTTTACATTGCCGTTTTTGTATTTTCCTCGGAAATGGGATATTTTCCCAGGGTAAAAAGTATCCTATATGTTGACCTGGATAACCAGCCATGACCATACCAACTTTCATCAAAATTCCTCCAGTGGTTTTTCTGTGATGCGGTAACAAACAGACAGACAGACAGACAAAAATTCTAAAAATTATAGATTCGGCCTCTGTATCGATAATAATGTTTATATCAATAATATTTTCTAAAAAATATCTAATGTACAGATTCGGCTTAGTTACAATTTTATTATATGTATAGATGTATAGATTACAAAAATATGCGTTGCTTATATATTTCCAAGCAACTGAACAACAAGACCTTCCTGTCCACCTACAACTACTAAGCATGACAAGGTTAAGTTTCTCAATACAAAAAAACGCAGTGGCATTGCTCTGAATCTCATGGTAAGTCACGAGGTAAGCTAATTGATTAATTTTTTACTTATTATCTAAGCTGTAAAAAGATTTTATTTTTAAAATAAGGTATACTAGGTATACTTTTTCTACCATATCTGAAACGCGGACGGCAAAGACTAGTAATAATTAATCTATACATATAATAAAATTCTGAGTCGAATCTGTACATTAAATATTTTTTTGAAAATCTTATTGAAAAATATCATTGTTATCGAGACAGAAGCCGAATCTATGTTTTTTAGAATTTTTTGTTTATCTGTCTATCTGTTAACGCATTACGAGAAAACCGCTGGACAGATTTTGATGAAATTTGTTACGGTGTTAGCTGGTTATCCGGGCCAACATATAAGATACTTTTTACTGCGAAAATATCTGATCTCTGAGAAATCTTATACGTTAAAACGTAACTAGGGAAGAAACCGAACGGAGCGAGGGTGAGTCGCTAGTATTAAATATATGCGAAAGTTTTTGCTTGGTAAAGAAAATCTAGTCTACCTAACAAGCCCTCGCTTTATTCGGGTGTGTCCCTAGGTGTCTAACAGAAGTCTATTTTTTACTTCAGGCATTGCTTAACGTGCTAAATTTCATCCAAATCTGTCCAACCCTTCAGCATGAAAAAGTAACAAATATACATAAACATATACAAACTATTGCAATTACAATAACTGTTATAATTTTTTTTAAAGAATTAGCACAAATTCTATCGATCAAATTTTTAGCACCGCGAAGGAATCAAACCTAGAATAACTACTAACAAACGGTTAATTAATTAGAAACAACTTCATATTCCTAATATAACGTCACGCAACAAGAGCTCCAGATATTTTCATAGGATAATAAAATGATCAAGAATTACTGTGGAATGCTGGCTATTTCATATTTTATATGTTAGGAGTATTCACCTCATAAAGCCTTATAATGAGTTTGTAGCACTAGAAATACTTAACTAAGTGACCTAAGCTATAAAAATAATCACATCGTTTGCTCGTTTCAAAAAAAAATACAACTTTTTTAATTTTAGAGATTCTCTTATAGTGAAGTGAGAGATACGAGATAATACACTGTTTTCTCGTATATTGGCTTTTCTAGAGTGTATTAAAACAAATATTCGTTCTAAGGAAAAATCGAACTTGCTACCTCCATCTAGTTGACAGTATTAGTCAAACCGTGCAATGATGTATACATAATTATTTATTATAATAGTTTTTTATAAAAGGGTGCATCGAATTCGAAAGCCCTTAAATTATTCATTCTTCCCTCAAGTCCCTTTGAAGTACCTACTAATATTTGCCCGCGGCGAACTACGCGAGCGATCGCATGGTTAGCGGAACGGGGGTAAAAGATAGTAAATTCAATTCAATTCTCATGTTAATATCATCAAAACGTGCCACGTGGAATAGAGAAGACCAAATATATTCTATCTGTCTGTGTGATGTCGGTGTCGTTGCCAAATTTTATCACAATCTGTGAAAGTGATACGCAGATAGACAGTGAGGCAGTTAATTAAAAATGTAATAAAACATAAATTAAAATTTTCTTTTAAGCCATATTCATTATGACAGCTCGGTAGCCAGACTTTCAACAGATAGAACAATCAATTACAAACAAAAGACATAATAAATATATCAATGAACACTACGCGTAATAGGATGTAAGTTTTTGCGTTCAACGCACGAATAATTTCTACTGTTCTTGCAGCTTACTTACTAACTTGCCCCTGCTTTCGTCAGAAAATGTTTAATTACTAGGAGAATATAGAATACTAACGACTCACACTGGCTTCGCTCGGGTTCGTCCCTAGGTACGTTTTAACGATTAGTATGGAATAGATTATATATTATATATAGATAAGTATGATGAGTTGTTGTGGGTTGTATTATAACGTGTTTTCCCGTGGGAATGAGATAATCTCCCGCGGTAAAATAGCCTATGTCACTCTCCAGCCCACCAACTTTTTCAACACAAAAAATCACGCCAATCCGTCACTCTGTTTCGATGTGAAAGACGGGCAAACAAACACACTTTCACATTTATAATATTGAGTATGGATTTAACACAAATTATACTTTATCATAGTTATTAAATTTAATTATACTAGAAAGTTATAAAAATCGACTCAAAATATTCATAAGATTATTCCATACAAATACTAAGATAAAGACAGCCATTAATTCCAGTAGCACAAACAAACACATTCAATTTTATTTATATTTAAAGACAGATAATAATGGAATGAACAACAAGTAGTTTCGTTCAATTGAGCACAGTATCTAATTAAAAGAAACGCTAAAAATAGATTGGAGATATTAAACGTTTAACTGAATCGGCCATCAATTGCAGCATTTTCTCTTTTATAATATAGTATTTTGCATTTATCTCGCATTTATAATAGATAAGAAATATTTGTTTGTATAAATTGATTGTTCACGTGTTCGATTCCCGCGTTGAGTTTGATTGTGTGACACTAAATCGATACTACATATATGATACTATACGATCGCACTTAAATCAACGTGTTTAGATGTATATACTTAAAAAATATATAATAAAGCTGTTTTTACTTAAAAGCGTAAAAATTATAAGGGCAAGTTAATATGGTGTAGCCGTAGCGAGTAACATTTAACTAAAATTGGACTTTAGGTCACTTTAAAGGTCAGAGCTTATATGAGAACGTTATATATGAGTCCTATATCGTAAATACTGATACGTATCTTATTATAAACGATGGGGCACACTGATTAAAGGTCATTACAGTTTATTTTCTCAAAAAGCCCTTTTAAATGATAATATTAAGAAAAACAGTACAGAGTAATGGCGTCATAATCGTCTGGATCACGAGTCCCCTAACAACAGCAATTGCTAGATAAAAACGTGAGTCCATACATCGTTACAATGTATCTAAAATTACATAGCTTGTAATTTTTATAATGAAAAAGAAAGTAAAAAAATCTTATACGCTTGTTTTATATTCAGAATATTTATATATTTTATTACATTTCTCTTTCCACTTAAAAAGTATATGAACAATTATAATTGGATACTCTGAAACTTATATCTGGAAAACACAAACAACCGCTATTTTAATCAATACATACATAATAATAAATATTTTTTGGAAAATCTTCTTCAATATAATAGTGTGTACATTATTATCGATACAAAGGCCGAATCTATAGTTTTTAGAATTTTTGTCTGTCTGTCTGTGACCTCATCATGTAAAACCCACTGGGAGGAATTTTGATAAAATTTGGTATGATGATAGCTAGTTATCCGGGTCAAAATATGGGATACTTTTTACTACGGGAAAATATTTAATCTCTAAGAAATCTATACTAAACGTTAAAACGTAAGTAGGGACGAACCCGAGCTTAGTGAGGGTGAGTCGCTAGTAGTAGATAAGTAAATTACATAGACGTCAGTTATGAAGAGAAAATAATCGACTTGCAAGTCTTAAACATTCCATAAAAAGCAAAAGGAGAGTAAAGCGACTTAATTTATATCTATCAGAAGATCAGAAGTCGACGAGAAAAAAAACTAAGCATAAAATTAATCTTCTTCGACGTTTCATCTGTTTCAGAAAGATGCTTTTGAACTCCACAACCTAAATACTTATATTTGATATGAAAGAAATATTCCGTAGCATATTTTAGTTCACTTTAGTACTTTTGCAAGTAATCATAGGCAAAATGAAGAACCTGCACGGTTACTATAGGTTGTATCAAAGCTCAAGACCCCTTAGAAATCATGTGAGCAAATTTAATTTTCTGTAATCCGATTACATTTGAAACTTGGATCATATTATTTCTTTCGCAATTTCCTTTCAATCTGGTGTAGATAAAAGTTAGATACAATACATACGTGTATTACTTCTCTATCACTTGTGACGTTTTACTATTAAAATACTATTTAAAGAAGACATTTCTGTCTATACATATAATAAAATTCTGAGTCGAATCTGTACATTAATTGTATATTTTTGGGAAAATCTTATTGAAATAATCATTATTATCGATACAGAGGCCGAATCTATAGTTTTTAGAATTTCTGTCTGTCTGTATCGGAAAGCTAAAGCGATTTTGTCGAAATATGGTATGATAATAGCTGGTTATCCGATACTTTTTACTGCGAGAAAATATCTCATCTCTGAGAAATCTATACTAACATATGTTTTAGAAGGAAGCACGAGCTTAGTCTTCCTTTAACTAGTTTTCGATCACTTTATTTAACGTGCTTATTTTAATTACTAACAAAAGCTTAAAAAGTTATAAAAAGGTTGTTGAACTTCAATTTTATGAACACATTAGTAAATTAACAGGTAAAAGTCACGCGTACATTTATAATCCATAGTTTTTACGATAAGTAGGTATTAAGTTAAAGACTTATTGCTAAGATAAAGATTGGCAAGTACAAGTACTTTTCTAATACACGAGCACGTTTTCATACTTGCCCTTTCTAATTGTAAAGGCAAGTATGAAAACTAAATAAATCTTTTAACAGTTCTTTTTGTTTCCTTTTAATTTTGTAGTTCAGAAATAATATAAATTGGTATTTTAAATACCATCTTTTCGGATTTTTTCGTGATTTCTATTCTGTGGCCAAGATTGCTGTAAAGCATTTGTAGCGTCGCCTCGGGAATCAAAAATCAAAATAAATTCCCGACAAAAATCCGAAATTAAAATATCAAATATTCGCGTTAATAAAGTATTATAAATTTGTCTATTTTAGAGTTTAATGTCTGATGATGTTCTCGTGACCGATTCCGGCCACGGCGGCCAATCTCATTGAGACTAGCCAACTGCGCAGGAGATATTACAGTGGACAAGTGTACGCGCAGACACAACGTGCACTCTCTATTCCTATCACTCTCATACTCCGGTGGGACGACCACTCGACACGACCGGTGAGAGTTAAGGCGCAGGACCGACGGCTTTACGTGCTCTCCGAGGCACGGGGGTGAAACACCGCCAACGTCCCAACTCCGGGCTATTACTGAGACTTAATATACAGAAAGACTCAATAACTAAACTTGGCCCGACCCGGGACTCGGACCCAGGACCTCCGGGTGTGCAGCCGTACATGCTAGCCACTACACCACCGAGGCAGTTAAATTTCTAAGTACGTTACATACGTAATGTACATCACATCATTAATTTCAGATAGGTAATATTTGAATGCGCTGCAAATATATTCAAGATATATTTTGAAATGAACAATTTTATTTTAAATAAATTTTAAAATGTTTAGAAGTAAAAATCAACAAATATTGTAAAGGTACTTTATTGCCATTTTTGGAATTTTAAAAATCATTTTTGTAAAATAGTGGGTAGGCACTGTTTGTAACAAGTATATGTGTTTGAGACGTCTATAACCTCAGTCTCTCCCGTGACCATGATTGCTGTAAAGCATTCGAAACGTCGGGAACCAAATATCAACATAAATCCGCGAAATAATCCTTAAAAATAGTTTCATTTAAAATGTAAAAATATTCTCGTAAATCTGAGAAAGTATCATAATATGGACAATTCTAATTTAAATGCCCTACATATGTTGAATTTAAATTTGCATAATAAAAAAACATACGCCATTTAATTTGTAAAAGATCATTTTATACGTATGCATAAATATTAGTAATATAACACGGTTTACATTTTTGTCTCTCTCTTTCAGTCAGTATGTCAAGGGGCGACTGCACACGTGTCTTAATGCGGGTTCACTAACAATACCGCGTTGCTGAACGTATTGTCCATACAATGAATGCTGTAATATATTGTAATACGTAAATCAAAAACTAGGTTTTGTATTTTCACTAAAAAACTGATGACCAAATACAAAATCAATTTTTCAAGTCAAATTCAATTTTTTCCAGTTTTTAGTTTCACAGTTAGCTATTTTTCTTTTTTGTATGAAACCATTGCTTGAAGTATATTCATAATACTTACTTATTTTATTTAAAATAAAGAATTTTAATAATTTCTTAGATTTACGCGAATATTTGATAAAGCTATCTTTTCAGATATTTTCGTGACCATGAAAGCATTCGAAACATCGTGAAACCAAAAATCTAAATAAAATCGCCAAAAAATCCGAAAAGATATTTATATTTATAAAGAAAAAATATTCATTAAAATTGGAAACATCAAAATGGGAACACAATAGGTGCTTTCAGTTTCCAACAATAGTGCATCTTCTGTCATCATTCTCTTAGAGCTAGTATAAGGCGACAATCAAGAAAAAAATCACCGTGTTATTGACGGAACATTTTTATATGATATTTAGTACATATTTGTAAATATGTATAAAATAAATCATATAAGTCTTTATTAAAAAGCATTAACTATAATAATAAAACTTTAACTAAAAATTAAAACTTTATTTTTTAATATTACAATATACGTATCTTCTATCGGAAACGGTTAACCATATGCACTAGTAACACCTTGTCATCCGACAGGCCTCCAAAGAGTTACGCTAAGCGAGTCCATAGTGGAGCAGCTATTTTTTTAATGTTAACGTTAAAAAAAGTTTGGAAATATAATTATTAGATACGTATAAATATCGATACGCCAACATAACCCAACCCGCGTTTCGGTCCGGTGGTATTTTCATCAACACGACATACCAATCGAACAAGTCATGGAACGAGAAAAGATAAATTGTAAATATTATGTATATTATTTGTGTTTCTATGCATGGGCGTATGATATAATGGATAGGCGTTTGACTTTCGGCGGAAATGTCTAAAGTCTGATTTTTAATTCGACGGAATTCTGACATTTCAGAAGTGTTGTCAACTTTGAAACATTGTCACTAAAAACGGAAATCATTTTAGCAAAATAAAAAAATAAACCTGTCTTGAATTTAAGGTTTCAATTAAACAACTAGGATTTAAAAACTATTGCTAACTCTAAAATGATAATTATTTTTTTATTATCATATTATTGAAGTTACAATAATTATTAAGGAAATGATTTTTCTATTACAGGAATCCCTGTCCAATAATCCATAGGTTGCAAGCCTTTTTTAGGAACACCCCTTTGTTTGTAAAATATTTTGTTTTACTCTGTTTTATTCATTTAACCATTAAAAATTTACATTATAGTTAGCGTGCATTGAATGCATAAAACAAAGACTATTTAAATTGTCATACATATAGTTTACTTGATCTAATTCTGTTTCATATTTTTTTGTTATTATATATCAAAAAAAAAACAAAGCTGAAAAGGTTTATGATATCTGAATTGTCAAAGAATGACAGCTGTCATATTTCCGTGGAATTAAAAATCAGACATTAGGTACGAAGTGAAGAACACCATACGGTTTCTTCGTAATTAAGTAATTGAAGGTAGGTCGCAGGTTTGATTGCCGTGCAGGGTTGATTTCTATTATCTAAGACATGTTTATCTCAACATGATCAATTGATCATGGTTTAAGATGACGTTGGCTACTGACACTCGATATGCAGTACCCAATCTGAAGGAGAACAGAAAATAAGGTACGTAAGTCATACAATATTTTAACTCATTTTAGACTGAACTTAGGGTTAAATGTAATGTAGGTATTTTGAATGAAAAGAGTACTAAAATAGCACTAAATGTTTCTGGTACTGTTTATATTAAAAAAAAAACATCAATTTGTCCCGTTGTTTTGTATGTTCGCTGCTATTTGGTTTCAAAACACCTTGTAGTGTTTTTAAGACTAAACTGATTGGCTAATGTCATATGATGCTCAACCATCACGCTTTGAAGCCACTAACAAGAAAATTGAATTGAATTGAACGTTATATAATATATATACCTACTAATTAAAAAAAATACAAATGCATGAGTAACTGCTAAGCTAAGCCACTTGATCTACTAGAATAAGGAGTAGCCTGTGTCACTCTCAGGACACCTTCCTACTGATAAACTCTAAATCTCTGTACAAATAAACAGTTCAAACATCGATCATTTCCTTAATTACTGCGTAAAAGAAAGACACAAACAAACACACTTTCGAATTAAAATTATAAGAAATCGAATTAGTTTTTCATTTGAAAATTGACGTGAAAAAATTATAGTTGATGATGAACATCCCTATTAAAATTTCTGTATGGTCATAGTGTATGGCATCGTTACGCAAGACGATCGTCAGACTGCACGACGACCGCGAAGGCCAACACGTGTACCTGCTATAATAAAACGAACAATTATATATTGTTAACAAAACACCATTATCGATCCTATTACAAGCGTGTAAAAGACAAAATAGCGTGCGAGATTATAGTTACGAAAAATGTTTCATTATAATTTTGTTGTAAAGAAACCTATTCGATTAATTTGCCCTTTGCTCTTTGTTGAAAAATATTTGCTGTTGAAAGCGTTTAACATATCTTTTCATTTAGTAATACGTGCCTAATACTAACGAGCACTCAATGGGATTCTAACTGTAAGCTACGCGTTCTTTTAAGTATTCCTTTAAATGATATTGTGGTTTCGAGAGAAAACCAAATACGTCAGTTATATTTATCTGAAGACAAAGCGCGCAGTCTCTCCCTTGACCATGATTGTAAAGCATTCAAAACCTAGGAACCAAATATCAAAATAAATCCGCGCAATTATCCAAAAAGATACGTTTTATTTAAGACACTAGCGACTCACCCTTGCTTCGCTCGGGTTCGAACAAAACAAAAACAAATCTATTCGACGGGAACTGTACTTTTACCGGGATAAATAACCTATGTGCTATTCCAGACTATGATCTATCTCTGTGCCAAATTTCATCCAGATCCACTCGGCCGATGTGGCGTGTTTGAGTAACAAACATCCATCCAAACTTTCGCATTAGCGACTCACCTTCGCTTCGCTCGGGTTCGTCCCTAGGTTAGTCCCCCATACAAACTTTCATCCCCTTAATGATTTCCGGGATAAAAAGTATCCTATGTCCTTCCCAGGGTCTTAAACTATCTTCTAACCAAATTTCATCTAAATCGGTTCAGTAGATCCAGAGATTACCCCTACAGCGTCACAAACTCACAAACTTTACCTCTTTATAATATTAGTATAGATATATTGGATTGTAAATTGTCACTGAAATACATTCATATTTAATACCTATCGATATAAGCAAAGATAAAACGTAGCAAATATCTTGCTCACATCATATGGCACAAACACAATCAAAAAAACCTTATCTTTTTATATGTATTAAAATCATTACGTCTGTCATATTCAGTAAATTGAATCAGATGATGACTGCCGTAGGTACAAGTACAGATTTTCATTTATATAAGAATCGATCCCCCCTGGCGTAAAAGAAACCGCTGACCTTTATATATGTTATAATTAGGTAAATAATACATATAATGTTACCTGAAATAATTATAAGCCTAGTAGAATGTATAATGTACATTATAATATAATTTACATACGACGCGATAACACATTTGGCTCAGTTTCTATTGACCCTACTTGCTGTGCCAGCGGTCGCGGGTTCGAGTCCCGCAGGGGTGTATTCATTTGTATGATGAGCATAAATGTTTGTAATCCAGTCATCGGTGTTTATATATATTTACAATATGTATTATGTATTTAAAGTTATATATGTGTTATGTATCAACTATCTGGTATCCATAACACAAGCCTCGTAGCTTACCGTGGAAGTAGATGGTGCTTCGTGTTAATGTCCCAACATATTTATTTATTTATTTATTTACATGTAATACATAAGAGATATAATATTATAAGAGACGTGACTATACACATTGAGAAAGGAAAAAATAAAAAAAATTCTATGACAAATAAGTACACACGACAAAAAAGTTTATATACAATAAATATTTTGAACACACAATATTGAACTCTAAGAACAAAAACATAGAACATACATTCCCTTAAACTGAGCGTACGACCACGTGGGCTTTACGTTGTACAGTAAATACTTCTTAGAACACTCATGATGTGTATCATCACTATGTAGCTGTGATACGTGTATGACCTGATAATGCCTGATGCATGTACTGATAGGGCTGAGGAAAGTTGACGAATAATAATAACTTGTCGTCAAGTTATCAGTCGACTATATTTTTTCAGTTTTTTTTTTTTTTAATAAAATAATAATTTAGCTTTTTTAGCCATCGATATAGCTTTCTCGCAGATTAAATATACATTTTTTTAATTTTAATAGAAAAAAAAATAACTTTTAAAAATGTATTTATGTAAAATCTATTTTTGTTTCTTTCTACCTCAATACCTATTGATATAAATTCCTTATTCATTTCAAACTGAAGTCTAACGTAAATAATACAATAACAAAAACATTCATTTTTTTCCATACAACAGTTTTAGAGTTATGTGACATATCAGACGATACCGTACAGACCTTTTTCCTTTGATTTATGTAATCGAATCATGTATGCAAATTTTAACCTACTTCTAATAATAGTATATATTTAAAATTTTGCATTTAAATTCAGGATGAACATACGATAAATTGATATCATTGAGCTGTAGAGTATGATGATAGGGTCAGGAGATGGATAGATTTTTTTTTCAATCTACCGCCAGTGTAAGAAGGCCTCTTCCTACTAACTAACTAACTATCCCAATTAAAAGCCGGCATCCATGTGCGACAGTGGATTGTAAAACTCTTCAAACCTAGCAAAACGTTTGGAGTTTGACCACATTTATATATTACAATTCACGAAAAGAGTGGTTTGTATGTTTTTTTTTAATTACATAATTTTTTTTCTCTACAACTACTTAAAACAAATATATAAGCGCATTTTAATAATTCCCATTATAAAGCAACGCATACAATACCGTATGAACATCGAGATGGAATATCGAATAAAATTAAACACCAAAAATATCTATGTATGTATTTACTTAATTCGAGATTAAAAAGAAAGTCAATTTACTATCTACATATAGATACAAAACGGACGTGTAATTTTAAACAGCTTGTGACAATTCCATAAATATTTTTACACGAGTGGCCTTATCTTGTGTTATGCAAGATACAACTCGAGCATTTTCGCGACCCAATAGCAAGTCACATGAAAGAATTTAAAAAAAACAAGCACGTACACGAGTTTTTCAATAACATCACAGTAACCTATAGTTTATCAGTGTTATCAGCAAAATGAAAAGTGAATGACCGTTTATCAGTGGATTTGAGAACAATAGCAGGCATCCTGCGAATGTATAATACTGGAGAATTACATAAATCTAAGTAATTTCCGATTTAGAATGTATCGGCTATTTATCAATCACCTTTATCTGATTTGCTGACATTGACCGGGATACACTGAGTTTGTATTTATATCAATTTGTAGAAATATACTACATGGCATAATTTTTGGCTGATTTATCTATACTTTTAAATGACTCACTGACTGAATGACGGATCACTTTTTGACTTAGACTAAGCTAACCCTTACGTTCTTTCCATCTACAAGGTATCTACGAGTAAGCCCCATAAAACTTTTTCTTACTACTTTAAAACGCGAATAGCGTGGCATTGCAAACTGCAGAAAGGGTATTCATCATAATGTCGACAAGAAAGTTCGGTTAACTTTTACTCCCTCTCTACTTATAGAAAACTAGATACTAAAAGAAACATACATACAGACGAACATAGAACCCCCTTCTTTTTGAAAGCTGGTTAAAAATAGAACCATTTGACTTAAATTTTAGAAATGAATGAATGTGCAAATTATTACTTCTAATAATATTTAACAAATGTATAAGGGTTTATGATATTTTGCATTCAACCAGTAGGTATATAACAAGCGGTTATCGGGGTAAAAAAGCTATTGTCATAATGACAAAGGACGTTATTACGTTCAAAGCAGCAAATCAAAGCCGTTTACTGAATAAATAGTTCAAAATTCGTACGCGATGTAATGAATAAAGTAAATTGGACGATCGTGCAAAGAATTTTAATATATTTTTAACAAACAATAGGTCTTTAACTTTGTAACCTTGATTATTCGAACAAAGCCGGTGACAACGGCGAATGAAACTCAAAATAATTAATTAGAAAAGCGTCAGCGTGACCCACCCTTCCAATCTTACGCCATAGCGAAATACCGAAGCGAATGCAAATGTTTTGATTGTAGCGTCAAAAAACGAGATGAGCAATTGACGAGAGCCATTATTCAAGACGGCCTAATTGAATTAAACTACGCACCGAGCGTCGCAACCCTTTACTTTGATTGCTTCCATATAAATTCATTCCCTGTAATTCGTATTCAGCTCTAAATGAATTTCATGTCCGACGGCACCCGACCGCGGGACAACCGAACTTTATAAATTATTATTGAGCGAACAACAAGCCGCAAATACGAACTACACCGACGTTCCGATTGAATTGTAAAAGTTCCATCTATAGATGTAATCCTCTTCACGTGTACGTACATATATATATGTAATCGTATTCGTATGCCCAACCCTTTCCATGTTCTATCTATCCGTAGATGAGAATTGGATATAAATGGACATAGGTCTTTAATTAAAGTAAGACCTTCAATTAAACAAAAAATCGTGTCGGTCCGTAATGAATGCGACGCAGCATCATAACATTTTCATAGCGCACATTACATGAAACATTGCGCTGGCGGCATGCAATTTGTGGACGTAAGGAGCAGAATGGCCGGCGACCCTCGGGCGTCGCCCTTTGCAACAGTCAAGGAAAGATATTCGTAGTGTCACAAGTAATTAAGAAACGCGCTACGCTTTGTGCCGGTCCCTCGGGAAGACTCGGGGTGCTCCACCCTTACATAATTTCTCCTAACTGCATAATCAATAACAGCGTGTCGCTCTCGTCCCGTCTAGACGTTGACACCATAATTCAGTTTCTGCATCGGATTGCGTTTCAAGAGGCTCGCGGCCGACGCACCACTCGGAGCCTATCCGCCCTCGAGGAGCGCTCGAGTGTTTTTAACGTCTCGTCTAAACACCCATCTCGAGCACCGTCCGCAGGCACCCGAGCGCAGACAAGTCTCATACAGATATTTCCAATAGGAACGCAAAAGTTCAGCGGGCCGTAATCCGCTTGACGGCAACGCTATCCGATTAATTGACAATGAATGTGACAATGCACGCACGAGAGAGGGTTGCCAGTTGCGAGTCAAACGGAGCGCGTCTACGTTAATGGGGTCAACGAAATTGAGAAAAGTGAAACGGTGGAGTGAGCCGGCGGCCATTTATTACGGACCGGACCTCGACGACCCTCGTCCGACTCGGACATCTCGATATGAGGAAACACGAGGCGCATTCTGAACGATCGGTGAATAGAGCACGAGGAAGGTCTATCAATCGACAGCATCTCCCCCATCCTCGGAAACGTGCTCGTAAACCCGGAATTAATAAGGATATTTGTAGTCACGTATGCGATTGTCGCGCTATCTGAGTCTTCCTATTAATGCATAATATATAAGCATCGTAGTTTCTTAGCTAACCGCGAAATCCGAGGCGATGTTACGCTCGTGAACGCTTCATTTATAAAAACTATAAATAATTAATTAGCCATGCCGTGCCTCCTGGGGAACGTAGTTCAGTTTACCCACATCAAGCCTGTGACATTTTAATGGCCTTTTAAACGCACTACGCGACTGTGCCTTTGTACCAGCTGAATGCGTGCTAAATATGAGCACGATAAAGGAGATAGGGTAATTATTTCCGCCTTCAATCCTCGCATTCGTATGCACGGAACTACAAAGACGTCGGATACGGAGCAAATAGCCTACGGCCGCGTCTCGCAGGGTAACGTAAATCAGTGCATCCAATCACGGCGTGGGCGAGCGGTGCCTCGGTCGTGGACGGCGAGTCGGGAATCAGTCTGCCACTATTGAATTATACGATAGCTGCAGCCGGCTTGTCATACGCCAAAGTTTAATCTCTCGGAGAGGACGGGCTTATTATTCAAATAGTTGAAGTCTTGGTCATTTCGCAGCCACGTATGGCGCACGCCGCAAACTTAGTTACAGAGAGACAAACTCATATTTAGTAAAATTTAGAATTGGCAAATATAGGATAATTTGGGAGTCGTTTTGTCGGGAATTTTGCAAAATGAATTCGATGAGGCTAAAATCATTGAAATATCAAAATAGACGATTCATTGCCTGCGAATAAAATTCGACCGAATTTCGGAATGAAGTTGTCGCGACGGAATCGTTAGGAGGGGAGGCATCTAACTCTTTCTGCGGCTCCGGCCCCCAACGAGCGTTAATTAAGCGAAAATCGAAACGTCAAAGCTCGACTCGGCTGTATGCAAATTCGGCAAAATTGACTTTCGTGTTGGCAGAGATAATTTTTTACTGCTTTCGTACCAATTGTTTGAATAGGGTAATTAGGTCTAGAGTCACGTGGCAAAACTTTTTAAAGCTCCACTCGAGTAAACTTGTGTTTTTAAAATATTCGTTTACATTTTAAAACTGTTTATGGTAACGACAGTTCTTCTTCTAATATGCATAGTGGTAAGTAGTTGTTTTAATATTAAATAGCAACTCAAATGACCCGAGGTAAAATGAACATTATAACTTATCATTTGTGTTTTGGCAAACCGTTTTCTTCAAAACTTATATACCTTTAACTGTGTTTATATAATTTCATTTGTTATCTTTAATATTATAAAGAGGTAAAGTTTATGAGTTTGTGACGTTGTAGGGGGTAATCTCTGGGGGTAATCTACTGAACCGATTTAGATGAAATTTGGTAAGATGATAGTTTGAGACCCTGGAAAGGACAGAGGATACTTTTTATCCCGGAAATTATAAAATGGTATGGCATTGTAGTAAAAATGGGGATGAATGTTAGTTTGTATTGGGAAGTAAGCCAGGGACGAATCCGAGCGAAGCGAGGGTGAGTCGCTAGTATAATATAATAATTTACACGTACATAGGTATATGTATTATGTATATAGCATGTTTAATATCAGAATTTATTTATATTATACGTACAATCTTAAATTGTAATCACGGAAAGTTTCAGAGAGGCAACTTATACATTTTCAAAGCTTAGTCGCGTTTGAGTACCACGCAATGGGACGGTACCGGTGCGTACCGTTAGACGAACTGTACAAGAGCCCTGGACAAACAGGCCATAGAGTGGTAGAACATGTTTAAATATACGTTCGATCTTCTTGTATTTAATTTATTTAATGCCATCTAAGTAAGACAAAATTATATAATTTATAAATAACGAAGAAACTCGTAAAAAAGAACTAATAATAATTAATCATTTCTAAAGAAAAGTAACGCTATAAATTGCTATTTTTGAGTTAGTAACTTTGCCCAAAATTTCATAATGAATTCCAAACTTCCTTAAAAGCCGAGTTAAAAGCAGTTGAACTTTTCTTGAAAGTGACGTCTCCGCCTAATTTTTATTTAATTTTACCGATAAAAGCATTTAGCGAAAAATATAACTTTATAAAGTTTAAATTACTAACAAAAACGGCGAGTTGGCTGTATTTTGACAAATTCAAAATAATTTTGACCAAATTAGTAGTAGAAATAAAAATATATTACATTGTATTTAAAATCACATCGACTTAAATATAAATGAACACATAGAACTTACCAAGCAGTCAAGTAATTTATCAACTATACAGATTTACTGTACCTTCCACTTCACTAATTTGAATGTTGGGTAACAACCTCAACCACGGAAACTAACTATTCACATCGACTGCCCATTCGTGCTAAACACTAGAAAAATAAGCAAAGTCAACAAAAACAGTAAGTATTTTTACAAACACAAAATCCAATAAAAGCGCAATAACGAAGCTGGAAATATTTCATACAAAGAACGTCCCGATAATAAAGTAGTTTTTATTAACTGAAACATTTTCAGCATCAGATATTATACACATATTTAGCGTGATATTATTGCAGCAATTGTTCCTATAAAATATCTTTTGTCACTTAGTCCGTGTTGAATCCGTTTGCGTTATTGAGCGTGACGCCGTTCAAGACGGAGAAAATTGGCAAATTTCGTACAAAAATCTATCTACAAGGTTTTTTGCGTTGCCTTATTGTTTTTTATATTCCTTTTCAACGCCTGTTACTTTTAATAAAATAATGTATGACGCATGTATAGTAATTGGTAAATGGGTCTTTATACTTATTTATCAATGTCATTAACGGTAATTTTATATTCATGTAAAAACTATTGCTTCCAGCTTTTTAAACTGCCGCTGAACAAAAAATATCAATCTTTTTATGGCGTACAATTTTAATATCAATATTTATTGCAATAAACGCGAAAAACGTTACAAAAAAATGATTTTTCGTAGATTTCTCCTTGAAAATGAAATTTGCAGATATATTGAATACCATGGTCCAAATACCAAAATTCAGATTGACCGGAGGTATGGACAATTCGGAAATTATCCGCGAACTCTTTTTTAAATGACGACCTTCCAAGCAATAGTAAGATTTACAATATTTATCTCTTATACTAGCATTGCCCGCGGCTCCGCCCGCGTTCCGATGACCAAAAAGCAAATTCTTAGGTTTTACATATTAGTATACTCTTACAATGCAGTTTTTGTATTTTTTCTCAGAAATGAGATATTTTCCCGCGGTAAAAAGTCCTATATGTTGACCCGGATAACCAGCTATCAACATACCAAATTTCATCAAACTCCCTCCAGTGGTTTTTCTGTGATGCGGTAACAGACAGACAGACAGATAAAAAATCTAAAAACTATAGATTTGGCCTCTGTATCGATAATAATGTTTGTTTCAATAAGAATTTTCAAAAAATATTCAATGCACAGATTCGGCTTAGTTACAATTTTATTACATGTATAGATTACAAATCTTTTATTCACCTCAATATCTATTACGATCGTTAGAACACGATATCTGACCTCGTATTAAAAAAAAACAATTTTAAATTTTCAAGTGTCACATTAACTGAATTTGATTCCTCCCGACTCATGACAAGTCGGAACGCCTTTTCGTAATATTCCTAACAATGAGTTCTTTGAATACATAATATAACAATAACATCGCTCCCAATACGTCGTGTTAGCAATCATATTTTCATTTAAATAATAAATAAGAGTATTGAAGAGAATCAATGAATCTACGAGTATGGGAAAGATAAAATAAGCTGACTGCAAGAGATGTCAATTTCAAACTTAAAATGTTGTTATATGAAAATGTTTCTATATAAGTTACTTATTTAAATTTGCTGTCTAGTTCTTGAGCACAGTTTATGTTCGTTCATTGAACTGTATATGTTATATTTATACCTTTCAGTTTAAAGCATAAGCGAGATGAATATATTAAAATAATAATTTGAATTATTATATTAAAAAAAAAAACTATTAACGTGAGACGTTAACGTCAGAACTACAATTCGAAAATGATATTATAAAAAAATTTATTTTAAATAAAAGGTAGGTATACTGACTTCAAAATCGCTTAAAAATTTAGTTATTTCAACCTTATTCTCTAGGGGTAGATTTTTTAAATTTATATGGGATCACCTAGATCATATGCTTTTAAAAAAACATGACAAACGAATATCCTGTAAAATTCCTAAAAAAAAATACAGACGAAGTGGGTCAAAAACGTGTAATTATTATTTATTACTTACTGTATTTAAAAAAAACGATTAATAACGCTGCCACAAAAGACGGTGCACATATTCTACCACACAACTTTTAGGTTTTTAACATTTAGCATAGATTTCTCAGAGATGAGATATTTTCCCGCAGTAAAAAATGCCCTATAAGTTGACCCGGATAACCACTCCAGCTATCATGATACCAAATTTCATCAAAATCCGGTGGTTTTCCGTGATGCGGTCACAGACAGACAGACAGACAAAAATTCTAAAAACTATAGATTCGGCTACTGTATCGATAATAATGACTATTTCAATAAAAATATTTAATGTACAGATTCGACTCAGTTGGAATTTTATTATATGTATAAACAGATATATGTAGTTGGCTTCCTCCTGGATACTTGGGCTTTGCTATTACGACAATATTACCGTGAATTCTAGGTAGTAAGGTGACAATTTGTCATTTATAAAGCATAATCTACGTTTTATCGACGATGCGAGCTGCAAGGATTAACCGACCGTATTCCAACTACATAAAGGTTACAATCTCGTATAAGATATCCAAAAAGTATATCAAAGTATACAACTGTCGCTTGTGTCGTAATGGACAAATAATGTGCACGTCGCCTATTATAATGTTATTTGGAAATAATTGCTGAGGTGGATTGTTTTCGGCTGAACTCCGTTGTCGAGCGATTTTCGGTACCCGAATAACCTTTTATTACTAAACGTGGAGGTGTTTTGAGCGTTATGGATGGAAAAATTTGGTAGTTTGTTTTTGGCTTACGTCATATGTTCGGAGCTCGGACGTCCTTTTGTTTGTTCCAGTCTCGTTCAAATAATCCCGTCATATTATACTTTTCTTAAAGTTTCTTTAAAATTAGTTTACATTATAAAATGATGTTTATCAGTAGTGTAAGTAATTAGGATTTGTAAATTGTAATCCATACTTTAATATTATTAATGTGAAAATGTGTTTGTTTGTTTGTTTGTCATTCTTTCACGTCGAAACAGGGTGACGGATTGATTTTTTTGTCTGTAGATAGTTGGAGGGCTGGAGAATACCATTGGCTAATTTTTACTACGAAATATTATCTAATTCCCACGGGAAAACACGTTATAATACAACCTACAACAACACATCATACCTATGTATATAATATATATTATGTCTATCTATTTGTAAAACGTACCTTGGGACGGATCCGAGCAAAGCGTGGGTGAGCCGCTACATACATAATATAAACTTGTAAGTTGTAACAGTGCTATCTGGTTGGGAGCACGTCGTATTAGAAATACCGTGACTCGAATTCAAGCCCTTGGGTCTAACACTCGAAGATTTTTGTGGGAATCCCATTTCCAAATATAATTTCAACTTGTTTATACGATCAAAGTCAAATATCTTAAGAAATCTATCTGTATGTCCGAAAGAACCTAATCAATTTTCAAAGAAGTATCAATATCACCAACCGCATTTGGCAAGTGTGATAGATTAAAGATAGATAGTTGTGGCATAGTTATATATATGGCTGAATTACTAATTTAAATAAAATGAAATTAAACTTTAAATATAGACTTGTTACAGACAGCCTACCCATAATTAACAAAATTAAAAATTGCACCAAGTTCTTTACAATATTTTATAACTTTAAACATTTTTATAAATTTAATTAGTTTTATAATTGAATATGGAATATTATTTATTTAATTTTTGCTGTTATCATTATAATTATTACAATTTTAAAAATATTAATTAGTAATCTATATTTAGTGTTGCCATTATTATATTTATAACCATAAAGAAAAAATATAAAATATAATATTAATTATTTAAGCCACATAATTGTTCTATGTGCAATTTAAAAAAGTTACAACTAATTAAGAATAATAATTTTAATTTAGTTTGCTGTTATTTAAAAAGACAATTTACTAAGCAATACTATTGTAATATACTTTTACAAATGAAAAATGAAAAATATTAATCTGAAATGCTATCACTCTGATCTACACAGTAAGAACTTACTACATCTACCTGTGCAATTTTTCATTTTGTTAATTGTGGGTAGGCTGTCTGTAACAACTATACCTTCAAGACATGTAACACCTCAGTCTCTCACGTGACCATGATTGCTGTAAAGCATTCGAAACGTCAAAATAAATCCGGGAAATAATCCGAAAAGATAGTTTCATTTAAAATGTCAAATATTCGCGTAAATCTAAGAAGGTGTTATTTAAACATAGACTTATAAAATCACTTTTTAATCGTCAAATAATTTAAAGACCGTCGTCGTATAGTCGGTCCGTGAGGAAACTAACACCGGCTCGGAAAGCAGTTCTGCTAAAAGCTGACGAGAATTCAACAGCTCCTATAATAAATAAAAGATATTTATTTATTTGTTTTATTACCATAACATTATAGGTATAAGTCAATATAATACCTTAATTCCAAACATTTCCATCAACAAGAAACTCTTGAACAGAGTAATACGCATTACTCATTAAAATATTTTTAATTTTATCTGTATTCTGTATGTATTATGCCAATTAATTTTTTTTACGCTTTTTAGAAATCGTTTCGGCGTAACAAGCTTATTGTTATTAAGTGTTTATTGTGTATCTATCACTGTTTTAATCCCTGACGCAAGAAGAGGGTATCATAAGTTTGACATCGATGTCTGTCTGTCTGTGTGTGCGTCTGTCTGTCTGTGGCATCGCAGCTCTCAAACGGATGGACCGATTTCGATGCGGTTTTTTCATTTGAAAGCCAGTTTCCTTGCGGTGGTTCTTAGCTATGTTTGGTTAATATCGGTCCAGCAGTGAAAGAGCACAGCACTCAGCACTTTTCCAAAATGATGTAAGGCATTTTGGCGTATGATTACTCGATTAAGTGCTTCATAAGTGCCAGTGTAATCGTTAAATGACAATTTGCGTAGGGGGTTTTTTAATTTATAATTCAAACATTTATTTATTAAGGATTAATTGAAATTACTATATTAAAATTAGAGCAAATACTGCATAAATCTATATAGAATGAATAGTTTAAGCACCAAACATTACACGTAATACTTATATTTATGTACGGAACATGACTAACCTATTCACATAATTCTGTAGGCAATAACAAGTAGTTACAAGATCTGGTAGTAACATTAATTGATTAATATATGAAACGATAACTTAATAATCAAATTATATTATAGAGCCAACTTTGTAATTTACGTTGGCACCAGACGTAGCTGAAGATTAAATGAGTTGACGTAATTGCTTTTATTATTAGCGAATATACAAATAATAAAATGGGTAGGTAGGTTTGTACATACATTTGAATTCTATTAAACGATAAACAAAAGGGCTCAAAAGTTTTTGCTACAACAGATTAGAAAATGTTTGGTAATAAGTTATTTTACACAAAAAAGCATTGAATCAATGGGATTTTATGAATTATTAGCTCTGCCCCGCGGTTTCACCCGCGTTAAATTTGTTTGATTATTTAAATTTAAACATCATTTTTACAATAATGTATGAAAATCTGTCCGATTTGTTGACATTTATGATTATTGCTCCACTTCCTTGGGTAGTAGCATGATGATATATAGCCTATATAGCCTTTTACAATAAACGGGCTATCTAATGGGAAAATATTTTTTTAATTCAGATTAGTAGTTCCTAAGATTCAATTAAACAAAGAAACAAACAAACTCTGCCTCTTTATAATATTAGTATAGATTATCATTTTGATGATTTCTACTTTAGCCAGTTTTATGTATTATTGTGCCATTGGCCGCTAATGGATACCTCGATCCATAATAATGTAATTTAATAATCGATATATTGATATAACTTATTCTACCCACGAGTTCCGTCAGTTCAGTTATAAACTAAAGTGAACATTTTTAATTTGCAGCAATTCTTTCAGAGATTTTATACAAATCAACGATCATCATGCCAAGGTCCTTTATAATTATCTCAGCCATGATCATCTACAAAATTGACAAAACTGTGAACAATGTATGTACGTGTTCACCATTTATATTGATACTCAGTCCGTTTCAGTGCATAACCTTGAAAGATATTTTCAAATGCAACGGTAAACAGTTTTAATGAAATAAATATAAATAAGTTGGGATATTAACACACAGCACCATCAAGTTTCATGGGCTTGTGTTATGGATACCAGATAGTTGATGCACTACACATATATAACTTCAAATACATACATTTTATAAATACAAATACCCATGACTCATCACACAAATCTATGTTCCCAGCTGGACTCGAACCCGCGAACGCGGGCACAAAAAGTAGGATCACTACAAAGTGAGCCAAACGTGTCGTCGAAATAACATCGTTAACTTAACTTTTCGTTAAACGTCGTACTCCTCGTTGCATTTGAATACATCTAAAGTTCCGGTCACGTTCGTCAGACATGTTAGCCATTTTATCCAAACACTCAACACTTTAATATGCCTGTGGTCAACTTTAAACGGCGAAAACTAGCTTATAATTTATAAATGCTAAGAAAAGTAACTAAATCCTCTTCAGAAACTAGCTTTTTTGGGACATTGGGAGTCAGCAATCTTGCGTTAAAGACGGTTCGTAATGATTCTCAGTAACAGACAATAACTCACTTATTATAATAGTAAATTAAAAAACATTTAACTTACTTTTATCCCAATCCCAATACAAACTTTCATCCCCATTTTCACCCCCTTAAGGGATGATTTCCGGGATAAAAAGTATCCTATGTCCAAGGTCTCAAACTATCTTCTTACCAAATTTCATCTAAATCAGTTCAGTAGATCCAGATATTATCCCCTACAACGTCACAAACTCACAAACTTTACCTCTTTATAATATTAGTATAGATTTTAAAACTAAACATCCCACAGAAGATTTATTTACATAAACAATAAAAGTGTAATCGTTCAGAAATAAAGAAGACCAAATAATAGAAATTCCTGGCTTTATTACATTATACATTGTACGTACAAAATTGGCAACAAACATTGTGGGCAAAGCTCAAACGTCGTCAAATTATTTAAAGAATGATACGTTGTCAACAATTGGCACGGGAGCTGAGAATAGTGATATAATACTACACTCGAGTACTACAGCCTCGAACCGTATCTGAGATCTTTATGAATTGTTGAAACGCTTTGAAACTTTCTTCCACGTGGAAGGCTAATGGTCTGATCCTTATAGTTAAGTGAGTTTCTTCCTTTTCCACGCCATATCGTATTTTCTATATAGTTTAACATTTTTTCTATCGTTTTCTAAAATGTTGAATTAAAATATTTCGTTTGTCAAAGCTTGATTAAAACGATACCGATCATAGAACAAAAAAAGTAACTAACTTAAACGCTAAATACTTTTATTATTATATATGAGATGTATGGATGTTTGTTATTCTTTCACGCGAAAACTACTAAATGGATTTTAATGAAACTTTATAATAATATAGCTCATACATTAGAATAGCACATAGGCTACATTTATCCCGGAAAAATGTACGGTTCCCGTGGGATAGATTTGATTTTGTTTTCCTAGAGGCGAACCCGAGCGAAGTGGTGTTTAGCTTTAGCCGCAAGTTATGTTATAAATTATAGGTCGTTTAGGTGTTGTTTAATGTCATGATTTATAGTTTAGTATCAGGAAAGGGTTTCTTTAATCGAATAATAACAACCGACCTTGCAGTCTATTCGGCTGGACAGGAAAATAAATAATCAATTATTATATTATATAATTAATATTATTATTTTTTTTTTATTTTTACCTTATTTGATATTTTTAAATTATGTTGTTTCTAATTTTTGTTAATTTTGTATTTTTTATTAATTACTATAATAATTCCATAATATTATAAATGCTATCTATGCACACTTGTTATTGACATGCATGTCTGTTTCTTTTTTTACTTTAATTATTTTATTGAATTGTTTTAACATGTGTAATGTTAAAACATGTTGTAAGTGTGCTTAATAATAAATAAATAATATTTTTCCCCCAAATACATACCAAAACTTTAAAAAAATTTTGTACAATCACAATCCCTACAATCAAAAGAAATCTTTTATAATTTAAATAAGAACTTACAAAAACAACAAAAATATTAAAAATATTTGTCTTTATTTAAAAGAACAATCTCCTGATAAATACGTTAAAATGCATCAAGATTTTCAATTATGAATTCTCACACAGGGTGTAGATACTTTGCAAATATAAGAAGTAGTTACTGTCACGTATATGTACATCTTTCGTCTCACATAATTAACTGCGTAAATAAGTCTAATTATTCAATTACATCGCTCGCTACAACAGTTGGCGCCATCTTTAACACTGTTTTATAGTAATTAATTCCTAGTGGTTAAGTGAGATAATTATCTATACATATAATAAAATCGTAACTAAGCCGAATCTGTACAATACATACTTTTTTTAAAATCTTATTGAAATAGACTTTATTATTGATACGGAGGCCGTATCTATAGTTTTTAGAATTTTTGTCTGTCTGTCTGTTACAGCATCACGGAGAAACCACTGGAGGGATTTTGATGAAATTCGGTATGATGATAGCTGATTAGCCAGGTCAATATATAGGATACTTTTTACCACGGAAAAATATTTGATTTCTGAGAAAAACTACAAAAACTGCAACGTAAGAGTGAACTAATATGTAAAACCCAAGAATTTGATTTTTGGTGCTAGTACTTGTATAAAAAACTATCTATAATTAACAAATAGACCTTTTATAATAATAATATATACTTACCTTATATATTTATTGGCTTTGCATGTTTAAGGTTCTTCAAACCTTAAACCATAAATAAAATTGTGTTTTTTTGTTAAACAACAAACCACTTAAAATTTTAATGATTTTTAGGCATCACGTAAATAAACAAATAAGAAAATAGATTTGAATGTCATTTAAACTTTCCTAGCAACCTTATCTAATAATATCATACCTCGGATCTCATTTAATATTTTTGCAGTAAATCATATTAGCGGTACCAATTTGTATGCCGGGATAAATTAAAAGTATTCTATGTTACTCAGAGATTACAGCTTCCTATTTAATAAAAGATCAAAATCAAATAAAAATATTCTTCATTCAAATAGACTTTTACAAGCACTTTTGAATCGTCAATTTTACATTTTAAATTTAAATTGAATGTCAGTGTAGTCACTCCGTGAGGAATCTACCACCGGCTCGGAAAGTAGTTCTGCTGAGAAGAACCGGCGAGAAACTCCACAGTTGCTCTCTTGAAATAATAATTGTGTACAGTATTGTAATACAATAATTATCTCTTTCTCCTACGTGAGACCCAACCAGACATGAAGTAAGAAACAGAAGATCAAATCTCCAAAATTTTCCTACCAAATCTCCGGACATTTTTTTTTATATGTTGGGACATTAACACACAGCACCATCTAGTTCCATGGTAAGCTACGAGGCTTGTGTTATGGATACCAGATAGATATATAACTTTAAATACGTACATATTATAAATATAAACACCCATGACTGGAGTACAAACATTCGTGCTCATCACACAAATGAATGCCCCCCAGCGGGACTCGAACCCGCGACCACTGGCACAGCAAGTAGCGTTGCTACAAACCGAGCCAAACGTGTCGTCCACGGATCGGACATTATAAAAACATATCCAGCTGAAACAAAATATCGAACATTTACCGTGTATCGACAAAAACACAAAAATAGTAAATAAGTAAACTTTTAAAAAAATCAGCACAAACAAAATCCAAACAGCCAGAGGGCGAAATACGAAATAGTACTCGAAACTTGTACGCATCCATGCCAACTTCCGTTCGTATGGAACAATATAGATTACGTATATAGGTCTAATTACAAGTTGGGGAAAAGACGACAGTTAACAATTATAAATTCAGCAAAGTTCCCTACACTCGACGACGTGCCTTTGAAAACGAACGCCTATTTTGCAACACAGTCGTGGCGTCGCTTTTCCACTTTTTATTTGTTCCTCGCGTTTTAGGGTCTTGCGATGAAAATATTAGCTTATTACTCCGCTCGTTTATTGGGTAGGGTAAGACCGTCTTGTGTTAGAGGGTTTATCTAAAAATGTAAAACTATACGTGGTTACTGTGTCGTTGTTAGTGGGTTCAGTGTTACCAAGACGTAAATATGCGATAGCTATTAATATTAAAATATTGATCTTTTAGTCACTTTTCGATTATGGCAGCAAAGAAACTCTCAAAACAAAATCTCGGCCATATTGAGTCCATCTGCTTGTAAGATATGTATTACGTATGTAGTACAAGCGTCAGCAAACACAGATGCATTGGCTATTCCGTCCAAGCGCGGATCCAGGGGGGGGGTCATGGGGGTCATGACCCCCCCCCCCCCCCAAAGTCAAATGTACTTTTTAGAGAAGTTTGAAGTCTAAGAAAGGAAGGAATAAATGGATAAGCATTTCGATTTAAAAAAAATGGTTATCATATGTATTTTGAAGATTATATTCCCCTAGTTTCATGAATATTAAAAAGTTTTTGCAGAAATCTATATACATATAATAAAATTGTAACTGAGTCGAATCTGTACATTAAACATTTTTTGGAAAATCATTATTATCGTTAACATTTTTTGGAAAATCATTATTCTCATTGGAAAAACATTATTATCGTTACAGAGTCCGAATCTATAGTTTTTAGAATTTTTGTCTGTCTGTCTGTTACCGCATCACGAGAAAACCACTGGACAGATTTTGATGAAATTTATATGAAGAATATTTTTCGATAAGATGTCACAACAAGCCAGAAATTTAAAAAAAAACTATTTTCAACGTTTTTTGTTCCTTATATACCTGCTAAAGTTTTAAAGCCATCCACCATACACCCTCCCCCACATAAGTAGAAAACGAGATCCGCGCCTGGTCAGATTTTTTTATGTATATTTCAGCCTGATTTTTATCTCTATTACATGTCAAATTGAGATTGTTTTTAAAGCGGCCATGACTCAAATAAAGCTATATAAAATCTACACACAAAAACTCAAGATAGGACACAATTAGCGTCGTAAAATTGTCCTTAAAAAAAAATAAGTCTTAACTTTTTTGAGCTGTACCTTGATTATTTTTCTAAAATATCACCTATCTGCCAGTGAAAGTCCCGTCAAATTCGGTCCTGCCATTTCGGAGATAAGCCGGAACAGAAAAACAGATACAATTTTTTTTTATTTTTTTTTTTCCTTATTAGGACCTACTTACCGTATGTACTTTCACATGCATTTAGTAAAAAGCTGTTATTTTGACATTTCAAACAGACACTACAATTTTATCTATCTGTATAGATGAAAAATTTATGAAAACCAGCAGAGAGAAAAATATAAGAACAAGGTAGTCTATCTGGCATCTATCTGGCTGATCGATTACCGTACCACAGAGCGATCGAGCCGCCTTCGGGCATAAAGCTATTTTTATGTGTAGAGTCGAATGTTAGCGCCTTCGTAAACAACCGCAGGTGCTTTAAACATTTTATGAAGCAATAAATAATACCGTTCGCCCTCACATCTAACTATCGCATAAGCGCGTAATCTAACACGAGTGTTTTGAATCCACAAGTCGACTCAAATTGAGTATCCGGCTCTCTAAATATATTGCGAAATGGAATTTACAATCCATTTAGTTCTCGATGTTTATGTGTACTTGGTTAATGGTTATATTTCTCGTCTGATCGTACATACTTTTCGATTTAGTCAAATGTTAAATTGCTTATTGGAAAATGATGAAAATTGAAAACGTTTCTAGTATAATAAAAATAATACAGGATCTTCTTTTTTCTTCTCAAACGAGCCATATAGTACCTAATACTTTTTTAGATTTAAGCGAATAATTGACATTTTAAATAAAACTATGTTTTGAGGTTTTTTTTGCGGATTTATTTTGATTGATCGCTGTATAATTTTGTGGGTATTTTTGTGGTGACTGTGACAACTATATATGTACCAGTATACCTTTGAGATGTCTAAAACGAAAGTCTCTCCCGTGACCATGATTGCCATAAAGCATTCAAAACGTTATAAACCAAAAATCTAAGTTAATCCGCGAATAAACCCGAAAAGATAGTTTTATTTAAAACGCCTATAGTTCCAAAAACGGTCCCCTAATTTCGCTATCCACGCCACTGTATCATATGAGCTTCCATAACATTTCTAAGTCACCGTAACCGTATAAATAGATAAACAAACTTTAACTTTTAAGCAGATATATTAAAAATTACTAAGCATTCATATATTAAAAATAGTTGTCGTTACAAAGGAGACATACCGGCATATTCTATGAAAAAAAAACTCGCCTAACAATAACGTGAAAAATGTTCAAGCTTTGACAAAAATTCTACCAAAGGGATCATTATACAAGTATTTCGCGTGTTCGTTCACCTTCGAACTCATAGCGCTTAAACCAGTAAAAACTAGCGAAAACGAAGCATCAAAACACATTTGTTACCGACGGAACCCATCCGCGACACGCTCGGTATTTAATCATACTTGTAAACGTTGAGTCACTGCGCCACAGAATATCCTCCGACTAGAAGGACAGGTTCATTAAACTCGAATATATTTAACTTGTTGTTGCTATGTCTATACTTAGAATTGGACTTTTTTGATTTAAGTCTGTATAAATATGTGTATTGTATATAAATAAATGAATGTATTTGCCCCTTTTTAAAGCCCCACTGCTGGACACGGGCCTCCCTTCAATAGGAGGGGGTTCAGATCATAGTCCACCACGCCAGGCCAAGTATCAATAGGGGATCAGACCATAGTCCACCAAAGCAGGCCAAGTGGGCGGACTGAGCATGTCTTTCGAAAACTTCACAGTAATAATGTTGGAAATGATTCGTACATGGAAATATCAGAGTTGCGAGACCCCGAATTTGAACCCGCTACCACGGGGCTACCACTAACTTATAAAATTAAATTAAAAATAAGTACATATCTTTAATAAATAATTCATTAAAAAAATATTTACCAATATAAGCCACTTAAATAAATAAATTTATTTATTTTGAACCAAACTTTTAAGTGTATTACTAACATCACAATACTTTCCTATGAACTCATTTAAGTTATCTATTTCACGCTATAATTACGCTATGTTTAAATATAGAGAATTTCTATGTAGAATCGTTTTTCTATGTCGCGTCTTGGAGGATCGAGCCACTACGGCTGGCGTTATGCAATACGCCAGGTGTAGCAAGCCACGATATAACCTAGAAGCCAAGACATTTCGGTAAGGTTAATATGAATTGGAATATTAAGAAACTCTGTGGTAATGTTAGAATTGAATAAGTTTTCTCAGGATCTTAGAAATTCGTGTTAAATTAAAATTAGACTACCAAGTAATTTATCAATCCTGTATCTTAATGTTTGATGACCTTAAGCTTGCTTGCTTAAATATTATAATAATTTAAAATCTGACAGTTTGTGTGTTCGTTTGTACAGTTTCACGCTGAAACGACTGAACGGATTTAGATGTGATTTAGTACACAGGCAGATTATGACTTGGAATAACAAATAGCTTACTAGGCACCTAGGTAATGGGTACGCTCTCGAGCGAAACACTAATAAATCGATTTATTTCATGCTATTAGGTCCTATATAACAAATTAATTGGCTTAAAAATATTCTAAGGTTATTTCAGAAGTGTTAACTCTATATTACACAAACATATACCCAGAAGCAATGACCACCGTAATATATTATAACTGTGTATATGTTAATATGAAAAAGTGCCTCGAGAAATACAAAAGATGGGTGATCCATTTAAAATACTTTATTGTTTCGTAATACGTACTTGTATCAGGTTACTCGTAAGCTTGGTATGTCGTATTGTAACTGAGAACCAATTGTATTAGATATTCAACAGATAAAATATAAATGTACATTGTCCTCTTGAGTTTAAACTCATATTTAAATAAAAGTTAATTATTGCGTTAAAATTTACTATAAACTTACTATAATTTACTTGTAACAGACGTAAAATGGTTCTAAGATATCTATTTTTAACCGACTTTCGAAAAGGAGGACGTTTTCAATTCGACGGAATGTTTATTTTTAAATATTCATTTATTACATTTGTAGAGGATTTACAATACATATTTTTCTTTTAAAGGGGATGTTTAAAACCATTTTATGAGAACAGATATAATTTATCGCTCCATACTCGTTTTGAGGCGTAAATAAGTTATCCTTACCATATCAACTTTAATAGCTAACTTCATCTTATTATTAGTGAGACCAGCCTCTTTTGACGAGATAACTTTCTACGACTGATATCGCTAATTGACAACTAAAAAATAAATTAGAATGATGTAATCTAAACACGTACTAAACGGTTAGGTATGACGGCATTTGCGTACATTTTTTTGATTTTAAACAGCGAAATTTAAATCGTCTAAAATCTTAGACAAAACTCCTGCTATAACCAAATTCATGTTAAGGAAGCAGACCCCTGCCAGCTACTACTGAAGTCATTCAAAGCTATGAAGAATAACAATTTACCATAAGACGTTAAAATAACAAAATTCATATAATTTACTTTGTGGCGTTAGGAAAATATTTTTCCCCATAGACTCGTTATCCTTGAATTCATTATTTAATTCATTATAGATTAACTAACGCTGTCTGTCAACGGCACGACAACCTTTCTAATCCAGGTTTTAATTAACCTTTCTATAGCTGTTTGTTTTGTGACTTGCTTTTGTCGCTTTACGTAGAAATTTTTATTAAATAAATATTACTTTATGTTTATCATATATGTACATACATACATCCATTTCACATAAATCACTTGAAGAATTTCATATTGTTGCTCTAAATTCTTACATTTTTCTATCCTCTCAAACGAAAGAGATGCACTGCTAACCTTCCCCCGAATATTGTCAAGCTAAAGAGTCTGTAAGCATATCAGGTCATCGGTCCACTTCGTGCCCACGCATCGCCGTCGGGTACGTGGCCGCTACTTGACTCGAGATACAGGAGGCTGTGTCGTTAATCTTAGTACTTCTTATTTTATCTTGGAACACTAGTTTTTGATTAAAACAGTAATGTTTGCAGCCAGTCGCATAACTAGTCTTTCTGGGCCCTCCTTTCTCGTGTTTATTTTTATTTGGAAGTGCCTGATTTTGCCTATTTTGAAAACGAATGTCGTCCACAGATAGAGACAGATTGAACTTCTCACTTTTTTCAAACCGATATAAACTAGAACCGTAGAGTAAAATTTAGTAAAAAAGCTGAGCTTAAAGGACCATTCGTCGTTTTGTAGAACATAGGTACGATCACATTCCACGTGGTCCTCGCAAAAAATTATATGCGGAAACTTTGGACAGTTTTTTCTCGCGGTTTTTTTTAAACATCTATGAGAACCGTCCATGAAAAAATGTTTTAAAAAAATAATCGTTTGTAGCCCGCTGAGGCCCTCTTGCATCAGGGGTCCCATGCGACCGCATTGGCTGCATGGCATAGCTATGCCACTGATTGCAACATAGACATTATTTATCCATATGCTACTTTTTATCCGAGTAAATTACCTACCTATGCTATTTTAGTACATTCTAAAAGTACTTAAATTAATAATTTAAGGGGTAAATATTAAATATAAAAGCAAAGTGAAGGAGAGTGTGTAAAGGTGAAGGAGAGGTGACATCTAGGTAAAATTTTATAATTAAGAATTCTAAGCTAATATTGAACTTTCATACAGTAATAATACATATCTATCAAATCATAAACAAAAATAAGGAATGGATGATATTATTTTAAATTATTGAAAAACAACAAAACATAAATCATTATTAACGTTAGAGAAATCTTCGGAGCCTCGGGGCGTTCGTTAGCTGTTGTGACATTCGAAATACCAGGGTTACATAAGCTAGCAGGAACGCCCTGAGCCAAACAGTAAGTTACAAGCCCTGCCAAATATATGTGTATCGGAAAACCTTGTACACATTTTTTGATTAGTAATAATGGAAATAGAAAGATGTATACCATAACGGTGTAAGACTATCTAAGCCCATACAAACATTGCTATATCATCGAACCCGCGACTACTACTCGTAGTAACAAGTCACATATCACTACACCAAAACGTTTGTCGAAATATAATTTAATTCGCCGAAAATGAGCTAAAATCCTGAAAACCCAAAATTTCTTCGTTCAAAGCGTAAATATTACCAAAACCTTTCTATTCAACGTATAACGACGTAAACGTACACTTAATGGCTACATTTAAATTCAGGGTTTAACCTAATGTCCAAAATAATTGACATAATAAAAGATACCTACTTTAGGTCCGTGTGAGACCAGCGTTTTCATGTAATTTTTTCAACTTATTACATAAACAAAATGAAACTATATTATTTTTAAGTACATACTTTACGTTGTAATGATAGCAGTTGGTTCTTTTTTTTGTCTTTAACATTCAGTTTCGTGGAGCCTGATCTCACGATCTAAAAAGTGCCTAAGTTGTACATATTAAGAACAACAAAAAGTCCTAAGTGGCAATAGCAATCTTTCATGACAAGATGGTAAATACTAAATATTAATTGTATTCAACCCTTTTTAACGTCCTATTGCTTGGCACGGGCCTCCCTTTAATACGAGGGGGATCAAGCCATAGTCCACCACCACACTGGCCAAGTGCAGGTTGGCGGAATTCGCATGTCTTTCGAAAACTTGTTAGGTTCTCGCAGACACGCAGGTTTTCTCACGATGTTTTTCACAGTAAGACAAGCGATAATCATGTTAGAAATGATTCGCACATGAAAATCCAAAAGGTGCGAGACCGGGGATTTAAACCCGCTTCACTCGGTCTCCCAAGCGAGCACGTTACCACTGGGCTACCACTGCCTTAAATATAATATTAATTAGTTGGTACTAACTAACAACTACTGTTTCTTATGTGAAATTTCACAGGTTCGAGTCTTGCATGAGTTCATTTTCTGGAATTTAATTCAAGACGTCTAGTACCTACCTATCACCTAACAATTGCAAAGAAAACATTTAACAATTGAAAGAATACTGTAAATTCAGATAGAGCGATTATATTAAAGAATTTACAACAACATCAAGGGCACTTTGATCTCTCAGTTCAAAGATCACGTAGCGTTCGATATTTATTTACATCTTTAATATTCCATCCCATGTTATTCAATGTTTATAACTAATGTATAACAAATGGAAAGGTCCGAGCTATAAACAGGCAAAAAACCGGGTCGGCACTGTCGAATGTATCTTCCATCGAATTATGAGCGGGGATGTTGTATATGGGATATAACTAGGCCTAACATAACTTTTCTCATTATGTGACCGCTATAAAAACATTAAAAGCCTTTTTTGCGAACAATATGGATGAAAAACAAATGGAAGAGACAAAAGAAAATATGGAACTAAACTATAATCCCTATATAATAATTTGGTTCATATTATATTCATGTACACAATTTGAAGACGTTTTACTCAGTTTGTAGTGACCCTACTAGCTGTGTCAACGGTCGCGGGTTCGAGTCCCGATGAGGGCATTCAAAATTTAAAAAGTTGTATATGTATGTGTAGTGTATCAATTATCAAGTGTCCATAACAAAAGCCTCGTAGCTAACCATGGAACTAGATGGTGCTGTGTGTTAATGTCCCAACATATTTATTTATATACATATAGCATTTGCCGAATATATATGAAATATTCACTAAATAGAAATTTTTGCGCGCGGTTATAGACCAAGATAATAGTTTTGTACTTAAATATAGTTGCACCATTGTCCATTTGACAAATTCATGGAATGGCAGAGGTTAAAAAACGATGAGATACTCAAATTATGTCTTTAATGAATAAATTAAACATTAAGGGTGGTCTCGAACACACAAAAAATATTCTACCCCTAAGGGAGACACCTGTACTTATAATCGCCGGTGTACTTCTTTAGTTAAACAGTAATTAAAATGAGTTAAAGTAATTATAATTTATTTCATTATATACACAATGAGATATACATTTTAAAAGTAAAATATTGTCACCATAACACATGAGTAGTGCAGTGGTAGCCTATTAGTAACACGCTCGCTTGAGAAACCGAGTGAAGCGGGTTCAAATCCCGGGTCTCGCACCTCTGATATTCTCATGAGCGAATCATTTCCAACATGCTTGCCACTTGTCTTAACAGTGAAGGAAAACATCGTGAGGAAACCTGCATGTCTGAGAGAACCTAGCAAGTTTTCTATAGACATGTGAAGTCCGGCAACCCGCACTTGGCCAGTATGGTGGACTTATGGCCTGATTCCCCTCATACTGAAGGGAGGCCCACCCCCAGCATTGGGACATTAAAAAGGGTTGTATACAATACATGACTAATAATAACAAATGATGATGATGATACTCGAATCCATATTTCATTGGATTTACATCGAACAGCGGATTTGTTGTGACGAGTGTCGGCAGTACATAGGTAAAAACAATAACGTCCTAACATAAACATAGTGAACACGTAGAACATCAATCAATACAGGGGCTAAATTACTGACAGTATCAATGACTGCGTACGCTCTAATTAGAATTTACTCGTATAATTCAGTGCTTTGATTGCAGAAATTATCTTAATTGCATACACCGACTTATGTACGTTTCAGGTTCTAACTTCTAATCAAAAACATCCAGATGAACCTTCCTCATATCTTAAATAAAACTATCTTTTCGCACTATTTCGCTGATTTATTTTAACTTTTGATTCCCAACGTTTCCAATGCTTTACAGCAAACATGGTCTCAAAGGTGTTATATTCTTGTTACAGACAGTACCTATTTTACAACAAGTATATAAACGCCTTTCAAACGTCTAAAACCTTAGTTCCTCCCGTAACCATGATTGCTGTGAAGCATTCGACACGTCAGGAACCAAAAATCCGCGAAATAATCCGAAAAAATAGTTTTATTTAAAACGTCAAATATTCGCGTAAATTTTCCTCATGTCCTTCTTTGAAGAGTCCTTTGGGGTGTGACATAGGTTAGCCTTTACTATGGTATCAATTTATTCCCATTCCCATGGTGTTTGTCGATTGCGAATAGTTATTTAGGAATACATTAAGCAAAGTCAGGGAAAGTTAATAGTTGCTTTGAGGAAACATCGCTTAATTATATACTTGGGAATAAATAAAAAGCATAATAAACTGTGTCAGTTACACACACTACATTATGGCCATTAAATAATATGGACATTACAAACAAGATAATTCAAAAATATTTCCAAAAGTACCTTCTAAAAATACCAAGAAGTTTCATAAAATTATGTTATATTAACTTATATAGAGGAATTTAAAATTTTAATAAGAAATCCATGCATTTTATTGCTGCCCTGATATTTGAGTCGAATCAAAGCGAGCTAACATTATAACTGAATCGGTTTGGTCCCTCCAAAACACAGCTATAACGGGTCATTTACTGGACGTGATAATAGTCCTAAAACGGGGCCAGGTTTTGACGAATGACGTTGTGATCAATAAAAACAGTCGTTATGGCTTCCGTTATGGCACAAACAGCCAGGTTTCCTTATTACCATCTATTGACTAAAAAATTATACTGTGCTTGTTACAAAGCCTTCTGGGATTTCCTAAGAAACTGGAGATGCCATTGTTTTATTTTACAATACCCAATCCCAGTTTTTATGTTAGAAAAGTATTTCAAACATATTGTTCGAATTCCTGCCATTGGCCATTGGAGCTTGGCGAAATGAAATACAGATTAAAACTTCGAACGAACTCCCTCGGGTGAATTTTTTAGATTCCTTCAATTAACAGCCGAAGACGGGACAAAAGTACTAGTGAAGGAAAGCGCATTTTGAAGACAATAGGAGTAATCAAGACAACCATCCCCCCTCGCATTGTCCTCTCTACGGGATTTATAAGCTTATGATAAACAAGTTTCAAACAATGTACTAGACTGAACTAGTATTATCGTACAAGACGGGCAAAGGCTTTCTTATAAAAATGCGCATGCCTCAATAGGATCAGGTAGTGCATTGACCTCTAGATATATATATTTTGTTATAATGAAATACCAACGAGGTTGGGTTCTTGCATGCCATATTTCCATCGTAACATAGCGAATACTTGTGATGAAAACAAAACAGACATTCTTAATTCAATAATTTATAGGTATATATAACGTAAAATGAACGTGAATTCATACGTGATGGATCAGTATTGTTTTGTAGTAAGGAACTTCCGAAATACTTTTCATATCTTGGTTTGTAATTTATTGAGAACATGGTCATGGAAAAAATAAGAAAATAAAAAAAGCTGTCATGAGGACTGCTAGCAGAAGGGAAAACTTAAAACTATAAAACAAACACTTGTTATTTTTGGATATTCAAATTAATTGTTTGATCTTAAATAAAAATTTGTAAATTAAAACTGTTTACATTTATCTGGTTTCGACATCTATCGGCACTCTGAGTGTTAGCGTTAACACGTCACGTGACCATGTCGATGACGACTTACATGAATTTACCCCCCATCCAAACCTGCCTATAGAAGTTTTAACTTCAAAAATATGACCGTAAAAGAATACCTAGGTATTTTATATATTTAAAATTATTTGCATCTCAATACAGTAAATTAAGTGAAAAGGTGGCTGTCAATATTTGAAACGCATTTAACAGACGCATAAACAACGTCCAGCGAGATAAGTAAACACAGCCGCTATTATGATAACAACGCCATTTATATTTATATTGCTCATTATCAAATATAAAATACAAATAACTTAATATATAGAACTAGAATAAATATAAGATAAAGTTAAAACAAATCACATTTAGTGTGAAATAGAAATGGGAAAGTTTGTTCTTATCTAGCGACTTAACAGATTTGAGTGAGATTTAAAATGAAAATAGTTTATATTCTGGATATACACATTAAGTAATTTTAGCGAATCCGCTATTAAAATTAGTCTTAATATAAAGATCTCAACTTGGCTACATATTACCATTTTGATGTAATTGGTAAGTCTTGCTTAATTCCGCTCTTCTCTCTTATTTTCTTATATCCTTTTTACCGGTTGACTGTAAGAGATCACTTTTAGTGATAAGGCCGCCTTTGCACATCTCTTTAATTGTATATATATTTTTTTATGTTAATGTACTATTTTCGTGTGCAATAAAGTTTTATAAAAAAAATGATAATGATATAAATGTAAAAGTTTGTGAGGATGGATGGATGTTTGTTAGTTGCTCCTTCACGGCAAGACGGCTTAACGGATTTGGATGAAATTTGGCACAGAGATAGATTATATGTATAGTCTGGAGTCTGGAATAGCACGTAGGTTACTTTTTATCCCGGAAAAATGTACGATTCCCGTGAGATAGATTTGTATCTTATATTTCTTTGCTTGTAGTGAGTTAAATATCTACAAAAAGCAAATGAATTAAGCACCTCTATATTTAAGAAGTCGGTCAATAATACGTATAAATGACATAGTTTTGTTGTTTAAAAACATTGGTAGCATAAGAATGTACACTGATGATAAGTTAGCCAAATTACAGTCACCCAGGTTACGTCATTGCTGCCGAATTGTATATAAAAAAACAAGGTCGTTAATGCAGTCCATTCACTTGCGATTTCGACTGTTCAGGAGCGATCATGCCTTGGGCGTTACGCGCCTAAAGTCAAGGTGAACCGGTGCCTTGCAGATAGCATCGATATTTTGTAAACACTAAGACATAAGGATAATTAACACACTTTCATGCTATGAATCTAAAAAGTACATTAGATAAAAATTCCTAATAAAAAATAATGGCTTAACTTTCACTGATGGACATATTACTCGTAGTACAATTTTTCAGAAAACTTTTAAAAAACTTATGTACTTTACTTTTTTTTATTTTTTATTTTTACTGTAAATGCCACATGTTGTATGTGTGTGTGTATGTATTTGGTACGTTGAAATTGCTGAACAGATTTAGATAAAACTTTATACATGAAATGAAAATCAATTTCATTAATTAGCCTTATACAAGCCCTTTTGCTTACAGTTTTTTGGTACAGGTAGACTTATTATATCTGTAGTGGTTGATTGTATTATATCTTAATAAAATTTGCCAAAAGATGACGTAACCTTTTCAGAATATCCATACTAATATTATAAATGCGAAAGAAACTCTGTCTGTAACCTTTTCACGCGTAATTCGCTAAACCGATTTAGATGAAATTTGGTATGGAGATAGTTTGATACCCTGGGAAGGACATAGGATAGTTTTTATCCCCGAAATCACCCCTTAAGAGGGTGAAAGGAGGGAGTGGATGTTTGTATGGGAAATCAAACATTTCTCACGTAAAAGATATAAAACTCATCAATCATCATACCTATGTAAACGTACCTAAGGACAATTCCGAGCGAAGCGAGGGTGAGTCGCTAGTTATAAATAAGCAAACTACGGCACCTAAGAACGAATGAACGAAGCGGGGATCTCGCTAGTAATGACATGATGTAAAGAATCGATGTCACTGTACTTATTGATTAAGTCACCGTAAATTAGCCGTTGATAGCGATGCGTCAATTAGTCATTTGCACGTGTTATTTCGCAGCGTGGTGACATTTCGATCGTTGGATTCAGGTCAGAGAAACTGGGTGTCACTCTTTGAAACAGCCTTAGTCGGTTTTCACAATAACTTTGACTTTAAGCCACGACTTTTGCCAAATAAGCTATTTGTTATGGTTTATTTGATATATTATTTTAAACTAGCGACTTACCCTCGCTTCGTCGGGCGCGTCCCTAGGTTCGTTTTGATGTTTTCGAGCGGAACCCTAATCCTTTTTCTAAAACAAAAGTAGCCTATTTTACTCATTATAACGTCCCGTCAAAATCAGTCCAGCCGTTTCGGAGATTAGCCGGGACAAAAAGACAGACAAAAATTTTAAAACGTGCGTTTTTCTGAAATTAACTTGTATATATAATTTCATATGCATTTAGTAAAAAGGTGCTATTTTTGACATTACAAACGGACACTAATTTTATTTTTCTGCATAGATAAAGATATTATTATTTATTAATAGACATTAATTTTCCTATTTCTATAAAGCATAAAAAATATTTAAAACGCATAATTATTATAGAACAAGCAATAACTTTATAAGTAAACATTAAATTGATAAATCTAGGATCTGCAATTAATCGCGAGAGATATAGAACTAAGTTTAAACATAAAGTTAGATTACTTTAGCTACAATATAATTAATTTTAGGAAGATCAACTCAGCTGTGGAATAGTAGCCTTGGAAGCTTGCTTTAGAAGTTAGAACCAGGGTAACGGGGTTCAAACTAGGGCTTTCATCCCGGGAGTCTCGACGATTACTTACGATTACGATTCGGAGAAAATTTCGTGAGTCTCGACGATTTTTTGGAGTTTTCGAGACTCGAGACTTCTACCGCCAGTCCCGGGAATAACGAGACTTTCGAGACAAGTCAATTAATTAAGATTATTCAAAAATGTACTAATTCACCAGTATTTTTTTATTCTATTTACGTGGTAGCACTATAAAATGAAACTTAGGATAAGACCACAGAGGGAATAACTAAACCATGGCTAATATTTATCCTCTAGTAGCGTAGAAGCAAAGAGGGATTTTTCTAACGCGGGTTAATTTTGTAATAAAATCACTTCAAACACACAATAACCTTACAGGAGTAAGGTTTTCAGATGTGGAGAATCTCACTTGCTTTAAAACCAGAGTGTACGGGGTTCAAACCTAGAAGGTTTTTATATGTGAATCTCATTTTTTGTCGTGTATCTTCTTTCTATTTAACATGAAACCTCCATGTTTGCAAGAATCTAATTTTCAAGACATGTGAAGCGAAAACCTACATGTATTTGACCAGCTTGTCACGTAGTCCACACAGTGCCCTGCAGTGAGACGTTAAAAGGGTTGCATTATTGCATTATTATCATTATTTATTTTGTATAATTAAATTCAAATGGAAAATCAAATTTCTTCTCAAATTTAACTCATCTAAAAAGATGACATGAAATTATAGGTCTGCTATATATACATAATACAAAAAAGCTCTCGCGTAGCGTGAGAAATCCACATAACCAACAAACACAAATGAACTCAGATGATGAGTACTCAAATATAACGGGTGTAATGTATGATGTACATTTCTAAGTAGACCGTGCCTCAAAGGTGATGTGGAACTTAGCAAGACAAATATGGAAAGCTATAATTATTGTCGAGATGTCCCACACAATCTCATTAACAATAAAAACTACACGTGATATCAGGGGCGATATATACGAAAATATATTCGAGCGTAGTAATATTCTCGTATTTTTTGTTTCGCTACTTACGAGTACATTCTAACAGTAAGCCACGGACTTTCTCTTTCTAACGCTTATTAACAACAGTAACAGATGTTGTACTGATTTTGTATATTTCATTAACAATATTGAAATAAAAAATTAACAAAACAGTTAATTTTAACTTGTTTTAGTTAAAAATAACTTAACTGATGCAAGGAAATTAGAAAAGGGCCGACTGGTCGTTTGGAAAAAAGCCGACTATTCGGCCGACTAGTCGGTTCGTGCCTCTAGTTAATATATCTTTTAATAATGAATATGTAGTGTTTAAAACTGTGATACAAAAATAAGTAATAAACAGGAGATTACATAATTATGTTTTTTGTTGAGTTGTAGAAACTTGTGTTAAAATTTAATTTTTGTCAATTTTTGTCATATAAGTACCAAGTAAGTCTTCTATTCCTACCTTCGTTCCTAATCCTAGATTATATTGCCAATTGTAATACTTGATACTAAAATATAAATAATAATTAATAATAATGACGGAATTTCACTTCAATCGCACTATTTTAAGAATAGTAATATGCATGCATAACGTAATGGCCTGACTAGTCGGTGCTTTTTGCCGACTAGTCGCCGAATATAAATGTGACCGGATAGTCGACTTTCCCGACTAATCGGCCACTAGTAGGTACATCTCTATAGAAAATGCAATATAACCATACTTTAGTTAACGATACTCGGTTAAAAAATATAGAATAATGTCATTTACATTTACTTACTGAGAAACCTGTGGAGATATTTACGCATATATAAGAAGCCAACAGAAGTTGTTAAGTAAAAATTCAACTTGAAGAGGCAGAAAGAAAAGTCGCGATGACAAAAATATGATACAACAGTTCACAAAGTTGTAATAAGTTAGAACATGGCCTACGTAAGAGTTCTTTGTTAACTTCTAAAAGGCGACGGTTGGCAAAAAATCTTAACAAAACATCACCGAACCGACAACGGTGAAAGTTGAGGCCGGAGCTGTGTACATTGTACAATCAAACAAAAAAAAAACTTGGAACCGCTCATATTGAATTTTGCGAGGCCACTTGAGATATATTACGATTCAATATCTATCAAACATACAAATAAGGTAAATAAGAATACAATATACATATAAAATATCTATAAAGGCATAATTTCACTCACTTACTGAGTGATTAATAAAGGAATCTCAAAAACTGAAGCTGGTATACTAAAATTATATTAACTTATAATTTGATAAATATAAGGGTCCTTTAATTAAAAAAATTGGAAATTTCATTGTAGGGGTTGGGTAAAATTTATACTCGTATAAGACTAGCGGCTCACCCTCGCGAAAACAAAAACAAACCTATCCCACGGGAACCGTCTATTTTTCCGGGATAAAAAGTAGCCCATGTGTTATTCCAGACTATAATCTACCTCTGTGCCAAATTTCATCCAGAACCGTTTAGCCGTTCTGGTGTGAAAGAGTAACAAGCATACATACTCACAAACTTTCACATTTATAATATTAATAATACGGATTTGTCTCTTTACAATTTACTATTATCGTTCCAATCGATCGATGTCGCGGGTAAGAGCTAGTAGATTTGTACAGTACACTACTGTACTACGCATTCATTATTATTTGTTTGTCCTGCTTTCATAGTTGAGCACTTCAACTGATCGTCGTTCAAAGGCTGTCTTGTAATATACCTATATACAGACAACCTACTTTAAACCGGTTCCCATAGCAAATATAAAAAAATAAATAATAAAAAACAGAATCGCGATACTACAACAATACCAAAAATGCAAAGGTTTGTATGTGTGTTTGTTTGTTACTCCTCATTGCAAAAGCTGGATGGATTTGGATGAAAATTACACAATTAAACCTCGATTAAGGATACTGCTACTAATAAAATTTACAAGGATATGACACTGTCTGTATTTAAATACAAAAGGACGAACCCAAACGACACCAGGATAAGTCGCCAGTGCTAAAATCCATATCCATACTAATGTTATAAATGTGAAAGTGTGTTTGTTTGTCTGTTTGTTTTTGTTGTGTCGAAACGGATTGACGAATTAGGATTTTTTATGTGGCGATAGTTGAAGGGCTGGAGAGTGACGTATTTTTTACCGTGGGAGATTATCTAATTCTCGCGGGAAAACAAATTATAATACAACCCAAAAAAATATTTATGATCAAAAACTTGAAACTGGGTATTTTTCGAAATTCATCCCATAAGGAGGTAAAATAGGGAATGAGTTTTAGCACGAGCGAAGCTGCGGCTTCTGCTAGTAACTAAATAAATTCCAATTTTATGTGACATTGCCAAGTAAATTCTGCACAAACGGCACGCCTAAAAGCAATAAAACAAAGAATTGATCGACTGATTAAATAGATAGTGAACATATTTACATTCAAACCGACTTGACGCATCGAATAAATAGTAATGATTCAAATTAAAGAACATGTTCGTACATGTTTATTAACATCGATACTCGATATCGAATAAATATTCGCCTTTTAAGGACACTAGAACCTGTTACGGTATGTATGGAGTATGGAATAACAAGTTTTGTGAATTCGTATTTAGTCTGTTTGTTCGATTAGGGGTAATAGACTCATATATGGTTGGTAGCTCAGTGTAGGTAGCACGTGGGCGACTCTCTTTTTCTAGTGCCTTCGAGCTTTAAACACGGCTTTATACATTTTATTATTATTCAATCTTCTTACCTAAGACACTCTTGAAATATTGTATATTTGAATTTTTAATACTTATTCTCATTTCTTTTATGAAAGCTATAAAAAATAAAGTAATTATTATGTAAAGCAAATGAAGGGTTCAGGCGAAGAACAGGGAATATCTCATTTTTTTTGTACTGGTATCAAATAAATACGTTGGGACATTAACACACAACACCATCTAGTTCCATGGTAAGCTACGAGGCTTGTGTTATGGATACCAGATAGTTGATACATTAAACATATATAACTTTAAATACATACATATATATTAAGTGCATTTATATAGCACATATATAGTAAGTGCATTCCCAACCACTAGTTTTTACAATTTATCTATAGCCAAAGCGAATAGAACTGGGACTGTCCAAAAATGTACATAATAAAAATTTACTGCATATTATGATCTCAATAAAAATATTAAAACTTATAAGCTTTAAATTGCTTTTTTCTAACAATCTTATCATTAAGGCATTAACTGTTCTTTGCCTGTACCCTTCAAACGTAGTAAAGAACATTTAGACCAACAATATTAAACGATAGATTTAATTACATACATACATACATATATATATATATATATATATATATATATATATATATATATATATATATATATATATATATAAGATAGAGTAAAAGAGATTTTATTCTATTTTTTCTAACTTTAAAAACATAAGTTTTATCGACATAAGATTCAACTGTACTACTATAACCAAGCGAACATTTAAATGAGTGCGACATAATAATATTTATACTAATACATCACTGATAAATTATTTAAGCACAGTCTGAGTGCATTTGGAATCTATTCAGATATTTATCGACTCGACAACAAATGAAGAACACTTGTGAATCACTTTACTAGAAAAGCCTAGAAGTAAGTTAACAAAATGTAAAAAAAAAACTAATTAAAAACTTTAAGTGGTAACACGAGTATATTAATTTTGAAGGGGGAAATGGTGTCAAAACGTACATATATTTTTAAGTGAACAGAACGATCTTGTTAGCATTTTTATCATAATTGTTAGGAAGTAGAGCGATAAGTAAATTGTTTATAGAATTTCGCGTTCATTTCTGAGTCTATTTTAGAATTGACTCATAGTAACTTTTACCTACGCACAGAATTACTTTAATTGAATTACATACATAAAAGATGAATCTTACACTTTTTATAAAAATCGGTTAAGCACTAGTTATGGCGACCTATATCTATACATATAATAAAATGCTAAAAGTCGAATCTGAACATTAAATATTATTTTGGAAAATCTTATTTAAATAGTCATTATTATCGATACAGAGGTCAAATCTAGTTTTTAGATTTTTTGTCTGTCTGTCTGGGAACGCATCACGAGAAAACCACTTGACAGATTTTAATGGAATTTGGTATGATGATAGTTGGTTATTCCGGTCAACTTACAGGATACTTTTTACTGCGAAGAAAATATCTCATCTCAGAGAAATCTATACTAACTGTTATTATATAATATTAACAACCTGTCGTGACTTAAAAAAAGGTATAAGCTAAAACTAAACTACGAGTTAAAGCCATCACGTAAAAACCACTGTACGTATCGGTATGGGACTTTGACCAATCGCCTTGCTTGCGGGATCGTCGCGGTCGGTAGATAGTTTTAGACTCTCTCCAGCACTGTTTTTATTTACTTTCATCAATAAAAATTCTTCCACAAAAAACAAAAGTGGTTACACTTTTTTATTATTTTTTTTTAAGCCTAATTATACATTAAGGTCTCTGAAGACCAAAAGAAATTTACATACGTCCCACAGATAACGGCAGTAATACAATATAAACAAAAAATAACTATTACGTAACATAAAATAAATATTTATGAAAGGTAGGGTACCATAAATAAAAATGTATCTAATCATTCAATCTGACATCCCGACCGCCACCGTTGCATTATATATACCTAAATCAACTGCCTCGGTGGTGTAGTGGCTAGCTTGTACGGCTGCACACCCGGAGGTCCTGGGTTCGAGTCCCGGGTCATCAAATTTAGTTATTGAATATTTCTGTATATAAAGCCTCAGTAACAGCCCGGAGTTGGGAAGTTGGCGGTGCTTCACCCCCGTGCCTCGGAGAGCACGTAAAGCCGTCGGTCCTGCGCCTTAACTCTCACCGGTCGTGTCGAGCAGTCGTCCCACCGGAGTATGAGAGTGATAGGAATAGAGAGTGCACTTGTGTCTGCGCGTACACTTGAGCACTATAATATCGCCTGCGCAGTTGGCTAATCTCAATGAGATTGGCCGCCGTGGCCGGAATCGGCTAGGAGAACTTCTTCTTCACCTAAATCATATACTACATACAACATATAATACGTACAGACCGACAGGTGCTGGCAAACACAATGATAGCTATACAAAGTAATAAACTAAATTAATATTTAGCAAAACCACGCGACTTCGCTCGCATTAAATCTATACTAATATAATAAAGATGTAAACTTTGTTCGTATGTAAGGGTTCATCTCTGGAACCCCTAAACCGATTCCAAAAATTCTTTTACTAATAGAAAGCCACACTATCCCTGAAGAAGGACCTATAATGTATTTTGATGTAAAAAAGTTTTCAGTTTTAAATCTTAATATTTGCAAATCAAGTCAGAGTAAAAAGCACTAAACAGCCGCTTCACCGGCTTGCGCTGACGAAATAGTTGTATCTATATGAAATAATGTCTATAATTATTAGAGACGAACCCGAGCTTAGCGAAGGTGAAGCTAGTTTAAAATAAATAAGTTTTTTTTTGTTTTGAATTATATACGTAGGTACAATTTTTCCATTTGAGATTTTTCGCGGTTTTATTTTGATTTTTTTGTTATTTCTAAATTATTTTACAATTTTGTGGTTACAAACCGTTTGAATAACTGTGAATTATGAAACGCCAAAACCCTTGAGTGTCTGCTGTACTATATATAAAATATCTGATCAGATATCAAAACTAATATAATACGGTATATACAATAGGAATTTACATATATACAATTGGAACTATCTGAAAAGTACATTTTTGATGTTAATATTAATTTTGCTGTAAAAACATAGAGAACACGAAACTATACTCACAATCATAATATATGTATGAATGCATATTGTTACTCATTAGTACTATGTCGTATGTAGGTTACTTATAGTGTAGAATTTCATTCAACTAGCTTGACAACATTTAGATATTATAATTCTAAATGATCATAAAGATTATTACATTTTAACTTTAATAATATTAAGGCTTCTACAAGAACAATAATAATCCATACTTTAATATAATAAATGTGAAAGTGTGTTTCTTTGCTTGTCGTTCTTTCACGTCGAAACGGCTTGGCGGATCGGCGTGATTTTTTGTGTGGCGATAGTTGGAGGGCTGGAGAGTGACATAGGCTACTTTTTACCTCGGGAGATTATCTCATTCCCATGGGGAAAGCACGTTATAATACAATCCAAAAAAATATTTATGATCAGGATTATTTGAAACTTGGTATTAATGCACTTCAATACAATCAATTAAATACGTGTTTTAGCATTTTTCGAAATTCATCCCATAAAGGTGTAAAATAGCGGATGAAAGTTTGTATGAAACCTAACATTTTAGAAGTTTTCTTGTAGATTTAGCTAGCGAAGCCGCAGGTTCCGCTAGTATTGTTATAACCAAGACTAATACACATAGCATTGAAGTCAGTTAGGGAGTTATATCAGGGACAGACATACAAACGAGCATCTTTACTTTGGATAAACAAAAACAGGCAATACAGCATACAGCCGCTAAAAGCGTACAATATTATTTTGTTTATTATAAAAGAGCCAAAATTGTATTTATGCAAATTCTGAAATAGTATGCGCCAATTTAACACTTATATCATCTGTTTTGGTCGAATGCCAAATTTACCTGCAGTTCGGGCAGGCCGTATAATAAATATGGTAGATCTGCCAAATATTAAACTATAAAGATGAGGTTTTGGAATTTAAAGATATGATACAGTGTGGCACTTAACCGAGTCTGCTGTTGGCTAACTTAGGCCCGGGCCTAGCCGGCATTTCATTAAGAGCTTGGAAACTTATTGATGTAAACTTTTTACTTATTAACAGACATATAAAAATAAATAATTGAAAAATATATTCCTTCGGTAATAGACACAGAATTTCATAAAAAATATGAAATAATATTCGTCCCATATTTTTAACGTTCTTAGGAGATGAACTTTTACAAGCACATATAAAAGGTAATTCAATTTTAGCCCGAGTTTGTTTATTAGGCCTAATCCTTACTCTTAAAAGACATAAGGGAAATTTTAAAAAATATATAACAAGGACTGAAACGAGGTAAGGTTTTAATATCCCGGGGGAGAGCCGACTCCTACCAGGCGCGTCCCCAGGTGGCGGATCGGGGAACGCCACCCGCTGCCCCGACAGCGGGTGGTACCGGAGAAATCCGGCGAGGACCAACGGCAGGATGGGGCCGCGCGTCGTTAAGGCTCCGTTTGGAAACCGGATGATGGGTGCCGGTTGCGGGACTGTGGTGGCAGGCCCGCATCCGGTGGAGGGGTAGGCAGCGGCGAGAGAGGAGTGCCGGTATTTCAGTGCGCCGCTCTCCCTACCTTCCGCGGCCTTGACGGGCGGTGCTAGGTTTAATAAGGCTCTCTGGCGTAGCAGAGTTGACTGTGGAGCAGCCCCATTGGTTTAGTGGTCTCCCTAACGTTTAGGCAGACCTGCCGCCGCCGGGGCGCCGTAGTAGTTATGCGCAAGCGATCCTGCGGCCTCCCACTAAGCGGAGGAGAGGGGAATGTCGGGTTTTAGTGGGAAGTACCGGCTCTTCTAGCCGGTGAGTCCCACACCACCACCTGGGGGATCAGGTGGTATGCGTAAATGCATTTTCCGACACTAAAAAAAACGGTAAAGTTTTAATATAATATAAAAAATATTAAATAGCATTCCTAGTTTATACGCTCAAATAGCAACAAATTTCAATCCGGTTTTATTATAGAATAAATGGGTCATATCCTAAGAAAATGTTGTAAGTTATAATGCAATACGATACATTGTGTGGACGCTTTCTTGACATGGTCATAACAATTTTGTATAGGTACAATAAAACAATACGTGACGGTAAAGAATTGTAAGCAGACATTGACTATACAACCAATAAAACTACAAAATTGAGAAATATTTAAATTTAAAGAATATAGTATAAAACAAATTAAGTTTTTATTTACTATTTAATATTTTTATTTGATTTCATCTTGTTTATGACAGATCAAAGTTTACTATCCCAGTCTACGAGACCTCAGACTACTGTGATAGAAACATAGACCTATAGAATTATAGACTGAGCAATACTCTCATGAAATTGACCACTCTCTAGAAAGAGATAAAGCGAACGCGCGGCCAATACCCGTCTTTTATTCCAATTTGAATTTAAAAATGGAATGTAAAACAATTACAATATTATATTTTATTAGAAATTATAATATTATAATGAAATATAAAACTGTTATAAATAATTATCTTCATTAATCGTATTTCAATTAATACAGAAGACTTCTGGCCGCGTATTCGTTTTGTCTCTGTTTGGCAAAAAAACTGTCGAATCTCTATGTCTATGGATAGAAACGACCGCGTTGTTTCTCTGCTTTTATAATAATTACAGATATAATATGAATACATAAAATTATGTAGTTTTAGTACCAAATTATGTTACTACTTTGTCAAAAGCTAAAAACAAATAATAAAAAATATTACTAAAAACAAATACTTAATCGCTTACAATATTTACTATCTCGTCAATTAAATTAAAAAAAACATTAAAAATAACTTGACATAGGCGTTCTAAAGTTATTGAAATTCAAACTTTCGTCGCAGGGGTCCAGTTACTGATGCTGCTAACAAGAGATATCGAGAGCCTGCTAATTGTGAACTTGCGATGGGAAGAAAGGCCAAGGTTAACAATGAAGTATTTAACAACTCTATCTCTTTAAAACATCTAGTTTTATTATAACTACAAAAGATATTTTCGTAGCATATTTACCTACGTATTAATATCATAAACGCGAAAGTTCGTTTGGATGTATGTTTGTCACTCGTTCACGCAAGAACTACTGAACGGATTTTGATGAAACTTAACATTTATTTTTTTAGTATGTTAACCTTTCATCAACGTAACTCATGGGCTATATTTTTAGAGATATAGTAATACATAATGGAACTGAAGCAAGTTGTTATGATAAAATTAAAATAGTACTCAGAGCTACGAATGTCGTATGGTAAATGGTAATACCTATATGATAACTAGCGACTCACCCTCGCTCCGCTCGGGTCGTCCCTAGTAACGTTTTAACGTTTAATATAATAGATTTCTCAAAGATGAGATATTTTCCCGCAGTAAAAAGTAACCTATATGTTGACCCGGAAAATCAGCTATCATCGTACCAAATCTCATCAAAATCTGTCCAGTGGTTTTCTCGTGATGCGGTCACAGACAGACAGACAGAAATTCTAAAAACTATAGATTCGGCCTTTGTAACAATAACGATGTGTACTTCAGTAAGATTTTCCAAAAAATATTTGATATACAAAATAGAGACAGACACAGAAAATTAAAGCAAAATCACTTTTCATATCATGAGATTAAAAAAAAATTCGCTCGGGTGCGTTCCTAGTCTTTATATTGTCTATACATATAATAATAAAATTGTAACTAAGTCGAATCTGTACATTAAATATTTTTTGGAAAATCTAATTGAAATACACATTATTATCGATACAGAGTCCTAATCTATAGTTTTTAAAATTTTTGTCTGTCTGTCTGTTACCGCATCACGAGAAATCCCCTAGACAGATTTTGAAGAAATTTGGTATGATAATAGCTGGTCATCCGGGTCAACATATAGGATACTTTTTACGGCGGGAAAATATCACACTTCTGAGAAAAAAAACCAAAAACTGCAATGTAAGAATATACTAATATGTAAAACCTAAGAATTTGTTTTTTGGTCATCTGAACGCGGGCGGAGCCGCGGGCAATGCTAGTAAACTAATATGTATGTATTCATTTTTGGCAAATTTTATAATTAAGAATAGCCAGTTTTATTCCAGGTCACAGCCCATGCGAGTACTAAAAAAATAAAAATGTACAAACAATCTTATTTATAAAGTAGTGTGTTTTGAAGGCACTTTTTATTTAGACATGTAGATATAGAGATAAGCACAAAACCAATCACCTGGCGCCAACATCAATACGTTCGTAAAAAAGAGGTTACGGTACTTTGAGTGAAGTGACGATGTGTGAATAACAGAGATGTTACGTACAATATCGGAAGTTATAAAAAAATTAGGCAACTATAGAATAATATTAACTGTAAATATTAAAAATTGTCTATGTTGTAACGACATAATATAATATACATAATATATATAGAAAATTGCATAATCACTTCAAGATGCAAAACAGTGTGACAAAAATGAGAACATTCACGCTCTCCATATTCCTATACAACATAAGAAAATCAAAAAATCTATATCTATACATATAATAAAATTGTAACTAAATCGAATTTGTACATTAAATATTTTTTGGAAATACTTTTTGAAATAGACATTATTATCGATACAGAGTCCGAATCTATAGTTTTTAGAATTTTTGTCTGTCTGTTACCGCATCACGAGAAAACCACTGGACAGATTTTGATAATATTTGGTATGATGAAATCTGGCTATCGGGGTCAATATATAGGATACTTTTTACCGCGGGAAAATATCTCATTTTTGAGAAAAATACAACAACTGCATTGTAAGAGTATACTAATATGTAAAACCTAAGACTTTAGTTTTTGGTCATCTGAACGCGGGCGTAGCCGCGGGCAATGCTAGTATATAATAAAATTCTGAGTCTAATCTGTACATTGAAGATTTATTGGAAAATCTTATTGAAATAGTCATTATTATCGAGAGAGAGGCCGAATATAATTTTTAGAATTTTTGCCTGTCTGGGAACGCATCACGAGAAAACTACTGGTCAGATTTTGATGAAATTTGATATGATAATAGATGGTTATCCAGGTCAATCTTTAGGTTACTGTTTACTGCGTGAAAATATCTCATCTCTGAGAAATCTATGCCATCTATTAAAACGTACGAACTTGTTGTATATAAAACGTATTAGTACATAAATATATGTATGAGTATAGAACCCTTATATTTCTTACATATTTTCAGTTATTTTCCTAGTAGTAACGATCGTATGTTTAAAAACGTCGCGAAGCACAAGATAATAGGTAAGTGAGTCATCTTCCAGTTTAAAACTACCGACCGTATACGATACTTGCATCACGTCACGTAGTTAATTGACCGCTTTGTTATATAAAGTAACTAGAGAGTACTGATCCGCCTTAGCTACTCGAAACGTCTCGAGACTCGACTCGATATTTCTCAGAGATGAGATATTTTCCCGCAGTAAATAAAAGATATCCTATATGTTGACCCGCGAAACCAGCTATAATCATACCAAATTACATCAAAATCTGTCCAGTCGTTCTCTCGTGATGCGTTCCCAGACAGACAAACAGAAGTAAATTCAAAAAAGTGTAGATTCGGCCTCTGTATCGATAATAATGACGAACTAGGTAGGTATTTCAATAAAATTCACCAAAAAATATTTTATGTACAGATTCGACTCAGAATTTTATTATATGTATAGATTTTAAAATAATATGTACTATATATCTCTACGACCCCATTGCTTTGCAAAAGTAATTGACAAAGGATTTCATGATTTCGATACATAGTTTTATATTTTGTTTCGTTTTCACTTAGGAAAGTAAACACTTTTACTCATACGTAACTCATGCACACGCAAGGGCAGAAAAAGCCGTGAGTCCATGTTATATTTTAAATATATAAAAAAATGATTAAGTAATATAATAATTCATATAAAATGGAATTTTATTACTGCCACAAACATGCGTTATTTTTTATATTTAATTTTATATGTCTAAGTAAATAGTTATTGAAACTCCTTTGCATTTTTTTTCAAAGAATTAAAAAAGAAACTTTAGAAACAAAAGATAAAAGACAAACGTATGAGATGAATTTACTTTAAGTAAAGTAATTATAATCTTAAAATACGCAAACTCGATTGCAACAAACTTGTCTCTCTTCAAATGAAAAGAGGTCAATAAAATCATCACCCGGTTAATAATAAGCTACCCGCAAACACTTGTTTACCAACTGTATATTTATAGAAAATAGTTTTTAATTTAAATTTTGATACTTTTTAAAAGTGTACTTTTTGTTTTTTAAATGTGTTATGTCATTATATCCTATTAAAAACCGATTAGCATTAAAAAAATTGGAAACGATATACATTACCATGAAATGTTTTTAATTTAAATAAATAATTTATATACGCTTCGCTCGGGATCGTCCCTAGCTAGGTTTTGACGGTTCGTATGTAGATAGCTTATATATTATATGACATATAGCCTTCATCAATAAATGCAAAAAGAATTTTCAAATCAGATAGTATTTCCCGAGATTAGCGCGATTAAACAAAAAAACGAGCAAGCAAGCAAGCAAGCAAGCAAGCAAGCAAGCAAGCAAACAAACAAACTGCTTCTTTATAATATTAAGTGTAGATATACACATGTATACTATTTCTAATTACTTTGTTAAATATCTTGATTGTGTGATGCAATATACGCTCAAATCATTCCTGTCAATGAGGTCAAGTGCTCGCTTGTCTCGGCCTTATAAGTACTTCATGTGTAACATCAATGGCTTGTAATTAATATCTTTAAAGCTCAGATAATCTCTAAAGATCTTGTCAAAATGGTTGACAATTTTGATTACAATTCATGACATTTGTATACTACATTATAATTATATCGATATATTATTGTAAGGGCAATGTCGATAGTTAGGTCGAATAGTAATAGTTTTGTAATAGCAACACCTTAAACAAGGATAGATATAGCAAATAAATGTAATGTTGGAGTGAGATAGCGTTATTGATAATACATATACTTCCAAGATGTCGTTGTTTTCATTAAGCCACCCTATCATGGCGCTGCGACAAATTAATTAAAATAAATAGGAAAAGTTAAAGTTAAAAGTAAAAAATAAAGTAAATTTTCGATAGAATATATAGTAACAAGTGATGATCAATTAAAAATAATTGAAAAGTATTATCTAAAAACCAGATGTAGCCGGATTGTGAAAAAGCATACGTTTCATGCAAAGTAGCACGCAATACGTTTAATTGCGAGTACCACGTTCAGGTACTATCTGTAGGTTTTCAGGTATTTTCAGCTACAAATTAACTTAAATAATGGAAGCAATAGAAGAGGAAAAATTTCAAAATTTACACGGTGGCACAATTAAAGGAAGAGTTGGTATTACGATATTTGCCAACAAGTGGCCTTAAGCAAGACTTAATTAAACGGATTATACAAGACAACAAGGTAAAAATAGAGAATGGTACATTGGAAGCGTTTAAAAGAAGAAAAGTTTAGAAGAGGCATCTCAAGTTTTGGAAATGGAGTCCATGAGACAACAAATTCTAGAGTTACAGGCACGGAGCGTTTTCCTTTTTCAAACCCAGGTACGTCTAGCGATAGTAACAATGCAACCTTAACCGAAGTTTTGACTCAATTGGTACAAAACGCAAGAAATAATTGCTCAAAAAGATATCCCCTACATTTCAAGTATTCTCAACTAGCGACACAAGCAAAGCTATACCGCTTTTTGGTGGCAATCGTTTTGAAAATGCTTCTGAATGGATAAAACAAGTCGAACGCATCGCTGCTTTAGCTAACTGGTCTGATAATTTGACAATGGTAAATGCATCTATGAGGTTGAAAGGGGTCAAGCTTATAATTGGAACACAGTTTGTGGTAAAAAAATTGAATCTTGGTCAGTATGGAAGCAACAATTTATTGATAGATTTAAAATAAGAATGTCATTTGCTGAATTCATACAATACCAAAGTAAACGAACACTTCGCTTAACTGAAACCATAACTGAATACATATATGTTAAAAATGCTATGCTTGAAAAATCTCCCAGTATTATTCCAGAGCCAGATCGAGTGTCACTTATTTTAGAAGGAATCCAGGATATGCAGTGGTCAACGCCTTTAGCAACTCATTGTTGTAAAAACGTTGAGGACCTTATTACACATGCAACAGCTATGGACAACATCAGGAAGGTACAGCGTAAGATGACCGAGCATTATGAATCAGTAAGTAAACCATTTGACAGACCTAAAAGTAGTTTCATACCAAAATATAACCCAGGCACAGATAAACTTGAAGAAATAACTTGTTTTCGATGCAAAAAAGAAAGGACATGTTTCATATAATTGTGATATGCAAGCTCAACAACCTCATGTACAGAATCTTAAAGAAAAAGTAGTCACAAAACCACATACTAACCATTTTAATACCCCAAGCACATCGGCGAACACAAAAAATTACCAACAAAAGGAAAAACACAAGTTAATTGCATACAGTTTAATGAACCAAGTGTAACTTTAATTCCAGTAACCCTTAACAGTGACCATAACATTGACAGCTCTCCCAGATTCAGGATCAGTCATACATTGGTTGATAAGAAGTTGCTCCCAAGTGATTTGCAAGTATATCCATGGCAAAAAGGCTCATACAAGGCAGCAGGTAATATGATCACACCCTTTGGATGGATTACAGCAAGACTTCAGGTAGGAAAAATTGATTATATTATGCCACAGATAGCAATTTGTGACAACTTACCTGTAGATATGATACTAGGTAAAGACTGGCAACATGCAGTTATGCAAGAATTATACATGAACCAGATGGCAGGGTATGTATAATTACACCTACACATACAGAGTATTTCACTAATTCAGTACAAGAAGACACTTCAATAGCATGTTGTATGAAAAATCCCAGGACCTAACAAACAGGAAATTTCAGTCTCAATGGAAGATCAAGACAAAATTAATAAAATTAGTCGATAAATACTCAGATATTTTTAAAAGGGACAGTAATGACATAGGAGAATTTCAAGATGTAGAATTAGAAATCAATTTAAAAACACAACATTCCAATAAAATGTAAAACCATACAAGACTTCCACAGCCAGAACGTGAATTTTTAAGGAAAACAATAGAACATGGATAGAACAAAAGATATGTAGACATTCAAATTTCCCCTTATGCGGCACCAATGTTTGTAGTACAACAGCCATTTCATAGTACAAACACCATTTAGACCTGTTGTAGATTATTCTAAACAATAAACCCAATTACAGAAGAAATGTACAACCTATAGACAGAATGGAAGACATAATACTCATAATTTCACAATTTATTTACAAATTTAAACTTGATATTTATCATGCCTACCACAATATTAAAATCAGAGAGGAAGATATTTACAAAACAGCTGTTATCACACAGGATCATCATATAGAATTTATGCGAGTAATGTTTGGCATGGTCGGAGGTCCAGCAATTATGTCGAAAGTTATTAAACTTAACATATGGACACTTGTATAATGAAGGAGTGCGATTATATTATGATGACATTTCAGGAGGAGCTAATAGCATTGAGCAATTGTTGACAATTTTGGAAAAAGGTATTTATTGCCACACGTGAAAAGAAATTAAAACTAAACAAAGAAAAAATGTGTATTTATAGCGACAGAACTACCACTTTTTGGAAGAATAGTTGGTTACAATGAAGAAAAACCAGACCCGCAAAGAACAGCTTGCAGTTAACAAGTATGACACTTTGAAATCATTATCACGAAATTAGATCATTTTTAGGATTTGCAAATACTTTCAGAAAATATATTCAAAATTATGCATCTATAGTAAAACCACTATCTGAAATTTTGAAACAAACCTCAAAGATGACCATAGAAAAAAAAACAGGATCTAAAGAAAAATAAATTGATATTGACAGATAAACAACAAGAAGCTTTTCAATTAGTAAAATCACTTATAACATCTTCACCAATATTAGCATACTTTCAACAGAATGCAGAGGAAACTATTGTTGAAACTGACAGTTCTTATAGCGGAATTGGAGCGTGTTTGTTACAAATACAAAATGGTCAGAAAAAAGTTATAGAATATGCAAGCCGTTCACTAAAGGACACAGAGACAAGGTATCATATTAATGAACTCGAAGTAACAGCAGTGCACTGGGCTATCACACAAAAATTCAGAATATATTTACTAGGCACTAAGTTCACACTTGTCACAGACAGCTATACTACAGCATATGTCATAAATAAATCAAAAATGAACAGAAAAATTCGCAAGATATGTAGTAGACCTAGCACCATTTGACTTCACACCAGTGCACAGACCGGGTAAACAAAATTGTATTGCAGATCATTTGTCAAGATATCCTTTAGAAGAACTATGTATGATGATAATATCAAGAATGAAGAAAAATTAAAACAAGCTCAAAGTAAAGAAAATTCATTAAAGTTATATGTACAAAAATTAAGTCAAAAGCCAACAACAAATCACTTAAACACAATAAGACAAACATACAAGTTAGAAAAATGGTATTTTATTACATGTCGACAATCAAGAGCTTTTCAACAAGGAGAAAGTTGTAATACCACAAAGTTTAAGATCTTCAATATTAAAATTAGCACACGATGAAAGTGGACATTTGGACATGAAATCAACCTTATCACGGATTAAAACAAAAGTATTGGTGGAAATCCATGCACAAAGATGTTAAAAATTACACAAACGCCTGTCTAATATGTGCAAGTACAAATAGAAGAACAAAATTTGCATATGGATTAATGGGAAACAGACCGATACCAAACCACACCATTTGAGGTTATATCAGTTGATCATATAGTTGCATTACCACAGACCACTTCAGGAAACTTATACATGTTGGTACATATAGATCATGCGACTAGATATATAATGGCTAAAAACCTACAAGTTCTTTATCAACAACAGATGTTATAGATACCATAGAAAAGGATATTATATATGTATATGGTCCACCTTTGACATACATTTCAGACAAAGCACCATGCTTTATGAGTCAAGTAATGCAAAAGTTTTTCACAAAATATGGAATACAACATCTACCGACAACACCATATACTGCTCAGAGCAATGGTTTGATAGAAAGGGCAAATGCTACCATCATTGCAACTTTAACTAAAGTGGCATTAGAAAACAGTACAGAGTGGGATAAGTTATTACCAAATAACATTGTTAGCCATCACACACATCAAGACAAAAGACCACAAGTTATTCAACCATTCTACTTGTTACATGGATATCACCCCAGAATTCCACCAAATGAAAATTCAATATTGGAACCATTCAGGAAAACATGGACCGGACACACCAGTTAGATTTATTAGAAAAGGCGAGACAAGAGGCTATCATTAGAATACAGGATCAACATAGCAAAAGTAAAGTAAAATATGACCAAAAAGAAATTACAACATAATTTTGAAGAAGGAGAATATGTTTTATATGCATGGCCCCAACCACAAGACCATAAGTTGACACCAAAATACAAGGGACCATACAAAATTATTAATAAGATAGGATCAGTTTGTTATGAAATTCAGAATACAAAGAAACCAACACAGAAGAAAGTAGTACATGTTCAATATTTAAAACCTTTATCCCCACCTCCAGTCCTAGATTCTTTTTCAGCTTTTTCAGCAATACACAATGATGACCAATATAATGATGCAAACAGCAATAATGACAACTCCCTTGGTATACAAATGAAGGAGGAAGATCAGCTCACGGATATGGACACACACACCAGAATATTATGAGGGTACCAGCCAACCAGTACACAAAAGGCAGTATGTTACTAGGGAGAGGGACGCATCACCGAGAAACCATTCAAGTATGGTATAACCGGATTTGACTGTATAGATATATGTATTTCTTTTATATTTCATGATAGTATACAATCTATGTACCGAAGAGTCTTAGATATCATTATTTTTCTTCTTTGCAATCAAAGTTTATTCAGTAACATAACATAATTAATAGCAAATTTTTTTTAACAGTATCTTAATGTTTTCAAACTAAATAGTAATAAGTAATAACTCAGCATAAAGAATGTAAAAAAAAAAGTAGGTAAGTAAATTGAAGTTAAATATACTTGTAGTAAATTGAAGTTTAATATAATTATAATAAGTAAGTTAAATATACTTGTAACTTAATATTTTATTACAAAATTAAAAAAAAAAAGAGCATAAAAATATAACAATAGAAACAAAAAAAATAGCATAAAATTATTCAATAAATAACAAAAATATATTAACATGTATATAAACAAAGGAAGTTAAAGTTGATTTTATTTTGTTATTAGTTGTATTAGAAGTTAAGTTTGAATAAACAATGTAAATAGATTCTATAGTAAGATATAAAAAAAAAGAAAAATTATATTATTATTTTTTTTATTATATAAATGTTAAGCAATGCATGAGCATTAGATTTAAAGATCAGTTGTAGACATCGCTTATAGTTTAAGACCAGACAAATTAAAATCTAAATGTAGATATTGAGTACAGACATAAACAATATCAGTTGATTTGTATACATGTAACAGTGACAAATATAGAAAGTTTATTCATAAAAAACATTGTAAGTAATTAAAGTTGTTATTAGTTCAGTTTCAGGCCTGCCCAATAGAAAAAAAAAGTAAATTATAAAGTTGCGAAATTAATTGTTGTTTTTAAAGTAATTTTTAATAAGAGTTTGTTAAATTGATTAAAGTTGTTTGAAGTAACGGCATGTAAGGAAGATGTGAAATTAAAATGTAAATGAATAAATATTAATTTAAATTTGAATTTCAAAGGGCATGTAAGGGCAATGTCGATAGTTAGGTCGAATAGTAATAGTTTTGTAATAGCAACACCTTAAACAAGGATAGATATAGCAAATAAATGTAATGTTGGAGTGAGATAGCGTTATTGATAATACATATACTTCCAAGATGTCGTTGTTTTCATTAAGCCACCCTATCATTATAGTATTCAGCCCTTTATAACGTCCCACAGCTGGGCACGGGCCTCCCTTCAATACGAGGGGGAACAAGCGATAGTCCACCACGATGGCTAAGTGCGGGTTATAGTAAATCTTACATTTTTTCAGTCATACACTCCTTTACTATCCAAATCTGGACTGGAATTTTTACTATAATTCCTTCTAAATTTAAAAATCATTTCGAACCTGCGACTTTTATCATATGGAAAGCCTGTATAGATCGCTAGTAACCTATAATAAACCTAACATTCTTTATAACATAGGTACACTCTATATAACATACTTTAATATTAAATTTAAAAAGTGGTTTAAGGCGCGATAGAAGAAACATCACTCGATGTAATCATCTCGCTGCAATGCACAATATTGCCTACTCGCATACGTTACGACACTGGTATAATCTCGAATGACGTGTCACTATGATGGTACTCTTATTTTTTAAACTCTGCACAGATATACATATAAACCACGAACGACATAAATATGTTGGAACATTAACACACAACATCATCTAGTTCCATGGTAAGCTACGAGGCTTGTGTTATGGATACCAGATTGCTGATACTCTACACATATGTAACTTTAAATGCATGCATATTATAAATATAAACATCCATATAACTGAAGTACAAACATTCGTGCTCATCACACAAATGAATTCCCCCAGTGGGACTCGAACCCGCTATCGCTGGCACAGCAAGTAGGGTCACTACAAACTGAGCCAAACGTATCGGGCAAAAGTCAGAGACGTTTTTTATTTGCCTAAGCTTTGCTAAGAAATAAATATTTAACTTTCCATATATAGCAAAAAAAATATATTATTGGAAAACAACGTATCAATCATGTAATGGGTCTATCTAATGACTTCTTTGGTAGATATCAATAAGTCACCACATTGTACCTTTTGATCTCTTGAGAAAAGTTTATTTGGAATTTGAGAAAATATTTTAAATTGGATTATTACAAAAATAAAAACTTGAGTTACCTTCATTTCTTTTCATAAAAAAAAAAAAAAAAAACAATTTATTGTAGTCGTCCGTGGGTTCAATGATTTATCCATACTAATATTACAAATGCGAAAGCAACTCTGTTTATATGTTTGTAAGTTACCTTTTCACGACTAAATGGCTGAATCTATTTAGATGAAAATTGGTATGGAGACAGTTCGAAACCTTGGGAAGGACATAGGATAACTTTTACACCAGAAATCATGCGTTAAGGAGGCGAAATGGAGGGTGGAAATTTTTATGGGGAATTCAATCATTTATCCTCTTACCTATGTATGTATGTATGTGTATATATACATATGTATATATATATATATATATATATATATATATATATATATATATATACATAACTATTCCATCCTAATAGTCATAACGTACCTAGGAACGGACCCGAGCGAAAGGAGAGCGAATCGCTAGTTTTATCCTAAAAGATTATTACAAATATGATATAAGACCTCTTAAACCCATATTTTCATTTTCTTTGTAAAATGGCTCGAGTCTAACCTTCTGCCTGTTAAAACCTGTAGGGAATTTTCCAATAAGTGTAACCTTCAATCTTATTACGTTATCTGTTATTCTATACATGAATTCGTTAATAGATAATAAAATTGAGTCATAACCTAAGTTATTTTTGACATTGCTAAGGTTACCTTGTGCTGTTACATAGTTAACCGTGTAGTGTTAAGTCAAAAAATATAATATGGACTAGATTAATGCCTGAACGACCGCGGACACGCCGGTGCGCGTTACAGTTAACAATAGATTTCTTAGAAATTTACCTGGAGGTGTAATTCTAACAATTTCATTACAATTTAATTATCTTTGCTAATAATATAACTACTAATTAAAACGATAACATTCAGTTAAACAATAAATCGTCAGATAGTGCTGAAAAGCTATTTTCTTAAAATCTAATTTTAATGTAATCTTGGCTCTTGTTTTGTAGAGAGAATTTTCATTACAGATGCGATTCAAATATGTAATTATAGTTTTTTTTTCATTGAGTGATTTGAGTCTGAAAAAACGACCGCAACTTTAGTCGCCATCCACCAACTGCATTATACTTTCTTAGATTTACGCGAATATTTGACATTTTAAATAAAACTATCTTTTCGGAGTTTTAAATTCGCGAAAATATTCCTAAAAGTTAGTTTTATTTAAAATGTTTACATTATGTTATCACGTTACGTAACTTCGGTGACTACCATATGTATGATTATCCTATGTGTTTCTCCAGGTTATAATCTATCTGTGTACTAAATTTCATCCAAATCAGTCAGGTCATTTCTGCGTAAAGGAGTAACAAACATACACATACATACAAAATAGTAATCCGATTATGTAACGCCTTGCACTATGAGACTAACACGTGACCACGATTATCGTACAAATAGGTCGCTGGAAATGTGATTTTGGTCACTCAGTGTGTCTGTGTCACAGCCTAATTGCTATGAAAAGAGCAATAAAAAAAATGTATAGTTATACATTTAGGTCTGTTCTTTTCGTGGAGAAACATCTATTTCTCATATATACAACCTAAAAGTATAGATACTTATTTCATTGAGGTGTTATCATAATGTAAAAAAATATAAAAAGATATATTGGGACATTAACACACAGCACCATCTAGTTCCATGGTAAGCTACGAGGTCTGAGTTCTGGATACTATATAGTTGATACACTACACATAAATAACGTTAAATACATACATATTATAAACCCATGACTGAAGTACAAACATTCGTGCTCATCACACAAATGAATGCCCCCAGCGGGATTCGAACCCGCGACCGCTGGCACAGCAAGTACAAACTACAACTGAGCCAAACGTCATCGTATTAAGTCTATCATTTCTTTTTTCATTTTCACATCACAATAAACAAAATAAGAATTAAATATTTGATGTATATTTAAATAAATAAAATTTGCGGGTTAACAATCGTCTGAATCTTTCGTCTTTTATGTCATGGTGAATTTAAATGTTTCAACTCAATTGAACGCTTTTAGTCAATCGACCAAAGTCGCCATTACTTAATTTCTTTTGGGGTTCTTTATTCGACTTTCGTTTGATGCTACTATCTAAAGAATTATACTGGAATAAAAAAAACATGATAGCGAATTTAAAAGTATAATTTATTTATTCGTAATATTATTGCATTGGATTCTGAAATATTGCATCTATGTATAATTAATGTGTAAGAATTTAGTATCATTTACAAATACATACATATTATTACATACTGCGTGTTTAAAAGTACTTGATGAGTAAGATATTTTACATTTATAAATTATTAAAAAATCGATTTGCTCTGCACAAGCATATATTATTTAGAAAATATATTAACAAATTAAGACTAAGAACGTCATTTTTTGTAAAATAATCGATTATTTAATTGAAAAGGAAATTAATAGTGTTAATTATCTAATTCTTCTTATCTAACCTATATTACATCTAATAATATATAGCGTAATGCATATTTATTATTTATCCAATAGTTTGTAATAAACGTAGATAGACTAAACAAAACGATTTATGAATCGTACATGCTGTTATTTATAATTATAGTCTAAAATTAATTAACTTGGGCATATTATAATCTGTGCATCTTTGAATAGATTTTAATTTTTTATGAAATATTCGTGTTAGAAAGGTTTGTTATCTGTAATCTTTTGTGATTAGCCTTCGTATGCTCTGTAGACTATAAGTCTACGTAGACAAAGTCAAAAGCGACCGGTAAATGAAAAGTATTGTAAAAGTAAGTTTATATTCAGCGATACATTTACAATTAATAACTATCAAATAACAAATACGTGAATACACTAGGTAATAACACAAAGCCACAATAATAATATTTAAATATAATTAAAACGAAAAATTATTAGCTATTTCATGCACAACGTATCAACTATCAATTCTACAAAAGAATAATATTTTCATCATTTTATTAAAACTATTTACTATTTTTGTAGTATATTATCGTAATTCAAGATTTTGTTACTAAGCGTATTCTAAACCGGTTACACGTTTATAAAATTTTTGAGCCCGAGTTCAATTATATTATAGCAAAGTAATAAATAATCAAGCAAGATACTGTTGAGAACTTAGAAATGAAATTTTCGTGAAGCTATGCGAATAAGTTCAAAGTAAAATATTGATAAAAGATAGGTCTACGTTATTAGATTCAAACGGATGAAATTTAATACAAAATTGTTTTAACAGTAAGTCACTTTAGCCTATTGAAAGCATTATAAACAATTGTAAAGGTAGTAAAAGTGACCCATTGCCTAGAACTGTTACAATGTATAGATATGTACTTGCTTTCTATCATTTGTTTACTTTACGTAGCATTGATAATTTAATGGTGTAAGATAATATTCCATACATGACGTAATCTAACTCCCTGCCAAATGGGTTACAAGGCGTCAACGGTCCACCGTACACAATCATCAATGACTAAACTTTTTCCCTTCACGCTAGATGCCAAGGTCAACTACACGACCGGCTCAAATCTGACCGATTAAAATAAACAAAACTCACCTGTTCTTTTCCAACTCGTTATGAGTGGTCCTGGAACAGAAAACAGAATTTGTAACCACTGTAACACTTCACAAACAAACACTTAAAACTTATCACTGATCACTCAACACACCTGCTGCCCTGAGATTTTTTCGTCTTCGGCCGTCTGCCACCAACCCGTGACTCTTCGTAGGGCAAACTCGACGCGTACCCGTGCTCACTCTCTGCAACAAAGAAAACTGCAATTCCGTCAAAATCAGCTGATTATCGCGAGGCAAAAATAGACGGGAGCCATGTTGACGTGTGCGAGTAGTGTAATTGACAATTCAAACAAAGAAAATCCAATTCACCTCTATCTCGCCTTTCGATGTATTCAGCAGCTTGGATGAGGTCAGCAATACTCATATTTATAAAATCCCGGTAAAACACAGGTGTTCACGAACGTCACACGACTTTATTCGATTGAAAACTATAAATAACAGTGTATCAGTCCGCTCCGAAGTCCACGACTGCATTTACCGATGTCAAAAACACACTAAGCGACTCGGGACGCGCGACCGCGTACGGCGCTTCGTGATTAGTCGGGTGTGTTCGGGCGTCGCTCGGCCGACCAATCAGCGACGCGCATTCCCCACAATAAAATACCTGGGTCAATCACGTGAACTTTGTGTTTCCAAACAAAACATTTTTTTTTTCTACACGCTTTAAGTACGGTTCGCAAAGGTGGTATTCTAATATGAGATTTGAATCGACGATGCACTTAGTAAATGGGTGTTACTTTAAATATTTTTTAACATTTTTAATTAATATTGTTATTAAATAGATTTTAATGATAATATTAATTGCTTTTAAATAATCTATTCTTATCAAAATCACTTTGTGACGATATTTTATATTATAATAATTTTCAAATTGAACTCTCTGATACTTAAAATTAATAGCTTTAATAATATAAAAAGGTAATAATAGGTCTTATTTATGTAAAGTCTAAATAACGTTATTTTATATATACTAAATGCAATTTTGTTAACATGATTTATATTTGTAACATAAACTTAACAAATATACACTAACTTAATAACTTACAATTTTTTTTAAATAACATTGTACAACGAAAAATTAAGTGACGCAATTTATTTAATTAGCCAATCACAGCTTTGTTCAGTTCAGCACCAGCTATTTTGTTTGGCCGACGTTGAATCCTTATCATATACAAATTTTATATTATGTAAAATATCGAACATTGCCTAAATAACATATATAAGAAGGTATATAAGTATTACATAATCATATTTAACATTTAAATGCTTTCAGCCCCTCAACCTTGTATAAGCCTAAAATAATAAAATCATGAACCACAGCACCAATGGTAGTTCTAGTCACGCTTTCTGTTATAGAAACCGGTATAAACTTCTACTTTGCAATTGCAAACGTTAAAACTTATGTAGTAATCGAACCTATGACCTTTATTTTATATATTTTTTTTGAATTTTAAATTTTATTCACTGATTGGTTCTACGCCATCTTTGTTATGTTCCTATACATTTATTTAAATATTTATTTTATATACAAAAACTTTATTTATGCACGATTGTCCTTTAAAATTTCAATGTCATGGTTATGTTATTATCACTTTATCTTTTGGTCGATTAGAAAAAGTGACATATCATCTTTGTGTTATGTAAAACAAAGTTGGGTTTGAAAATAAAATTATTGTATACATTTGCGAGACACTTTTAATATTTAATATTCGTAAACATAATTTCAATGTATTGTTTAATATCGTTAATAAATGAATTCTGGCAAACATGACTGGCAGCAGATGTTTTCGGGGTTCCTTAAACAAAAGAAAAGGGTCTAATTAAGGGCAACTTTTACCAAGAATAATTCGTCAAAACCAATCACTTATAATTTATTTCCACTATTTCTTATATTTTAAAACTTAAATTCTTTATTTTGCCAAATATAACTTAACAGAATTAAAAATATTATAAACTTTTATATAAATTACCTTGTTTATATATGGAATATAATTTGATTTTAAATGCCACCAGTAGTGTTTTAATTTAAAAAAAAATACTTACAGTTAATATCCTTACTCTTCTATAGTACTGACTAAATGTTTTGACCATTGAACTTAAGTAATTGCATATTAAATGTGGCCTAAATTCACATCTTGTTTCACTTAACTCCACACAATTTTTTATCAAAGATGGTAGTCCCATGATATAGTTGAAAATAAGATACCATTCGTCCTGAAACAAATAACATAATTAGATTCATATTTAAGACACTCAATTATTGTTATTTGAATGCTTATTTCAAAAATAAAGGAAATTAAAAATACTAATATTCGGCCAGTGGTACCTATTCAATAATAATTAATCATTATTAAAAAATTGGAGAAAACATACAGATATGAATAGAATTCACCTACCTATATAAAAAACTGTTATTTTTTTTAATTAATAACACTAAAGATCAATTAATTAAGTTAATCTATACATATAATAAATTCTAACTAAGCTGAATCTGAACATTAAATATTTTTTTGAAAATCTTATTAAAATAGACATTATTATAGATGCAGAGGCCGAATCTATAGTGTTTAGAATTTTTATCTGTCTGTCTGTGACCGCATCACGGAAAACCCACTTTGGATTTTGATGAAATTTGGTATGATGATAACTGGTTATCCGGGTCAATATATAGGACACTTTTTACTGCGGGAAAATATCTCATCTCTGAGAAATCTATACTAAACGTTGAAATGTAAGTAGGGACGAACCTATGAAAACACAGTTAAAACGGAGGAGAAAAAGTTACTAAACTGTTTTGTCTTTGACTATTTATATATAGATACTACGAGTACTTACAATTTATATTTTATTGCATACTAAAAATAAATTAGTTTGACTTCAAAAAATAATTTAGGATTACATTTTTCTATAAGTCAAATTTACATCACGAAATTACTGGCATAAAAATAGTTTTGCGACACTAATTTCATCAACAATTTCACGTGTAAACGTCGCTTCGATCGGGTTCGTCCTAGGGACGTTGATTCCCCATACAAACTTTCATCTGCATTTTCATCCCCTTAAGGGATAATTTCCGGGATAAAAAGGTATTCTATGTCCTTTTAAATAAAACTATCTTTTCGGATTATTTTGCGGATTTATTTTATTGTTCCCGACGTTTCGAATGCTTTACAGCAATCATGGTCACGGGAGAGACTAAGGTTTTAGACGTCTCAAAGGCACTGACTGTAACAAGTTATTTATAACGCTTATATTTCTCCTGTTTTTGATTTCGGAGTAGTAAAGAAGTTATACTCAGAAACCACTCATTTTATATAGAACTAGCGCCTCACCCTGGCTTCGCTCGGTTTCTTCCCTTGGTGAGTATTTAAATTGACATAACTTTTTTATTTATGAACCGATTGAAATAAAACAAATACCAAATGTTAAGTGAAGCTTACCACCATACATAAGTGAAAACCACACCAAAATCAGTTAAGCCTTTTCTGAGATTAGCGCGTAAACGCACAGACTAACAGACAAAAATTCTAAAAATCATTGTTTTGGGTTCTATTGCGTTAATAAAGGCACCCAATAATAGTTTTTCTCAAATATCCTCCATTTACAGCCAGTGATCAGTGACACTTTTAATATATGTATTTATTTTTATTTATATTAATATACTAGCAGAACCTGCGCCTTCGCTCGCGCTAAAACTACAAAAATCTCTAAAAAGGTAGTTTCGTACAAACTTTCAGTCCCTATTTTATACCCCCTTATAGGATAAATTTCAAAAAATGCTAAAACACGTGTTTATTTAATTTTATTGAAGAGCATTAATACAAAGTTTCTAGTAATTCTGCTCATAAATATTTTTTTGGATTGTGTTATGACGTGTTTTTCCGTTGGAATGAGATAATCTCCCGCGGTAAAAAGAGCCTATGTCACTCTCCAGCCCTCCAACTATCTCCACATAAAAAATCACACCAATCTTTCACCAAGCCTTTTGCTTTTTCTTTTTCAAATTTTCATTGTGGTCTGCTTCTTATTTGTATTTTTTAATATGTAGAAACTTCATTGGTTTATGTGTTATCTATTATTATTTATTATTTATGTAATATTGTAATGTTTGTTTCCCTAAAATAAATAAATAAAATCCGTCACACCGTTTCGACGTGAAAGAAGGACAGACAAACAAACAAACTTTCACATTTATGATATAAGCATGGCTAATTACATTCACAGGTACTGTAATTAAAAAATCATCAAGTGTTATAAAGAACCTACGCTAATTTGTTTTATAAAAAAGGCCACAAAATGAATCCCACAAACAATACACTAATAATATACACGACAATGCTTGTAAGTCTGTTTGTCTTTATGTATTTCAATAAATGATGAAATGGAAAAACCTTACATAAAGAAAATCAACAGATGTAGTGTTTTCTATCAAAATATCTACCACACAAGACAAAATACCACACAAGGCAAGTTAGTAAATAGAAGATTTTTTTATTTATGAAATGTCTAAGAAAGTATTATATGAAATGTATTTGCAAATGTCTTCTATCTAAACTAATATTATAAAGACGCCGAGTTTGTTTGAACGCGCTAATCTCAGGAAATATTTATTCGTTTTGAAAAATCCTTTTTGCATTAGATAGCTCATTTATTGAAGAAAAGCTATTGGCTATATATCATCCCGGAAAAATGTATGGTTCCCGTGGGATAATTTCTTTTTATCCAGAGACGAACCCAAAGCGAAGCGAGGGTGATTCGCTAGTAATATTATAAATGCTACCCCACTTATCATAAAATTATTTTTAAATACATAATATTTATAAGTTTTTTTTTATTACTAATAATAATGACCTCGGAATTGATTTCAGCAATGGCTGCCAATCTCATAGTATAGTGTAGACAAACAAGTGCACTATCTACTCTATTCACTCCCAAATATAGCTGGTGGAACAATCAACTCGACCAGAGAGTGATCAGAGCATAACAAAAAACATAACATACTCTCCGAGACATAGAAGCGCAATAACACCAAATTCCTAACATTGGATTGTTACTGAGAATTTCATGACAGAAAACACAAAATGCTATATTTAGCCCAACTCAGGACTCAAACCCAGGACACCCAAACATGCGGCCGTTTGTAATAACAATTAAACCAACTAGGCAGTTAATTACCTCGTCAGTTAATAATGATAAATCAATGTTCTCTAAAGAAGGTAAACGTGGATAGATCCCTTCTGCTACTTTCTCGTTGAAAGTTCTCAGTATTGTTTCTAATCTGGCACTGTTGTACAAAATAAACGCTGCACCTGTAAGTAAATTAAAATGATTATAGTTTTCAAAAGCAAAAAACACACTTATAGATCTGTAATGTATAGGACTCATCAAAATGAAGATATAAAAAACCCAAACATATACATATGTATTTCCTATAGTCTTTGAAGAAATCCACTATCTGCCTTCTGGTTCGAGGCATTTATTCAATAGTATCAAATTATTGTGATTCTGTTTTGACATACTTTCGAAGTTTGAATCAATATGGCAAATAGAAATAAGTTAATACTGCAATGCTTTGCAATGTTTATTAAGGATTTACTCCCTATCTACACATAATTTGATTCAGTTTTGAATAATCTTATTTTACAGACAAATCTAGTTTGTGTATTCAACATTCTATGTGACATTGGTGAAATAATCTGTACTCAACTGGCATGCTTTGAAATCATTAACAAGAAAATTGAATTAATTACATAGCTTTATGAGCATATAAAAGAAAAATGTGTGATTGACTGATTATTTGGATGAACAGACCAGTTACCAAATTTTTCATAAAAGATGATAATAACAGAATGGTATTGCATAAAGGTTAGCACTACATACTTAATATTGGCAAAGCCCTTGGTTTGATTCTAAAGTAAAAACTAAAAAATGAAGTAAAATTACAATATTTTTCATGTGAATTTTTATTCCTAAAGATGAAGAGTAAAAATATTATTAAAACATATTATCCAAAACTATCTATTACATAGAAAAAATGATAAATTAACAGTAAGTTAAAATTTGCTGTCACCTTTACTTGATCCACTAGAAGCATCAAACAATATTTTCACAGGGCTAGAACATTTTGTTTGCAACAACTCAAAAGCAACTGCGGATTCTCCCAAGTGAGATATAAACTCCTTCCATTTTGTATCTGTCGATACTCTTACTCCATATTTGTGTTGAGCTATCAACGTTAACTCGTCTTGTCTTATTCTGAAAACAAAGTTAACTAAGTTATACATAGTTACGTCTTATAATGTGGACAATGAACATACTTAGCAATTAGTCTACATGTGAATTAAATTTAATGTTTTATAATTAAAGTATAGCTAAAATTATAAATTGTAACTTTATAAAAAAATTCTGGCAAAAATAAAATCAGATTTAAAACAAAGTATTCAACTATCTTATTCATATTATATTTTAATTTAATACTAGCAACTCACAACAGGTTTGTCCCGAGGTATGTTTTAACAGTTAGTATGAAATACAAATCTTTAAATTTCTCAGCTATTTAGTACATATAAACTTTCTCTTGAATCACTCTATCTATGGCTGAAAACTGCATTAAAATCCGTTAAATAGTTTAAAAGAACAAAGAGAACAGACAGTGGAAGCGACTTCATTTTATGCTATGTAAAGATAATCACTGTTATTTTTAATTGAGCGAATGCTAGATATTATTTTAATATTATTATTATTATATTGAAAACTTATGAATAAATTGTAGGAATATCATTTTCTTAGATTTATGCATGATTTTTTTAGGAATCACAAAAGCTAAATCATTTTAAATTATATAATTTATAAAGATATTAGACCTTATATATTCACCAGCAGAGATTGTATTTTCTTTAGTTCCACTTTTCGCATTTAAGACAGCACCACAGAACACAATATTGCTATCATTAATTTCTGATTTAGATTTCCATGTGAGAAGAACGTTAACATTTTGGGGATGTAAGTTAATTAAATACAAATTCTTTACCACATCTCTTAAAACTTTCAATCGCAAATAGGTTATGGAGTTTGTTTCTTTACAACTGCAGTCTAAGGTTACTACATTAGTGTCGATATTTATTCTTTTTATTATATAGTCATTATTGTATGAAACGCTTTGACAACACGCTTGAATAGATTTCAAGCGGTCAACGTACAAGTGTATTCGGTCTTTCAGCTCAATTGCTTTCACTATAGATATTTCCCAATTTCGTGACGTTTCTATTAAATTTGTAACATCTTTGTTAATACATTTCAATAGCGAGCAGTCTAAGTTTTGCAATTGCTCGTATTGTAAGAACTGTTGCCACGATTTCGCTGAATTGGGAAAACTAAAATCTCCGTGCGTTTGTAGATTTAATGAATGTTTCTTCACTAAAAGTCCTGGTAAATATTCTTCCTTTCTAACTAAATATTTATATAAAGCCGTAATAAAGTTAGTTATATCATCTCGAAGCATTTTTTGACAATAATCTTGAAATTTTTAATAACAATATCACATGTACGTTGACATTTGACGACAAGACTTACATACTCTATGACTTTATTTATATATGTAGCAATATACTCTATGTCTATGACTCACACTTGTTGATGGTGGTGTGCACTGTGCAGCAGGTTCCTGTTTTCCAAAATGCCGTACATTTCCGCACAATACCGAAGTGTATAATTGAAACGTGAATTAGTTTTCAAGTACACCAGCAGAAAATATAATAAAAAAAATATAACTAGTATGTATATAATAATAAGATTGTCTATATTATTATAAGTTATATAATAAATTAGCGACTCACCCTCGCTTCTCTCGGGTTCGTCCCTAGCTTGCTTCCCAATACAAATTTTCATCCCCATTTTCATCCCCTCAAAGAAGGATTTCCGGGATAAAAAGTATATTATGTTCTTCCCAGGGTCTCAAATTATCTTCTTACCATCTAAATCGGTTCAGTAGATCCAGAGATTACCTCTACAACGTCACAAACTCACAAACTATACCCCTCTGTAATATTAGTATAGAAATATAGGTAATAATATATAATTAATGAATATATAATTATTTAAATAAAATATAAACGAATATTACTAACGTTAATGTAAATAAAATTTTGATCAATGCCACCTTGAAGAAATAACACTTCTCATATTTTCTGTTATTGAGTTCTTATACTTGCTCGCATCACGCTAAAACAGTACTTTTCAAAATGCTCGATTCAGCGGAGCGTTGCTGTAGTAGTACTAGTTAGAGCATCTGAAGTTAGCATTTTGCCGCATAATGCGCTTTCCCTATTTAAAAACTTCAATAGGATCCCATCAAAAGCGATAAAAGCCACATAAAAACCAATAAATATTTATTGGTTTCTATGTGACTTTTGTCGCTTTTGATGGGATTCTATTGGAGTTTTTCAATAGGGTAATGCTCTAATTGGTAAACAGGGGGTAACTTGATCCAAGATGGCGGCTACAGAAGTACACGCACGAGTAATGAAATTTATTACTAGGATTATAATCAAAAATAATAAAATTTAAATCCATACTTACTATAATTTTTGTGATAAAAGTAGTATAAGTAATATAAGTGTGTTTGTTTGTTTGTCCTTCTTTCACGTTGAAACGGAGTGACGGATTGGCGTGATTTTTTGTGTGGAGATAGTTGGAGAGCTGGTGAATGTCATAGGCAGACATACTTTTTACCGCGGGAGATTATCTCATTCCCACGGGAAAACACGTTATACCTAATACAACACGAAAAATCTTTTATGATTAGAATTACTTGAAACTTGGTATTAAAGTTCTTCAATACAATTTAATAAATACGTGTTTCTTTATTTTTCGAAATTTATCCCATAAGGGTGGGTAAAATAGGGAATGAAACGCGACAGTATTTTAAAATATGAATATCTAATAGCTAAATATGAATTTTACGTATCGAAATATATTAGATTTGCTTTGCATCGGCTGGCACCGACTTCGAAAATATCTGATTAGGTATCTATTCTAAATGAAAACCCCCGTTTCATTATTTTTTACATTTTATTGCCTGGACGTCGGTTTGTTTAAGTTTTTATCACAAGCTCTACTTCTTCAAATACAAAAAATAATGATGAATACGTCTTGTCATCATAAATGATAACTTTTACCAGTAGAGTAAATTGAAGGTCTATTTCGAAAATATAATATGTATATTAGAAAAAAAAGACTAAGTATAGTACGCTGTAAAATAAATACATGATGCACCTATTAAAAACCTGTTATTTAACATTAACAATTAATTCATACAAACGTAATGGGATTATTCAAATAAAAAAATAATATTTAATCTTTTAATTAATCACTACAAGGTTTGAAAGTTAACAGTTTCGATAAAAATGAGCTATTCATGAAAAATCTTAATTTAAATGTCACACAACATGAAAACTATTATTTTTTTTTCAATATAAATATAAAAGGACGAGTATCTATTTCAAGTTTCAACATGGCTTCAGTAAGTTGCGTAAACTAAAAATATCTGTCTACGGTACGTTGATTCGATTGATAAATTAGCTGACGTCGATATGACGTTGACATTCGCTTTGTCAAATTGTGACAACCAGCTGTACATTTGCACTTTGGCGATTGGGCTTAGAATTTTTAATATTAATATATTTATTTACTAGTCTTAGTTATTACAATTAATCACATAAAATATGTTGTAAAACCAAAATGTTGCTGTTATACAAGACTTTTATAATCACAACGTTAGTATGTCAGTTAACTGTAGTGTTTGCGCACGATCACCTACTCGAAGGTATTTATTGCGGTAAGGAAAATTGTTACAATGTGCTGGGAGTTACCAGAGAAGCGACTAAAAATGAAATCGCCAAGAGTTATAGACAACTGGCGCGAAAATATCACCCAGATATGCACAGAGGTGAAAAAGAGAAGAAAGAAGCCGCAGTAGACTTCAACCGTATTGCCACCGCTTATGAGATACTCCGAGATGACGAAGAGAGGTCCGATTACGATTACATGTTGGATAATCCTCAAGAATATTATGCTCACTACTACAGGTATTACAGACGACGTATGGCACCTAAAGTCGACGTGCGAATCGTTTTGGCAGTAACTATCACAATTATCTCCCTCATCCAGTACTATAGTGCCTGGTCAAAGTATGATACAGCAATAAAATATTTCATGACAATACCAAAGTACAGAAACCGAGCTTTAGAAATAGCTAAAGTTGAAGCAAAAGAATCTCAAGCCAAGAACAAATCTGCCCGGAAAAGTAAAGCTGAAATGAAAGAGGAACAAGACAGAATAATAAGAAGAGTTATAGAAGAAAACATGGACATTAAAGGAGGCTATGCTAAGCCAGAAATTAAAGACATACTTTGGGTACAATTAATTATTTTGCCTTATACAATAGCATATTATATTTATTGGTATTTAAGATGGCTTTGGAAATTCACAATATTGAAACAACCTTATGGCACTGAAGAAAAGTTGCATTTAATAAGAAAATATATGAAATTGGGTCAGTACCAGTTTAATGCATTAGAAGAAGATGAAAAGCAGGAGTACTTAGATGAAGAGTTATGGATTAAAGAAAATTTCCGAGTGTGGAAGGAAATGAAAGACGAAGAAACTAAGAAAGCTTTAGCTGAAAACAATAAATATAAACAGTATAGGAGGTATATTAAATCCCATGGTGTTGGTCGAATGACCTTTGATGATTCATGATAGTTGTTGTTGTCATTTTTTATTTTAATTTAAACATCTTGTAACTTTGATTTTATGATGTGAATTTTATGTCTTGACTGAAACTTTATTTATTACGATTTTTCTTATATAAAATGCATACAAATAAAACCAATGTTTACACAATTCAATATTTTATTTTTATCTCTATTACTTCAACATACTACATGATATAACCACACATTCATAATTTACAAACATCACAAATGGCAATTCGGTAAGGCATTCAAAAGATCAAAGCATGAAGCCTTGCTTTACATCCACATACACTCCAGGTGTTTTATATATATTCCAAGGCAAATAACTAATCTGTAATAAAATTGCTCACAAATTTATACAATTCAAACACTAAACGAAGTCGACCATTTTCCCTGAAAAATAAAATAAGCAAAAATTATAAGAAAAATGTTATTTAAAATAAAGTTAATATATTTTAAAGGGTATAATTTACAAGTTTCGAATTAAAACAAAATTAAAGCCAAGAATGAGCACAACACATTGTACATTGTAATCAGAACTAAGCGCAGCACATTATATAATTACAATATTGAAATTTGTAAATGGACCATAAAGTAAAAGGGATTGATCGATCGGCTCGAACCTTTTAGGCGCCATTTTTATATTTCTAAATATAAATGATTATGGCTGAAATTCGACCGAAGGTCCCGTTGGGTTTTAATGGGTAGTAATGGCTTTTTTAGCCTGTGAGTCTATCATACAAGTCATTATCATACACAAACGCATTATGTATTGAAAATATGACCTGGGCGGCCGCACGGGTCGACCCTTCTCTCCTAAAGCCAGCCCCTATATTTTTATTTAGATTGACAAAGTAAAAACATAAAAAATACTAATTTTATTACAGATAAGTAAATAGTAGAGTTACATCGAGATCCTTATATTGACATACAGATATTTTATGTACTTACTTATACCCCGAAAATCAATTAAAATTGTACATATATTTGCAATGGCAGTGCATTCATATTATTATGTTGAACAACATTCATCTCTATAATGATACATTGTAATGAAACAAATATATAATTTACCAATCATTTCTCAATCAACTATTTAATTTTGGTCTACTGAAATTAATTAAAAATAATATTACATATTAAATGTATAACAAAAACGTGAAATTTAATTATTTATAAGGCCACAAAAAAGTTGAAAATCGTATGAAATTTAGCTATCACAATAAATGGATTAAATTTGTTTATATTAAATTTAAAAAAATATATTAAAAAAAATCATGTTTAAAAAAAACACAAAAAGATTTCTATTAAAAAAGTACATAGTCTTTATGTCATTTCTTATTCACCTATTGTATTATGTACAAAATCTTTAGGAAAAAATATTTTTAATTCAAAATACATGACATTCAATTATGCAGCCAACTGTAATATGAAACTTCAAAAATATCTCATTTCATTGATGCAACTACTCCTTATTTTTATAATAATTAATTGATAGGCTACTTTGATACATTTTTTCTCACTGTATGATTATATTGAAATTGAATATTTTCTATCTAAGTTCAATGACTTTTGTCTTAAATGTGCATAATTATGGATCGGGTATTCCACGCCAAGTCCAACGGTTCCAAAAATTTGTTTTTTTTTTTATTTTCTTCCAACCGATTTGGAATGCCCCTTATATATATATATATATATATATATATATATATATATATATATATATATATATATATATATATATATATATATATATTGAAATAACAAGAAACATAAATAATTGACTATATCGACATTTACCGAGCTTCTAACAATGTTCCCGTGCAAGTAGAAATGTTATTTTGCGATAATTTATGGATTTAGGAAATATGAAATGTACTTCGATGTATGTTGTATTTCATTTGTGGTTGATTTTTTGGTGGAGCCAATTGTAGACAGATTTTTAATTATTTGATACTAATGTTAATTAGTTATTTTTATAAAAAATTGGTTTTGATTTTATCCTAAATCAATTTACTGTGTACATACAGTTCCCTGCATTATTGCTAATTTTCATATTTCAGTGTTTTTATATTAGTGTTTCGAATCTATCGAACATTTTTGTCATAATATATTGAATTCTGATATAGTTGTAAAAAACAATTGAAGATTCAGCTCTTAAGTTACAAAAAAACCCTTAGAGACAGTGACGTAGCTATGCCAATACAACCAATACGGTCGCATGGGCCCCGATTCAAGGGGGCCCAGCGAGCCACAAACGATTCTTTATTTCAAAACATTTTTCGAGGACGGTCCTCATTGAAATTTAAAAAAAAAACCGCAAGAATATTCTAAATTTCCGCATATTAATTTTTAAAAAAACCACGAGGAATGTGATCGTACCTATGTTCTATAAACCGAAGATAGGGCCTTTAAGCTCAGCTTTTTTACTAAATCTTATTCTACCCGTTGTTCCGTGAGAGCGGTTTGAAAAAAAGTGAAGTTTGAAAACTGTCTCTGTCATATTCAAATATATGAGTGCGGCAAAAAACCCAGCTTTCAGATGTCTACTGCCGACTGGCCGCTTTTAATTCAACGCTCAACAGACCACATTCGTTTTCATAATAAGCAAAGGTACCTACTTGTAATTTTTTTTGCAATGGGGTCCAAAAAGTCTAGTTACGCCACTGCTTACAGAATAGCACTAGAAACTTGTTATACGAGATGAATTTTTATAGGATTTTGTTTGGACTCAATATTTTAAATAACAGTTGTAATTAAATTTAAATTATGAAAAATGCATTCAGTTAAACCTTTCATTTGAATTATATATTTTTTTAATTCATTTGGAGGATGCATTTTGGATGAACTTCTACTCTAGTATATTAACTTTATAGATCCATAATGAGATTTGTCTTTTCAAATTTAGGTACTAATATTTTGTACCAATACAGTTAAGTATATGAACTTACATTTTTTACAACATTTTATATGATTACTGATGAAGTTAGAACATTTCATGCGACACCAAAACAACTGTATCAATACAAAATACTAAGGAATGTCAATGTTTCAATTAGTTAATTTCTATCTACATAAATATTATACACAAAATAATGGCTCAAACTTCGATTTATCTCCCTTTTTGTTACCGCTCATTTATAGAGATCATATATAACTTTTTAAAGTTTTAAGTGTACACATATTTGAACGATATATCGTCATACTTTATAAATATTAGATATATTATTTTGTTGCGCTGAAAGAACGTCTTTCTGTATACCATATAGACAATTACACATGGCAAGAATCGAACTTACGACGTATATTGTATCCATCAATAAAAAATAAAGCACGTCGATATCTATATGTTTGTTTTCGATAAGTTAAATAGCTACGAACTATTTTTTACCGTATCCATAAACTTTATTTCATTTAAAAAAATAGGTTTAAAGGCTGTACAGACAATTCTGTGTATGAAAATATTTTCTTTTCTAAAATAACTAAATATAGAGGAAATGTTTACGTATGGGATGTATACGATTAAGCCTTTGCTAATTATGTTTTTCTTTTAAGAAAATATTATGTGGTATTTTAATCTCCATATCATTGATATTATAATGTGGCACAGTTATTATTAAAATTTATTTTACTTTAATTAGCAGTGGAAATCGTTTTTTTTTATATAATTTTCCAACAATAGAGACTATTAGTTTAAAACTTTACGACTAAGTTTATTTTATTATATTTATAAGGACACATAGTTTTCTTATTTTAATGATTTTTTTATAGTTTTTTTTTTATTTTCTTAAAAATTCTAATTTCTTAGTAAAATATCAATGACAGGAAATTAATGAAGTTAACATATAAAAGTGCCACCGGATTATTTTTTTATTTGTCTAGTTTAAGGAGCTAGGAAAATTCATTGTCAATTTTTCAATGAATGATAAAGTCAGTAAGGTACTTCTGAAATCAATTTTAATCTTCGAATCGATATATGGCTACATCTTATTCCTTTTAATATAAAATAAATTAAGTTTCATAACCGATTATTTCATTATAAGCGTTTGTCAAAACACCGATATATTTTGGTCTTATTGAATAGGAGTCATTCGTATCAATTTCGAATAACTTGCAATTATATTATATTTGAAAAATCTTTTTTTATTAATTATTTATATTCTGTGTTAAGTTGTCTCATTAGATGTATTTTTTTGCACAAATTAATAGTCACGTATATATTATAATAGATAGGACGTCACTTTGAAGCAATAATGAGTTTAAAAATTATGAAAACGCGTTATGTCATTCTAAATGTCAAATTTAAACAATAAAAAAATAAAAAAAATAGTTTTTCATATTCTTTTCATAACCATATAATATATACATATACAAGTCAATTCAAAGGCATTGAAGATCCATTATAATCCATAATCGAGACTCAAAACATTTATCCGAGAAATTGTTATATATTAAAACATTCATTACACATCATATGGCAACATCGAAAGTCAGTCTGAAACGAGTTTAAAATCCTTTCAACACACCCTATCAGTCCAAAAGAATGCTTCACTTAACACCAAACAATTTTGAACTTTAACACCGATTAATAAAGACGAATTCTGTTCCACCCATTATATGGCAACATTGAAGTTCGTTACAACTTATAATAGATCAATGCACTAGCGGTCGCGCCTTCGTATTTTCACCGCTAGATGCAATGCTTGCCCTCAAACGGGCGTTTCGTGATCCGCCTCGTCAATTCGTCCAAGACGCCATGCGTTTGGATCTGTCGCTGAAAAACACAGTTAAATAATTTATTTTTAATAAATTGATTATAGATGATAATAGTCTGTATATTTAGAAGGATTGGATAGGATCTTGTAAGGGATAAAACAATTAAGCAAAGATAAATTAAAGTAAAAGCAATAATATATAAATTAAATATGTGAGTTTTTGAATAATAAATGTGATATGACAACTGATGATAATATTTAAGATTAAATAAAAAAAAACAAATAACAAATGTCAAGTGCTTTACTGTTTCAACTTGCTTTTTGCTTGTATTTGTTATAAAATAAGGCTTTATAAACTTTTGTGTTAAGGTAGTGTTGCCTTCACAATAAAAAAAAACAACTGTCAGTTTCCCTTTGGAAGTGTCAAATTGTGCAAGTAAATAATTTTAATTTTATAGTTAGTAGAATAGAAAGGCAATAGTGAAAAAATAACAATGAAAATAAAAATTACCTGGAAATTTTTCGGTCTTCCGAACATGCTTTGGGTTTCGGTACTTAAGGATAGGATTTAGGGATAATTATTAAGATATTAATTAATATAAAGCTTCCTTAAAACCATATTTAACCTTAATTTATATTTGAAGTGAAGGTAACAAGATTTTAAAGCATCGTGGTGTAAGGTCAAGATATACGAACTTTTCAGTCATTTCCAAATACAAATCTGAATACAGATAATACACATAAAATAATTATGCAGAACAATAACTTATTTTGTTATATGAGAACATTGAATTTATTTAGTACATTGAGTACTGGCAGTTACAAATTTAAATCCTTACAAAATTTTGAACAGGAAATACTACTTCTGACAAAATAATTAATATATCACAATTTTTAACAAAAAGCAAGTTGAGTGGATTTTGTAATCTGTGAAGTCAAGCTGTTGTGCTGTTTAAAGTATGCCAGTGACTCGCGCAAGTAACACAACACTAGCTATTAACAATGACTAAGCAAAGCGTGTTTATCTCGACCCCTTGTAGATATTATATTCACAAATTAAATATCTAAATAAAGATAATAGCACATGTAAGACTAGGATCGACATTATAAATACGTGCAGTGTTATTATAATTATATTTTTCTTTTTATACATGATGGAGCACAACATTGTTAGGTAAAAGAAAAATATTAACCATAAATAACGTTAATGTCATGGAAAAGCGGTATTATATTATAGCACGAAAGTAATACTTATTGGTAAAAATATTATGTGCGTTAAATTGTACTTGTCACTAAATAAAACATATAAAAATACTTAAAAATGTCTACAAATGTTATTATTGAAATGTAGTCTTACACCTAATACCATAGACAATGCATACTTATAATATCAATATGACACAATATTTTGCATTTACAAATAGGTACTTATAAGATATATTTAAAAAAAACAAATATTAGGGAATTACATCACGATGTAAAATTGAGCAATCATATTAAAAAAATTAACTTAATTATATATTTCGAGATTATTTAAAAATAAACCGAAAAATTTATTAGATTTTTACTTCGTGAGGCAAAGGACGGAATAAGGTTATATTGACAACCGTATTTTTTTTAATAAGGTGCATTTAAAGCTATATTTTTGCAACTCCAAATTTTATTTTCATCATAAGTTTAATTTTCATCATAAGTTTAACTAGATAAAATCAAAAACGATTGCCAAAAACCACCAAAGTAATTGCTTAATTAAGTAAAAATCAGTTAATTAAAACATTAACGTTACACCTCAAACAATATACCTTGTGCAAACGTGAAGAAAAATACAAAAAAAAAAAACAATGAGTCATCATTCGTACAAAATACTTGCAATTACAATGGTTGTGTAATTAAATATTATAAATTTATTTAAAAAATTAGTAACTAGTTACTAAGCCCATGATTTGCCACTGTCAACTGTCACATGTCAAGTGCAAACAAAGCATGAGGGATCGTTAATTTTGTTAATAACTTTAAAATACTTAGTGGGGGTTAAACAAAATATATAAAGAGTATATGGGTATGGGTAAATAGAGGGATTTATGTTTAATGGGGGGTAAAATGGGATTGTGGTGAGGGTAAATGGGGAAAATGGGTAAATCCGTTGTTCAGCAGGCGTGGGAGGGCGTCGGCAGCAACGGCGCGTGCTCGCCTGAAGTAGCGACACGTTACAAGCATAATACATATATTAAGACATTTAATGGCAACAAAATAAAAAAATAGTAATTTAAAATAATTTACATTTTTTTATAATTTTTCTATTTTTAATTAAAAAAACACATTGTATTGTTTTGCCAGTAAATGAACTTCGATGAAAACTATTGAACAGATAAAAAAATAATTTACTTGTTTTATTTAAATCAATAGGATATACTTTAATTAAGTGGCATTTTAGGGTGAAAAATAACGAATTATGAATAAAAAAAGACGGTCTTCTTAGATATTTTTTCCAGTAACGGGACAAAATCTAGATACTTTATACATATGCCATTCGAGTTTATACAATTCAGTATCGCATGCAAAACAATAATCATACATGCCCCAAGACAATTATGTAGATTAATACTAATTATATGTATGGGATGTTATAATATTTAATAATAGTTCCATAATTTTAACAAAAAAATACACTAATAATGAATACATTAAGTCGTCTGGAAATATAACAAGCTAAGTTGAAAAAAAGCATGCAAAGGGTAAACAAAAAATCTGTCACATTATATCTTCAAGATAATTCATAGTTTATTTTTTAGCTATAATATTATTATCAAAAATATCGTGTAAATGGTCAATTTTTATGTAAAATTGGCCAAAATTCCTTTTCAAAAGCATTTTCTATATCTTAATCGTTCAATTAAATAAATAAATGGATTACAGTCACGCGACACAAAACAACCTTGCCTAATGGGATCGAAGTCTAGATTGGAGTCTATATATTCCATTATTTTCAATAGACTAACATTTTGAGTGTAAATATTTTCAATAGTAAACAATAAAAATCTTCAACGGACTAAAGTTGTTAGTTTTGATTAAAACTTAAACTGATTTATTCAATTAAAAAAAAAAAGTGGAGGCAAGGCACCGGAGCCGAATAAATTATCGTTTCGTTTTGCTAATATTAAAGAAGAAAATATACTATGCGAATGCATATAATTTTATTGAAGATATATTCAAATATATTTGGATTTCATTAAAGCTTTGAGCTATATTTAATCAACTAGTTTAATGATAATTATTATTTCATATACAGTTTCGGAGAAATGAAGTATACAGTGAAGGAAAACATCGTGAGGAAATCTGTCTGAGAGAAATCAGCAAGTTTTCGAAAGGCTGGTTTCAGTCCGCCCGCACCTGGCCAGCGTGGTGGGCTACGTCCTGATCCCCCTTGTATTGAAGCCCATGTCCAGTAGTGGGACGTTAAAAAGGGATGAATACGGGTATTAAGTATTATGTAAGTGTGCACTAAATTTCTTTCTATTAGTAAATTATTTAAAAAAAAAAATTAATTTCCAAATAACAAATAAAATGTTTAAAAAAAACAAATTAATGAAAATATAAAAAACCAATCAAAAACACAATTCGTAACTAATTTAAATATGTAACTTTAGTAAGTATATTTTCGATTTAAAAAATAAATCGACGATATTAAACTCAACTTTCTTTTATTTTCAAATAAAAACCTTTTTAAACTATTATATTTTATTTTAAGATTTAAGAAAAAAGTACATAATATTTACTTACATAACACTTAAAACCTGAAGATTACCCAAACTACACTTAACTATTACTAACGTAATCTACTGTTCGTACCATTTACAACACATGCACAATACAAAACAAACCAATCTCACCTCTAAACCAATACAATAACGCATATATATTACCTTGCAACTGTCGATTCAATAAGGCGGTAATGCCAGGACCGTCACCGGCCTTCTTTACTACAAGCATAGGTTTGTCTTCGCCCTCTTCATAGCTATTGGGCAAATGACCATTGCTTACTGACATCGTTTCGCTTACCTGGAACAGTAATTGTAATATTTAGTTCATATATTATACAGAAATAGCGCTATAATCGAAGGCTGGGTTGAATTTAGAAGTTTAAGAGTCAAAAAAGGAGTGGTGATCAATGATAATAATATTGCAAAGCTTTTCCCATTTATTCATATTTTTTGAAATTTAATACCTTAAAGGAGTGAAAGGCGTAAAATAGAGAACAAAGTTCATATTATACTAAGTTAAAACAAAAAAAAAATTAAAATACCAAAAATTCTAGTAAACTGCAGGTGATTTATTAAATGTAAAAATATTCATAAATAGCGTATAAGTTTTATTATAAACCAAATGCAAATTTTGTATACGCGCGTTTAGAAAGTACGCTTGGTAGACAGTATGCTTCCTCGCTCACTATCCTGTAACGGGCTAAGGGTTAAAGATATCTGTATCTATGTTCATTTGTTAAATGCAGTTATAATTTAATTGACTTAACGCTTAACTTTCAAAGCACACTTTTAATAGTTTAACATGTAACTAACTAAATCCCTTATTGATATAATTAATCGATGTAATAATTTGATACCAGATAATCTGATTAAAAAACCTGAAGGATAGTGGAACGTTGAAACAATGGCTATTACTAAAATCTTCCAGTTTGAGCTCGTTTTTAAGGAGTCCCATACATAATACATTACAATAGATCAAAGCATGGTAAAACTATAATTATCATGGCATTTCCCTTGCAATCCTTAGAACGCAAACCGTATGTAGGTCGCGGCACAAATGAATAATTTCATCACACAATACGATAGTGTTCAGGCGAAAAAAGTGGAAAAGAAAAGGAAAGTGGCAATCAAGCCGAGTCGAATTGTCACGAATGATAGATTGAGAATGTAATCTTCAATTATATTGAAATGGCTGGTCATTATTTGCAATATTTAAATGTTTTCTTAAAATATATGAGTATATTAGACTACCAGCGGCATCGTCTGTCTTTCGTTTCTTCTTAAATCACAAACTTATCTCGATGTTCAAACAAGAATAGATTCATAATTTAAAGGGTCTTTTTAATTGGTGCAAGAAATAGTTTTCATAAGATAGGTAACACTATTGAAAATACAAATGCAATAAGGTAATTTAGTTTATTTTTCATTCATTCTATAAACAATAAAACCATCGTGATTACCAACAACATTTGTAAGTAACGAAAAAGGAAATGCATTTGTTTGATTTTTAATTTCTAGAAAGTCCACAACTAATGCACGTGATTATTCTATATTCTATATATCATATAAAATGTTATTAAAATAGTCATTTAAGCGATCAAAATTAAGCTTCAGATATCTACACTAATATTATAAAGAGAAATAGTTTGTAAGTTTGTGTCAAGGGGGTAATCTATGTAACTACTGAATCGGTTCTGAAAATTCTTTCACTAATAGAAACTAACCTAACTATAGATATTACCGCCAAACCTACTTTTTACTTCCATAAAATTTTGTTATCAATCAGAAATCATAATAACTTTAATTGAAATCGGAAAAAAATGGCTGTTGAGTTACTTTATCGGCTATTTTTATTTGTAGTGACGCACGCGAGCGAAGTTAGAGTAAGTGCGTAGTGTTTATTAAAAGCGAGCGAACCCACGAGAGGAAGTTATATTATAGAATCGAAGTCTACCCAAGTTAAACGTTTACCAAAGACTTCAAGTTCAACTTACCTGCATAAGCTTATGAACGACATCTCTACCAAGTATATGGTCGAACACCGCTTGCAAGAAAGCATCGGATATGATCGACAGCTTCAATTTATCCCGGTGCCACACTAACACTCTAGACTCTTCCATTGCCATTATTGACACCTGAAAAATCAATTTACTGTATATGTATATATGGATGTATGTACTCAACCCTTTTTAACGTCCTACTGTTGGGTACGAGCCTCCCTTTGGGATATGAGGATCAAGCCATAGTTTTCCACACTGGCCAAGTGCGGGTTGGTAAAAATCACATGTCTTTCGAAAACTTGTTAGGTTTTTTCAGACACGCAGGTTTTCTTACGATGTTTTCATTCACCGTAAGACAAGTGTTAATCATGTTAGAGATTTCAATACTCAGTTTCCCAAGCGAGCGCGTTAGAACTGGCCACTGGGGTGCCACTGCCTCATGTATATATGTATATCTATCTACATATAATAATAACAGTAGGGAATGCTGTTTATACATTGAATTATTGCTAAATATGTTTCGGAAAAGTTTAGGGTTTAGAAGATAAAAAAAACAATGTTCGTAATTTGTTTTGATTTAACATGATGTTAACTTGTTTGGACGGTTTTTGATAGATTTATTGTATACACTCGAGGCCAGCGGTAATGCGCTCGCGGTAACGAAAAAGTGAAGGGGGTTGGAATCCCGAGTCTCGCACCTATAATTCTTAAAATTAAATTTTGGAATTTCTACCAATATTATTAAGATCAGTGTTATATTTAACTTTTATAATTCATGTGTTTACATAATATAACATTTTTTTACCTGGAAGAATTCATCTGTTGACACGCCGAACCACTCCGGCGAGTCCAAGAAATGATGTGGAAAGACAATGTGAAGCGCGCGTTGGTTCTGCGACACCACTAGCCTGGAACATTACAACATTATGTTAGTAATAACAATTATTATAAATTAATAAAAAAAATGTAATATCAAAATAACACCTTTTTACTATAAAATTATATACGGTACTTATAAGAAACACATATTTCTTAAGTTTTTTATCTGTCTGTTTCTTCCGGCCAATCTTCGAATCGGCTGGACTGATTTTGACGGGACATTCACTGTCAGACAGCTGATGCTATAAGGAGTAACTTAGGCTACTTTTAGTTTAGAAAATGAATTAGAATGCCGTTCAAAAAATTAAAACGTATCTACGGACGCACCCGAGCAAAACGTGGCTAAGTCGCTAGTAGTACGAGTATATATAATGTATGACACTAGTGAGACCCACAATCGTTCTCCTTTAGCCCTAATTACAACTAATAGTAAGCTTTTAACATGTCCAGAGAGAAAAAGTGTGTCATTTTCAGGATCATAAATTATGCCCTAAGTAAAATATCATGACGATACGCTGTCTTGTTGTAACGTTATCAAAAGGGCGCATATAGAAAATTTTTCGTATTAACTTTCTTACGACATAGGAATAAGAATATACCTATCATACTTAAGGCTTTGTTTGTAAGAGAACCTATATACAAGTACACCTACCTAGTTAGCCTGAATAAAACTTGAAAGTTACAATTTGAAACTGTAATAAGGAGAACAGTCAACATATCATGCCGCAGTTAGATATCACTTGAATCCTTAAGCGTAAGACCTAAATTAAGAAAAAATATCTCATAATGTTCGAAATAAATAAAATATAACAAACTATTTCATCTCAGACGGATGTAACACAATTATCTTAAAACGGATATGATCATATTCTAAACTCTAATGTAAGAAAACTTCTAAGCAACAGTAGACACGAAAAAAATAAACACTTCATAAAAGAAAGACTAATGATTCTCTATGAAATATGAAATTCCTCTCTCGCTAAGCGACACTAGGTTAGGAAAACCAGCACAAATAAAAGGGGATGTAAACTGAAACGAAATACTCTAAGACCGGGTTAATTAGTGCACGGGCCAATTCAAAGGTCAAGCAATGAGAATAAAGGTTTAATTGCGAACATAACCTCTTTTACTTCTATGTGATTTATGTTAGACTGGCTGGAGCTTGCAGCTTCAAAGGCGGTTAGTTGAAACAGGCCATTTCACACTATACTGTGCACCGCGACTTCACTTAGATAAATAAAGAGTAAAGTTTCTATTTATTTACATATTACTGATTGACTTTGTACGTAGGTACGTATGTCTGTAACTGCATTGTTGATCTAGTGGCTAGGTACAAACCTGGGTTCGAGCCCCGGGTCGGGCGAAGTAAAGTTATTAGGTTGTCTTGTAACTACCAGGCGTTGGGAATTTGGTAATGTTATAAACCCAGTTTCGTAGAGCACGTTAGGCCGTCGATCTTGCGTTTAATCTCTTAAAGGTCTGGTCTCAGTGAGATTGAAATCGACCAGGACGACGCTATCTTTCTCGATTTGGTGGAAATAAAAAATCTGATTATGCATATATGTATTTCCTATCAACCTAAAATGAAACCTGAAATTCATTCAGTCGTAAACAAGAGATGTACCTATGTACATTTAAATATATGTGAGAACTATCGCTATTCGCTGTCTTCAGGATTTTTAAAATTATACATACATACATAGGTATGTATATTGTGTATCCATGTTTGACATCTTATTAATAAATATGTATTAATTGACTTATCTAGAAGAAAAATATTGTAATCTACCATAAATAATAGGGTAGTAAGAAATACTTGTATTTATTGTGAAATTTATTTAAAAGTACGTTGTTGTTGTTGGTGGTTTCATACTATGGCCTAGTAAGTATCGCGAGGTCAATACGGCGCTTTAAACAAATTTTACTGCAGTGATTTCTGTTTTATTTGTATAAAAATGGTCCAACGCTTCTGTTACTAATTTGGTTTTGCAGTTTTTTCTTAATTTTATTCGATTAACATGAATAATATTTTCTTAGATTTACGCGAATGTTTGACATTATTAAATAAAACTATCTTTTCGGATTATTTCGCGGATTTATTTTGATTTTTGGTTCCCGACGTTTCGAATGCTTTACAGCATCCATGGTCACGGGAGAGACTGAGGTGTTACATGTCTTGAATGTATAGTTGTTACAGACAGCCTACTTTCATTTTGTTAATTGTGGGTAGGCTGTCTGTAACAACTATACATTCAAGACATGTAACACCTCAGTCTCTCCCGTGACCATGAATGCTGTAAAGCATTCGAAACGTCGGGAACCAAAAATCAAAATAAATCCGCGAAATAATCCGAAAAGATAGTTTATTTAATAATATGAATAAATGAATGATTTGAAAATTCTAAAAACCAACAAGTATTCAACCCTTTTTAACATCCCATCTTTTTAACAACTGCTGGGCACGGGCCCCCCTTTAATATGAGGGGGATCAGGCCATAGTCCACCACGCTGGTCAAGTGCGGGTAAGCAAACTTCACATGTCTTTCGAAAACTTGTTAAGTTCTCTCAGACATGCAGGTTTCCTCACGATGATTTCCTTCACCGTAAGACAAGCGGTAATCAATAATCGTGTTGAAAATGATTAGCACATGAAAATATTAGGTTGCTGTGCCAGCTGTCACGGGTTCGAGTCCTGCTGGGGCATTCATTTGTGTGATGAGCACGAATGTTATACTCCAGTCATGGGTGTTTATATTTATAATAAGTATGTATTTAAAGTTATGTGTGTGTAATGTATCAACTACCTGGTATCCATAACACAAGCCTCGTAGCTTACCATGCAACTAGAGGGTGCTGTGTATTAATGTCCCAATATATTTATTAAAATAATATTTATAAATACATATACAGTCAACATATCAGAAAAGATGATCTATGAGTATCACATGTCTGTCAACCGCTAATACCTACAACCACACAATAATAACATGTAATTTGAAACTGTAAAAGATACCAGAACAATTAACTTCAATTACGGTAAGAAAAATCACGTGGTCTTAGTGAAATCACGTTGACTTATACGTATCTATACTAATATTATAAAAAGGTGAAGTTTGTGAGTTCGTGACGTTGTAGGTGGTAATCTCTGGATCTACTGAACCGATTTAGATGAAATTTGGTAAGAAAATAGTTTGAGATTTTAGGAGGGACATAGGAAACTTTTGATCCCGGAAATCATCCATTAAGGGGATGAAAATGGGGATGAAAGTTTGTATTGGGAATCAACCTAGGGACGAACCCGAGCGAAGCGAGGGTGAGTAGCTAGTGTATAATAAAATTCTAAGGGTGTCAAACAGGTACATTACATATGTTTTGAATAAAACTTACGTTTAGGATCCCTTAAACATAATGTTGAGTTGAAATGGATGTATGAGATGAAATTATCTCTCAAACATCCATGTCTCTATTATATATGAATTAAAAGAGGACTTTTACTTTTGGACTTTATGTTGTAGACTGCCTCATTCATGAAGTAATTAAGCCTTGATTCAGTTGCTAGTACGGCTTGCATATCCGGAGGTCATGGGTTCGGATATCTGGGTCGAGCCAATTAAGTTATGGTGTTACGAGCTTTTTGGTTAAAGAAACTATCAGGAGCAACCCGGAATTCGAGAATTGGCGGTGTTACACACCCGTGCCTAGAAATGCACATAAAACTGTTGGTCGTGAGCCTGATGCCTTGCCGGTTCGAATTATTCGAAAGAATTGTCGGTATCGAAGTGTAGTGCCACCGGACTTCGAGGGTGAAAGGAATAGAGTAACTGAAATCGGTAAGATATTACTATTATGTTCCAGTAAATTCAAAGGCACGAATAGGTTTAAAGATATAACTTGACCTGTGTTCATTAAAATTAAAATTGGTATCAGTGCCTACCGACGCACTTTGTTCAAAGGAGACCGGAACAAGCATAACTGTGTAAGTTATAAAAACATCCTCCAAACGAAAATCGAACCGACGACCTTCGCGTTATAGGCTGTGCTAATTACATTAATTAATAATATAAAATATACAGTGTTTTATTGCATTGGCCGACCTCATTTTATATATACTCCTTCCTGTATTTAAAAAAACACTACTTCAATATGGTTCCAACGAGCTTGTTTTATATGGTCACTGTAAATGGTATCCATGTAATTAACTAAATTAGACGAATAAAGGTCTCGTATATCATCCAATATCACGTTTCTATGATACACAATTAGCTGTTATTGTGTTATGCAATAGTTCCCTTTGTATTCCAATTAGAAATGTATCGAGAGAATCAACCATAAAACACATATATACATAGCTTGCTGAAATCATAACCGTCCAAAGTCAGGTAATAAATAGAACTAAAAGTGATACTACTATCTTTCTAAATCAATATCATATGCTTACTTAATATTATAAATGTGGAAGTATGTTTGTTTGTTTGTCCTTCTTTCATGTCGAAACAGAGTGATAGAATGGAGTGATTTTTTGTGTGGAGATAGTTGGGAGAGCTGGAGAGTGACATAGGCCACTTTTACTGCGGAAAATTATCTCATTCCCACGGGATAACACGTTTTAATACAACCCACAACAACTCATCATACCTATGTGTATTATAATATATAATCCATTTATTAATTATATAATGTTAATAAATATTGTTTTCATTATTTCATTAGCTTTCTAAAAGTTGGTATATCCCTCATAAAGTACTCATCCAAGCCTAGCGGCATTATGCGTGAACGGTGAACAGTGTAAACTATATTATTACATGTATAAAATATCAGGTTTGGTCTTTGGATGCATCATTAGCCACGTGTTATCATAACCTTTAAATCCATTGTGAGGTAAGGTCGCAGGCTAAATGGATTTTCAAAGCTGGCAACCTAAAACGTTTATCTTGAAAGCTTTTAAAAGAAAGTGAGCCAACCGAATTCGGAGTCGTTTGTTCGGCATTTGGAGCATAATAAAATAATGAACGCACGTTGAATTTGTAAAATGTTAACTCAGAAGGAATGAAACGAGATTGTTGGAATTGTTGCGTGGATTGGCATTAGAGAATTTATGGGAAGGAAAAATAATTTACAAATGTTATCAGAGAACGATCTTAAATTCTAAAAATGTCAGCTTGTGACCACTATTTTATAAGGAACCAGCGACTCACCCTCGCTTCGCTCGGGTTCGTCCCTAGGTGGATTCCCCATACAAACTTTCATTCCCATTTTCACCCCCTTAAAGGATATTTTCCGGATAAAAAGTATGCTATGTCCTTCTCAGGGTCTCAAACTATCTTCTTACCAAACAACGTCACAAACTCACAATTCACAAACTTTACCTCTTTATTATATTAGTATAGATGTGGTGCATTATTACAAACACCATATAAAAACATGTAGTAAATTGTATAACTAAATACATTACAATTCTAAAATTCAAGACTTTGCATCAGCAAAATTCCTATAACGCGATCTTTAGGTATCTTTTATCTTTAAAAATAATACGGTCCGCTGACATTTTCAACGTATCAAAGTTTTAATTAATGAGTTGGAGTTAAATATTTATATAGCTCTTAGGGAGTCTGCACAGCGAGGCAGATGACGCCGGCGGCACATCCCGGCGGGCATTGGCGGTTAGACTTTACTGATACCTTCTTTTACGCTAGAAGTGAGTCAAGTTAACATTACAACCGTAAAATTTACACAAGTGCTATTGTACTTGGTCATTTTGTTTAACACGTCAATGTTAAGAGTATTATCAATGATTATTATGGCATGATTATCTATCTATATAAATAAATATGAATGTTGCTAAGCGCAAAACTCGAGAACGGCCCCACCGATTCAGCAATTTTTCTTTTTCATATGTTTCTTAGGGTACACGGAAAGTTTTAATAATCCCTCCACGACCGCGGACATGCCAGCGTGTCAGTTAACAATAGATTTCTTAGAATTTTAATTAATATCTTAGAAATTTACCTGGAGGTGTTAAAGAGAAAAAATATAAAATATTAAATAAGATAAATATAGGTATATATAAAACGGTCGTGTTAGTTACACCATTTATATCTCAAGAACGGCTGGTCCAAATTTTATGATATTTGATTTTTTTCAAATCAAATCATGTTTGTTCGCGGTTATCTCAGGAACAACTAATTCGATTTGAAAAATTATTTTTGCATTAGATAGCCCGTTTATTAAGGAAGACTATAAATCATCATGTTGACCCAAGAAAGCGGAGTAGTAATATTCCATGCATACCGTTTAAACGTACTTAGGGCCGGAACCGAGCGAAGGGAGGGTGAGCCGCTAGTTTTAAATAAGTTCGGCGGCATCACCTTTTAACCAATGCCCAACACTCGACAACCTCTGTATATAGGCACAATTACATACCTATAATATCAAATGACCAAATCTTGTATCTATGTGTATATTATATAATTGGATCAAATTTTGTGTTTATATAAGGTTTTGCTTTTTAAGATTATCTGATTATTTTTTAAGTATCTTATCTGAAAAACGCAATTTCTCCAAAAAAAAAAAAAACATTTTTTAACTAATTATTATAAGAACCCTTTTCTGATCTGATCTGATCTCACGATGACAATGTCATATAGCGGCATCCCGTAAATTTTTATGGTACTTGCAATGTGTTCTGAACGAGCGTCTACTCGCCCAAGTACCGTAACAGATATCAGATTTAGAAATGCGTGAAACAAAAACACGTCGTACTAAATAAACATCATACTCTTTACCTTCAACATCAGCTGAAAGCTGGAAAGAGAACAGAAAGTCCACGATTTACTTTGTTATATTGGACTTATTTGCACAGGTAACACACATGAAAAAGTATTGTTTTATTATACCTAGATTGATTGCTTTAACGAGATCGTGGTAGTTTTTGAAAACTCTGGCAACCTGTCAAATTTAGACTTGCGTCACAGACCTTGGCCTAAGTTAAAATTGTTCTCAAAGACTAATAGTTTGGAGGTGCTTGATTACACAATACCATCTATAAAGGTTTATTTAGATCAACTTTAAAAATATGAATTTAAAAACAGTTATTTATATTTTATATGTTGAAAATAAATTGATGTTTTTGTATAAATCGTATCTAGGTTACTTTTAGTTTAGTGTATTTTTTCGTCTACTAGAAGCTCGTTCGCGCTATGGCTATCATATAGCTATACTTCTAATGCTTCCATATAATAAAATTACGTGCGTATTCTTATTGATTTTATTGCCATTAGTTAAGAAGCAATAAAAACACACTCAAAACAAACCAATTAAGTTTCGCATTTACACTGTTACTAATTAAGGTTAGTTTATTTTTGCAATTGCTCTGGCCGAGAATCAAACGTCAAAATGGGTTAAAAAGATAATTTGTTATGTAGATATAACAAAATGTGCTATTTAACTTAATTGTTACAATGATCAGTCTAGAATCTAGATTCTAAACCGATCAAAGCTGATTAAGCGGCTTCTCCCCTATTTATACACTTTTTTATTTGTAAGGTTTCATTTAAACGAAATTTAATTATGATCTGCGTATCTTATTTCAACTGTTGGCTTCGATTTTTTAATTATAGAAAGTATGTAGTACATATAGTATAATATAAAATGTGCAAATTTATAAAGTACTAACGACTAACCCTCGCTTCATTCGGGTTCGTTCCCAATGAAAAACAAAAATAAATCTATCCCACGGGAACCGTACATTTCCCCGGGATAAAAAGTAACCAGCCGTTCCGGAGTGATTGAGTAACAAAAATCTATCCAAACTTTCGCATTTATAATTTTAATGGAATAAGTTATAAATTTGCAGACATTTTCCATAGAATTTTTAGAAAAGTATTAATTCTGAACCACATACAATATTTTTAACCAAAATCCATCATTTCAAAGAAAGTTAAGTATAGGTAGTATGGAGTCAAAAATTTAATTTAAAATCAACAAAACGGTAAACGTTCATAAATCCCATTTATAATCGCTTACGTCTTCGTTCTCAGTATTTGGAGTGAATCAATATAATTGAAAAGCGACACCAACATATTTAACACTGGATTTGAAACAAAAATAACAACATTCTAAATGAATGGCTTGTAATTCCCGAACACGACACCAGGTATTAATTAATTCGATACGACATGATAAGTTACATGTTAGTTTATTTCGTCATGCAGTTTCAACGCGCGCTTACATTTAAGACTAACACGCCGCCCTTATTCCGCCCAGACTGTTATATTAATTCAAGAGTACTTTGATGCATAAACCCACGCTGTGTAGAAAGAAAATACTTCATAATAACCGCTAAAATTCCTCTATCTTCCTAATAGATATTTTTCTATAAAATCATAACATATCTATGTATATACATAAATAAATATGAAAGTAAAAACATATTTTTGACGGTATCTAAAAAAAGATTTTATTACTGAAAAAAAAAACGGTTTCCATCAGCAAAATGGCAGAATAAAATTTTTGGACTGTCAGACGCAAATTACACAAAGTAAGAGCTAACACAACACGGACGGACACAAGACGGACTACACGCAGTGGGCCTACAGTGTCCTGCGGGTACATACTACAACAGTACAACAATGTGCTGAGGGCGGTGCTGGGAAAGCCTCGACACTGCAGTGCGTCGGCAATGTTAGCGGAGGCTCGTGTAGACGATTTTTACGCGATCATACGCAAGCGTACCGCGTCCTTAATAAAAAGGTTATTGAGCAGCTCCAACACCCTCCTTGGCACATTGGCGGTCAAGCTGGACAGCCCTCTCCGGAGGCAATGGAATAGGGTTCATATAGCCACGAGGTGGGCTTAAATGGGTCTCATGCTTGTGGTGTGGCCTTATCATATAGGGCAATCTAGTTGTTCTTTTTTTAAGCTAACAAAGGTTAAGTATTTTACTAACTCTTAGAATAGATAAATTGTATATGTGTTTTCGTTTTATGTTTTTTTGTGTAATTATGGGTTTTTTACCTGAAATAAAGATTATTATTATTATATAAATTAGGGGCGTACATACATACATTTCATTCAATATGGAACACAAACAAAATTATTTAATAAAAAAAACTGTACATTTAAAAACAATACATGGAAAAGCATATTGATAGTATAAAAAAAAAATCAAGTGTCTTTTTAATTAAAACTTAATGCAATGAACTTTCCTCATATTATATTCTTGCACTTCTACTACGATTACTATTACTCCTTTCCAATGAACTAAGATAGAGTAATTTATAACCTCTTTTACCGCTTTTAAAAGTTCACGTCACTTCATACAGCTTCCTATTGAGATTCAGTGGTTTCTATACAAACAGCCTTTAGTTTAATTCATTATAGTGTTTTCACTTGTTCATCGTGTAAAAGCAGAACAGTCTTTTGTAAAACTAGTAGCTCTAGTTTAAGTATTTTTTGCAATAGTTTTTGTATTTACACAATACCAAATTTCATCATAATCCCTCCAGTGGTTTTTCTGTGATGCGGTAACAGACAGACAGACAGACAGACAGACAGACAGAAAAATTCTAAAAACTATAGATTCGGCTTCTGTATCAATAATAAAGTCTATTTCAATAAGATATTCCAAAAAATATTTCATGTACAGATTCGGCTTAGTTAGAATTTTATTACATATACATGTACATATATATGTATAGATTATGCACCGATGTCTAACACCCTAGGTTCTAGGTAGAAACAAAGACATCAAGTACCATATTTAAAATATGTCAATAAGTAAAGAATAACGATTCACTTGCCTATTCCCTACAATCAAAGCTTTATATATACAGTACGTGACACTCCTTACATATATTCATTACATTAAATTAATCAGCCTTCACTGACTTGTACACGCTCGTCGGTATAAGCATAAATTATATAATGAATGTGAATCCCTTTAGAGCTACCTGTTCTACATTTTTTCCTATTTAACGTTATAAATAATAATATCTTTATTGGCTTAAATACAAAAGGGTTACAAGACATATCTCTTAAAAAAAATGTCAACTTTATGTCTGTTACGTATTTGTTAACCTAGTTCAAAAAAAGGAGGAGGTTAACTCCGACTCCGACAATATCTGATTAGCAGCCTATAAAAGAAATATATAAGTAAACGAAAAGCTCTGTTTGATTATTTTTTTATTTTTTTGTGTCTGGAAGTCGGATTTTTTTTTCAAAAGTTTTTATATACATTCTATCAAGGCTATCCCGCTTACAACACGAGTGGAGCTACGGCTAGGGATTAGGACTAATAGGTATTTATTAAACTAAACAAGATATACAACATTATTTATACCTATATTAGAACAACAAACAAACAATGAATTAGATTATAACTGGATATAAAAAAAACTTTATTAATTATAATAATTAACAATAGTCATCTAAATTGCAGTAATATTATGTAAGTGCAATCCTTTTGGTTTGTACGTAATTTACAAAACTAATAATTGATTAAAAAATATTTCAATTAAATAAAAAACTATCCCACGGGAAACATTTTTCCGGGATAAAAAGTAGCCTATGTACTATTCCAGACTATAATCTGTCTATGTGCCAAATTTCATACAATCGTCCATTTAGCCGTACTGGCGTGATTAAGTAATAAACATCCATCCAAACATCTAAACTTTTATAATATACACTAGCGGACCCGACAGACGTTGTCCTGTCTACACGTCTTTAATTTGAAAATTTCAAACTTTTTGGACAAAATTGTGAATCTAAACCATTCCCAGATCCCCTTGAACACACACAAAAAATTTCATCAAAATCGGTCCAGTCGTTTGAGAGAAGTTCAGTGACATACACACTCACAGAAGAATTATATATATAAAGATAATATAAGAAGTATGATAAGAAAGAAAGGCTTTTTAAAAAGAGCTTGTAGTAAGTCTAAGGACATTACGACGACTCTGCCAGATTGACAATGTAAAGGAAAAATCTATTAAGAGGCTTATCGTCATGGCGCCTGTCTTCTTTAAATCTTACTTTTACGGATTAAATGGCGATATACTTTATTTTTTGCCACGATCTTTTGTAAAAATAAAAACATTCAAATAAAAATAGTATTTCCCAAGAAAGAATACTAGTAGCCGTTGAGAAAAAAATAATTATTCTCTCCTGTGACTGTTTCCTGTAAGCATTCGAAAAGCATATTATAAGCACTAAAAATAAAAAAAGAACCGCGATAAAACTCGGAAAAATTGTTTGGTCTAAAAATTAAAATATGATATATATATATATATATATATATATATATATATATATATATATATATATATATATATATATATATATATATATAAGCTTTTTAGGTCTACGTGGATATATATCTCCGTAGACCTATGGTATAGTATGGTATAAACGGGCTTGTTTCCGCAACTTTACGTGTGTTGTACGTAGACCTAAAAAGGGTTTTTTATGGTATTCAGTGACAAACGAAAGCGGTACATGTCGCCCATAAACACCTACGGTTCATGCACTTAGGTAACCTAAAAAAGCATTAATCATTTACTTATTATTAATGTTTTTACAATTTTTATACTGCTTTCATTCTATATTCCGCATATTGGTAGCTATAGGTAGAAAAATTTCAACATGCCTTTTCTTTTAAAACACTTCGTAATGAACTTCGTTCGAGCTTTCTATCGCATTTACTGAAATGGCTAACTTCATTTATTAGTTCCACTTATTTCCTACCTGAAGATACCTTTTGCTAAAATATTACTGGTAAAAATGATTTTTTTCATTTTAGTAACCCCAGTTGAAAATTCCCAGCGTTTAAAAAATGCAGAGCTTATTTTCCTAAAGTCCAAAGTTCCAGTTATGCAAAAAACAGCCATGTGCGTAAAAGTACCAACAGAGTTATAAGCATTTTTCTGTCGATAGTTGCACTTGGGTTTTGTTTTGTTTTTCTGGTTATTTTAAAATTGAACAATATTTATATTGTTTATTTTTTATAATTATTTTATTTTTTATAAAAAATAACTCGGTCCAAATAACACGTAGAAAACCTAAGCCATCATTAACTTAGGAAGAATAAAGTGATAACATCTTATTTTCTCTAATTATTTTACATCTTCTCTTTACCACAAATAATGGCAATATATGGGTTGTATTTAAATTGAAATATTATTAAAAAATCAATTTAATGGTAGCAAAATATAAGATTTTCCTTTACAAATGAATAAACAACGTGTGTCCTGGGTAAAAATAATAATTTGTACCTACTACAATAAACCGTTTGCAATCTCATCTCAAAATAGCCTACTGTCCCCTATAAGCTATAGCTGTACGTCTACTCTACGGCAATGAAACCTGGCGTAAGTAATTGCTGATTTGTAGTCATATGGGATGTTAGTATTCTCGGAATGACAAGGCTCTGATTGTTACTCCTATTGAACATCATGTACCTGCTACTGTACGTGTGTGCTTTATTGACAAACTTATTTTTGTTTTTGAATTTAATTAAACCAAGATGAATTATTTTATATTTATGTTTGCTTTTAAATGCAAAATATTCGATTGATACACTTAAAACGGGACCAAAGCATTGGGAGGGACAGAAAAAACATTAAAACCATAATTTCTTCTACTCCAATTTCTTCTAATATATGACAGATATAATGATACCGTAATTAAGGTTCAAATATAATAGAAACTAATACGAAAAATATTAGTAACTAGCGACTTATGCCCAATTTCACCAACGTCACCTAAGTTTAAGGGATCCCCTAAGCATGGTTAGGGGGCTGTTAGGGGGCAGTTTCTGTTTCACCGACAGTTAGGGGTCACCTAAATATTAAAAGGCCCCCTAAATTTAGGTGCTCGAAATATGGGCTTAACGACGATCGTAAAACGAAATTTAATTTAGGGCCTAGTTTAGGGGACTTTTAAGCTGGGGATCCCATACGTAGGTGGTAGCTTATGGTTTGTTGGTGAAATCGTGCATTATCTCGCTTCGCTTGGGTGTGTATCCAGTATCGTTTTAATTTTTTTTAACGAAATCCTGATTTTATTTAAATAAAAATAGCCTAAGTTACTCCTCATAATATTAGGTATCTGCCAGTGAAAGTCCCATCAAAATCATTCCAGCCGTTTCAGAGATTAACCGGAACAAACAGACAAACAAACATTTTAAAAATTGTGTTTTTTTTATAAGTACCGTATATAATTTCATATGCATTTAGTAAGAAGCTGTTACCTTTACATTACAAACAGACACTTCAATTTTATTTATCTGTATAGATTATTTTAATTTTCTTGTTAATGGCATCAAAGCGTTCCAGTTTAGCACAGATTATTTCGCCAATGTTACGTAGAATTAGTAATAATTACTACAAATACAGTGAAGGTACATTACGTTGAAATAAAATTTGAAATACGGTTAAAATATATTATTATTGGACCACCTATAGAATTTAGCAATCTCCTACCGGGCTCCGTCATTTTTTCTCTCCAGCTCCGAGCTGATCTAACTCGATTGATTATTGTATTCTCACACTCTTTCTAATCGAAAAATTGATTTTTAATACATAGTGAGTTAGTTAGTTACGAGTAAACTTAATAAAAGTATTAAAAAAACATCTAGATACAGAAAAAAAATATATATTAAACAAAACTATCTTTTTTCGCGTATTTATTTAGATTTTTGGTTCCCGACACGACGCGACGTTTCAAATGCTTTACAGCAATCATGGTGTATTTTTGAAAACTATTGTATAATTTTGTGAGTAGGTGCTGTCTGTAACAACTACATAATGACCTTTGAGACGTCTAAAACCATAGTTTCTCCCGTGAACATGATTGCTGTAAAGCATTCGAAACGTCGGGTACCAAAAATCAAAATAAATCCAAGAAAAAATCCGAAAAGATAAACTTAAAATGTCATATTCGCGTAAATCTAAAAAAAAAGTATTATAAAAAACCATACATCTTTCTATAGCCATTTTATATATGAATTTTTAATAATTAATAATAATTAAACACGTACACAATACACGAACCAAACCTGTTCAGACAGAGATTAACGTGGGTGTGTTCACCTCACCAAGTCCTGACCTGACTCGCTTAACCTTGCGTGATAATTATTCAGGTTTCAGTGTTACATGATATACATTGGCTTTAAAATATTAAATTAATATTTATCTATACTTAATATTTCAAAGGTCGAAGCCTGTTCGTATATTTGTCTAGAACTCACATTTTGTATATTTAACCGACTCCAAAAAAGACAAGTTCTTAGTTCGCGTTTACAATTTTAAACATAACAGAAGGAAGTACAAACTAATTGTAAAAAGCCAATGTCTTAAAAACAGTAATAAATACAACTAAATCAATACTGATTAACACATTGTACATATTTTATAATTTTTACCAACTGTATTTCTAGGGTATTTTACCCTAAATCTTTACAAAGTAAAATGCTAAAAACATTTTGTACTAGACAAGTAATTATTACGTTCAAAATAAGCGATGCATCGCAGAAGCGGACGTCGAAATCAATTAGCCTGACCAGAATGTTGAATGTGGACCATTAGTTTTTGCGACGTGCTCAAGCATTGATCTAGTCGTAAGTAAAAAAGGATTGCCATAAATAATTTAGAGTTTAAAATGTATGTAAAGATCGATCAGTCAATGATTTTAAGAAGTTAATCTAAAAATTGTCTATAGTATATTTTCATGTAATATATTTATGTAATTTTTTTTTGTGGGGAGACAATCGAATTGTTTTTCTATTGGATTGTGAATGGCTTTTAATTTTTTTTGTAAACATTTCAAATAAATTAAATAAAAACATTCCATATTAGGGATTGGATTGCAATATTTCCATTTTTATATAATATCGAAGACGGTGTATTGTTTTAAAAATGTATCATAGAATCTTGTCTTCACTCCGCTCGTCCCTAACGACATTTCCAATATACTTACCTAATAATATCGTATGGAGATTAGATACCTCTATACCCCCCTACGGCCCCTACGGCAAACTTGACGATCCATAAACTAGGTATATACTAAAAATTAAATAAAACAAATGTAAGAAGGCATACATTTCTCGTTGACATTATTAAGCAAGAACTAATAAGTATTTAGAAAATTTTATCTACATTTGAACAAAATCTATACAGATAAGTAAAATCTACATATGTGGATGTTTGTAGTGTCAAAATAACAGCTTTTTACTAAATGTATATGAAAGTATATACGGTATTAATAGAAATATATATTTTTTTTTAATATTGTGTCTGTTTGTTCCGGCTAATCTTCGAAACGGCTGGACCGATTTTAACGGGACTTTCACTGGTAGATAGTTGATGTTATAAGAAGTAACATAGGTTAATTTTATTAAAAAAAAAAGATTTAGGGTTCCGCTCAAAAAACTAAAACGTACCTAGGGATGCACCCGAGCGAAGCGAGGAGAAGTCGCTAGTTCATAATAAGAATGTACCTGATAACTTGCAGGTAATTGTAAAACTATATTGACTTAGTTTACAAGTCTGATTTTAATATATTCTCGGCAAAGAATAAAAGAAAACCGTATAGTTAAAAGTAGATTAGAGTAATTTGTCTTATGCGTCCGCAACTTGCCAGTCTCATGGTAAGTCAATTTGTCTCCCAGGACTAGCACAATAAAAAAAAATTGATAGACTGTGTGGACAATTACGAAGTATAAAAAAAAAAAAGAAATTCAAAAAACCATAACATAAAATAGCTACATGCTTATCTTCACGCTAAAAACTTGGCAACTAACAGGACATTACTTAGAGCATTATCCCACTTACAACGTTATTTTACACATATATTTTTTTCATATTCCTTACCTATCTTTCTAGTTTTTTACTAATTAAAAATCACAAGGAACCTAAAATTATCTTGAACTGTATTTCTTAAAAGTTTAATTAATTATTATTAACATTGCCGCTAGCTGAAGGTACTTTTGTAATATTAATTCAGGATGAGATAATGTTATTTTAAGTTCAAACTCGAATGGATAGGTGAAAGCATGAAATTGGTTAAGTTTTAGTTTTTTAAATTATTTAATACTAGCGGCTCACCCTTGCTTCGCTCGGGTTCGTCCCTGGGTACGTTTTAACGGTTAGTATGGAATAGATAGACTTTATATTTTATATACATATATACATAGGTATGATGAATTGTGGTGGGTTGTTTTATAACGTATTTTCCGAGATAATCTCAAGCGGTAAAAAGTAGCCTATGTCACTCTCCAGCCCTCTGTCACTCTGTGTCGACATGAAAGAAGGATAAACAAACAAACACACTTTCACTATTATAATACTACTAGTATGTATATAAACTAGTATGGATATTCAAATATTAATGAATTAGAATACAAATATTACTTTTTTGAATACTACAATCAAAGAATCAAAATAATTTTAACATTTTCTGTAACAGAATTTCTTAGTATCGAAAGTTACGTACGTAATGTTAAGTTAATAAATACATTAAATATTTTTGAAATAATATTTAATTATTTTTTTAATGTTAAAAATAAATATTTTCCATTCAGAATACAGTACGATGATATATCTATATATAAATTACGGCACATTATGACAACCTGAAACAATATGAAATGTTAATAGATCCTGAACAAATGTGTCATAGGGGAATCTATGTTACGGCATGTGTGTAAGTGTGGACAGTATTCAAGGGAAAGTGGCGTATAGTTTATTTTCTTAATTATATATCTATACTATAATAAAACAGTAGAGGTCGAATGTCTGTACATAGCAAAAAAAATGCTAAAAACCGTGTCAGGGGGATGTAAGAAGACAAATAGAACAAATCCAGATTTTTTTCAATTTTTTTGTTTGTCTGTTTGTCTGTTTGTACGGGCTAATCTCCGAATCTATTGGACCGATTTACATGAAATTTTGCATGGTGGTACCTTATATCCCCGGGCAACATCTTAGATACTTTTTATCCCGGTAAATTAAATAGTTCCCGTGGGATAGTTAAAAAACTATCATAACTTATACAACCTATGCACCTAATTTTGTAAAATTTAACATTCTGATACCTTATGTTGCCGGTCAAACAACAGGTTACTTTTCGTCCGGGAAAAATGAACGGTTCCCGCGGGAACTAATAGATTTCTATTAGTGTTTTTCTAGAGGCGAACCCGAGCGAAGCGAGGGCAATCCGCTAGTTTTAAAATATACAATTAAATAAGCACATCTAATCAACGCCCAGACCACTGATGAGTGGTCTGTATAAAAAAATTAAAAAAAAACACTTTTGAATCCCAACTTTTTGTCATAAACTATCTCAGAGTAAGTGAATTTCCAGCAATAATTACAGCATCTGACCCAATTCGCAAATGATCAAGACTTTTCATTTAGGTAATGTAAGAACAATCTTCATTTATACTGAAGGCACTTCTACACAAAGACCTGTTTTGCAACGAGAAGCTCTTTCGTTTCTCAGAAATATGAACTAGGTGAATAGTGAACACATAATTCACCCTTTTTTTAAGTTCTATTATCATAATAAAAAAAATATTGTTTGTATGTATGTATTTACGGCAAATTTAGTATAGTTACTTCTAATGTAAGTCGTTTTTAGTTCGTATGTTTTTATTTTATTTACTTAGGTACAGAAACAGAAAAAAAAAAGAAAAAAAATTACAACTACTTGTTAAAAGCTAAAATATTATTTTAAAGTTGTACATAATATTCAAATAAATCTAATTAAATACATGTAATTATATAAACAAATCTAACCAAAAAGTGGAAAAAGTGAATATTACAGTAAGTGCAATAATTAAAGTTAGATAAAACTATTAAAAACAAAGGAATTATATTTACATTTCATTTAAAAAAAAACAGGAAAAAAGGAAGAAGGAACAGAGAGAAATAGAGAGAATATAGGTAGAGAATAGTAATAACCAAAGTTATAAAATATGGCGGTGACATTTAATCCTAGTAAGTATTTACTACATACATAGTGCTAAATTTAAATTTTCTTTGTACCGGTAACGTCGTAGTAAATCTTTACTGGACAGCATTGCTCTTGACATATTTTACAAAATTACATTTCGGTTTAAAGATTCTTTATTTATTTCTCAAAAGAATAACATTCACTTAATGAGAAAAAATTACAAGTAGGTAGTTGAATATTATTTACATCGTGAACAACTCAATACAAAACAGAAAAAAAATGTTATAGGTATAGAAACATCAAGTAAGAGTTCATTAGGTAATAGAATTAATAGAAAAATTTTATATTTAGTCAAACAACATCATTTTTACATAATGTTGTGGGTAGAACGGTGTTACAACTAGAACATTTACGTACTTAATTGGTAAACACGAAGATATAAAGAGCTTGTTACTAGAAGAGATACGGATAGAATTTAGTAATAACAATGAGTATAATAATAAAATGTTAACTATTATATTATACTAGTAAATATACAGATTATATTTTGTTCAGTTGTATAAGTATTTCATTTTAATAACAAAAACATTTTTTGAATTTAGTTAACAAATTGAAGAAAATTTCATCGTTCTCATTCAAAAAATTATACTTTAGTATATCTACTTCCTCCTTGTTTTTTTTTATTCTCAAATATGTCGACTTTCATACTTCTTAAAAGTTTTTTACCGGTATATCCCAAAGATAGGGTTTACTGCTTTTGAAATGTTATTGGTGCGTCTATTTCTATACATATAATAAATTCTGAGTTGAATCTGTACTATAAATATTTTAGGAAAATCTTATTGAAATAGTCATTATTATCGATACAGAGGCCGAATCTATAGTTTTTAGAGTTTTGTCTGTCTGGGAACACATAACGAGAAAACCACTGGACAGATTTGTATAAAATTTGGTATGATGATAGCTAACCAGTTACCATCCGGGTCAACATATAGGACACTTTTTACTGCGGAAAATTATCTCATTTCTGAGAAATCTATATTCTATACTAAACGTCAAAACGTAACGTAAACGAGCGAGGGTGAGTCGATAGTCTACGAGTAGGTATATATATATTCAGTCGCCTTCGCTTATGGAACGTGATGGTATAATTTACTGGTTGGATAGATTAACCACTTTTGATGGTTTAGATATACATTTATACATATCTATGTATATATAGATTTAGTTTATTCTCAATCGTTGGGTCTCAACTGCAAACAATATTATTTTTAATGTCGAGTTTATTTAATATTTCTACATAACAGTTTAGTGCAAGAAGTGGTGGCCCACTGATAAAGCGCTTGCTTTGTATAAAGTAGGTTCAAACCTATGCTAAGCTCATGTCAGATTTATTTACGAATCTTAATTAAATATATGTAATTACCATTTCTTTTACTTTATTTCTTATCATCTGGTTTTTGAAAGACGAGAAAAGTTCGTCAGTATACGTTTGACCAGCGCGGCGGGAACTATGGCTTAAGCCTCCCATTGAGTAGAAGCCCATGCCCAGCAATGGGACGTTCAATGGGTAGGATTTTTTATTATACATATAGATATTACTGTTTAAGAACAAGTTCTTTCTCTAAATTTATATCTTTCGAGTATCAAGTATTCAGTTACATGTATTAGTATACCGTGTTGGATAAGTCAGTACCTATCTACTTGGAGGCCTCGTGTCAACAACATTTCACTTCGTTTGATTTGCGTCAATGAATCCCACGAATATGCCTTAAACGGAGATACAATAAAATTAGTAATACTTGTGTGTGCTAAGTACCAAGGTCTCAATCCCAGCGAGCATCGACATAACACAACCTACGCCAAATTACATTATCTACCTATGTATGTAGATCTCAAAAAACTTGTTTCAGCAATCGGCGTAAAACTGCTCTTAAAAATAAATGAAAATACATACATATTTTTATTAAGTACTAGCGATTTACGCTTACTTCGCTTGAGTGCAATAATTATATATGTGTAAGATTTGTATTTCATACTAACCGTTAAAATGTACCAAGGGACGAACCAGAGCGAAAGCAGGGTGAGTCGCTAGTTTTCTTATAAGTACCGTAATCGTATATACTTTCATATGTAGCTAGTAAAAAGCTGTTATTTTGACATTACAAACAGCAACAAATTATTTATTTGTATTATAGATGTCATATATTTAATACTAGCAGAACCCGTGGCTTCGCTCGCGCTATAACTACAAAAAAACCTAAATCGTAGGTTTCATACAAACTTTCATCTGCTATTTTACCCCCTTATGGAATGAATTTCGGAAAATGCTAAAACACTTATTTAATTAATTGTATTGAAGAGCATTTATACCAAGTTTCAAGTAATTCTGATCATAAATATTTTTTGGATTTTATTATAACATGTTTTCCCGTGGGAAAGAGATAAGTTCCCGCGGTAAAGCGTAGCCTATGTCCTATGTATTTAAGTTCTGAACATAATAATATTTACTTTTCTTTCTTATGATACACAAAAAAAACACTTTAATTTATTCCATAAGATAAAAACTGTGATATAGTATATGGCAATAATAATAATGACCTAAAATAAAACTATCTTTTCGGATTATTTCGCGGATTTATTTTGATTATTAAATCCTGACGTTGCACGCCACACGGGAGAGACCGTGACCATGATTGCTGTAAAGCATTCGAAACGTCGGGAACAATAAAATCAAAATGAATCCGCGAAAAAATCCGAAAAGATAGTTTTATATAAAATCTATACTATAATAAAACAGTAGAGGTCGAATATCTGTACATAGCAAAAAAAATGCTAAAAACCGAGTCAGAGGGATGTAAGAAGACAAATAGAACAAATCCAGATTTTTTCAAATTTTTTGTTTGTCTGTCTGTGTGTCTGTTTGTACGGGCTAATCTCCGAATCTATTGGACCGATTTCAATAAAATTTTGTATGGTGGAACCTTATATCCCCGGGCAACATCTTAGATACTTTTTATCCCGGAAAATTAAATAGTTCCCGTGGGATAGTTAAAAAACTATAATAACTTATAAAACTTATGCGCCTAATTTAGTAAAATTTAACATTCTGATACCTTATATTGCCGGTCAAACAACAGGTTACTTTTCATCCGGGAAAAATGAACCGTTCCCGTGGGAACTAATAGATCTCTAATAGTGTTTTTCTAGAGGCGAACCCGAGCGAAGCGAGGGTGAGCCGCTAGTCTCAAATATTCGCGTAAATCTAAAAAAGTAATACGTAAGTTCACATAGTTTCGAAACGCGTAATGTTTGTATCCACGCATGTACAGCAGTTAGCAAGGTCTGCGAGCCGGTCCTTATGTAATACGCCTACTGTGTAAGGCGTGTTACTTTTGCTTTCAATCGAGTTCATTCACAAAAAGTGGCGCCGCATCTTATGTACGCTTAAGTGTATAAAGTTGTAAACATACGAGTGTAAAATCTAAATTATCTGAACATAATCTTTATAGTTTATATATATATATATATAATAATAGTCCTGTATGTGTGTATGTCACTGAATTCTTCTTAAACGGCTGGATCGATTTTGATAATTTTTTTAAATTGAAGTTTGAGTGGGTTCCTGGATGGTTTAGATTCACAACTGGGACCCGTAGGTGATGCTGCAGTCGGGTTCTCGGATATTTGTGAAGACCATCTTTTGGCAAGACAACCTCTGTTGGATCCGCTAGTATCAAATAAATTTATATTGACAAAACTTTTAGAGAGTAGGTATATGAAACAATAGATTGTGACCTGAGCTCTGTTTATAGAAGCAGTTGATTCGAAAACTAACTTAAAACTCCAAATACACCGTAAATTTGATTGAACCCAACATTAATATCCAGATTAAACGAGCCATAATTTATAAATTATACACAAAAGCACGTACAATATACCAGCCCACAACATTTTTTTTTATTATCAAAAGTTAAAACATTTAGTATTTACTCCAAACGGGAATCGAACTAACGGCAGCTATTTTCCATTGAGTATTACTATTCATTACGCCAGATAACCGTCGGCAGTTTAAGTATTTTGTACTGCGCAGTACAAATTAGATTTAAATTAAATAAATATCCTATCCACTAAAGAAATTGTACCTACTTATAGCCGTAACTTACATCGTAAACAAGTCAACTTGACAATTAACTAAAAATACTAAATAAATACATTAATTAGTCGTGCACCGTTTTAACAGGCGAGTACAGGTTGTTACGTAAGTCTGGTTTATGTTTTTGTCTTCACATGTAATCCCATAACCGGTGTTAAAGTTGTATAGAAAGACATGTTACAGGTACAAACAAAAAGATCGACTCAGTTATACAAACCCGTATAACAGACTGTCTTCATTAACAAGTTCTTAGTTCAACTGCTTTTTTACTTAACTGTTTGTTTATGGCAATTTATACCGTTCATTGTTTGCAACTTAGTTTAATAAAGTAATTACACCTTGGGCGAAGGACTTCAGTATACATGAATATTTAACATAAGAAATGAATTATATTTTTTTTTTATAAAATTTTATGTTATATTAAATTCGTATCACCTTTCTATACATATATACTGTAACATTCAGTTATTTTATGTGCCAGTTTGTAGATTTTGACAATAGATTTTTGATATGTCAAGTGGACAGTCGGTGATTCGCATTATTAAATTAGGAATATAAAAAATATAAATGTAAAATGAGTATACAGAAATATTTGTCTTTCTGAAGAATCCTTCTGAGCTGTTTTATATACTTATATTTATATATTATAAAGAGTTAAAGTTTGTAAGTTTGTATGTAAGGGATAATCTGCGACACTACTGATTCGATTCTAACAATTCTTATAGGTGTACTAATAGGAAGCTACATTACTGCCGAATGCTATAGGTACCTATAGGTATTTTTTTAAAACGATAAAAAGAAAAGTTCGCTGTCAGAAATCATAATACCTAAATGGTTTGAAATAAAGCAATATAAAATGTATGACAAAAAGACACATAGGGACGCACCCGAGCTAAGTGAGAATAAATCGCTAGTATATTATAAAAGGTAGCGGTAGGTAGCAGGTTCGATTGCTACATAAGACGAATATTTATATTTGTTAGGAACACAAAATTATAGAAAAAAAAACTATAGCTTGAAAATGTAAAATAATTCATGTTTTTTCTTTAGAAAATATCAATGAAAGGGTTTCCAATTGTAACCAAGTAAGAGAATTGCAACCAAATGGCTCAATAGTCCGTACAAATGAGCCGAATATAGCTTCTGTACCATATTATCGTAGTATGTAGGTATACAAGGTGTTAAAATATAACTAAACAAAACCATACACTAAATGTACTTCATTTAGGACAAATGAGATCATGTCGCCAAAACAACACGGGAAGAACAAACTAACGATCTTTATTACATTTTGCAAGTAAATTAACTTATTCACACATTTGTCGAGTCAATGACATCATAGTTTTAACAAACTCAAACTTTGAATTAACATTTCAAATTTACTAAGAGTCAATATTGTGCGTTCGCGCGAGTATTACTATGTGTAAAGCCCAATATATAGATTTCTAATAATACCTATACATAGTTTACTAGCTTTTACACGCAACTCTACTTACTTCTAAGGGGTACGCCCCTCGTGTATGATAGCGTTTAGTTTTTAGGGTTCTGTACCCGAAGTGCCAACGGAAACCTATTAATAAGCCTCCTCTGTCCGTCCATCTATCAGAGGGTGTATCTCATGAACCGTAATAGGTAGAGAATTGATTTTTCTTTAAAGTTCGTAATCGATCATCGAACTTAATTATTAATATACTACATACATACATAGAATAAGTCATATTAATAAAAAATACATGTACGATACTACGTAACCCTTCGTGTGCGAATTCTATTCGCACTTGACCGATTTTATTCTTATTGATGAGGCCATATAATGATAGCTGCAAATGTGAATAAAAATGTAAGAACAAAAAATTAAATGACATTCCAACGTTCTAGGTAACTGATGCAGCCATATTTTGTTTATCTGTCCTTGTGATATAATGTTTCTTAAGAGAGTTATGTACATACATACATATAAAGTAAAAAAATAGTTCGCTTTTAAGGATAATTTAAAATATTGATTAAAAGCAAGATTAAAAGCAGATTGCATCAGGAGGAAGGATATATGTAAGTTACCTTCTACCCTATCCCGCTTACCATGCGATCGAACGCACGGGCAAAAATTAGTATTTTATACATCAGCACAGATTACTCGAAGTCATGTTAGTTTGTGTAGTGGAAATTGAAGCAAAGAACCCAGATGAAGGCATCGATCAATTCCTGAAGACCGCTCGGCAAACATGAATCAGAATTATGACTACCTATTGAAGAGGAGAAAATTGTATACTGAGAACGATTTAATCTAACCTTAATTTCGACAAGAGCTGTATGTTACCGTGGCAAACTTTGTACAATAGAAACTTTGGGTATCCTATCCCGGTTATTTGTTTTTTTTTTAATTAATTAATTCAATGCTCTAATTAGAATTAAATTGGACGAAATTTAATAAGAATACTATAATTAATAAACCGTTATTAAGTATATTATTAAATTGGCTACGACACAGTTCTAACTAATGAAGTCACTATCGAACATAATTTTATAAATTGTAATCTTTAAAACGTGTTCAATAAAGATTTTTATTTATTTATTTATTTATTGGCTGGCCAGCTTTGGATAAAATTTAGCACAATAGTTTAGTGTTTAGCTTTTTGTTTTTCTCATTTTCATTGTGGTCTGCTTTAAATTTGTATTGTTTAATTTGTGAAAACTTCATTGGTTTATGTGTTATCTATTAATATTAATTATTTATGTAATATCGTATTGTTTGTTTCCCTAAAATAAATAAATAAATAAAATAAAATAAAACAATATAACTCCCATGTAAAAACAGAGCCAAACAAAATGTATTATTTCAATAAAATGGAAGTGTACACTGTAGGTCCTTTCGCGTCGCTTATTGCTGCGAATTTTTGATTAACTTGTAATATCACGGTCCGCCTAGTTTCAGTTACCTTTGCCAGACAACTCAAATAAGTTTTTAATAGAGGCACTAAAAAAAAAACAAAACAACGCCTATTTGCAATTTAGTTAGAATTCAAACACCAAAGTTTAAAAACAAAAACAAAAAATCTTCATACAAGATATAAAAAGTATCAGATATTTTTAACAAGGGACAATATTATTAAAAATCTGCGTTTACAATGTTCAATCGAGTAAAGTAGACTAAGTCGATTAAGCTCAAGTACACAAAGTGATCTTGTGGCAAGTGGTCAGGAAGAGCAAGCAAAACGATCGCACGAGCAAATCAAATTATGCACACATTTGCGTGTTAAGTCAATGACATCATTACAGTCTATCGGTATAAGTTCACTCCTTACTCTACCTAACGAATCGATGTGACATATTATTAGAACATAAATCAAAATGTCGGTTATAATTATCAGTATATTTGCGTTGCTCATACTATTCTTATCTCGGTTTAATAAAGAGGAATGGATGTGCCAACCAAAAAAAAATTATTACATAATATAATGTTGCATTTTTTTGCTTATAGCTTACTAGCGACTCACCCTCGCACCGCTCGGGTTCGTACCTACTTACGTTTTAACGTTTAGTATACATTTCTCAAAAATGAGATATTTTCCCGCAGTAAAAAGTATCCTATATGTTAACCCGGGTAACCAGCTATCATCATACCAAAAATCAAAATCCCTCTAGTGGTTTTCCGTGATGCGATCACAGACAGACAGAAATTATTCTAAAAACTACAGATTGGGCCTCTGTTTCGATAATAATATCTATTTCAATAAGATTTCCAAAAAATATTTAATATACAGATTCGGCTTAGTTACAGTTTTATTATATGTAAAGATTATAAGACTTTTTTATTGAGAACCTTTAAAATTTTGTTGATAAACTATTGTTTATATATCAACAAGATTTGTACAAGACAATTGAAGGTTAGATACGCTACATTATACTCGGGGAGAAACTAAGGGTTCCCACGGGATGGATGATAGAAAGACATTTATTGACATAAAATGAAAAAAAAACCGACTACGTAAAAAGCTAATTAAAAAGAAGAGAACAAGTTGACGAAGGAACATAGTATTATGCAGTCGGAGACATTATAATGTATAGGTATCTTTGACTGCATAATACTATATTCCTTCGACAATTTATTCTCTTCTTTTTAGTTCGCTTTTTACGCAGTCAGATTTTTTTTATTTTTGTTAAATTTTAATTTACAGATTTTTAGTTTTGCTCAGTTAGACATTTTTAGTTTTATTAGGCAATTTCTTATCTTAAATTAAGTCGTTTAGTAATTACGAGGAAACATAGGATACCCCTCTATCCATAACCCTCCTGAGCTTCGCAGCCGTCGGGTAATAAGGAAACGACGATAATTATACATGACATAAAACAAAAGGATATACAAATAACAATTAACCTATTTAACATACAGTATAATGACTTTTCGATAACAATTAAATACAATTGTCGGTTAGATATATCTTATTTCCATTTAGGAAGACAAGTATGGACCGAACCTAACATGAAAGGGGTTATTTGTGACGGTGAGGCCCTCCCAGATGTTTTCTTAGAAGCGTGAATCATTAGCTCGCTAAGCTTGGCTTATTGGTATGATAAGTATTCAGATAAAACGTATCGAGCAAAGCTATTATACATTCTATGAGTGGTCATTGTGGCAAGCCTAGGATTTTTTATGAATTAAATAATAGAATATCTTGACGATATATCACATATGAGGTCATCTATCTCGTTATCTAGTGCACTTTTCCACTGCAAATCAATATCTTAAAGTTTGATAAAAATATTTAGAAAGTTAAAACTTCACTTGGTTGAATAACGCATTTTAAGTTAATTTTACAATTATTTAAAAAGTTTAAAATTATTCTTTAACGTATTGGTAACTATTCGGTTCTAAGTAAATTTAATGTTAAAAAATAGGTCCGCGTTGAATAATGAGGTTTTATTAAAAAACAAAGAAAAAATAGTTTAATAAAGATCAAAGGATGGTATTATATGCTTTAAAAAATTCTCTAAGTTGACGAAAACGAAAAAATGCGCTGGTAAATCAAATTCGCGTAATTTTACTGATTAGCGGTTAAAGTCACCGAAATATATTTGAACGAATTCAGGATGAATTGCACAATTATTATTGTATCTTTATTTTACACGTTTTTATAAAGTAAGCTGTTTCAACAATTTGCGGATTAACGACGACTATTATTATCTATGCAAGGAAACAAAAATAAGCCGAAGAATAGCCCGAATTAGCTATGCCCAATTTATTTGTATGAGATGAGACATCTGTACTAGAGTATACTTTTATGTAATTTATGGTTGAACTTTTCAACATTATTTAGGAAAGCCATTTCTAAACATTATATGTTATATTAAAGCAACTATGAAAGAATAAGAAAAATAAGTAGAAAACCTATTTGATTGATCAATTTTCATTACATCTGAATACAAGCGGAAATTAAATTTTATACTTGTTATTGACAGAGGCACATTCCTGAAACTCTCTGAAACGGAAATCAATCCTTCATGAAAACAAATAAGTTTGTCATATTTATGCTAATTTAGCTAAATATATTATTATTTATTGAAGTAGCAAAGGTAAGCGCAGCGAGATCATAAATAGAATGTAGATCAAGTGTGAGTGTGAGTTTGTGAGGTTGTAGGGGGTAATCTCTGGATCTACCGGACCGATTTAGAAGAAATTTGGTAAGAAGATAGTATGAGACCTTGGGAAGGACATAGGATACTTTTTATCCCAGAAATCATCTCTTGAAGGGGTGAAACTTGGGATGAAAGTTTGTATTGGGAATCAAGCCAGCCAGATCAAGCCAGGGAATCGCTAGTATCTATATAATTTCATACTTTTAACAAATATTCATATTAATAGTAGTTTTAAAAAGAAGCAATAAAGTACCAACAATATTGTCATATTACAAACAAGTAAGCCAAGTAGGCGTACATTCGAAAATAATTTATGATAGCACGCTTAATTACCCCCTTTAATGATGAAGTGTTTTCGACGTTACACGGCATTCATTAATTGAAAATTTAATATATTTCGAAAACTCTCAAAGTGACTCGCACGACACCATCTTCAATTATATTATATGTTTAACATGGGACAATGTTATAAGCTTTGTTAATTAATGTTGCAACATTATACACAAACGTGTGATATTATTTAAGGCTAACATTTCTATACAGCTCCGCTCTGGTAGTTTATTTATCTATCTATACATATAATAAAATTGTAACTAAGCCGAATCTGTACATTAAATATTTTTTGGAAAATCTTAGAAATAAACACTTTTATCGATACATAGGCCGAATGTATAGTTTTAAGAATTTTTGTCTGTGTGTCTGTTACCGCATCACAGAAAAACCACTGGAGGGATTTTGATGAAAGTTGGTATGGCGATAGCTGGTTATCCGGGTCAACATATAGGATACTTTTTACCGCGGGAAAATGTCTCATTTCTGAGAAAAAATACAAAACTACAATGTAAGTGTATACTAATATATAGAACCTAAGAATTTGGTTTTTGGTCATCTGAACGCGGGCGGAGCCGCGGGCAATACTAATAATACATAACATACGTAATAGAATAAACGTATAGTATATATAACTAACGATTAACCCTCTCTTCTCTCGGGTATATCCTTAGGTACGTTATAATTGTATTTAGTGGAACCTTAATTCTTTCTCTAAAATAAAAGTTGTCTAATTACTATTCGTAACATTAGCTGTGAAAGTACCATCAAAATCATTTCAGCCGTTTTAGAGATTAGCCGTAACAAATAGTCAGACAAAAATAAAAAAAATAGTATTCGTATAAGTACCGTATATAATTTCATATGCATTTAGTAAAAAGTTGTTAATTTGACATTACAAACAGACACTTCAATTTTATTTATCTGTATAGATTGCTCAGCGACGCACTTAGGAGCGTCTAAGCTTCATATCATGTGTTATTTATATTTTTCATCCCTAGACATATTGCCTAAAACTTTGAATAAGAACAGTCGTCCCTTTTAATCTGAAGAAAAATTATAATTTCCAAATTGGGTCACTGTAACTTTAAAAATAAGGGATACAAACTTACAACCCCTTTCTAATCCCTGTATATCCAAAAATCATTTTAAGGTACATCCTTCCAATGAGGAATCTATCTAACTTTGTAGTTTAAGTCAGTAAGTGGTATTTCTCTTTTACATATATTACTGGTAGAGGCCATCTTACGTACATTTTGTTTTAAAAAATATTTCTAGACAGAAACAATATTAATAACAGGTAAAACAAAGATCTTTTATTTGGGCGTTTTAATTAGGGCTATAGCAACTCCTGTAACAATGATTTTCATTTGAAATTCTATGACAAGGTATTCTCTCCAGTCCATTATTACCATAGACACAGGCGCTGCGCAAATGATATCGCGGGATTATGCCCAAGCTTAATTCATCCTTTGTTTACCGTTTGCGCTTTAAATTTATGTTGACACTATGATCTTATTTCTAAATAGTTTTTATGTACATCTCTTATTAATAAAAAACCTATAAATAATAATAAATGTGTGTGTGAATGCATTCATAACAAATTGTTAGTTTAACTTGTAAATATGTAAGCGATTTTATCCGCCAACCCGCACTTGGCCAGCGTGGTGGACTATGGCCTGATCCCCCTCGTACTGAAGTGAGGCCCGTGCCCAGCAGTGGGACGTTAAAAAGGGTAGAATATAAGACAATTTGGGAAATCGATTTTAATCATCTCTTGATTGTCTTATCGATTCGTAAGTATATGAAATTCTTTGGCAATACAAATTTTTGATATCATCGAGCTGATGAGGAGCCAGGGTATGGATAATGGAACTCTCGGCATCTAGTAAAACCTTTGAGTTTCTCATTTGATTCATTTTAGAGACCCATACATTACAGTTGATCAAAGCCGCTTTTGTTTATATGTTTTAAAATTATTGTACAAGTAAATTATAACATAGCTAAATAAATTGGATGGTATGATCCAAACATGCATATACGTATGTATATAGGTGCGAGCATAGCCACGTGCAGTAGTTAGTAAGTAATAAACAAACAAAAATGCTACATTCCTCTGAGTGTTGCCACTGTTTCATGTAAGGAATCGTCTGAGTGCCATTGCAATTCGGTGGCAAAGGATATCGCCCCCCAGTCCCACCCATATTATCTTAAAATAAACGAAAAGAGTAGAACGCAGTAATATATCACTAGACTCTAAATCCGTCTCGACGGACTGACAGTCACGTCAGTGATCCGATAAGGGTGCCGTTTTTTCATCAATTGTACGAAAATAAAAAATGCAATTAAAAATCCATATAGTTAATTGGTAAGTACTTACGAAAACGCAAAGCAACTTTTTAAGCAATTCAAGTTAGTTCTTATTATTAAAAATTATATTTTTAACCAACTTCCAAAAAGGAGGTAGTTCTATATAGATGTCTGTCTGTATATATTTTTTTTAATTTTTAGTGTCTGTAAGCTGATTTTTTTCAGTTTTAGAAATTTGCCTATATCACAAGCTTCGTACGAATTACTTAAATTATTGATGGACTTATTAATTTCAAGAGTTACATACTACTTATCTATAAAATGAAGTTATAAGATACACTATGTTTACGCTAAAACAGCAACATTCTTAGATATTATGCTTGTTTTGATGAAATACAGCTTTGATAAGTTTATAATTAAGTCGCAGCATTTAATAGTTATATTCTTTAACTAAACTAGAGGCAAATATATACAATATATGTATACATAAAATATGTTTATTCTTCACAGTAAATACTTTGGAGCCCCTAGCGGTCGCGGTTCGAGTCCCGCTAGGGACATTTATTTATGTTATGAGCACGAATGTTTGTACTCCAGTCATAGATGTTTATATTTATAATATGTATGTATTTAAATTTTAAAGTTATATATGTGTAGTGTATCAACTATCTGGTATCCAAAACATAAGCTTCGTAGGTTACCATCGAACTAGAAGGTGCTGTGCGTTAATGTCCCAACATATTTATTTATTTTAACTGGTACATACATTAGACACATCATATTACATATTATGATCATTTCAGTCAGCCCAAGATCTATTTAAAAACTTACAACTTACATCAATTTAATACTTCATCCAATTGACATCTAGCTTAATATAAAAGAGCAAAATCAAACACAAAAAAGTATAAAATGGAGCAACTAATACAAGTGAAAGCACATGCTTTCAACATCTTTATATCATAATACTTTCTTAGATTTACGCGAATCTTTGACATTTTTAAATAAAACTATCTTTTCGGATTATTTCGCGGATTTATTTTGATTTTTGGTTATTATCCTTAATTAATTAAAATTTTAAGCTTAAAATTATTATCCTTAATTAATTTTAACTTTTTTAAATTACACATAGAACAATTATGTGTCTTAAATAATTAATACTATATTTTACATTTTTCTTTATGGTTATAAATATAATAATGGCAACACTAAATATAGATTACTAATTAATATTTTTAAAATTGTAATAATTATAAAAATAATAGCAAAAATTTAATAAATAATATTCCATATTCAATTATAATTAAAATTATAAAAATGTTTAAAGTTAAAAAATATTGTACTGTAATTGGTGCAATTTTCATTTTGTTAATTGTGGGTAGACTGTCTGTAACAACTATACCTTCAAGACATGTAACACCTCAGTCTCTCCCGTGACCATGGATGCTGTAAAGCATTCGAAACGTTGGGAACCAAAAATCAAAATAAATCCGCGAAATAATCCGGAAAGATGGTTTTATTTAAAAATCTTTATATCATTTGATTAGAGATTTAGCTATAAGTCACACTTACTTGCCAGATAAGACCAGTGATAAGCTGTCCACCTTAGTGACCTTCTCGTGCGCATACAGCTCGTGACACTTCAAATGACGTACGTTGCGCATGCACATTAACACACGGCGGAATTGCCGTCTGGAGACCCGCAGTGGTTTGAACAGGGCTAAGTACACCTGGAAAGAAGTAAAATAAATATTACAATTTGTTTTTACAAAACTTTTTGGTAACAGGACATAATAATCTGTATTATTTTTGTATAGGCGGATTCCTGTGTTAATTTTTGTTGCAACTGACTAATATTCTAAGTGAACCAATGATGCTTTGGAGCAAAAATTTTCTTTGTTATCCTAGAGGCTAGAATCCTCTAAACTACCTTTAGACAAAATATCATCAATATGGTCCTCCAATGGTGCAGTATTTAAGAAAGACTGAAAAACAATCGTAGGTGTTATAAGGAAAAGAATAAGTTATATTTTCTTACATTTATGCAAATATTTGACATTTTAAATAAAATAACCAATAATAATCATAATAAATCCGCGATGAAATCCAGTTAGATAGTTTTATTTAAAACGTAAAATATTGGTGTAAATCTAAAAAAGAATACATAGGTATTGAGAAAAATAGATAAAAATAATATACATTATTAGAATTATAGTAGAATATTGAATAAAGGGCACAGAGGAAGAAGGAGCGTTTTCCTTCCTTACTAGCGAAAGCAATATGACATAATTTGTATGAAGCTTATGTCAAATTTCCATCAGTGGAAAACTATAGAAAGATAGGTCAGAACCACTGAGAGTCAAATATAAATCCGTAATTCGTTTACTTTCACGAGAACCGAACACTTAAAAGGTGTTAAACAAAAACAAGTAAATTCAGTATCTAATAATTAATAAACCAACTAACATTATTATAGTATATAGCATTATTTTCAAAATAAACGACAAAAATTTTATTTATTCAGAGCTAAATATACGGGTATGATGCAAATGTAAACTGTTGTTGATACACTACAATTGTCTTTGAAAACAAGAAATATTTATTCAACCGACGATCCATGCTTATAATAGGCAATGCGGCGAACAGAGATTGCTTCCAACTTATTCTGTTCATTTTTTGTTGACAGAACAATTTTACTTAAAATGAATATAAAAATCGGGAGGCAAATATGTTAAGGCTGTGGATTAACAGCTCATTCGTGACCATAACGAAACTTGAATACGTCATAAAATCAGACTCAAATCTGTTACGAAGTGCAGTATCGTGCATTCGTACCTAAGTAGAACGTTTTTGAACATTTTCTTGTAGATATACTCGTACCTTCTAATATTTTACTACAAATGGTAGGTAAATGAGTGTATTCTTAATACTCAAAACAAAACGAAATGGGTTTAAACCAGAATTTTCAACTAAAGAAATACGAGTATATGTAAAACTAGATTTAAACAATTTATTAGCGATTATACATTGTTTAACTCTCAAAAATAGTACTAATTCAATTCTCTGAGAAGAGTACAAAAGCACAGTATAATAACTGTGAAATTATACATGTCAGTGGCTCAGTGGTAACGAGTTGCTCGGGAAACCTTGTGAAGTGGGTTCAAAACCGGGCCTGGCACTTCTGATATTTCCAACATGATTACCACTTGTCTTACGGTGAAGGAAAACATCGTGAGTAAACCTGCATGTCTGAGAGAACCTAGCTAGATCTTAAAAGAGCGGTGAAATCCGCCAACCCGCACTTGGCCAGCGTGGTGGACTATAGCCTGAACCCCCTCGTATGAAGGGAGGCACGTGCCCACAGTGGGACGTTAAAAAAGGCTGTATGCGTATACACTATACATATCATTTACAAGGTACAATCAAACACACAATGTTATTCTTATGTGATATAAATAATTTTCATTATGAAATGGACTAAAGTGAAATTCCACCTTCAGTTTCCAGCCAAGAAAGTACATAATAACCACTAAATCAAAACCTTAAGCAGTCAGAATCTGAAAAACAAGTGCGCACCTACTTTATTTCTTGCAGTGAGAAACATTTCTTCAAAGTAATTTCATAATTGCTAACACAAAACAAATAGGTCACATTTGTTTGTAAAGGGTACACCTTGGAATCTTAAATGAACGAATGAATGGCATTAGCACCGAGGTTTAAACGATAACGATACCTCGTATGTATATTCATCAGACTAATTCTGAATAATCATTGTTCGACATGCTTTTAGGGTTTGATATAAGCGATTAAAGCTATTGTATGATGTTATCAAAACTAGCAAGCTTTGATAACACTATACAATAGTTTTTCTTATAATTAAATTGGAACAAAAAACTTTGATAACGTAAATAACCTCATATAAATTAAGTTTTCAAAGAATACATAAATCTATACTAATATTATAAAGCTGAAGAGTTTGTTTGTTTGTTTGTTTGTTTGTTTGTTTGTTTGTTTGTTTGTTTGTTTGTTTGTTTGTTTGTTTGTTTGTTTGTTTGTTTGTTTGTTTGTTTGTTTGTTTATTTGTTTGGTTGAACAAGCTTATCTCAGGAATTACTAATCCGATTTGAAAAATTCTTTTTGCATTAGATAGCCCGTTAACTAAGGAAGGCTATAGATTATATATTATCCCAGAAAAATGTACGGTTCCTGTGGGATAGATTTGTTTTTGTCTAGGGACGAACCCAAAGCGAAGCGAGGGTGAGTCGCTAGTTAAACATATAAGTGTTGTGCTAAATAAAAAGAGTATGTAGGGAATACAGTAAATAGTAACGGGACGAAAATGCCGATTAGCACTCCATCTTGTCCTGTCACGTAATGTGTAATAATATAGCGAACTTAGAATTTATATATATATATATATATATATATATATATATATATATATATATATATATTTATATATATATATATATATATGTATATATATATATATATATTATATATATATATATATATATATATATATATATATATATATATATATATATATATATGTAAAAATGTCTGTGGTTTGGTAGGTATCATGTACGGCTGAAAATCCAGATATCCTGGGTTCGAGTCCCGGTTTGGCGAAGTTTATTTTTTCTGTAAATAAATTTTCAGTAACAACCTGATTCCTCACCGTCCGTGTCTAATTGACGTCCCAACGGAGTATAAAAGTGTCGGGAACAGAGCGAGCACTCGAATATATGACAAACAAACATTATATATGTATATTTGTATTCGAATTTATAATGTGCTAGTGATCTGCACTCGCTTCGCTCATCCGATAGCTCTATGTCAAGCGTTTTTCATTAACTATTTGCTACGGACATCTATTCAACTGGAAACACTCAGCAAATTAGGATGCTGGACGAGCAACAGATCGTTGCGACTTTATGTTTACATATACTTTATTGGCCAGCGAGTGTCTAGTGGTCTTTCTGGGGTATATTAATCTGAAAAAGTTACTTGAGACGCACCTAAGCGAAGCGACTCTATAGTAAAAACCAATATAAAGTAATTGTACGGTTTGTAATCTCTTTAACTACTGATCCGATTCTGAACATCGATTTGCGCTGCCTAAACGGTTTGAAACAAAGCAATGAAATATATGGAAATCATTCGGATGTTTTTTTTTATCAAAACACAAAAATTAGCGCCTAGGATACGCTCTTTTGTTTTTTTTATAATATCTATGTACCCCAAGACACTCACGTATGAATCATCAAAATTGGTTAAGCCGTTTAGTCATTACGAGTAAATATAGGATCGAACATACACACATACATACATACACACAGGTCAAACACATAACCCTCCTTTGGGCTTCGCCGCAGTCGGGTAAAAAGAGACGGACCCAGACGAATCGGATTTAGGGACGCACCCGAGCAAAGCGAGGTATGTGCCTTTTTTTTTTTTTTTTTAACGTTGGGAAATGCATTTACGCACGAAGTGTAGGACTCACCGGCGAAGCCAGTACTACCCACTAAAACCCAACAAGACCTTCCCCCGTCTTAATGGGGCGTCGCAGGATCGCTTACGCATTCAACTACGACGCCCCGACGGCAGGTCTGCCGAAGCAGACCACAACAACCATGGGGTTGCTCCACAGTCCAGTCTGCTATCAGAGAAGTACCAGGAGCAACCCGCATGGTACACCGCCCTCCGAAGAGAGCCGCCTCCCACCGCCCACCGAAGCGGGCCACCTCCCTGTGCGTTTCTTGGCTTCGCGCCCGGCTGTATTGCCAGGCACTACTGAGCCCCCCCACCACGACAAGGTGAACGCACGTTGGGGGGGAGGTATGTGCCCTAGTATAAGATATATGTATAAGAAACTATAATAGTGCACAATAATAAATACACGTTGAAACCATGAATCGCGTTAGTAAGTCAAGACGGTAATGAATGCACATTCATCGTACTCGCGCTGTATAATCAGCAACTGATTGCCTTTTATTCAAGGAAGGTCGTAGGGCGTGTTGCAAATTTATAATTTACCTTTTGAAGTCTTATGTTATTTATTCTTTAATAAAAATTCTATACTACAAAAATACAGTTTGATAAGAAATTCTCAATTCCATAAAATTATGTAAAGTTTGGTAATTTGTTTATGTTCTATTTATGGCTTTTAATAAATTGCGTTGAGCACAGTAATTTTTTCCACCACGTAATATATAAAAAAAAACATGGCGAAAATACTTATTTCTGTAAGAATATATAGACTACAAGTAGAACGGTAGCTATTATTTAAGTAAACATACAATAAAAAAAAAAAACAAAAAAAATGTGTGTGTGTACTTATGTAGTAGGAAGTTATACATCTTTGGCGTATTAAAGAACAAAAATAGCTAAATAAAATCCCATAATATGTCACATTTCTCTTGTAAAAGGAATGCAGCTAACTTCATTATGTCGCTTTTTAGCTGTCGGTGTGCACGCGCATCGTAAACTTTTTACTCTCATATTTTTTTCCAAACGTACCAAAAGAAGTATAACTTCAAAAATATATATATTTTGTACTAAATTAAACCAATTCGTTTTAATTAATAATAACAAAATTCTCACGTTCAACTCGGCTAAATATTAATTGGCAACAAAATAACGTGACCTTTACCGTTGACATTATATTTTTAATAATCATTACCGGCCAGCCTAAAAAAAGTCTACCTTTTAAGCAAAACTTTTGAAGTAAAACGCTATGAGCATTTATCGCGCCTCGTCTAAAGTGGCGGCGACAACATTGCAATTTTATATTCAAACAATGGATCACTTTTTTTGAAGAGTTAGCCATATTGTTCTTTGTTCCGTTCAGATTTATGGTGCGCTCGATACCGATATTTATATTTAAAACTATACGATGTCTTTTACCGCGTTCTAGTTTAGACGGTATGAGAAGGACGCAAATACTCATTCCGGGAATGGTTCTGTTTGTTCGAACCTACAAAAATACGCTTGCGTCTGCTCGACATATTTTTGGCTTAGATATTTTTTATTACATTTCATAGTTTTCATGTCTGATTGCATTTTCCAATCATTGGTTCGTAAATAGCAATTTGAATAGGCACTTAAATTATGATTAAACATACAACAAGTAATAATTATTTATACAAAATAATATAATATTACTCGTAGATCACAATAATAACACAAATTGAAAATTTTCTAATTGTTTAACCCAATTAAAATTAATTATTTAAAAATGTTATATTGTAGGTTTACAATATTACATTTTCTTAATAATTTATTGCCATTTCTTTTTTCTTCCACAATCTATACATATTATTAAATTTCCGAGTCAAATCTGTACATTAAATATTTTTTGAAAAATCTTATTGTAATAGTCATTATTATCGACACAGAGGCCGAATATTGTTTTTTAGAATTTTTGTCTGTCTGTCTGGGGACGTATCAAAGAGAAAACCACTGGACAGATTTTGATGAAATTTGGTATGATAATAGCTTTGGTATAATCCTCTGATATTTTCATGTGCGAATCATTTCCAACATGATTACCACTTGTCTTAATGGCGAAAAACGTCGTGAGGAAACCTGCATGTCTGAGAGAACCTAGTAAGTTTTCAAAAGACATGTGGCTGAATACAATATTCCCATAAATCTAAGAAAGTAATAATTGTGATTTGTATGGAAATGAGATAGCTGAAACGATTTATCTATCTATATATATTAATCACTCGGCAGAGCTTGAACCGATATGAGTACTGTTATTTTTAACACATTCAATTCTTTGCATCGTGGGTAAAACAAAACTGTAAATCATGAAATAAGTACGTGTACAATTTGCACACGTATGTATACAGTTATCAGTACACACATTGAATTGTAGGTACTTTTTCATACTATAGCATTACACGCCTCACTCTCGACCATCTGTTGTCGCGTATTGTTTACAAAGTTAGTAGATACCTACTAGATTGATTGCTAGACAATAAACATTAATTAAATTTTATTATATATGCATATAAGGTCAAATTATTATACCTCCTGTTAATTTGATTATTATTATAAATACGAAAGTGTGTATGTTTGTTACTCGTTCAAGCTAAAACGAATGGAGAGATTATTGCACAGATAAATTTTAAATACAAGTATTTTACGATATTTTTCACAGATTTATTTTGATTTTTGGTTCCCGACGTTTCGAAAGCTTTACAGCCAACATGGTCACGGGAGAGATTAAGGTCGTTGAGACTAAGACGTCTCACAGGTCATTATATAGTTGTTAATGTAAATCCGTAAAAAAATCCAAAAAATAATTCGTTGCGGAGGACGAACACCGACATTGTATATGTTAAGGTATTAATTTTAACTCATTGAGTAGTGTATTTATTGCGATTGTAAGTATTGAAATAAATATAGGGGATTTTGTATGGAAATCATTCAGTCCTCGGATAGCTCTTAATAAGGAAACAAAAAGAAAATAAAAGAAGAAGTCAGCAAATTGGTACCAAATAAATACAGTCCATCACAGTTATATTTAAAATGCCAAGTATTCGCGTAAATATAAAAAAAGTATTATGTGACACAGATAAACTATAACGTGGAATAACATATAGACTGTTGTTAGGCACCTAGGACGCACCCGAGTGAGTATAAGCCTCTAGTAATCTAAAAAAATATATAATATAAAAACTCCAGTAAATAAGCCAATCCAGATAGAGCAACTCATTTTTAAATCTTGCACTCGGAACACCGAGCAAGATTTGTAACAACTCCAAGTCATAAATATGCGGATCTACCCCCAATAAATTCAACCAATTTTACCATCTACGATGGTGTTTATTTGCACATCGTATAATTTTTCATATTTTCATACATGGAAAAGGATTACTTTGAATATAATATTAACATTTTTATATACTGCTACAAAATGGCGTACAGACATCAGTTACTCATATCCGGTTATGTACTTAATTTTTTTATAGCTATTAAGATATTTCTCTCTTGATGAAGTCAACAGAGAGAACGTTATATTATGTGACTCCTTTAACACCTAACTTCTGAGAGATGTATTGTCTGCATGGTGAAGACCAGCAGGGCTATAGACTAACTTTAGTGACTGACAAAGCTTACATTGATGTATTCAATCTCAAACGAAAATGGACTATATCGGTGTCACTTATGACATGTTTGTACATTGTATATGGTAAACAAATATTGGAGTGACCAAGGACGATAGTTTTGATGATAGGAGATGATAGATGAAACATTTAGCTTTATACTTTGTTTCTAAAAATAAAAATAATATAAAACACGATATAATGGGGAGTATAAATGTTATTTAAAATTCTCATTGCTTCTGAATTGAGTATTAAGTTTATATCAATATATTTAATGTAATTTTTTTTCATTGAGAAAATAATTATTGAAAAATGCAAATACAGGAGGGATAGTCAAAGTAGTTGAAACGCAACGCCATTGGTCAGACCGAAAGTGACGTTAAAGTACATATATTATAACTAGCATTGCCCGCGGCTCCGCCTGCGTTCAGATAACCAAAAACCTAATTCTTAGGTTTTATAGATTAGTATACTCTTACATTGTAGTTTTTGTATTTTTTCTCAAAAATGAGACATTTTCCCACGGTCAAAAGTATTCTATATGTTGACCCGCATATTATTTGCTTTTTTTAATGTTTTTAAGCCAAATAAAAAAAAAATGTACTTGTGGCCAAAAACTCCGAGCGACGCTCAGTCGCCCAGATACTTTAAAGTTATATAAGTATGTGTAGTGTATCAACTATCTGATATCCATAACACAAGCCTCGTAGCTTACCATGGAACTAGATGGTGTTAGTGTGTTAATGCCCCAACATATTTATTTATTTTAATAGAAAAAATATAAAATAAAAACAAAACGACTGACTTTATTATTATTTGGAGCATTTATTAGGACAGAAAACGAATAAGCGTATCCGTTTCTAAGCACGCTTGATTGAAAGCGAGTGATTAAATTTTAATATCTAAGCAAAAACACGACGTAAAATTTGAATAGTATGGAATAAAATTAAAGATTTAGAGCTAAATTTTATTACATGTACGTACACGTACGTATTTTATTTTATTATATCCAATTAACTTTGCAAACGTATTTGTGTCTACAGTTTTTAAATTTTTATTATACTACTTTTATAAAAAATTAAGTTTTACCATTGAAACTCATTTCTTGAACTATTTCTTAGAAATTCCTTACTCTTATTACTAGAAAAATCAAATAACTAGGCAAAATATCAGGATTTTCTATATTCTAGTTACATCTATAGGTCACCTTTTTGATCTTTAAATTCAAGACCTTTAGATTTTCCATGAATAAAACAATTCATTTTCGTATAAATAAAATATTTATATACAATAAAAAGTATCAGAAGTACGCTTTTGTATTGAAATGTATCAAATAAAGCTTGACATAAACAACCATCCATCTTATTACACAACGCCCACATTGATTGATATCGATCTGCAGAAATGGCCTGTACAGTGAACACTTGGGTCACATTTGGTCTTTATCACTTATGATCCCAAAGAAGGAAATACTTAACGACAGAAATATGTACATGAGAACAGTTTGTATATGTCAAGTGAATTTAGGGTATATTCGTATAAATAGTAAAATAATTCATATTCAATAGAGAATTTTTACAAAACTTATTTTGAAAGAAGCGACAAAAAACAACGGGTAAAGTAAACAATGCATGTAAATATTTCCTTTACAATGTAAATAATTACTCATTACCTAACTCATTACCCAACCAGCAGTTTTCCGTAACCGCACCAAAACCTTACATGGTCTTGGTGCAATTTAAAAAGAAACTAATTTTTCTACGAAAAACGCTTTGTTCGTAAATAGACAGTGGGTGTATATAAAGCTATTATTACAGCGACGGCTATAACTATTGAGACGTCAAAAATCTTAAACTTTCCCACATGAGTTGCCATAAAGAATCGAAAACGACGAGAACCACACAGTAAAAAAAAACCTCAAAATAGTCGAAATTTATTTGAAATGTCAAATATTCATGTAGATTTGAGAAAGTACTTATCTTGTACATCATTTCTGGCTTAAAACGCAGATTAAGGAACTACGCCACGACCGCGATCTATTAAAATTCATTGCAGTCCGAAATTAAAAATTTATGCTATTATCATTTGGGAGAGATGCTATTCCATCTAGACATCGTTTCCAAAAATCAATTTATTACGGTTAATTAAAAAGAACCTCCTTAGAGAAGGTAGCAATAAAATAACATGTAAGTCGAAGAGCAATAGGCAATCATGTACCGTTGCCAATTGAATGTGAACTGTTTTTGCGTTTTGTTAATGCAATAAAGTTCACACGAGAGAAATAATTTCTACAACATAAGTTCAACGATCTGTTTTTCTGTTCAGTTGCTGATCAACAAGCTCAAAACGAATAAAATATCATTTTACTCTTGATATCTCAAGAAAAATATCTAAGAATAAATTCTTAATCCTTTCATACGGAGAAAGTACAAAGAGCTTTGTTGAGGTGGAAATTGAAATTTCTTTGAGAAATCCATTCTTATTCTCTCCATAACAACCAGGACTGCAGTCCCGGAACTTTTATGTCAGAGGAGCACCCATAAATTTCAGAAAAGTTTAAGGTTTTATGTTTACTAAGTCAAAATCAATGAATCTATAAAAAAATAATGCATCATCCTAAATTTTTTAATATTATTAAAATTCTCCACTCATTAATTACTGTAAGTCCCAAACTTGTAAATAAGGCCCTGACTTTAAAACAATGTTATCTTCTAAACTAATTTATTGTTTTTATTTCGTTACTTTATTATAAGACTAGCAATCTCCGCGACTCCGCCCGCGTTCAGATGATTAAAAACCAAATTCTTAGGTTTTACACATTAGTACACTCTTACATTACAGTTTTTGCAATTTTTCTTAGAAATGAGATATTTTCCGGCGGTGAAAAGTATCCTATATGTTGACCCGGATAACCAGCTATCACCATACCAAATTTCATCAAAATCCCTCCAGTGGTTTTTCTGTGATGCGGTAAGAGACAGACAGACAGATAGATAAAAATTCTAAAAACTATAAATTCGGCCTCTGTATCGATAATAATGTCTATTTCAAAAAGATTTTCCAAAAACTATTTAATGTACAGATCCGGCTTAGTTACAATTTTATTATATGTATAGATAAATCAACATAACATTTCTGTCTAAGTAATTTGGCGAATTCGATTGAAGAAATTCAATCATATGTACACTTAGAATAATGATTGAAAATCATATAGTGGTGTAGTGTAATCTAAGGACTTCTATACACTAATTGCGTAGGCGAGTGTTTGTATTCCCATAAATATTATAAATGCGAAAGTTTGGATGGATGTTTATTATTTCAATCACGCCAGAACGGCTTAAGGGATCTGGTTGAACTTTGGCACAAAGATAGATTATATTCTGGAATAACACATAGGTTACTTTTTATCTCGAAAAAATATACGGTTCCCGTGGGATACATTTGTTATTATTTTTCAAAAAAACTTATAAAATCAATAAGTAAATTTGTGAACAAAATAAAAAAAAAAATATACTAAAAATAAAAAAAAATATAATACAGATAATTCTAGCCTAGTTACGGAAAATCTGATGTTAGACTACCTGCTCCTGGTCGCTATCTATTCTTTAATAACAACATAATTAATTAAGATTATTCATATAGCTTTACGAAAAATAATGTTAAATATAATTAACTCGTCTTTTTAGATACGTAAGAAGCACGTTAAGCCCAATTAAAATAAAATATAAAGACACAGAATACTAATCTTGAACTTTCGCTTAACCAGTGAGAGATAAACATCAGCATAGTTATAGAACGGTAGCGGATACAAAATTTGTTTAAGGCATTCTTTTTTGGTTTCTGGGCAGTACCCAATGCTAGTGAAAATTCTGTATCTGAAATTTGCTTCAGTCGTTAAATTTTAGTAGAAAACAACAGACAAATCATTTTTTTTAAGTTATTTGTATTTTAGTATTGTGAAAAAAGCCAAGTGACTTTAATATTGGACCTCAATATATTTAAATATTGAATTATAAAGGTATATATCACGATAACATACCTTCCCATGACACATAAAATTAATTTGAAATTACAAACGTCTTCCACAAACCTTTTTTCAAAAGGATCCTTTTTCCTTACGTACGATTAAGGCAGTAAGACTAACTGTCAGTTAGTTTAACTGTTAGTTTGTAGCACTGTCAGTTTGTTTAACTATCAGTAAGTTTAACTGTCAGATAGATTAACAGTAAGTTAGATTAACGGCTAGTTAGTTTAACTGTCTGTCACTAAAATGTAAAAAATAACTAAACGGGGGTTTTCATTTAGAAAAGATACCTAATCAGATATTTTCCAAGTCGGTGACAGCGGCACTCTAACCCGCGACCGTTGGCACAGCAAGTAGGGTCACTACAAACTGAGTCAAACGTGTCGTCAAACTTATAATATGTATACATTTAAAGTTTTATTTATGAAGTGTATCAACTATCCAGTATCCATAACACAAAGCCTCGTAGCTTACCATGGAACTAGATGGTGCTGTGTGTTAATGTCCCAACATGTTAATTATTAATTTGTTATTTGTTTGTTACCCAAAAGGTTCAACTTTTTGAGATTTAACACGAATCGTGTTTTCGATTAAAAATGAATCTTTTTAAGGTTGTTTTTACCTTGCTCCGTTGTAAAAAATATAATATGTACGTACAATCGTCATACATGGTCTGATAATTATTGTAAAAACCCTCAAGTGAAAAAACAACATAATAATAAAATTGGCCAAGTGTGAATAGCGCTAAAGATTTCTATTGCTATTTAAAACAAGATCCTGTTAAAAACACTGAATTATTTAACCTATAACGGACGTCCTGTGTTCCTGGCCTTTGCCTTTGATCATCAAACGATCTTTGATGCTGAAATTATATCGTGGACGTCAAATATAAGTTAAAAGAGAAAAAATATCTACCTATAAGGTAGATATAATATAAGGCATCTCCATATTGAGTTTCATTAAAATCGGTTGAACCATAACAACGTGAAGAAATAATAAACACACTACTCAATAATATTAGTATAATTTGGTCAGGTCGGAAAATTATCGTATAATTAGAATTGGCATTCAGTCATTGTAAAGAAAGATCAAAATTAATGTAAGGTACAAGTTACTACGAATAACCCTCCATGTACAAAGTCACTAAATTTCCCGACCCACACAAGTTGAGGGCGTGTACTATTTGGATTTATTAATCGGAAAAAATATATAACAAATTAATGCAATCAAGTTACCATATTTAGCTTAAGTATCGTTTTTTTTTCTTTTTAATTAATATCTTAATTGTAGTTATTTAGAAAACTAATACTCGCACAATTTTATTTTTATATAATAGCGATTTAATGACTATGGACTGTTTTACCCCACCTCTTCAACGCAGGGTAAATCTATACTTAATAAAAAAATATATTAAAAACCTGTCTGAGTAAAAAAAATTATGTAAGTATATCTAAATACAATCATGTCGTTCAGGCAGCAGTGTGCCAATATAATAGGCATCAACCTTTTTAAAACCGATACAATTCACACAAAGGGAAATAAATAAGTATATTAAAGAAAGCTAACTCGAAGATATATTCCACTGTCTTTTATGATGACGTCTTCGATTGAGAGAACAGCTATTAAATAACAAGAGTGCACTTTGAATCATCGACCTATTTTCAACTATTACTTAATAAACGGTTTTAGTTCTAGCACTTAAACTGACATTTTGTTATTCATCCATACTTAATATTATAAATGTGAAAGTATGTTTGTTTTTTTGTCTTTCTTTCACGTTGAAACGGCTTGGCGGATTGGCGTGATTTTTTGTATGGAGATAGGTGGAGGGCTGGAGAGTGACATATCGAAATTCATCTCATAAGGGGGTAAAATAGCGGATGAAAGTTTCTATGAATGGTAGGTACCATTTTAAGGGTTTTTTTTATAGTTTTAGCGCGAGCGAAGCCGCGGGTTCTGCTAGTTATTTCACATATTAAAAAAATACCAGTTATAATTAATAAAACTTATATTATATAAACTCAATAAAGTTAGGTAAATTCTACTCCGCAGGTGGTGGCGTGAAGTTATTTATTTTTGTTTTTTTTTTGTTTTCAATATTTTATATATTTATTATGTTATTATTAATATTAAAATATATTGTCAGTACAATAATAATATAACGAAAAAATAATCAATTAGGTATACAATATACCGATTTAAAAAAAAAACGTTCTTATCAAAATGTACAAATATAACATAAACATATATATTTTTCATATTAATTTTCCCATTCCAACCACACACTCAGATTTCAGATCACACCAGCCATAGGCTCGACGAAATGTCAGCAATTTAATTAAATTAAAACGTACGGTGGTTGCATACGCAGATTTATTTACCATATTGGTTTTTCGCACATCAAAGTTGTGGTTATTGTACATAAATGCATTTTTTTTATTTTTTCTGTATAATTATTCAATTGACTCTTATTACTTTGCACATTATGTTGCAGGTTGCAAGTCCAACACTAGCACGGGACGAAATGCCATCTAAACGGTCCTTTAAGTGCAAATATTTTGTGTACAAATAATTCATTACATAAAACCTATAAGGCTTTAAATTTAGTACTTTAGTAAAGGCCGTTAATACTTACATATATATTGTTAACTAGCAATTCACCCTGGCTTCGCTCGGGTTCGTCCCTAGGTTGCTTCCCCATACAAACTTTCATCCCCATTTTCATCGCTCTAAGTGATGATTTCCGGCATAAAAACTATCCTGTCCTTCCCAGGGTGTCAAACTATCTTCTTACTTAACTTCATCTAAATCGGTTCAGTAGTTTCGGGGATTATTCGCTACAAACAAAAGAATCTTTCCTCTTTATAATACTAATATAGACGTACACACGTGTTTCCTAGTAATCAGAAAGGTAGAAAATCGATGGAAGCATACAAGAGAGGTGAAGTGGATAAACCGCAACTTGCAATATTGAGGCATCGCGGTTGGGGTGCAACAACTCTGCATAAATCGATATTTTCCTCAAACGTGCCATTCGTGGGGTCTTTATTATGAATTTATTAGAAATTCAAATCATATCTGAATATGTCAGATTTTGTCGAAATTTTTTCGAAAACAAATAATTTTCCATTTTATATTACACTAATTTTTGTCTATATAAATAAATAAAATTGTAGTGTCTGTTTGTAATGTCATATTTACAGTTTTTTTTCTAAATGAAAGTTTTTTATACGTTACTTTTAAAAAGAAAAAAAAATTCCATCGATTCCATTCTATCGTTCCAGCTTGTCTCCGAAACGGCTGATTTTGACGGGACTTTCACTGGCAGATAGCTGGTAGTGTAGATGATATCAGGAGTAACTTAGGCTACTTTTATTTTAAAAAAGTAATTAGTCTTCCACACAAAAAAAAATAAAACCCATGAAATTGTGAACAAAATCTGCGTACTTAGAAACGCACCAGAGCGAAGCGACTGTAGTAATTAAATAAAATTGTATCACGTTTATGTAATAATAAAATGTTATATGTAGTTCAAAAGATTGAATATTTTATCAAAACGGTATTTTTAGTGTGCAATTTAGAAGTATCGTTTTGACTAATAAAGTAGTAGGAGTGACAAAGGCAGACATACAGATATACAAAAATCAAAGCAAAAGCATTTAATGGTTACGAAATAAATAATTCACGTTCGGGCGATGCCTCGGAATGAGACGAGTCTATCGATTCAGATTAAACGCTAACGTGATCTAATGACAGCGCCATCTATTATTAGCACCTTTGATTATTCTATCAAAGGGCATGAAACCGTAAATCGATTCGTGTTTAGTCGCGCGATATTCGAAAGCGGCTGGGTCTAGTAACAATCGTTGTCAAATAAGTGTTAAGTGCCTAAGATATCTCAGGAAAAGTCAGCATCACGTTTCAAAACTTATATATTTTAACTAGATTTAGTTATAATTTATTATAAAACGCTTATTCTCAATATTTACTTATTTCCTTTTTCCAGTTAAAAATCACGGTTCGCATCCACCCATGTTTCGTATTTCTATTTTAAAATTCTTTTTCTTTTTTTTTTCGGTCTGCCCATTTCGTAATTTTTCACTGCCTGATTTATAAAGGTATCTGTAATTTGTGCATTCGCGTCGTCAGTGTAGCCAGTATAATCAATTAATGACTGTTTTTTTATACATCTAAATAGCAAAACCTTACAAGTGTGTAAGGATTTTTTCCCATAAATATCTTACAACTATGGTGGTAGGTGTGGTATCATGGGTTTATTCCTTGAGGTATTTAGTTCTTTTAAAAAAAATAGGTGAAACTAGGCTATGAGCTCTGCGAATGCCCTGGTTTAACTAAAGTTAGTTGCAAACCGCTGTGGACAACGGCTTTAAAGTTCTGGATGCCGACGTAAATCAGAGCACATTTAGTTTGAATTGACTACAATTTATAGTGAGGATATGTTGTCAAATAGTTTATAATTAATTCGAAGTCTAATTAATTAAAAAAATTAAGTTTATTCATTAACTTATTTACAGGTTAGGCCACCAGCTTTAGAAGCATGACGTTAGACTGTAAGGAAAATAATATAAGAACAAACTTGTCCAAACTTGTTGCTGAAACGAAAGTGAGCTAAGATAGGATTTTTGAAAATTCATTCCTTCATTTCGTTATTTATGAAGTTGGAATATTGAAGCTGTTAAAATCTTATCAAACCCTTAACAGGTAGAAAGGGGTGACAATGTTTGTATGGAAACAATAGCATTCGGTCGGTTGAACTATAAAAGGGGCAGTGTAGCCGGTGCAGATTGCGGAAAAAATCGATTATAAAACCATATTATTTTTATCTTTCCCCAATGTATTGTACTTGTTGGTAATTGATAAAATGCTTTGGCTAAGATTGAATCATATGACGCATTAGTTTTGATCGTACTCTGTCAAAAATGTAATCAATTTATTATACGAGTATATTATATCCATAGTCCTCTGTTGGTAGTTCAGAAACACGGCGAGACGATTGTTTTTTTTTTAAATCTCAAATATCTTTGAAGCATACACAGTATTTTTTGCTTTTCACTATAAATATAATGAATTCATCTAATATAAAATCTTCAAGTTAAATTTGACAAAGAAAGATCGTACTTTCCGACGACTTTAATTATATAATTTTAGGAACAATTCGTAGTATCAAATTTTATACGAAGTAGATAATATTCTCTACAATAAAAAGGTATTGGTAATTGAATCAAAAGAAATAACACACGTAAATAAACAAGTTTTTTGGGATCGTATACAAAATGCAAAGAAATAGACTTAGAAGTTTCTGAGAAAAATATAATAGCGAGAATAGATTAGAAAAACTTCATTCTGAAAAACTTCATTATAGAAAAAAAAATCGTTAAATTTCCCCTAAGCTTTTTATTTTAACCCCATCGTTTGATAAACAAAGGGAAACGCTACCAATACAATGAATTATAACAATAGCACACTTTGCTTTTAACACACATAAGCCGAAATAATATAATATCGGAAAAACTATGAAAATTGCGTTTTTTTGAGAAAATATATATACCTATCTATATAGATAAACTAAAAAAGCAAATCCTAATTTAAATACAAAAATTTGATCTAAATCGTTAGCATTATACAAGAATTCATCATATAATATTATAAGATAGATTTGATGGCTCTTAGATTTTCTTTGTTAACTTGTTTGTTTTAACTTTCAAAAGGGTGGAAGTGCTCAATCAGTGTAATTACGAGAAAACCCGCTCACAAGCTTTCCCGTGATAGTGAAACCGATACACCCCTCTCGATGCATAGCCGGATCAACTTGAAAAACCAAGTACCAACTAGTAAGAGGCGAATCACCGTCCGCCTAAATTTCGATATGATTATCGATCGAGAAGAAGTGTCGAGAGAGTATCGAAACTACATCCCATTATATTATTTATTTTCCCATAAGTTCCATTAGTCCTGCGAACTGGCCGGTGAGCATCTTTGGTGAATTTTCCTATGATTAAGCAGAGATTGATCTCAGCTGATACGTTATGAGACAATTTTTTTTATGGGGCCTCTACGCGTTACACTTGTATGGCTTCTAAAATATCGAGGTCTTTTAATCCCGTGAAATACAAAATAATCGTAATTTAGTGCTATACACTCAACAGTCTCGTGTTATCCTGCACTAGGGACCGAAACAGATAAGACAAATACCTAATCCATATGATTTTTTTATAAAGCGAAAATAAACTAAGCCCAAATCGAACTCGAACGTGTGACCTTCAGCGTTTCGTAGACAAATATTTAGACCACTACGCCAGACGGTCCACATTTATATATAGTATTGAATGCAACTGGGATATAAATGCTGTGCAATATTATTTCACGCACGCAACTTGTAGTGACGTCAACGAAGGCGTTCGCCCTGCCCCAGTGACCCAGGTCTGAGAGACAAAACTCTACTCTTGAGACGCCCCGTAAGACTCGACATAATCAAAAACACTGAAATACATTAAAAAAACATCATTTTTAACATTTCACATTATTTCTTTTAAGTAATCCGTATTTCCGTATTGATATTATAAAAATGTGAAAGTTTGCGAATAGGTATGTATGGGATGTTTGTTACTCTTTCACGCCAGAACGGCTGAACGGATCTGGATGAAATTTGACAACGACATAGATTATAGTCTGAATAACACATAGTCTATTTTTTATCCCGAAAAATATACGACTCTGGTGGGAGAGGTTTGTTTTTGTCTTCCTAGAATCGGTTCTAGGAAGACAAAAACAAACCGAGCTAAGCGAGGGTGAGCTGCTAGTTATAGATATTAGTGTTCGCCCAGGGGTTGAAACTCGACCATATGTCATAATTGAAATTTTAAGGAAAACATACGTGAATAGACTTAACCTGTTCTTCTTCTCCCTGCCCATTTCCCAATCACTTGGGGTCGGCGCAGTACATCTCCTGTACTGCTGATAGCCGGCCGACCGGCCGCCTGTGTGACGTCAACCCTACTTGGGAATGAATTAATTAACCTATTACGAGTATATGTATATAAAAATAACTGTTTCAAAAAATTTCTTATTGATAACACTAAATCTTGTCAATAGCTACTAAACAAAAAAAAAAGGAAATCGATTGACAAACAGGAGAAAAAGGTATCTCTATCTATACAACTGAACTGTGATATTTATTTAGTATTTTTATATAGTATTTTGTCAGTCAATGAATAATTTTTAATCTGTATCTATTAAGTAATAAATTCTAGAGACCAGGACGGACCCGAAAGAAGTGAGGGTAAGTCGCTCGTCCTATTAATATTATAAAATATGCGAAAGTTTGTGAGGATGTATGGATGTCTGGATGTATGGATGTTTGTTACTCTTTCACGAAAAAACTACTGAATGGATTTTAATGAAACTTTACAATAATATAGCTCATACATCAGAACTGCTCATACAGCATGGGTAAGCCGCTACTATAAAATTATTACTTAACGTGTTAACTGGTTTCTGTTTTTATCTAAACATTATAAACAAACATAAAGCATGAAAAAAATATTTTTGGTTTTCTTCCGAGAAAACAATTATCAGAAATAAAAGCTAAGATATTTGAGCAAGTTATTATTTCATAATTAAAATTTCATATAAATGTACCTACATATATATAGCATATTACTATTGTAAAGTCAGCAAAAGCAATCTTTAAATAAAAACAAAGCGGCGCAAAACAAAATATATGAAATAACAATATATAGTTAACAAATAATTACACAGTTTTAACAAGCGCATAGCGAGTTAAATCCTTTTACTTAATCGAATTAACTAAAAAGTCATTATTTATTCTTGAATAGTTCAAATAAACTAAAAAGTCACCTCTAACTTAACAGTACTCGTCAAAACAAATCAAAGGACCTCAAACTCAATTTTTTTGCCATAGCCACTTAAAGAGTTTCAATATCCATACTGGCTTTTTATCAAATCAGCTCGATGATACCCAATTATCACTGTTTTATCAATATTTAAAGTCGCTACGAGGGCTGGAAACGCCCGGACTTCAAACACTAAAGTTACAAATCGATACAAGAATTAGAAGTATTTTAAAATCGATTTTCACAATTTGATTACAAAGACACAAATGTAGCTAATAAAAGTACATTAAAAATTTTCAAATTATTCTTCCACGTACTAATTCCAATTGAAATCGCCCTTTCAGTCTAAGTAAGCCCTCGCAGGCTATGCCCGCGTGAAATCCGACTCACAATATGGGGTAAATAGAACGCTATAAATCAAATGCGCTCGACTCGGCTGGTCTAGTGTTGAATCCACTTTCAAGTTACATCATCACCAGAAATGACCTAATCTATACATATAATAAAATTGTAACTAGGCCGAATCTGTACATTAAATATTTTTTGGAAAATCTTATTGAAATAAACATTATTATCGATACAAAGGCCGAATCTATAGTTTTTAGAATTTTTGTCTGTCTGTCTGTCTGTTACAGCATCACAGAAAAACCACTCGAGAGATTTTGATGAAATTGATTTTGATGGTGATAGCTGGTTATCCTGGTCATATAGGATACTTTTTACCGCGGGAAAATAGCTCATTTATAAATAGGTAAACTATCTCTATGTTATAAATAAGATATGTCAAACCGTTGCTGCGTGAAGTAATAACAAATTAACTAGATAATATACAAGTGATAAATTAAAAATTAAAAAACTCCTAACCATCTTGGACCGATTTTCATCAAATATTATTCTCCTTTCAAACAAAAAAAACAAAATCAAAATCGGTTCATCCATCCGGAAGCTACGATGCCACAGACACACACACAGACACATCAAAATTATAACACCCCGTCGTTTTTGCGTCGGGGGTTAAAAATAAAACAATTAGCAGGGAAATAGACGGAAAAAAGAAATAAATACTTACGAGTATATCAAACAGAACATCAAGATACTTTACAAAGGCAAATAAAACAAAACTCCAGCTTGCGGGTAAACCATATCTTCTCGAAGATTTTACGTGACGAGAGTACGATATTTATCAATAAACTTTATAGGAATGGTTGGCAAAATCCTTCAAATTCCCTATTGAAGGGAAACTTGCGACTAGCGGTTGGATTTCAAAAGGGCTAAATTGTTGTACTATCTTTATAATATAACATGTTTACGTACAAAATGGATGGAATGGATTAGAATGTTTACTAAACAGAAAAAGACTACGATCATGAGCAATAAATAGGCACATTTGCTAGTAATAAAAATTCCCAAAAGATGGCGCTGCCCATATATAAATACAAAGGACACGGTAAATTATGCGATAGCACTTTAAAATTGATTTAAGAACTTGGGCGTGAAAATAAAAAAAAATATCACAAAAAATATACTTCAAACAAATTACCACGTAGAGTCGAATTCAACGTTTTATTCATAACTCCGCAATACACTCACGCTAAAGCAAGCGATATTCCTTCATTTCAGAACGATGTACATAACTAATAACACAAAATTTGCATATTCAAAGCGCCATCGATCGTTTTTATGTACAAACATTACTATTGTAAAGGTTGCAAAGTGCATTTATTGCATAGACTTACGTTTTAACGTTTAGCTCACAATCAGAGGTGAGATAGGCATTTTTCCGCATACCACATCAAAATCTGTCCAGGGTCTTTTCCGTGATGACTCGCCGTCACAGACAGACAGACAAAAAATCTAAAATCTATAGATTCGGCCTCTTTTTCGACAATAATGTCTATTCCAATTAGATTTTCCAAAAAATAATTAGTTATACAGATTCGGCTGAGAATTTTATTATATGTGTAGATATAGTCATAATATGAAACTACTTGGTTTTCTGTACGAGCTTCGTCAAATTTAAATAGAGACCGAGAATAATGCACTCTGAACCAACACTGTTATTATTTTACTGTACTCGGATAAAAATCCTTTTCTTTTTGAAAGGAATATCGGACGAACAGTTTTCATAGAACTTTATTGTGAGCTTCAAAATGTCAAATTACTATTATAAAAAATGAAAAGGTTAGTTACTTCTTCCAGCTAAAATGGCTGGAGATTTGAACGAGTACACAAGTGGACTATGACATGTAACTAACAAACAGACTAATGTTAGTTTTAAAATTACAACCCCAATCGTGACATCGATCAAAAAAGTACTAGATACACAATCAACGACAAAAAATGTCCTCACCGAATAAGCGCTCATTAGAACATTTGAGCGCACTTTTAATATTTTTTTTGGGAATCCAACTATAGTCATTGTGTTTAGGGCTTAATTTATTTTGTCGTACATTTATTTCAACTAGAATTATTACCTAAACACAATTAGTGACAGTTATATGAGAACTTCTGCATGCGATTGCGTATCTAGTATAGTATAGCTAGTTAGCTTATAATAGTATAAGCTAACTAGCTATACTATATTAGAATAATATATATAAATTAGAATAGTCTAATATATGTAATAGATTTTTGATCGTCGGCCGTCTGCATATAATATTTTAAAAACAAATGACACCCAAGGGGTCACACGAGCGAAGCGAGGGTAAGTCAGAATTGTACATTAAAAGTTTATTATTATCTATACAAATAAATAAAATTGAAGTGTCCGTTTGTAATGTCAAAAAACAGCTTTTTATGCATATGAAAGTATGTACCGTACTTACAAGGCAAAAACATTTTTTTTAATTTTTATTTGTCTATCTGTTTCGGCTAATCCAGCTGGACCGATTTTGGAGTGACTTTCACTGACTGGACTTGTTATAATCGGTAACTTGGCCGACTTTATTTTTGAAAACTAATTAGGGTTCCGCGCAAAAAAATTAAATTCCGTGAACCAAATCCAATTCACACAGTTAAGTACACCTACATAATATATAATAATAAAATAACAATTGAATAGTAGTTTACGAAGTGAGGCTAAGTCGCTACTAGTCAATTATATAAAAATAGCTATTGTTCATGTTAAAAATTTCATAAAAACCAGAACAACGTACTGACGGTCATTTCAATTCAATAATATTATAATAAGAATTTACATGATAGATTAAGGCCAACCTTACCAACAATGTTACTTTTGTGACAATGTAAGAATATTTGTTATTGATTAATATCATAAGGCCATCGGTGGAAAACTTGACATACATTCTCATTTCATAAGTAAGCAAAAATATCGCATTATTATTTCTTAATAAGTATACTCTACGAGTCTACACATAAAGTAGATTTCAAAATTTTTGTTGTGCGTTATCTCTTTGATCGGCCATTATTTTAAGAACGACTTATCTGATTATAATAAAAATCCCCTATAAAGCACAGATTACATAAGACCTACCCGTAGGGATGTCACTTTCCAGACAGGACTATTTTTTTTATTGTATAATAGGCGTAGGATGGCATTTATACATAAACTTATAAACTATTTAATAATATAAATACGGGTAATAAAAATATTTTATAATTTCAGTGATCGTAACCGTGGTAAACGACTAATAATATGCAAACAGCGCCATCTTTGAATTTGCAATATAAACTCATTATGTAATGGTTAATTAAACCAGAATAGATAGATAGAACCAGAATATGTAGAATCATTTAGTTTTGTCTAAATTAATTTTTTTATTAAGTATATACAAACAAATTGTAAATCAAAATATATAACGCCATTTATTGACATTTAACTCTATTCCTGATAAGACTCCATGTTCTGAAGTCTGAACAACAGACATTTCTAAGTTTCATTAGGTCAATTAGATGCAAAGACATTCCTTGAGATTTATGTGCCTCATATAGAGCTTGACTAGATCAATAAATGGACTAAATATATGTACATATACGTATAATGTATGTATGTATATACACATGAGCAAAGTGACTGTCAGATGCTAGTTTATTATTTATTATAAATCTCTAATCTATACATATATAATAAAATTGTAACTAAGCCGAATCTGTACATTAGATATTTTTTGGAAAATCTTATTAAAATAAATATTATTATCGATACAGAGGCCGAATATATAATTTTTTGAATTTTTGTTAGTTAGTTGTAGAAGTCAATCTCGCTAGAACTCAAAAACGGCTACGCAGGTTTAAATAATTCTTTTTCTGTTTTGTGGGGGGTGTGTCAGGGGTGGTTTAAGTATAAAAAAAAAATTATTTGGAAAACGCAAAAAAAAAAACAGTTGGAAAATCGAAAAGTTCAGAACTGTTTATTTCGTACCTACCTATATATATATATATATATATATATATATATATATATATATATATATATATATATATATATATATATATATATATATATATATATATATAGTCTATTTCATACTAACAGTCAAAACATACCTGGGGACGAGTCCGAACGAAGCCAGAGTGAGACGCTAGTATGTCATAAAAATGCCCATTATAAAAATAGAAATTTCAATACGACAAGTTGGTACCTACTAGTTTGACTCTCGCATCGAGGGTTCCGTACTACTAACAATAAGTTTGTGTTAATATTTAATTATGTAGCTTTTAGGTTAAAAACAAAATTTAAGGTTAAAATGAACATAACGAAATTTGCAAGGACCCCTTTTTTGGTTTTTAACTTCGTAATCCTAAAATGCGAACCCTAAATATGCCTCTAGAGAACAAAAAATAGATGAATATAAAACACTTTCATTATTCACACAATGGCCACCATGGCTGCAACGCGTTCAATACGAGTATAACAAGCCATGAGTAAGTAACGATCCAATTCAACGGTACTAACTTATTGATCTTTAATAACCCTTGCTTTTTAGGATTTTTCGTACTACTGTTATAAATGCGAAAGTTTGTATTTATGTATGTGTGCATGTTTGTTACTCATACACACTGAATCTGCTGGATTGATTTCTATGAAATTTAGTACACAGATGCACTATGATCTGGAGTTACACATAGACTACTGTTGGGTACCTAGGCCCTAGGGAGTAGGAATGCACTCGAGCGGAGCAAGGGTAAAAAATCTTAAGCGTTAATCTTATAAGGCCAAGTTTCATCCAAATCCCATCAACATATAGATATAGTACGTACTTAGATACTACAAACATCTTAAAGTCACAAACGTTCACCTTTCCAAAATAATAGGTGCTAATGTTCAAATAGTAAGATTTCTTTAAAACATTCCTTAAGTTAAAACGAACATGATTTAAGTGCAACCCGTAACACAGTTAATAATTCTATCAATAAACTATCACAAAAAGACCTTCATATGACATGAAGTAAATTACTTAAGTACAAATGTCAAATACTTCATTCACATTTCTAACATTCAATTTGAAATCTATTTTCTAATTAGGATTTACATATTATATCATGGATCCTTGGATCTTAATCAATAAATTATAAACGCGAAAGTTTGTGAGGATGGATGTTTGTAACTCTTCTACGCAAAAACTACTGAACGGATTTTGGTAAAACCTTACAGTAATATAGCTTATACATCAAAGTGACACATAGGCTTTAGCTTTTAACGACATAATTAATACAAAATACTGCCTCGGTGGTGTAGTGGCTAGCATGTACGGCTGCACACTCGGAGGTCCTGGGTTCGAGTCCCGGGTCGGGCCAAGTTTAGTTATTGAGTCTTTCTGTATAGTAAGTCTCAGTAACAGCCCGGAGTTGGGAAGTTGGCGGTGTTTCACCCCCGTGCCTCGGAGAGCACGTAAAGCCGTCGGTCCTGCGCCTTAACTCTCACCGGTCGTGTCGAGCAGTCGTCCCACCAGAGTATGAGAGTGACAGGAATAGAGAGTGCCCTTGTGTCTGCGCGTACACTTGTGCACTACAATATCTCCTGCGCAGTTGGCTAGTCTCAATGAGATTGGCCGCCGTGGCCGGAATCGGTTAGGAGAACATCATCATAATACAAAATTGAAATACGCATACGGAGCCGCGGGAAAACGCTAGTAAAAAATTAATTCATAAGCTCTTACATTTATGTATATTTTAATCGTGGATAAGCAATTTTTATTTTATACTACGCTATAAATATGAGGAACTCCATAAACAATAATAAAATATAATAAGCATGAATATATCAACGTATTTTTGATAATAGAAAATTGACGAGTAATTCAATTTAGTTCTACTTAGTCACTTATTGATCGTTGGCGCAAATATCCCAAAACACGTAACTGGAAACTTAACGTCCCATCAGGGAGCGAATCCTTAGCAATTCGCAAAGTGTATTAAAACTTACGAAGGCAACTTTAGAAATGCAAGCTTATGAGATATATCATATATTACGAACTATATACCTAAAGTCTGAAAACTATAATAGGTACTTTGCAAATGTCAATAATGGAGGACGTTGTGTTTTGTCTATTTGCTTGCGCTGTAACATAATGAATGTCATAAATATTTTCTAAAATCTTATTTTAAGTCTAGTAAATTATGTTCTTTTTTTTTTATTTTTAGAGTAAGCCCTTATATATACTCTAGACACAAAAACATGGTAATATAATATAATAAAGTCACTTTAAAATATAATGAATAGTTCACAACGACAAACATGATATCTACAGAGCTTACAGGCTTACTGCTGACAGTGCTCCAAACGTTCGTCAAAAATATTGGAGATACTTTTAGGCAAGCAACACAAGTAGCACTATAATATAATATCATAAGTATCCGTTGTTATCCAACATTCATCTCAAAGTTGACACTTCGATTAATTATTAGGCCAGAGTTAATTTTTTCTATCTCTATAGAAAAAACCTTATTTTAACCAAAACATATCCAGAAATATCTTCAACTTATACACTAACTAATTTATACAAACAAATGTTCTGGCCATCAGTACCTTTCACATTGTACTTTAGCCGCCGGATTTGCCATTTCCCCGCTTAGATATAGTTCATTTCCTGCTGTAAACGGGTTTATAGTCACAGGCGGGATTTCGTTCATACGATTTGAACATATGTTATACCGTCTTAAGAGGTCATGGCCTATATTCCCGTAAGTCCTTTATTCAACATTCACAAGTTAAAAGAATTAAACTAGGTCTTTGGCACCGATTTCTGAATTTTAATTTAAATGATTCATTTGAATACCACGTATAATATACAGTATGTGTACAAACTGAGTTAAAGTTAAATGGCTTTGATTTAACGAAAAAACTTAAAAGTTGATATTAAGTATAAAGAACAAAAAAAAAAACGATTGTGTAAAATGCGAAATAAAAGGATAAAAACAATATGAAGTAGGAAAATAATATTATGCAGTCGGAAATATATTTTTTTACACTTACTGCGAGTAGTTATATATGTATATGTATACCTATTATCTAATGTACATATATTGTATATTTACATAGTATAATTAAAAACATAATTCTCCATTTGGACTTCACAGCAATGGGGTAATTCTTTGAATTAAAATAATATTAACATTATTTACAATTTTTATTTTTTTTAAAGCGCGACTTAAATGATTTTCAAATAACAACCCTAGGCGGCCCAAAAATATCAAAAAGAGGTCTCGAGAGTCCTAAGAGTCGAGTAAACTATACCCATTCTTAACAAGAGCGATCTTATATTAACATACAAACAGTGAAAATACACACGTATATTTATTCAAAACGTATAAATCAATTAGTAGGCGATATCTACATTAGGTAGAAACAAATTAGATATGTACGACAATAATATTTGTCTTTGAGTTGGGCAACCACTTGAATGCGATAGATGCAGGACTAAATGGTGAGTTACGAGCGATTCTGATATTTGATAGCCAAATATCTTTCAAATAATTCCTAATTCTATTATATCATGGTAACTAAAACAAAAACTACCATGTCACATAAACGATACAGTCAATGCGGTACTGCGCAGATATGTATTAGGTACGTAGCGATGGGCGGATCCTTCAACACGCAGAATGTTCCGTCAGAATATAATAAAAATAATATCTGCGTGTTAATAAGGCAGTGGTAGCCCAGTGGTAACGCGCTCGCTTGGGAAACCGAGTGAAGCGAGTTCAGATCCCGGGTCTCGCACCTCTGATATTTTCATGTGCGAATCATTTCCAACATGATTACCACTTGTCTTAACGGTGAAGGAAAACGTCGTGAGGAAACCTGCATGTTTTAGAGAACTTAGCAAGTTTTCGAAAGACATGTGAAGTCCGCCAACCCGCACTTGGCCAGCGTGGTGGACTATGGCCTGATCCCCCTCGTATTGAAGGTAGGCCCGTGCCCAGCAGTGGGACGTTAAAAAGGGCTAAATACAATATCTGCGTAAGTATCAAATTGACTATATTATTTGTGTGTCAAAGAACTCTGACATCTATACACATAAATAAAATTGAAGTGTCTGTTTCTAAAGTCCAAATAACAGGCTTTTACTAAAGGCATATTATGAATCATATTATGATAATATTATGAATATGGTAGTAATAAGAAAAAAAAACAATTTTTAAATTTTTTGTCTGTTTATCTGTCTGCTTGTTCCGGCTAATCTCTGAAACGGCTGGGCCGATTTTGACGGTATTTCGATTCAGACTTTCACTGTCAGATAGCTGATGTCATAAGGACTAACTTAGGTTATTTTTTTGTCAGCGCAAAAAAACTAAAACTCATGAAATTGTGAACAAAATTCGCGTACCAATGGACACACCCGAACGAAGCTAGGGTAAATCATTAGTTGTTCATAAAAGACAGATAGTAAAAATATATAATAACTACCGGAACCGGTTGGCAATCGTTAATTTGCTACAGACCTCTTTTGGTCAAAAAATCTCGACAACTGCGCTACCTGCTGGGTTCAACTATACGATCTATCTAGATGACCTCATAAGAACACAAATAAATCATTAATATCGGCTAAGCCAAGGAGAAGAATTACGAACACACGCAAACCGGATTTTTTTTAAAAAACATAGCAATTGAAATCAAAATAGATAATTGATAAATAATGTTACTTGATAACAACTTTTTTAATGTTATGTAAAAATTATAGAATCTTATAACTAATAACATGCACCGAACGTATACAAGACCTCGATTGCACCGTATGCCCCCTTCCACGTTTAGCTTTCGAAACCAATATGAATCACTGTTGAACAAAGTTTGCTGACTTGCCAAATATTGTGGTGCCGATCTCATCTTAGTATACATAACCTACTTCCAAAAGTCTTTTGAAGCGTACAGAAATATATTCTGTTTCTATATGTATACGTTTTGTTATTGTGTACAAAGATGAATGTTTTTCCTAAACCCTCTCGTAATAAGTTAGCAATCGAGCAGTTTAAAAAAAATATAATTATCGTTTAAAATATTTCATAGAAAATAAAAAAAAAACCGGTTCCATATGCATCAACATTTGAATGGTCTAAACAAAGGCGTAACTGTCAGAAGATATGGCCATATAAAAAAAGTTGTCATAAAAAAAGTCAGTTTTGCGTGTACATTATTTTCGCATACAAACTCTTTTAATAGGAATTACAACACGAAAGCGTAGAATTTTTTTAGAAAAAAAAAAACTTGAAGCTCATTAGGTAGCAATGCAGTTAGGTATTCTAAGGTGCGGCACGAATTTGGGCGCGAGTACCTGCTTTTAGAATACTACTATGTTTAAAAACTATTTTTGGCCGCTAGCCACTTGGTCGCTCATTCTAAAAAACTAAAGATATTACGTAACTTTAAACCGTTTTCCCTATATAATAGCTCAATATCAAAACAAGAGAAAATAAAATACATTGCAGCGAATGCTAATCAAATATACGATGCATAATTCGTTTTCCTCCAACTAGCATAAAAATAGGAAAACGGGATAAAATGCCAAGTTTTCTGAAATTTAGAACTTTTAACTGTAAATCAGTCAACAATTTATGATAGCCTCAGTCTGCTGGGAAATCGTTACGTAAGAGATAGCGGTTTGCTGACAGATATGGTCCGCCTCCATTCTGGTCGTGAACGGTTTCACATCAAATAGTAAATGGGGAGTCAATATATCTTATCGACATTATTTATTGTCGGAATTCAATGATAGAAACTAATTGAAAGATATTATTGTTAAGATTTATCATATTGGAAATATTCAAATGGTTTACGAAATAAGTATAATATATTCTAGTGCTTACGTTTCGCTTAAAATATTTTCAACGTAGTGTACCCAAATACATGACATGATTTTACTTTAAATAATATCCATACTAATATTATAAATGCCAAAGGAACTCTGTCTGTCTATCCCGTTAATCACACTTTTTTTTATGATAAATAATTTATTATTTATGTATAAATAAAAAAGTTTTAAGTTAGACACAACCACAACTCGCTAAGCTCAAACTTGTATATTTTTGGGTCTTTTATTTTTATACGAGATTTAAGTGTACACTAAAAAGAAGAATCTTCACTAATATAATATCATATGCGAAAGGTAGGTTGTCCTTGTTTTGAGCAACAATACTAACAGCCCATGTGGTTTTTTTCATAGACATTGGTAGTTTATGAGCCGAATCTCAAAAAGTTACTGATTTGCCTACGACGTGCGAGATGTGTACCTGCTATGTACATGAACGAATAAGTCACTGGACCAGACATATAAGCGGACGTACCTTTATCTGTCTTATTAGTAGCCAGGAAATTTCAGCCTTTGTCGTTTGTTTTTTGCGTCAGTCTCAAGCATTTACTTGTCAACAAACAATCTGCCAAAAATGACTAAATGTTCTGTTAAATGGTGTAAAAACTATAGCGGCGGAAGCAGCACTGTTTCTTTTCACTTGTAAATACATTATTTTATTACATTTATTGTTATTTATCACACAATTTAATAAAATTGTAAAATAAAATGTCATATTATCCAACTATGTTAAATATAGTCGATATTTCTATGTATTGTTGACATCTGACAACCATCATAAAATCCCTGGATTATACCATTCAGAACAAATGACTAAACTGTCGAGTGAGTCCATTTGACATCGACTAGTGCTTGACAATGTCGAAAAATATATCGATATTTGACGAAATAACTGAACGAATTGTGTTATTTGTACAGTGCAATCTGATGACAATAAATTTATTAAAATATTTTCTAAATCAAATATAAATATAAATGCAAAAATTATAATTAGTATGTACTTAATTTTTTATTTTATTTTATACCACATTTATATACTTTGGAATATTATTCCATTGTAATAATAATAAAGATCATTTTATTTCAACACATAAGTTACACAAAATCAAACAATAATGTTTTAGCACTAAACTTCTGGGTTGGCGATTTGTAATAAAACACTTTACCACTTGCACTAATTATTTTACTTTCACGATCCAACACTCACTTTTTCACAATTTCCAATCACTTTTTCTTTTTCCTAATTTCACAAATGCTTATTTAGAACTGAGCAATATTAGGACAGTGTCACATTTTTATAACTACCCGAGACAATCAAGTGCCAATTAAAATCGTTCAATAACAGAATCAACAAAATTACTTTATTTAATTAAATTAGTTTATATATTTTTTTAATCTTTACAAAATAATATTTATTATATATTAATGGAATATACACCCGATATTCATTCGTTCATTAACATTATTATAGGCCAACAGAATGTTGCCATCAATGCCATCGTATTTATATAAACCAAATTAATAAATAATTATTATTTAACACATTATTACTGCCTCTTTAATTCATTTATATTAATTTATTATAATAAAAACAGATATTTTAAATTAAAAGATGTAAAATTATGATGACTATGCTAACCAATGTCTAAAATGTCATTCATTCGTTCATCGATATATGTATTTTATCGATTACGTTCAAGCACTAGAAATATTGTATTGTGTACCTGTGTGTATAATAATGTAATAAAATCTTTGTGTGTGTTATGCGTCTTTTGGTTGAACGAGTTTTCATACATTTGTATTTTATGTCTCGTCCAGTGGTTTATTCGTTCATGGCTATGTAGTTAAAAGACGAACAGAAGCGTGACCGAGTTAGCGCTAATTTCAATATATGTAATACCTAAACAAATAACTGATTCTGTCTGCATGTATCTAAACGATGATTTCTTATACATATAATATAAAGATATAATACTATGACATAACACCAGGCGGCTAACTTCTATAATAAGAATTATATATTTTAAACAGATAAATGAAGGCTGTCTACTGATAAACATGATATGTTGGCAACACACCAATTTTTATGGCTGCAGGTTGTATCGTTTATTAATAAACTAGTCTTACCCTCATTTTGCTCAGTTGCGTCCCTAGGTACCTACGCATTTTTTTTCAGGTTTTAATTTTTTCACGTGGAACTTGATTCTTTTTTAAAAATAAAAATAGCTCAGTTACCCCTTATAACATCAGCTATCTATCAGTGAAAGTCCTGTCAAAATTGGTCCAATCGTTTCAGAAATTAGCCGGAACAGACAGACTAAAATTTTAAAAATTGTTTTTTTCTTATTAGTACCATATATATTTTCATAAGTATTTAGTAAAAAGCTGTTATTTTGACATTACACACAGACACTTCAGTTTTAGTCATCCGTATAGATTTTGTGGTATACGCGATAGTTTAAAAAATACGAAGTTTCATTTTTAACGGATGAATCGATTTTGATTTTGTTTTTTGTTAAAAAGGTGTATTAGTCGAGTTTTGTTAGCTAGGTTTGATGAAAATCGGACAAAGATGGTCGGGGTTTTTTAAATTTTTAATTTAATTTAGTTATAATAGGTCAAATAGGAGAAAGCTTACAGCGTAAATTGGTTCTGCAATATGCCGCATACTTACATATAATATTACGAAAATTCGCATAGAACGATGTTTTCCTACTCAATTCACAATTATCATCATAGAGATAGCTTATCTATTCATATACTAAAATTGTGAGTCGAATCTGTGCATTAAATATTTTTTCGAAAATTCTATTGAGGTAGTCATTATTATCGATACACACTAAACGTTAAAACGCACGTATCTAGGGACGAGCCCGAAAGGAGGGAGGATGAGTCGATAGTTTTCGTATAATATTCATAAATTATAGCCTATATCTTTCTTAGATAATTCCTCTATTGCAATTTGTAAACCGTATTAAAATCGGTATAATAGTTTCGGAGATTTGTTTAAATAAACAAAAATTCAACGAGACGAAGGGGCTTAACTTATAAAATGTAGCGACGATATAAAAAATGCTTACGCTTGCAGTAGCTAGAATTAAATTCGGCCTCGGAACTGGTATTTTAATATAAACAAAAGAAAATATACCTATATACCGAAAATTATAACAATAGCAGAAATACGAGAACAGTTTGGCGCAGTCAATTCGAGTCTGGTTTTGGCTAAGGCTTACTAGGTTTCTCTATGCCACATTATATGTACACTAAATATTAAAAAAAAAATGTTTTTAGCGATAGTGGAATGGAATGGAAGTCAAAATAAACATCTTTTGAATCTTATCGCGTAAGAACGCGCAACTTGAGAACAACTACATAAATTATGAGCAATTTAAAAAAAATATATTGTTTAAATAATAAATATTCGAATTTTGAGACTTATAACATTGCTATTTTTACAATTATTCAAGTTTTACACGTGATAATTAATTCGCATTTCAAACTAGGTTAATTATTTAAGTTTTTTTGTATGTACATATGTTTGTTACATATCTTTGGCAAAGGTGAATCAATTTTCGATATATTTTTTTAATGACTAAATTATACTTTTTATGAGTGGTTTCATATGTATTTGAAGAAAGTAATGCACCCTTTATTTATCAATTACTCTTAAACTGAGTAAATCTTTACACATAGAAATATAATTGGTAGCAATCATAATATTTAACTGACACCTTACAAGCACCATGTTGCATAAATATCAAGATATTTAGTAACAATAACTACCGCACCCTGTTTATTTATTACTTACTCGTGCCAACACTATTTTCTTTAGGTAGAAAATATTTAAATGTTAGGAATCATGTGAATGCTTCACTTAGTCTTCAAATGATGGAGCTATAACATGTATTTTATTGCTTTTGTTTTAATTATTCATTAGATATTAGTATTAGAACTATAACACTGTAAATAGAGTAATCATTACATATAACAACATATTTATAAAAGTAGGATTGGATATTTTCCAACAATCCGCTTCATCTTTTAAAAGACAATTTAAAAAAATGTTCACCACATAGAATTGCCTCTTATAGTTTTTAATGTTATGTGCATAATTTGTTTTAATTTTTTGGTTTGTTTTATTTTTTTTAACCTCACAATGAAATATTTTATAGTTCGTATTGTTTATTTACATTTTAGTAGTTTATAATTTTCTAGCAGTCTTTATTTTTATGTATTTTTTTTGTACAACTTTTTAGTTATGTAAGTTTTTAAATTTACTACTTTCAAAGAATGTTTTGTATTGTTTTTCTGTTCTTCTTTATATAATCTGCATGTTGAGTTAGCCTGTAAGTGAGGTATACAATTTCTACCAAAGATACTTAAGAGTGTGCTCTAGAATAAGAAATATTATTGTATACAATGTTGGCTTCCTATTTAAATAAATAAATAATAATAAATATTCCTCCAGACAGACACAATTAAACTTCATAAAGAGCAATTGTTTGTACAAACCATAAATTTGTCATAATCTTGTTGTGTCACTATTTGTCATATATTGTGGGGAATAGCAACTTTAATATAATTTAAAGTAACAGGATAAAGTATGTAAAGTAGTAAAAATGTACAGTTTCTCTAAACAAGTAAAACTTCTGAAATTACTAACATGATGTAATTTTTATTTGTTCATTAATTTAGCATATTTACAAAGTCATCTGTGCTTTCTAAGTCTTTTATACTTCACGACTTCTGACAGTGATAAGTACTTGACTGATGAGAAATTATGAATATTTGAGACATTAAGATAAATGAAGTCAATATTTATTTTTGTAAGTAATATTATACAACACTGCAACTTACAAGTATCTCCAACATATAGTTCAAACTTAGTGCATGCAAATGTTATTTTATAAATATTTAGTATAGCAAATTGATATTTGATATTTTTAGTATTATATTTCTAAGGTTTTTAATATTGTATTTTCATTTTATAATTTTAAAAAGAACATAAATCTGTTTTATTCATAAATTTCTTAAATGCTTATAATTACAACTGGAGGTTTTTTTACTTACCTCTTCAATATCCCTGTGAAATTTGATAGGCCTCATCAAGTAAAACTGCACAGCAAAGTACACAAAGTTAATAACAATAAATGCACTGTTCCACACCACAGCATCTAAGTAACACTCTATGCTCCATGCCCAAAGCCCTGAAAAGGCACATCCAAGGATCAAGGCCACTCTGAGCCATATGAGTCCACTGGGCGTATGAGGAGCTAGGAACGACAATAGGAAGAACACATTGGCTGCTTGGAAAAATATATGATTTATCGGACGCCACTTAGGACAATGATTCAGATACATATCCCACATAGATGGACGCTCTTGTATCGTAACGTTCACGAAATCGCCCCCGACCGACGGCCTTGTCGTCTCCAACAGCCCCATGCCGTCTGTCGTCGTCAACCCTGCGTCACTCTCCGTTGTCGGCACTTCCGTGGTAACATTCTGCAAGCCAGAAATCATCCCGATCGCTAAGGCACTGAGAAACAACATAGTCCCACCAAATATAACTCTCCCGGTCCACTTTACGCATCGATATTTTCCCGACGACGTTTGGCATTGGCGCGCTATTTTTTTTCTCACTTAAGCACAGTCCCCAATTTAATTTGAATTAACATGAAGGTATTTACACTATTTGCGAAGTTCTTTCTGCTACAAAAATAAACAAATAAATTGCAATCACACAAAATCACTGTTAAAAATAATACTTTTGAAATTAAATATAAAATATTCAAAAGAACGCGGGTCAACAAATACAGTCAAGAATTCAAAGTAAAATATTGGAAAACAGTGAAGCAAACAATCGAAGCCTGCGGAATGACAGCCAGGCGCTAGCTTCAGCGCTTGACACATAAGTGACAACTACGCTGTGTTGCAATACTTTTGTCATATTTCGTTTAATAACAATATAATATAAATATATTAAGAATTTTTCTATGTTGCATAATTGTCCTACAAAAGCAAGGGATATACAAAGAGTTCAAAAATAAGATGAGTTCATTCAATTATTGTTAATTATTGATTAATAATAAAAATAATATGCAATCATAGTATTTACCTCACAGATTATAGAACTAGTACCATTAATATAATGTGGCAATGTTGAGTATGTCACTCCATGACATGAATTGGCAATTGCATTTGGTAATAGTAAATAGTTGTCAAATATGAAATAACCTAGAGAGGAACTGGCGGTAATTTTTATTGGAAGATGTTTGTTTTCTTGTACTATTTATAAATAAAGTATGCTTTAAATACGTAAATTACGATGGCTGTACCATGTGAATTGTTATTACATCCAGAATTATTGTCAAATGGGCAATTAATTCAGATTATTCAAGAGGTACGTGAACATGCTTCTGTAATAAATGTTTTGTTTTTGTATGGAACTAAGAGTACTTATAATTGTTTTAGCGTCATTTACGAGTGGAAAACCTGCATAATATGCGTCGTGATGAACTATTAGATCTATTTCATCAATTTTGTGTACCTTATGGACAGAGAAGATATAGAGATTCAGGACGAGGTAAAATCTTGAACAAAGTCCGAAATGTAAGTCCAGAACAATTTAAGACGCTTAACACCTTTCAAAATAGCACTACTACAACAACAACAACAAAATTAAATAGGAAGAGACTGCATTCAGATTGTGAAAGATTAAAACGTCCACCAGATATTTTATCTGGACAAATGAAGAGAATTAAACTAGATAATAGAGATAGTAATAATACTGTTAATGATGAAAATAAAAAGAGCAAAAGGAAAATGTCTATTGATGCTGTAAGTCGTTTTAAAATTTAATCCACAAATAATGATAACAAGTAACTCAAAATATTCCAAGAAAATAAACAAGTATTTTTTAATTCATCATGTATTAGTTTTATTTCAAAATTATAATTGATGATTAAGATCTGTAACTACCAAATTCTTCTCGCCATCTTATTTTCAGGTAACTCCAAGTTTAGAAAATACTGCAGTTAAGAAGGAAAGGAAACTAATAACATGGCCTTAAATAAAAATATCTACATGTATATACAAGCTGTACAGTAAATTATATTAGATGTTGAGTGAACTTCTTTACTTCTTTTTTATAAGGAATGACACAAGAACATAATTTAATAAGAAAACATATTTTATTATGTTGAAATATTGATTAATAGAATATCAGGTCTAAGTTTTATTAAATGAAGTTTTCTCTAGATCTGCTCTTGTATTCAGCCCCCTCAGTATTCAGGCCTCCCGGCAGGGCCCTGGATCAGGCCACAGTTGGCAGACTTCACATGTCTTTTGAAAACTTCCTAAGTTCTCTCAGACATGTAGGTTTCCTCACATTATTTTCCTTCACTTTAAAACGTGTTGGAAATAATTCAGATATGAAAATATACAATGTACGATACTTGGGATTTGAACCTTGCTTCACTCGGATCTCCAAGTGAGCGCGTCACCACTGGGCTGCCACTGCCATTAATTATAAAATACTCTAATTTAGGAAAATATATGGTAAATAAGTATTGTATGTAATTAACATTTTTATTATTTGCATAATGATATGTTTTTATAGTTTTATGTCTGATACTATTGCTGAAAAAATATACCAATGAATGGCATCAACTATTCTGACTCTATCTCAATAATCATCAATTTATATCTTTGTCAGTATATTTTAAAGCTCAATTTTATTAACTTTTAAGTTTTAACTTAATATTTTTTTAAACTTTTACTTTTGACTTTAACTTTTTTTTATTTCTTAGCTAAAGTTAATTCGTATTTTTTTGAAGTTAACAAATAATTATAATATTTTTTTTAATAAATTAATAATATAAAATGTGGCAGTATTTTTTTATATATATTTTACGTGTTATTTGAAGTAAGTAACTTAGACCTAACCAAGCGCGGGGGGGGGGGTCATGGGGGTCATGACCCCCTCCCAAACCCAAATATACTTTTTAGAGAAGTTTGAAGTCTAAGAAAGGAAGGAATAAACGGATAAACATTTCAATTTAAAAATAAATGGTTATTATATGTATTTTGAAGATTATATTCCCCTAGTTTCGTGAATATCAAAAAGTTTTTGCAGAAATCTATATACATATAATAAAATTGTAACTAAATCGAATCTGTACATTAAACATTTTTTGGAAAATCTAATTGAAATAGACATTATTCAGAGTCCGAATCTATAGTTTTTCGAATTTTTGTCTGTCTGTTACCGCATCACGAGAAAACCACTGGACAGATTTTGATGAAATTTATATAAAGAATATTTTTCGATAAGATGTCACAGCAAGCCAGAAATTAAAAAAAAACTATTTTCAAGGTTTTTTGTTCCTTATATACCTACTAAAGTTTTAAAGCCATAAAACTTAAGGTCTTGATTTTTTCGGCAACACCCCCTCCAAATAGAAAACTAGAACCGCGCCTGGTCTCAATTGTTTATAAAAAATATTTAATGTACAGATTTTGCTAAGTTACTGTTTTATTATATGTATATTACAGCCTATGACCCCCCCCCCCCCCCCCTCCCCAAATTTGACTCTGGATCCGCGCCTGGACCTAACAAAAAAGACCGATCGGAAAGCTGCCATCCTACACTAATAATGAAAATTAAAATCACGAGAAAATAAAACCAAAACTCACTATAAAAGAACTTGCACTTAAATCACGACAAATTCGTAACAGAACTATTTGCTTTTAACGAGAATTGAACTTATAACTCTTAAATAATATTATAATAATTATATATAAAATTTCTAATAATCCCATTAAATTGCCAAATAAAAGTAAGAGTAAAAATTTGTTTCATTGTAGTAGATATCTACAATTAAATATGAAACAAATTTATATGATCAATTTTTGCTCTTATTATGGCAGGGTTCTCTATAAGCTTTATTTGGCTCAGAGTCACGACTAAGAAACTGGGCTGCGGAATAATCGAAATGAAGTTGAAAAAATATATTAAAAAGTGTGTACTAGCGGCTCACCCTCGTTTCGCTCGGGTTCGCCTCTAGAAAAACAAAAACAAATTTATTTTATATATTTTTTTTTATTTATTTTATATATTTTCCGGGATAAAAAGTAGCCTATATGTTATTCCAGACCAAATTTCATCCAGATCCGTTCAGCCGGTCTGGCGTGAAAGAGTAACAATCAGCCATACATACTCACAAACTTTCACATTTATAATATTTCTAGGAAAAATGGTACATCAATATATATATATATATATATATATATATATATATATATATATATATATATATATATAGTGAATATCGTCGCTTTAGTTTCAACTAGTGACCTAGTAAAAGAGCTTTTTAGCTAATATTATAAACAAGAGAAAATGCCTGCAGGACGCAACTTTAGTAAAAAAAGTTCGTAAAGCAAATTCCTACAAATCGAAAGTAGTTTTTTTCTCAAAACAACTACCTAAATCCAAATTGATAAATAAATTAAATCAAGGAGGCTGTTATAAAAACTAGTTATACAAAATATTATGTCAAAACTGTCAATAAATATTAATGCCAATTTATCCGAATATACTATAATACTGAGTGCATAAAAAGAAAATCATGACTGAGCCGGTTCCACGAAGCACAAAATCAGTCAAAAGCCGCCTTGACACTATTAACCCGACTGATTCCCAGAAAAGACTTACAAATATTTCTAAAGTGCAATCTCACTTTTTGGTTCCATCGGATAAATTAGACAAAGTCACTCGAAGAGTGATAGCTCCTTATGCCCAAATAGAAAGAAAAGGTCTCAAAGAAGAGGAAGCCAAAGGAACGTATTTGGATATTAACAGATTTAACGTGTTCTTGGAAGATACCGTTGATTTGGACTCATTGTTGTACGAAACTGCTAATGTCTTGAAAACTGTTACTAATAGTTCTGGTAAGACTGGAATTGATGTCCAAAATATGCATGACAATGACTAAAAAGTGTCAATATAGACGACACAAAAATTAGAAAGCATAGTATTATTTTTTTGTTTATTTTTCAAAGATAAACATTTTTTTTAGTTATAGAAAAAATATAGCTTATCTCTCTCTCTCATCTTGTTTTAACACCTCCAGGTAAATTTCTAAGAAATTAATTATTTTTTTAAGAAATCTATTGTTAACTGTAACGCCGGCGTGTCCACAGTCATTGAGGGATTAACGTTATACCACTAAAACAATTTAAGTCTATTTATTTATGATATAATTATTTATTTGAAATATGAATATAAACATTACAATAATATTACAGGTGTATTCATATACATTGTGGACAAAATAAATAATGAAATCGTTCTAATGACACAAAATACAAAAAATCCAGAGCGTCACGAAGTCAACATACCGATTGGTTAGCGTAAAATTTATTTTAAAGACATACATAGCTTATATGAATGCTGAATTTCGCCGTACGTCCCACTGCTCGACTCTAACCAGATATGGATCAATGGGATCAGTCCGTAGTGTACCACGCTTTCCGAACGGCTTGGCGAACTTCACATGTCTTTTCAAAACTAGTTACATTCTCTCAAACAATGTTTTCATTCACAGTAAAGCCAGTGGTAATCATATTTAAAATTATTCACACAAAAAATCACAGGAATGAGACGCGCTCCCACGTGGACCGGGTTCAAATTTCAGGAGATTTGAACCCGGTCCACGTGGGAGCGCGTTACCACTGAGCTACTAAGTATTATTTCCTTAATAAACCTTATAATATATATTAAAATTATATACTGTCATTTTTAGAGGAAGGTAAAACAGCAGCAGCTCATGTAGCATTCACAAAAGAGTTTCTTCTAATAGAGGATGTTCAACGAGATCGTCGTTTCGCTGAAGGGCTGAAGTGGATTGATGCGAAAGTAGTACTTTGTATGCCGATCATTAAACCGGATGGAGATTGCTATGCTGTTTTAGAATTGTATCGAACACATGCTGAAACTTATGACCATGTTAGTCTATACTCATATTATAAAGAGGTATAGTTTGTGAGTTTGTGATGTTATAGGGGTTAATCTCTGGATCTACTAAACCGATTCAGATGAAATTTGGTAAGAAGATAGTTTGATACCCTGGGAAGGACATAGGATCTTTTTATCCAATCATCCCTGAAAATAGGGATGAAAGTTTGTATGGGGTATCAAGCTAGGGACGAACCTGAGCGAAGCGAGGGTGAGTCGCTAGTAAATTATAAAGTATCAAAAAACATATCCGTAAAAAATATTTTCGTTTATGAGCCTGTTTGTATTCATAATCTCTGGAACTTCATTGGAAGGCTTCGTTCGAGTGCGAGTATTATAGACTATAATATAAAGTGCGCTTTTAATATAAAGTGAAGAGAAAGAAAAAAATGAGAGTGAAAGATTATGACTTTTTATGAAGCGTCTGGATTTTTTGTTGGGACTCGTCATGAGTTTTCAAACCGCACAAAAAAAATAGTTGATATACATATTTTAATTTGTATACCTTCTACATATTTAAAAGCCGATAAAAAATTTAAATTCTCTTTTTAACCAATACTTTGATTTGATCACCTAGAATATACTATACACGGTAGTGAGCGTAGCGTGCTGGGCGGGCGCCGCCGTGCACCAGGCGCAGGCGCGCGTCACGCTGCAACGGATGGCCCACTTGAACCACGAGTTACGAGCTCTACTTCAGAACTACTTCTGTGACCTCGCCTCTATAGACACCATGCTAACTGATATGTTGGTGGGTTATGTGGTTAATAAAATAGAAAAGCCGTAAGCAAATAATTACTCGTAACTAAACTTTTATTGGTCCACCGCGACTTCCCTATTTAGTGTTAGAATGTTAAACATTTATTAAATGATTTTGCATACGGTCATTTTCTTTGTTTGTAAAGCAAAGAAAAAAATAAGACTAGAAAAAAGTACAGGTACCTACCTACTTATTTATCTCAACATATTAGAGTTTTTTTTTGTATTGATATAACTTTAAAATCAAAATGATTTGCGGCATTTTGCATTCTAGGAATGAGCAAATTTTTATTTTTAAATATTTCTATGTCAAATGTTATACATACTTATAATAATAGATATCATATTTAAATTATTATAAGTATAAAAAAATATATCTACTAGGCAGTGGTAAAATCATTCATCGGTGCAATGCGCAGTAGCTTCTTTATAATAGACAAAGACCACGTCGGAGATCACCTCCAAGCTGACATGTGGGACGATGGCTGGAGTTCTGAAAAGTCGACTATGCCCAGAAGAAAAATAAAAGTGAAGTATGTATAATACATACTGCTATATATAACATTTTTTACGTTGGGGAATGCCAGTCACTAAAAATTACTCTTTATGTGAACAGAATGAAAATCCTACGTGTAATTTAATACAATCACACCGATCTCATGTTTAAGCCAGGCATTAATAATAATAGCATTATTCAATACTAGCAAGTAAAATCTTCGAATCCTTGCTTTTTAATACGTTTCAATTCCTGCCCATATTCTTTCTTAAAAGCCTGTTTTTTTAGTTGACAATTATTAATAGTTGTCTATTATTAATACCATAAATTTTGTTTCTTATTAGCTTAAGTCAGGAGCAAACTCCAGTAGGACTTGTAGCCAAAACTGGTGAGTCACTAAACGTTCGAGACGCCTATAAGGATCCAAGGTTTTCAAAGGAAATCGACCCAACTACGGGTACTGTTGTTAGATCCTGTTTAGTTTCTCCTATTGTGGATAAAAAAGGTGTAATCGGTAAGCATATTTAGATAATTTAGTTTACACTTTTTAGGTATCGCCAATAAAAAAATATTCTGTATGTCCATCTGTGTGTCCTTTGATCTCGGGTACGATTTATGAAGGATATTCTTATCGTCGCAGCACAAAGGCTCAGTCGGCGAGATTTAGGGGACTTATTAAACAGAAAATGTAACAGCTGCAGTTAACACTGTGTATAATTTGATTGACTGATTAAACTGACAAAATATTTTTTTTTAATATTAAATTCAATATTTGGAGAAGAAGGTATCACCATCATCCATCATTATTCGAAATTTCTGGCGTCAAAAATTATACTGCAATTATTAGGTACCATTTTTTTCATTTCAGGAATAGTACTTTTAACAAATAAATTAAATGCTAAACCGTTTGATTCTGAAGATGAAATAATATTTCAAGTGTTCATCAACTATTGTTCATTGATCGTACACTTTTATAACATGGAAGTGAAGAAAATTTATCACGTATGTTTAGTTATTTCAATTTTCTTATAATTTATGTATATATACCTATCAAATTTTGGTACACTGACTAAAGAAAGCTTTATTAAAGCACTCAACTGCATCGATCTTTCTGCAGCATCGTAGCTCTGGAACAAATGGTCCAACATCAATTGTGTTTTGTTTAATCTAACATTTCTATCTTGAGAAAACTATAGAATCAGACATTCTCTCTATTATTATTAATCTATTTTTAAATTGTCCCCAACCACATTTGTATTGTGAAAAACAAGTTTTAGTATTTGAGAGAATTTAATTCACTACTATGTCAGATTTATTTAATGCTATGTCCGATTTTTATGACACCTATATGTATCTACGTTTACATATTTTTTTACATACGCTTATAGCGTCTTTGTGACGTCTAAAACCTTAGTCTCTCCCGTCACTATGATTGCTGAAAGCATTCGAAACGTCGTGAACCAAAAATCTAAATAAATCCACGAAATAATCCGAAAAGATAATTTTATTTAAAATACCTACGTTGTTATTATTTTAGCAAAATCTCAATAAAGTATACAGTGACCTGATGCAGCTGCACCTAAGTCCTTGTAAACATGATGTGGATGAATTAATGGAAACTAACGGAATGGTGTTGCCGCCAAATAATTTTCGAAGGTAAATTAAAGGAAATGTTAGACCTCCTCGTTTTCGAAGTCAAAAAAAAATTGCTCATATTAATTAAAATGCATATATTGACTGTAGGTATATTGACTTAGATTTTGTATACAATTTCCAAATTTGAATATAGGCACTGAATTTATATTCTGGAACTACTGAACCAATATAAATAGAGCGTTAGTTTTATGTATATCGCGTAACATACCTACGTACATACAAAAAGAATACGTTGAACGACGGCTAATAGATATGCCCTTCACTAACAAGCATCAGGTGAACTAATGAGTTAGTGCCTTAGAACCAATTAAAACAATTACATGTAAAATTATATGTAAAATTTACGTGTAACCGTCTAAGAAGAAATTAAAAGAGTATTGTTTTACTTCCATAACAGTTTTGATTATCACATAAGCGAAGGCAGCAAGGAAGACATGCCGGGGCTCGTGTGCTACATGTACGTGGAAACCTTCGCAGATAGGCACTTTGAAAGGCAGAACTTAGCAGATTTCGTGCTAACCGTCCTCCAGTGCTACAGACACAACCCCTATCACAACGCTGAACACGCGTTCTGCTTCACTCATACATTGTTTCTCATTCTGACCAGTAACAACGGCCATTTTGATTTTGTTGAGGTAATTCTAATCTATAATGAATATTATTTCATTTATATTATTATTTTGTCAGGACTTTAAATACTGCAGAAAATAGCAAATTCTGCAGTATATACTAGAGTTACTTGTATAGCTATTTGCATATAATCATATATATATATATATATATATATATATATATATATATATATATATATATATATATATATATATATCATATTTCTCTACTTACTTTATATATTTGTCTAATACTTATTTGCGGATAAATATCAAGTTTTAAACATGTGAGAACTGAACTAATCAATTTCACGTAGGTACTCTCCGAAGCACGAGTGTGTAGAAGTTGCCGTTTACGTGACGCGAAATGGGTTCCTTATTTAGTGGTAGTCCACTGGTTCATTCAGTCGTAGCCGTATAGTTGTATATTAATCTTAGTTGAACCTTTTCATTAACAGCTTTATATCCTAGTAGCAGACCTATAGTGTATGATTTTCGAGGTCCTACAAAAATTGTATAGAAAAAAGCAAAGTCAGTTTCTCTTCAAAATCTCAATTTTTCGTTTGGTAACTGTTCCAATTTTTTCCCCTAAAATCCTTATTAGTTATGTGGACTATATCAAATAAAAAAAACTGCCACATAATCTAGGTGCTTTCATTTGATGCTCTTACCAATAAACAACGTTTCATTGTTTTTATATAGTTATTTGATTTGTCCAGACGGCCGCCCTGATGCTGGCAGGCTTGTGTCACGACTTGGACCACCCCGGGTACAACAACAACTTCCTATCCCTGTGCAAGCACCCTCTCGCGCAGATGTACAGGTCCTCCATGCTGGAGAACCATCATTACTTCTTGGCTAAGAAAATAATTGAGGTTAATATCTTCTAGAACATAAAATTTTATAAGAAAGTCTTATAAAAAAGCTATTTTTATATAGATTCGTTCAATTGAAGCTTGAAGTTTCCGTTTAGCATTTTTTTTAGAGCAGACTCAAATTCTGTTCAGTCAAATAAAAGGTAATATATATATATATATATATATATATATATATATATATATATATATATATATATATATATATATATATTACTAGCGAGTCACCCTCGCTTCGCTTCGGTTCGTCCCTAGCTTAATTACCCATACAAACTTTCATCCTCATTTTCACTCCCTTAAGGGATGATTTTCGGGATAAAAACTATCGTATGTCCTTCCCAGGATCTCAAACTATCTTCTTACCCTTCATCTAAATCGGTTCAGTAGAACCAGAAATTGCCCCCTACAACGGAACAAACTCACAAACTTTTCCTCTTTATAATATTAGTATAGATAATAACATATAAAATACAATATTATGTTTAAGGATAAGAAATTGTTAAGCATGCTGTCGGTAGCAGACCGCGAGCGCATCATGCACGAGATGAAATACGACATTCTTTGCACAGATTTGGCTGTTTATTTTCAGGTCGTTTGATTTATGTACTTTATATTTTAATGAGCTTTGCCATCTATATTATTATAGCATATTATCATTGTATGTGTGTTGAAATTTATGTTTTCAAAAATGACAACAAATCACTTTTTTCTTTATACCCAAAGTCAATCTGTTATCCCTAAACTATTGACCTATTGATTGATTACTTAGTTATATTTTGAACTGTTGAAGTAGGTATGTTATTATCTAATATATGTACGTACAAATGTATTTATAACTATATTTATCTATATTTTAGCTTGTATGTAATGTTTTCTTGTTTGTTGGTTTTTGCGTTTTTTCTTTGTAATATACTAATCTGGAACTTGGTAGAGATCACTTTAAGTAATAAGGCCGCCTTTACACTGAGATACTTTTGCGTAGTATTTATGTATTTTTTTTTATTAGGTATATTTTATTTGATCAAATAGGTTCGTTGGAACGTTTTTAGTTAGGTACCTATTAATTATTGACAACTACGAGTTATTTTTATACTTATTAAATTTAAAAATGATGTTTTAGATTAGAGCAGAATTAACACCAATTCTAACGGACTGTGCCTACGATTGGTCTGATAATTCACATCGTAAGTTACTGAAGGTAATTCATGTTATTTGAAATTTTAATAATTATATGTGTATTCAGCCATTTTTAACGTCCCACAGCTGGGCACGGGCCTCCCTTCAGTACGAGGGGAATCAGGCCGTAGTCCACCACGCTGGCCAAGTGCGTGTTGGTAGACCTAACATGTCTTTTAAAAACTTACGTAATAGTTACATTTATTGCAGGGTATTCTAATGACAACAAGTGATTTATCAGGATGTTGCAAGCCGTTTGGCGTTTCTAAGGCAATAGCTGAAGCTGTTTACGAAGAATTTTATGATCAAGTAAAAATCCTACTAATATTATAAATGCGAAAGTTTGTGAGGATGTATGGATGTTTGTTACTCTTTAACGGAAAAACTACTGAGCGGATTTTAATGAGACTTTACAATAATATAGCTCATACATCAGAATAACACAAAGACTACTTTTTATGCCGGAAAAATGTACGGTTCCCGTGGAATAGATTTAATTTTAAATCAAAATTTACTATTAAAAAAAACATTTTTCAATATTTAATATGTGCCAGTTAACTCGGAAGGAATTCCATAGGTCTGGGGGTCTATGCACACCACTGTTAATAGTCGCAAATACCAGTATACTACATATACTTATAGGTACATGAATATGCCTCGGTGGTGTAGTATCTAGCTTGTACGGGTGCAACTCCGGAATTCCTGGGTTCGAGTCCTGGGTCAGAACAAGTTCAGTTAATGATTTTTTATAATGTTATTCTCTGTAACAACCTTCAGTTGGGAAGTTTGTGGTCTTTCACCAATATGCAGTCAGGTCTACCAAGAATGAGAGGAATAGAGAGTGCACGTTGTGATTGCACCTACACCGACACACACGTTGTAGGTACTATTATATCTCCTGCGTAGTTGTTAGTCTCAGAGAAATTGGCTTCTGTAGTCAAAATCGGTCAGCGGGATATAATTCCAGGGAGATAAAGAGCGTGAGATGGGCTACACGCCGCTCAGCATGATGGACCGACGACGCAGCGTGAACCAGCCCGCGGAACAGATACAGTTCCTCTCTGTGGTGGTCCTTCCCTGCCTCCTCCTGTTGCAGAATATCTTCCCTAACACTAGTCCGCTTACTGAAAATTGCAGGTTAGATATTATATTGATCGATTCTAATGTAATTCTAATGTATGTTTGTTAATCTTGTACGCAAAAACTATTGAACGGATTTTGATGAAACTTTACAGCATTCAGCTATACATAAGCTATAATTTGTATGTATGTCTTCAGCCCTTTTGTAATGTCCTACTGCTGAATACGGGCCTCCGTTTACTACAAGGGTGATCAGGCCATAGCCCTCCACGTTGGTCAAGTGCGTGTTGGCGGGCTTAATTATAAAAAAATATATAGATATATAATTAAATAGGTATATAATTATGAATAAGTAGACGGAGCCGCGGCATTTTTGTTAGCTAATAAGATTTAAAGTATGACCCTTAATAATAATATAAAATCTTCTTTTTGTTGATTAAATCATCTAGAAGATGATTTAATCAACAAAAAATAAGATATTCAATCTTTATTAAGTCTCAACAGTTAAAAAAAAATTAAAATGATTTATTTTCACTTTTTTTATCCACTTAATAAAATAAATAATGTGTCCGAAAAGTACTTTTATTTACGCAGCCTATCTCCATTATGAAGGCCATTCTGAATATTGATGAAAGGTTTTTTTAAATCGAACCAGTTATTTTGGAGATTACCTCCTATGTATACAAATTTTAGCTTACGATTAATTTAAATTATTCACGCTGTTGTAGGAAAACGCAAGAAGCATGGCATGAAGAGATAGAGATCAGAGGACAGAAGTTATGGCGGCAAGAGGATTCCACGGTCAACCCGAGTAGAAGCCGCATCGTGTTGAAGTCAGATAAACAATGATTTTTTTTCTTTAATAAACGTTTAACCGTTACGTACTTTTTAGTTTATATCACGTCGTCTCAGTGATTATTTTTCCAAACGACCAATTTTCCCAGAGTTTTTAATGCAGAATTTAAGTATAATTTTTAAATGTCAGTTCTATTGGGGTATAATACAAATTTTACTTTAATAAAACCGAAAAAATGTATTTATTTATATGTATATAGATGTTAGAAATATGTTTTTTTTTTAAAATAGAGGAAAAAACTCTCTACTGTAAAGTCCAACAAGTTTGGATAAATAGGCACTAAGACGACGATTTCTTTAAACTGTTCTGAATACATCACCAATTTCCCAACTGACAACTCGATAGAAAAATTCGATTATATTTATTTCTTTTTATTATATATTTGTAGTAATTACCAACGTTTACTATTTCATACATTTCTTTTTAATTCATTTAGTTTTTCCTTGTGGCTTTGCTCGCATGGGACATTCATGTAGGTGTGGGACGAGGATGTAAGGTATCCCTTTTATCTGAGATTTTTTTAATTAATTAATCCGCCAATATTTTATTATCTATAAACTTTTTGAATATTATATGAAAAAAACAAATAAAAGGCATACTGTTTTCAGATTTTTTTATTTAGGAATAATATTTATTACCTGGATAGTGATATCGTAACACCGGTCTAGTCATACGTTCACAATAAACTCTGCATTATTGCTAACAACTCCAATCAATGCCGATTGCCGGTAGGTACATACAAAATAAAGCTAAAACTAATTTACATCTATATATTTCATCGATTCGCATCTCTTATGCGCGACACATTTGCTTCTGTCTTAATAATGGCAACATTATCAAGAAAAAAAAAATTATGTATATATACTTTTGAAGTTATACTTCTTTTGGCACGTTTGCAAAAAATTATGAGAGTAAAATTTTTACGCAGCCACATGCCAGACAACCAAAAAGCGACATGATGAAGTTAGCTGCATTCCTTTTACAAACAATGGGTTGTGACATACGTAATGAAGTCTTTAGTTATTTTTGTTCTGTTACGCCAAAGAAGTATAATTTCACACACACATACACACGGTTTTTTATTATATTTAATTATATATAAATATCTGTTTGTCTTCAAAAAATACACATATGTATGATAGTAAGTTTCCACCACATATAAAATCATAGACAGAAAAAGGTTTTATATATGAAATATAAAAATCAATTATAATATCACCATTTCAGCAAACGCGAAGCGCCTTACTCTAGCCACTGAGTAATACAATAAATATGATTTAATTCCAAACTAAGAATGATTAACACAATGAGATTTATATGTAAAAATATACATACACGAAACCATAGATAATTTTATTTATTTTTTGAATTGGCAAATAAATTATTTTACAGCGACCAACAACAACAGTTGTATTTTTTTCTTAAAAACACGATTTTACAAATGGATCCATTTAATTTTCCTACTTGTGGAATGAAGTGCATGAATGTAATGCGTATTGTGATTTTTTTTTTCAAAAATATGATATTTTTATTTATTATTTATCAGTTTCATTATTTTGAGTTGAACTCTAAAACGATTCTCCTTTACACTCTCGCCAAATAACCATGTTATTAACGAATAAAACAATTACTATAATATTAAATATATATAAACAGTTATTTTTATAACTACAGATTGTTTTTTTTTTTTATAAATTAACATTAAAACGACCCAATATAATTTTTAACGAAGATACATCCTCGAATGAATTTTGATACATTATTCTAACGAAAAAAAAATATATAAAAATTGTACATAATATTATGTAATACGCCTACAATGTCTAAAAAGTAAACAAATCGTTTTTATGAAGATTTTTATTGTAGTCTTTTAAACCATAAACGTTTTTTTTTTTTAATTTTCCAACTAACGTATGTAAAGCATGACTGATGTATGAAACTAGAAAGCTCACATCTCAAGCTTTATTAAATCCAATAATAATGAATTTTATACCATATAATAACATTAAAAACATCAACTTTATAAGTTTTTATTTAACATTTCCGTACACGCGTGAGTATAAGTAACTAATTTATAGATATCTACCACAAAAGTTTAGACAAGTTGATTTTCTACAATCAATATCTATGTCGATAGCTATAATAGCTTCAGCCCGTTTAACATCCTCCTCTTAATGCGAAGTCATACCATATTCTACCACATTAACCGAATACAGGGTTATTTCATGCATTTTTGGAAAAAATAATTAGTCCAAAAATTCATATTTTCTTAGAATGTTTTCCTTCGCTGATAAGAAAAACAATGAGATTTGCACTTAAAAAATCTGAGATCTGTGGGGTTTGAAACCGCATCACTCAGTTCCTAATCGGCTATTATATTAAGGCTATAAGCTAAAAATATATGAAAATTTACACTTTTAAATATGTAGTTTTCAAATATTTTCAGTAATCACTTTTCTATAGTGATAACGATTGTAAAATCTCATCTTGTCTAAACCCACTCATTCTTGACGCTTCGAAGGTAAGTTAAAAAATAATTTAGCTGTTCCACATTCTATTTCGACTTTTTACACATTTTTTTTAAATTCAATGGCTTGCAAAATCATTTAAAAAACGCGTCACTATCAATCCTGACATAACAAACAATAATATTACATCTGGACGAGAATAAAGGCGAGTGGAGAATCATTTTACAGTTCGAAGTGAAGCGGTTATGTGTTTCGTATTTTGCCGGGAACGTAGTTTTTGTCGATGGTCGGCTCTTGTAGGAACATGTGAAGGCATCGCTCGTTCTGCGCGAGGGGGTGGCCGGCTATTTTGTTGATAAATACTTCTAGACCTGAAATTTAGATTTTGGAAATCAATAAATAATAATGTTAGCAATTAGTGTGTATTCAGCCCTTACAGTAGTAAGGTAGCGGTAGCCCAGTGCCAACGCGCTCGCATGGGAAACCGAGTTAAGCGAGTTCAAATCCCAGGTCTCGCGCCTCTGATATTTTCATGTGCGAATCATTTCTAACATGATTACCACTTGTCTTAGCGGTGAAGGAAAACATCGCGAGGAAACCTGCATGTCTGAGAGAACCTAGTAAGTTTTCGAAAGACGTGAAGTCCGCCAACCTGCACTTGGCCAGCGTGGTGGACTATGGCCTGATCCCCCTCGTATTGAAGGGAGGCCCGTGCCCAGCAGTGGGACGATAAAAAGAGCTGGATTAACAATTAGTCTTACTACTATTATAAAAAGTTTGTATGTGTGTATGATTGTTATTTCTTTACGCTGAAAGAACTGAACAGATTTGAGTGTATTTTAGTATAGAGATAGATTATGACTTGGAATAACACATAAGCTACTATTTCTAATAAAAATTGACAAAAATAGTGCGTGTGTGTGTGCAATTCACACATGGTAGAAGTCAAACTTAATATAATATATTCATCAGACAATAGCAACGGTTACCGTGGCAACATGGCAATGTATTCTATCTCATTCTTTCGCCGGCTTAATCCTATATATTTATGTGTTTGTCTCGTTTTAGTGTAGCATTTTCGTTTCATCGAGTTTCAAATCACAACGATTCTAAAGAAGTTTCACTTCAAAAGTGACTCTACATTACGTGTACATATAATAATGAATATTAATTATAAATACTAAAGAGTAAACACACATTCAAACGCAACTGAACGGAGCCAGGATAAGTCGGTATTAGCACAAAGTATTTAATTTAATTTTCTTGTTAATGGCTTCAAAGCGCGCCAGTTGAGCACAGATAATACACAAAGTATGATTTCAAATGTCTACATACGCGATGACTTGTCTAGTGGTAGTGGATGGTGAAACGATGCGAAACTATAAAGAATATTGAAAAACAAGAGGTCTCGAGGCCGATATTGGAAAAAACTTAAATAGCATCATTAAATATTAGGAAAATCAAGAAAACTTGATTCTTCTCCCGTAGGTACTTTACCTAAAGCCTGATTGAAACTTTTCATTAATTAAAATAATAAATATGTTGGAACATTGACACACAACACGATCTAGTTCCATGGTAAGCTACGAGGCCTATGTTATGGATACCAGATAGTTGATACACTACACATATATAACTGTAAATACATTTAAATACATACATATTATAAATATGTATAAACACCCATAACTTGAGTACAAACATTCGTGCTCATCACACAAATGAAAGCCCCCACTCCCCAGCGGGACTCGAACCCACAGCAAGTAGTCACTACAAACTGAGTCGAATTAGATCATTTATTTTACTACAAAAAAATTTACAAACATAGCTATTGTATACGTGTATAAAAAAAAACTAACAGAAATACGACACGAATTACTGAAAAAAAAAATATTTTCGAACACTTAAGGCGATTAGTACCCTCAAGGGCTAGCAAAGAGCTACTTTCTAAAGCGTACTTCTCGTTTATGGCTAGACCGAAATGCTTGAAAAAAATATATGTGAATCATCAACTCTTAAACAATATTTTCAAGTAAAATTTTTTTCGTGGGACGAAAATATCTATTAGTTTTTTATTTTAAAGAAATGGTATTTTTTTGACTTGCCTTTCGTACTGTTTCTAAACGGCTAAGAATTTTGGAATCATTTAAATACTAAAAAATAATATATCTATTTTACTTTATGCCCATCAGAAAAAATTGTAAATCAATTACTATTTTCCTATTTTAAAAGTCGAAAATGCTATTTACAAGCCTAGAAGCTATAGAGGTGCTCTGCGCGGGCGCGCGCGGCAGTCGCGCGCTGGCGCTCGGACGGGAGGGCTGTGTCACTTTTTGTCTCCTGTTTTTTTACGATGAATTTATGCATGTATTGTTTATGTACACAAGTATTTTTGTATGTGTGCGTGCAGAGAATAAAAGCTCGCAGACAGATAAATGTGTAGTAAAGTACGCGCTTGGACGTTGTAGAATATTTTAACTAGTTTAATGTAAAAATTAAGTTCTATGAAGGTATAGTTATTGTTATTTTTATCTATACATATAATAAAATTGTAACTAAGCCAAATCTGTATATTCAATATTATTTGGAAAATCTTATTGAAATAAACATTATTATCGATACAGAGGCCGAATCTACAGTTTTTAGAATTTTTGTCTGTCTGTCTGTCTGTTGCCGCATCACGGGAAAACCACTGGATAGATTTTGATGAAATTTGGTATGATGATAGCTGGTTATCCGGGTAAACAGTTTTGTGATTTCAAATATTATATTTTTTATTTAAAAAATATTATTAGTAGATTTAATTTAAAAATCTCTTTGGTGGTTGTTGAGTGACAAGAAAGCACAAATAAAAGATTACGTCACTAATAAAATTATAATAAAAAATTCAACACACACTTAAAAACAGTACAGAAGGAAAGTTTAGGGAAATACACAATGACACAAAGAGTTTCAGTACAAACATAAAAAGTCCACATACAATATCTTACGAAAATGATTCAATTATATTAAACAAAGTAACAAGTAATTGGCATCGAACGGTAAAACATAGACTGTTTGTTAATAAAAAGTTACAAGTGGCCGGTAGGAGTAAAACAAATTCCGATCTTCCGTATACTACGGGTTTCGCGCGGCTGTGCTTGTGGATTTAATATATATTAATAATTAATAAATATAAATAATTATGTGTACGTGTGTATGCAGGTGCGTAGATGATATAAATATGTAAATTAAATATTTAATAAAATATAAATATTTATAAGGGTCACATACCACCCTTATAAATTTGAGATTGAAAAATATTACGTAAAGCTTTATTGTTAAATTTAATAGTATACAAAATCCGCATTCGGATAAAAAGTTTAGTGAAAAATACTTTATTTTTTGAAATAAAAATAATTTAAAATTAAAATAATTTAATTCCAGATTACAAAATTATTAGTTTAAAAAATGATAAGTTAATAAATAGTCACTAACCAAAAATTGAAGTTAAATTAAATACAATCAAATAAGTTATAAATATGATCTGTTAAAATACAATGTTAAAAATTATTAATTAAGAGTAATCGTAATTTAAAATTATAGATAAGCATGTATAGAATAAATAAAGTTTTATTATTATTATTATTTCTTTTGCATTATTCCACGCAAAATATTATATTCGATAATTTCGCACGCTCGGATATAAGCATCGTCTTCAAGCGGCCAAGGTGCAAGATCATCAATCTCAGGGGCCCAGGTTCGAATCTCGGTCGCATACAAAGTTTTACTTTTATTTTATTTTTTATATTTATTCAAGTATTTAGTTTTTTTTTTAAAAAAGACGCAAGATTGACAATCATAAGTGTCCAGGTTCGAATCCCGGTCGGATACAAAGGTATAATTTATTTTTATTTTTTTGTATTTCTTCAAGTTTTTAGTTTTTTCTAAAGAAAATTGTACTTTGTAACCAAAAACTCCGAGCGAAGCTCGGTGGCCCAGGTACTGTATGATAAAGTAACATAATATTGTTATTTATCACTTTTTCATAATACTTATTTAGTGATTTGTTTGGTTTTGTTTTAATAAATATAATTATAATATTTATTTTTAAATAATAAATAAATTTAAAAAATAAATTATAAATACATACACATACAAATAATAATAAAATACATTTAATCATCACACATTTTAAATATTAAATTGAAATCCTTTTCGAGGTTACTTGTAAGACATAAATAACAAAAGTTAAATACGACAAAAAGTAATAAAATAAATATTATAACAAAAATAACATAGGAGTTAGAAATTTTTTAAGTACTCGAGTGTTTTGTGTGCATGTACAGACGTGTTACACACACTACACTGGACGAGCTCTCGGGCGCTGCGGGTGTGACCCGCCACTCACGCGCGCCTCGCCCGTTACCGTTTCCTTTTGCGCAGCGGCTCGCGCCAATTTAGAGCAGCCAAAAACTTTGGCGAGGATTATACTTATACCTCTTTTACATGTTAGGAAATGAATTTACGTATATAAGAAAATAAAAGAAATAATAAAAATGTTTATTATATTAAATCTATACTAATACTAGCATTGCCCGCGGCTCCGCCCGCGTTCAGATGACCAAAAACCAAATTCTTTGGTTTTACATATTATATATATATTTAAGAATATACTGAATTATATATACAAAACAATAAATATAATAAATTATATATAATTAATTATATTACTTATATAATACGATAATTCTAGCATTGCATCTTTTTGACTCTTTCTGATTGTATTGCTCGTAGGCAATAATCTATCCCGTGGCTTGTTTGTTGAACTAGCGCGTGGATTTTTTTGATGATTTTTGCGGGGTGCGCGGGTGCAGTGCGCTAAGCCCCGCCCAGACACGCAAGGCCATCGGGGACACTAATCGCCTTAAGTCCTTTCAAGAACATAACGTCCGCATCATTCGTTTTTTAGAATGCAATTGAATGCAAATGATAAAAACGTCTAAATTTACATACAAATTTGTTTCACTGTAATAAATAACTTTGTTACCTAAGAGTTTATCATTGAAATTTTAAAAAAAATATTATTGATCATGTTGACTTTAAACCGCTAGTAAAATGTAAACAATTTTATTTATACCTAAGCATTTAAGATTAAATTGTAAAATGTTAAATGTTACATACTATTATTAATACATACGAAAGTCTCTGTGAGTCTGTTAGTTACTTCGATTTCAGAGAAATTCGGAATAGAAATATTTAGCTTATAGGTACATATTTTTGATTAACACACGATACTTACTTTTATTCTTCTAACTTATTATTAAAATAAGTTTTTGCGATTTATTTCTTCATTGATAACATAATCAACGAATTAAGGTACTTTCGGAGTTTCACCGAAAAAGAAAACATTAACAGTTCGAAGTCCAAACACCCATAAAATAAAATAAAACCATATAATAAAACTAAGCCGAATCTGTACATTAAATATTTTTTGGAAAATCATATTGAAATAGACATTATTATAGATACAGAGGCCGAATCTATAGTTTTTAGAATTTTTATCTGTCTGTCTATCTGTGACCGCATCACGGAAAACCAGTGGAGAGATTTTGATGAAATTTGGTATGATAACAACTAACGAAATAGTTAAAGGAACCGTATAGAATATTTAATTACAGCGTTATTAGCCGTTTATTTTGCCATGTATATTGCAAATCCATTCTCGTATCATAAAAATGAAAACCTCTGTCTGCTTAATCTGGCCTATTTTTGCCAGAATTAGACGATAGATGGCGTTGATCCAAATATTGGTGAGCTATTTTTAAAAATGTATGCTTCAATCGTGTAAAATATAATAAAATGCACAAACAAAACTAATTTCAGTGACTTTAATCTATAAAGATGCAGAGTTTGGTTTTGAACGCGTTAATCTCAACTACCAGTCCGATTAGAAAAAATATTTTTGCATTAGATAGCCTTTTTATTGACGAAGGCTTTAAAGTATATATCTTCGTTTATAACCATGGCAAACCAAATAAAACTCATATAGCGCCAACTTTTGGTTATTTTTCAATCATCGATAATTTCTCTAATGTACAGAAAATGTTCTGTTTACCGACTATTTTTAAATCCCTCTTTTACAAGCCACTAAGTAAATAAGTAAGTCGATAAAAATAGCCTTTTTCTAAAATCCCGGATAAAAAATATTCCGAAAATTCGTATCCAATTTAACAGAAAAAAAGTAACAACAACTCTACCCAACTCAACACACACTCAATTCACAAACTTTGACAATTACCATATTAAATGTGATTAGTGATAACATATTTTTAGATCGCCGTCATAGCGATAAGGCCTCTTGTAAATTATCTCACTTTTTTGTATTCATTTCTCATTTTTGGGTATAAAGTAAAAAGTTTTTATTATTTTTATATTCTACTAGTTTGTCCCTAGATTGATTCCCCATACAAACTTTCATCCCCATTTTCGCCCCCTTAAGCAATGATTACCGTAATAAAACTATCCTATGTCCTTCCCAGGTTCTCAAACTTATCTTCTTACCAAATTTCATCTAAATCGGTCTAGTATTCATTAATCAGTACAATAGTATTTTCGGAGCTTATTCGGTACACACAAACAAACAAACAATTTATCTGTCCCGTTTATAATATGAACTGAACGCAAAAGTTTGTCAGGACGGATGTTTGTTTCTCTTTCACGCGAAAACTATTGAACGGATTTCGATGAAACTTTTCAGTAATATAGCTTATATATCAGAATAACACATAGGCTATAATTTTTAAAGAAAGAAAAGTAATACGTAATTGAACTAAGCATGCCTAGCCGCGGTAAAATACTAGTAAATTATATACGAAAGATTCCACAGTAAACGACAATGCTTAATATTATTATTTATTTTCAATAATAACGTTATTATCGGAATCATTTTTAAATTATATAAAATTACGCAGAAATTTATTATAATTAAATAAACATTCATTTTTCACAAAATTGCAGACCAATTATATATGACCTTATATGATACATCCTTAAGTAGTACAAGATGGAGTTGGTATTTCTGGTTATTTACGCTTATTTGCCCATTATTTAGAGGTTTTCTTAGAAGGTTAAAATATGAATAATTTTTTTATGATGCTGACAAAAAACAATATGAATTAAAATATAAACGGAATGAAGTCAACAGCAGGTCGAACAAACTAGTGAGGTTCACTAGTTCATAAATAAATACTCGCAACAACGTCGATACTTGTAGGCCATGAAAACGTTATTCTAAGAAAAAAAAATATCTAAAAGAAAAATCTTGTTATAGTCTTATAATAGAAAATTTAAACATGTAACTTTACATTACACTAACTAAGCAGTACTCTCACGTAGAACTTTTTTTAGGGTTCCGTATCCCAAGGGTGTCAACGGAACCCTATTAGTATGCCTTACGCTGTCCGTCCGTCCGTGTCTGTCAGAAGGCTGTATCTCATGAAGCGTAAAAGGTAGAGATGAAATTTTCACAGAGTGTATTTCAATTGCCGCTTTAACAACAAATAATAAAAAAACGTAATTATAAAAAAGTCGAATTTCAAAAAATCGTTTATAGTACGGAACGCTTCGTGTGCGAGTCCGACTCGCACTTGACCTATTTTTTAAATATGATGAATATTAAGCTAATACTTTCCGGAGAGAGAATCTGAGAAACGGCTACCCTAACCTATATATATGTAATCTATCTATTCCATACTAACCGGTACCCAGGCAGGAACCTGAGTAAGGCGGAGGTGAGTCAATAGTACATTTTTAAAATATATTGTAGGAGATATTTTTATTATAGAAATTTGAGTAGAAAAATATCAGTAAAATTCACTACGAAAATAAATTTAATCATATACACGGCAATAAACACGGCAAATAATTATTTGTGTCTAAGAAAATACCTTACTTGAGCAGAGCCTTATGCAATATGCATTCATAATAAATACATTAGTAGGTAGCAGAATGTTACTCAAGGTTAATTAAGTGATATAACTTTATGACGAATAAATAATAACAATAAGAGCATTTTGTAAATTCAAATATATGTTCGGATTCGTGTATACATGACATGATCATCACATCTCCGTACCCATTTCCAAATTACTTGGCGTCAGTGCAGTATATCTTCCATACTGTTGATAGAATTTGGCAAAAGTGTTACAACCCTTCTTGGGAAATACATAATACATGATATTTTCGCTAAATGTAAACCTACTTCCATGATATTTTTTTTGTAATGTCTAGGTTTTTTCTCTAAAATGGTTCCATAGAGATTTTAATAAAAATTTAAAACTATGTATAGTGATTATTCCTCTTTAGCAAATATTGAAAAAAAAAACCAAAAAGTTTTATCATATATTATAAAGAGGCAGTATGTTTTGATTGAACATGCCAATCTCACAAACTAATCCCGATTTGAAAAATTCTTTTTGCATTAGATAGCCCTTTAATTAAGGAAGGCTATATATTATATAAAATATAGTCTATCTATTTCATACTAAACATTAAAACATACCTGGGGACAAACCCGAGCGAAGCAAGGGTGACACTAGTTTAAAATATGACTGCATAAATCTGATTACCATAAGAAATACTCATAATAAGATTATTCATATAACAAATATTATAAGCAGAGACCACATTACATACATTTGTATATTTTACCTATGTTTACTGGTTATTGCATGTTTTATCTTGATTCTTAACGACAATATTAGGTACTTATATTTTCATTATATTTACTATTTGTACTCATATGTATGCACAATTACTTAATCAATAAAGGAAATCTGTACTTTAATTTTTCATTTATTTCATATGAACATCAATTCTGTATAAAAGCACTATATCTAAGAGTTTGTTAGTAAATAATGGCTGTAGATTCCCTCAATAGCATACATGCTCTCAATACAGATATAAATAAAAATTATTTAGAATCTGTACCTAACATATAAAATATATGTTTATAGTAAATATATTGCTTATGAGAATATTAATGAATTATATACTTTAAAATTATACACAAATTAGATCAATGAAATACCTTTTCTGCGGTCTTCGATGAACTCTTCTTCAAAAATGCCATCATCCCCTCTGAATGGTAGTTGTCTCTTTAGAGCTTTACCAGGTAGTGGTGGTACTACTATCTATAAATTAAAAAAAAACATATTACATATTAGAATGAGAAAAGATAATTATCTATTATAATCAAAAAGTGATGTTTTAATAACTAATAAGTTATTGTTAGATTTACTCAAAGACATTTTAAAGATATCTTAAAATCTAATTGGCATCTAATTGTATTGTAATTTGTTTCATGGCTTCATAGTTGATTTTAGTTTTACAATAAATTACTCAGTGCTAAAATAATTGTACAAAGACTTTGCATTATCTCTTTTGTCTAAATTATTGGAAACTGAAAAGTCTGAAAAATAATATAATTGGGTTAAACAATTACTGAATATATTTAATAATAGTTGTCATAAATTTGGTCATATTAAATACATAATAGTATATGTTAAGCTGATTAAGCGAAATTCAAAGACAATAAATGAATCACTTATGTTTTTGTTCACTTGATAACACAAAAATTATCAGTAAAGCTTACTTACTTTACTATCCCTTTCTAGTTCAGTTCTGAGCCATTCAAAGTCACTGTATCGCCGTCTCACACTGGACTCTTTTACTTTGAATACGGGAAGGTTGGTCTGGAAGCAGGAAATAGAATATAGAGCAATTATCGGCAATCAGTGGCAGAGGCCTGTTTCTAACGCACGATACGCCCACAAAAACTGCCTCGTGAGCATTGCTGTTAGCTGTTTAATTTAATTATCGTATAAGGCATTGGCTGCATCCTGCATCTACTTACCCTCATGCGAACCTCGTAATCCGTATAGCGTTTTTTCCCAACTCCCATCGTAACTGGATTTACCACGTCGATTTCTAAGAAGTTCGCTGGAGCCGCGTACGCATCGTCCAAGGTCTGTTTTTTAACATTTAAGCGTCTGGTCGCATCGGCTGTCGCATCCTCAGCCATCATAGCGTTTTTTTAATACAAACAATCACAAACTACTAAAGACGGTTCAGTACTCAAAAAGCAAATGAAATTGACAAGAATGCAACATTATTTGACATTTAAGAAAAATATGGCCATATCTCGTTTAGAAATATTATGAAATCTACCATTGACATCTTCATAATTTACAGAAAATAATATAAAGATGTTATTTAACTATTTGATATTGTATTATGTTAGTTTATTTTGATCGTAGTTTTTTTGTATTATTTTAAAAAATGTATGCTATTTAAGTGTTGTTTTGTTATAGAAAACCTACCATTTTAGTAGAAAAATTCTATTGTAGTATAAAGTAGGCGTATTTTTTGTGACGAAACACGTCCAGGCAATTATGGGCATTAGGCTATGACTAAGATATTATAATCATATGGACGGGAAATACTGTGCGTCAGGAATAGTGACGTGTTCCAGATATCTAACTACAGTTAGTTATTTACGTACAAATCATATTATCATTGACACATTTAATAATTAAAATAGATATTTTATTAAAATCGTTTAAAGTTAGGTTTTTTCCGAAATTAAAGATAGCAGCTTAATAATAAAACTGTTCAAATGGTTATGTTTTAGACTAGCGATTCACCTCGTTCCGCTCGGCTTCGTCCCTAGTTACGTTTTAAAGTATATTTCTCAGAGATGAGATATTTTCCTGCAATAAAAGTATCCTATATGTTGACCCAGATAATGATAAATAATCATCATCCCAAATTTCATCAAAATCTTTCCAATAGCTATAGATTCAGCCTCTGTATCGATAGTAACTATTTCAGTAAGATTTTCAAAAAAATATTTAATGCACAGATTCGACTCAGAATTTCATTAAATGTATAGACGATTGATTTATACTTGTATTAACATTGAACATACATATGTTAAAATGATAAATAGTGATTTAATTTACTGAATGAAGTTAGTTTTGACTAACCATAAAAAAATTAAAAGAAGGTACTGAAATAAAACAAAAAATACAGCACACAATAGATATTTATAGATTTTTTACATGAACTGACTCATAGGATCTTCTTCGCGTCTTCGTTTCATCATGTACGCTTCCATTTCTTGCTCAGAGGGTTCTTTAACTTCATACATGCTGTTGTATGGGCGTTTTCTTTCGTCTACAGACAGTAGGTATTCTGCACGCTTTTGGCTTTTTTCTTCCATTTCCAATGCCTGAAATAAAAAGGGAAAAGTAAATGTATTTACAAATTATTCTTATAAAGTAATTTATACATAAAAATCTAAAGTGTATAGTTATAAAATATAATCAAGATTTTTTAGAGGGTGGGTATCAATATTTTGTAAGTGACAGAGGGTATAAAAATATTAATTTAGCATCCTTAAATTGCAATTTGCAAAACAAAGAAAAAGAATGGGAAATATTTTGGCAAAAAAAAAACAATGTTGTCATAAAAGTATTAGTATGAAAAAATTAAGATGACATCCATATATGTATTGTAAAGCATTTAAAGAGGTTTTGAAAAATATACATTTTCTTATAAAGAATTTTTAAGACATACCTTTTTCAATTTATCTTCTTCTTTATTCTTTCCCTTCTTTTTCTCCTCCTTCTTCTTCTTCTTTTTGGCTTTCTTCTTGTCTCTCTTCTTCTTGCTAGTTTTTTCTGTTTTTGTCCTTTTATCTCGTTCGGAATCTGAACTGCTGTCAGAACTGGATTGTGATGACGACGATGATGATTTTACCGATTTTTCTAAAAATTATACAATGTTTTTACATATTTGATATTAAAAAATTTGAAACACCGATTTGTTCTTTATGCTCATGTTTATGTTTATTTATAATCTTACTATAACTACCAGGCAATATTATTAATTAATTGCAATTAAATTATTTTTATCTACTATACAGATAAATAAAATTGTGTCTGTAATGTAAAAATAACGGCTTTTCACTAAATACATATGAAATAATATAAAATATGTATAAGAAAAACACAAATTTTAAAATTTTTCTCTATCTGTTTGTTTGTTCTAGCTAATCTCCGAAAAGGCTGGACTGATATTGAAGGAACTTTCACTGGAAGATACCTGATGTTATAAGAAGTAACTTGGCTACTTTTATTTTTTAAAAAGAATTAATGTTCCACTCAAAAAAATTAAAACATACCTAGGGACGCACCCGAGCGAAGCGAGTGCAAGTGCTTTTTACTGGTAACAAAACTGAGATTCAACGATTATTATTAATTTAAATTTAATACCACATACCATCTTCCTTTATAGTCTTTTGACTTGATTCCTTTGTAGTTTCTGGTACTTCCAACACCATGGATTTACCCGCTTCACCCACACAATATGACATCTAAAATATTAAAAACAACTTAGTTTAATATGTATACATATTATATAATTAATTTTAGTGTCATATTTTAAAATAAAACTATATTTTCGTTTTTTTTTCGCGAATTTATTTTGTTTTTCATTCCCAACGTTTCGAATGCTTTACAGCAATCATGATCACGGGAGGGACTAAGGTGTTAGACATCTCAAAAGTCATTATAGGTTAATACTAGTGACTCACTCTCGGTTACGTTTTAACGGTTAGTATAGATTTCTCAATGATGAGATATTTTCATTTCTCATGATGCGTACCCAGACAAACAGACAGAAAGACAAAAATTCTTATCTTTTATCTAAATATAAATAAATACACGAAAAAATCTGAAAAGATAGTTTTATTTGAAAATGTCAAATATTTACGTAAATCTAAGAAAGTATCAAATATCGTACGTTACTTTGTTATTATCACATATATTATTTTCTATATGTTAACTAAAAAATTGTATTCACCTTTATAAATGAATGGCAACACTTGTATCCCCACTGGCCATCTCTCCAGTACGAGCCCCACACTGTTGTGTGATTGTTGATGAGCACATCTTCATCATATTTACTTCTGCAATTTTAATAATCATGTGTTATTTTAACCATATTATAATAATGTCATTATTACAATTTTGAAATTCTAAGTTGTAAGTATAGTAAAAAAAATATTTATCTCCACCAAACATAAAAAAATATTGTTTGTTAACTTATTTCAAAATAAATTGAACGTTTAAGGGGCTTTTATACAAGTCTTTTAGACAATAGTTGTCAAGTATATGTATTCAGTCCTTTCAACATCACAACAGCAGATCCAAATCCCTGGTCTCGCACTACTGATATTCTTATGTGCGAAATCTTTCCAACATGATTACCATTTGCCTAACAGTGAAGAAAAACATCGTGAAGAAACCTGCATGTCTAATACAAAGACACAAAGATAAGAAATAAGAAAAGAAGAAAAACACACAGACTAAACAAGTTTTCGAGAGACATGTGAAGTCTTCCCAGCACTTGGCCAGTGGTGGACTATGGCCTGATCCTCTTATTGAAGGAAATGGCCCAGCAGTGAGACGTTAAAAAGGACTGAATACATACATACAGAATAATATAAGTACTTACTTAGCTAATTGTTTCTCAGCAGCCCCAGCGAGGGTGCCGTCACGGTTGTATCGCACGAAAACTTCGCTTTGCGCCATAAGAAGCTCTTTGGGCGGTGCTTTGAGATGTTCCTCACCACCATATTTGTCTAGCACTGATTGTTTCACCTGAGAATAAATTTTTATATATTACTATGGGCTCTCATCACAAAGAAAAATTAGTTCAAATAAATGTCAATAGATGACGTTAAATTATCGAAAGATAAAAAAATAGATATCAAAAAGGTATATTATTGTTTCAAAAAATATTTTAAGTGAAGGGAAAAGAAATAATGCGCTCGTAAATCAAATTTGCGTAATTTTACTGATTATGGAAATATCAGCAATCAGATGATAGGTTTGTAGTATATATTCACAGATGGCGCATTTACTTTTTATGAATTGTTTATCTCGGTTAAATATTCATAAAATTATTGATTTCTTTTTATTTGAATGCAGAATGAAAATTAAATGAACTATTTGCGAATCAATGACATCTATTATAATCTATTCATGCAAACAAAAATAGCCTGAAGAATATATATATATATATATATATATATATATATATATATATATATATATATAGCTTTGAAAAATTAAGAAGAAAAATAATGACACGTTTGGCACAGTTTGTAGTGACCCTACATGTTGTATCAGCAGTCGAGGATTGCCATTATTATATTTATAAATATAAATAAAAATAAAACATTAATTATTCAAGTCACGGTATTGTTCTATGTGTAATTCAAAAAGTTAAAATTTATTAAGAATAATAATTTTAATTTACTTTTAAATTAATATTTAAAAAACACAAGATATTTATATTTAAAACGTCAAATATTCGCGTAAATCTAAGAAAGCATTAATCTGCTTTGATCGTATACATACCTGCGTCTTGAACATGTCCTTCTGCATCTCGTACTGGCGGCGCAGCTGCTGCAGCTTGGTGGGCTCGGCCAGCAGGTGCACGTCGAGGCCGCGCGCGCGCGCCTCCCACGCGAACAGCTGCGCCGCGGCGTGCGCGCGCGTGTCGCCCGTGAACCGCACGAAGTTCTCGCCCGCGTACTCCGACCTGGCGCAATCGATACGATATTATTCTCAATATTTTAAATAAATCTGTATTTTTGGATTATTTCGCGGATTTATTTTGATTTTTGGTTCCTTACGTTTCGAATGCTTTACACCAATCAAATCAGTCTCTCCCGTAAACATGGTTGCTGTAAAGCTTTCGAAACCTCTGGAACCAAAAATGAAAGTAAATCCGCCAAAAAATCCGAAACGATAGTTTTATTTAAAATACATATACCTATAATTGATATTAGCGGTTCACAAATAATATTCAATTAAAATTTAAAATGTCATTCATTTTTTAATTTAAGAATTTTATTTTTCACATGTGAGACATGTTGTATTATGTAAATATCTTATTCCTCAACATAATTATTAACCGACTTCCAAAAAGGAAGACGTTCTCAATTTGTCGGAATCTTTTTTTTATGTATGTTCATTACTCAAAGACGCCTGAACCGATTTGGAAAATTTTTCTATCAGATATTTTTTTTCCAATCAGATATTTTCGAAGTCGGTGCCAGCCGATGCAAAGCAAATGTAATATATTTCGATACGTAAAATACATATTTACCTATTAGATATTTATATCTTAAAATATTATCGGCTGGAACCAACTACGAAAATATCTGGTTAGGTATCTATTCTAAATGAAAACCGCCGTTTAGTTATTTTTTACATTTTAGTGCCTGGAAGTCGGTTTTTTTTAAGTTTTTAACCAACTAGCGACTCACCTTCACTTCGCTCGAGTTCGTCCCTAGGTTGCCTCCCCAAAACAAACTTTCACCCTCTTAAGGGATAATTTCCGGGATAAAAACTATCCTGTGTCCTTCCCAAGGTCTCAAACTATATTCTTACGAAATTACATCTAAATCGGTTCAGTAGTTTGGAAGCCTATTCGATACAAACAAACAAAAAAACTAGTTTTTCCTCTTAATAATATTAGAATAGATACCTTTAGATGAGATGTTTATGTAACGAAAAGTACTCACTCAGAAGCTTCCGGATTTGGGTTATCCCTCATCGATCTAGTTTTTGGATCATAGTATGCCGAGTTTATATCCAAGTTTCTTAAATACTTGGCTGTATCTTCTCTTATACGCAAATTCCTTACAGTGATACGTTGTTTTGAATCCACCTGAAAATATTTAAACAATATTTAATTTAATAAATTCTTGTATACAAACAACACTTTTTTTAAATCAAAATGCTGTAGTTCAAAGTGTATTTTGTTACAGGCAAATAGTATCATATATTTTGTTAAATTATTTATACTTGCTTTTGTTCCCGGCATGTCTACTTCATCTACATATTTGTCTTCATCTTCCCCTTCTAAGTCCTCATCTTCTTCAGTAGCTGTTGGATCTAAGAAAACAAAATAATATTTACAATAAGATACTCAACAATTTTATATATAACTAGCGACTCTCTAGCTTAATTCCCCATACAAGCTGTCATCCCCATTTTCACCCCCTTAAGGAATGATTTACGGGAAAAAAAGTATCCCATGTCCTTCCCAGGATCTCAAACCTTCTCCTTACCTAATTTCATCTACATTGGTTCAGTAGATCTAGAGATTATCCTCTACAACGTCACGAACTCACAATCTCACAAACTTTACCTCTCTTGTTGTGATTGCTAATTGAATATGTATTCGAAAATGTCAGATGAAAAAACTGTACAATTTAATTTTCTAGAATCTTAGGCCAATAGTAAATTCTCATGATATTCTCCCTTATTTCTTTCATCATGCATATTATATCATAAACTTTTTAAACTATCAATTAACTTTTATTAATTACTAGCGACTCACCCTCGCTTCGCTCAGGTTTGTCCCTAGGTATGTTTTGATGTTTAGTATGGAATAGTTTTTTATAATTTTATTTTCGTGAATATTTTCAATGTTTTAATAGTTATTCTGCTATTCGGGATGAAGACAAATCCAACAAAACACAAATCATAAAAATCGGCCCTGCAGTTCTGGAGTTATAAGTGTTGTAACAAACCTAAATTTTATATAAAAATATAATATGTAGATTATAAAAAAAATAAAATAAAGCCCAACCTTGTTCCAGTTTCTTAGCTCTCAATTCCCGTTTTGCTTCTTCAACTTTTTGATACTCTTCAATAATGGCCTTGTGCTGTTCAGGATCATATCCATTCCACCGGTCCCTCTTCCCGTCATAACTTAGATTTAGGTTCGGCTGATTGAATTCATCAGGAGCAATACCTGCATTTGTGAACTTTGCACCTATCTAAAAATTACATAAAGGTTTATATCTTATATATAATCATAAAAACTAACAAATGCACAATATAAAATAAATTAAAATACCATAACAACATTAAATGTCAAACCACTTTTTAATATAATAAATTATTATTTTAATGTTGTCAAGAATATTACAACCTAATAGTAATATTTTTATTTACCTTTCTAGGTCTATCCAAACAATCTTTTTTCTTGTGGGTCATTGCTCCACAATTTTCACATGCTCCTTTTCTATACTTTGTAGACACACTTGCCTGAAAAATTAACCAAATAAATTAAAATATATATATTGAAATATTATATTATATATTATATATGATTTATTATTATACCCAAAAAGAAAACCTACAATGGTATCAAAAGATATTATATAATTTACTCACAGTAACACCTTTGTTGTAATATGTATCAAGTTTAGTGAACTGGCCCTCTCTGTCTTCTTGTGGCCGCTGATGTTTCAAAGTGGGTCCAGAAGTTCCATAATACCATGGTGCAGATGAAATATATTGTGGGATATGAGGGTTTATATCCTTGCCTAAAATTAAAATGATTTTTTTATATAAAATATATAGAATCAGGATATACTTGTAAATAGTGTCATAAAACATTTTTAATAAATTCAGTATTTTACTTAATTGAAGTATGTTATTATATGATACTTTTACAGCATTCCATAGTTGAATATTGAATCACATGCCAACTTCATGTTATAAAATAATTTAGTTAAATAATTTTATAACAGAATAAGTGTTAAGAATGATTGTTTAGTACTAATCCATTTCATTATAATATAATACTCAGAAGTTTTTATTGATTTTGTATTGAGAAAGTAATATAAATGTAAGGTAAGAGTAATATATGCCTCGTTTATCTGGTGGCAGACCAGATCAAGAAATACAAAGAAGTAGCAGCCATGCCATAGAATTTTACCAATTAGAATTATTTCTCTAAGGGCATATGTTTCATTATTATTGTTATCATTTAAGACGACGACATACCAGTTTCATCAACAGCCGCAGGAGCTGTACCAGCTTTACGAGCCTCTTCTAACTCCTTAGCCTTTCTCCAATCCTCTCGCGATTTCTTCTTAGGTTCATCATCTTCATCGCCAGTATCGTCTTTGTTACGAAGTATTTGGGATACAGTCACGCGCGCGTTTGTCGTCATTATGTATATATTTCTTACTATTTAATTTAATAACTTCTCTATTTATTAGTTCATACTTGTTTATACAATTGCGTTGCACTTGCGATATTTCTTAAAAAATGAAGTTTGACGTTCGTACTTTGTAGTTTGTTGTGAGTAATGTCAAAATATATTATAGATAAAATAAAACATGGCCGCCGCCCGTCCATGCCGTCAATACGGTGCACAGAGTACCATAAATGTTTCCTAGAGTTACGCGAACGGTGAATGCAACATTTATAAAGTATACATATTATAATAAAATTGTAATTTGTAGCCAAATCTGTACAATATTTTTTGGAAAATCTTGTTGATATAGAAATTATTACCGATACAGAGGTCAATTCTATAGTTTAAAAAAAAAACTCTGTGACCGCATCACGAGAAAGCCACTGAACCGATTTTAATGATATTTGGTATGATGATAACTGGTTATGCGCGTCAACATATAGGATACTTTTTACTGCGGGATATAATATCATCTCTAAGAAATCTATACTAAATCTTAAAACGTAACTAGGGACAAACCCAAGCGGAGTCTACACTAATATTATAGAGATAGTTTGTGACTTTGAAGGGGGTAATCTCTGGATCTACTAAACCGATTTAGATTTAATTTAGTCAGAAGATAGTTTGAGACCCTGGGGAAGGACATAGGATACTTTTTATCCCGGAAATCATCCATTAAGGGGGTGAAAATTTGTATGGGGAATCAAGAGAGGCACGAACCAGGAGCGAAGCGTGGGTGAGTCGCGTATTTTATATTTACACAATACACATCCCACAAATATCTCATATGAAATAATACAACAACACAAATACGTAGAATAGTTTAATCATTATAATAAAAATTAATATTTGTATGCCAACAATAAAATCACTTTCATTATATCATTTACCTATATCCAGAATAATAGAGAGTATCTAATAAGTATAACCTGATTTTCTTGCTCCTGGCAAAATAAATAAAATAAGCTGATCACATTTTGGTGCGACTTTCTTATTTTACCCTTTAGATATTTTTGATACGGAATATTTTATCTATACATACATACATATAAGAAAATTGTAACTGATTACTGTTTGTACATGGAAGATATTTGAGAAAAAACTATTATTGGGGGTTTTTATTAAGTCAATAGAATCAAAACAATGATTTTTAAATATATGGTTTTCACACATGTATTGTTGTAAGCTTCACTTAACATTTAGTATTTGTTTTATTTCATATTTCATGTCAATTTAAAGAATCATTTAAATTAACGAGCAAAGCGAGGGAGAGTCGCTATTAATATTATATTTAAAGTAAATTATATCGTTTATTAATAAATTTAAAGCTTCCGTCTGACTCTTTGTTTGTGATAAGAAGGCCTTGGTACATGTAGGCGTTCGTTGCTGCCGCCGATCTCCATACTTTCTTCTAAAGGTTCCGGCCGCGGTGTGAACAGCTTGCGTCTATTACGAGTGCTAAGCAAAAAGGTTTTATATTAATTAAAATAACTATACTTTTTCGATATGTTTCCATAATTATTGTTTCGTAATTTTTAAACTTTAATTTCTGCATCTATTTATTTATAATTAATTATATTAATATAAAAATTATAAATAAATATACACGATCATTTATTAATACAGCTTTAAAGCTGTATTAATAAATGATCGTGTCATTCAGAAAAGCTACGACAAATCACTGATGCTTCATAAAAATAAATATTATGATGTTGGAGTTTAATAGATCGATATATTGAAGTAAACTAATGTTAACTTCTATAAAGCAAAAAGACAATGCTCATTATAGAAAATTCCAAAAATAGCATATACTACTTGTTTTGTTTTTTATTGTATCGCAATATCTTGACCCACTTTTTAACCAATATCCATGATTCTCTTTTAATGAATAAGTTACTACAATAGTGGTCTTATAGAAAATTCGCGAAAAAGTTTTAGTTTTAAAATAATTCTGAGTTATGATAATTGGTTCCATTTTAAATATATATAATTTACCTTTTAGCTGGACAGCTCTGTACACCGAGCACAGGTGGTTGATTTTCGTTATCATTTTTCTCAGGAGACGGTATGTCTTTAAAGTTTTTAATTGGAGCTACCTTATCTAGGGTTACATCAGAAAATTCATTTTGTAAATTAACAATATCTTTTAATTTTGCTTTTTCCATATCTCTATTTTTTTCATCCTGTTTTTCTAAATCTTTATCTTTTGATTCATCTTTTTCCAAATCTAAATTGTTCTCAGACGCGTCATGTCGTCGTCGTAGTCGTAAGTTTCTTTTCTTCGGTTTTTCTTTCTCATATTTCGGTGGAGAAGTTTCTAGCACTTTCTTCCTACGTCTAGTTTCAGTTTTGGGTATATCCATTTTAGATTTGTGTCTCAAATTATATTTAACTTCCTCACTTTCTGTTCGATTATGTGTAGTATCCATATTATCAACAGTAGAATCTCTGATTTCCTGTGAAACAAGTAAATCAAATTCGGTCGCTCTCGGCGCTGTTATATCCTTGTATATATTTTCAAATTCGTCTATCGTGTTGTCTGATTTGGTACTATTTACTTGTGATTCGTCATTATTGATTGCTTCATTTTGCATCACTTTGACTTCAGATCCTTTTAATTCTTCTAGTGCAATAACTTGTTCATCATTTTTATTTGTATCTTTTACTTCACTATCTGTGTTTATTTTATCTACATTTACATTTATGTAGGATAAATTGTCTCCTTTTTCGGGTACGATATTTTCTTCTTTAACATCTTTTTTTATTGATTCAGTATTTTTAATGTCTATATCAGTCTCATCAGTTGGGATGGTATCATTCTTTTCGGATATATCAACACTTTGTATAGATTTTCTAACATTTTCTATGACCTCAGCCTGCTGTTTAACTTGTACTTGTGGGGAATCAAGACCTTCAAATAAATCAATAGATTGACATTTTTTCTCACAAAGATTAACTTTTTGTAACGCATCAGCTTGTTTTGTTAAGCTTTGTCCTAACAATTTTTTAATCATGCTAGGTTCAAAATCATTAGTCAGATCCTCCTTTACGATCGACGGTGATCTATAATCATTGATGTTTATTTTCGCCTCGTTATCGATTTTCGTCTCGTTATCGATCATTTTAATTGAAGCATCGATATTGTCAAAGTAAAATTTCCTGTCTTTGGATTTGACAACAGTCGCTGGTGTTTCTGGCGATTTAGGCGTACCTTCATCGCCAAACAATTTACGTTTGTCTTTGAGCGTTTTAAAGTTGAAAAAATTTTCGTCATCACGTTTTGTATCTGCATCGGTTTTCGATGCTTGTTCTAATCTTTCGAATAATGCTAAGGAATTATTGCTATAACTTCGATTAGATTCTTTGATGGAGCTAATAATATTATTGATAAACGCGCCAGGTTTATCGTCACCTACATCGTCTGTGTTTAACAAACTGTCCTTAGAAACATTATAATTTAACGCTTTACGACTAACATCCATTGTGGCGTCATTTTTATTGCTTGCAACACAGTACGTAGCTCTATTTGAAGCGTTAGCTTTTTTCATATCATTATAATCATCAACTTTACTTTCAACGAAATATGTCTCCCTTGACAGTTTTATTTCTTTATTGCCTACCAAACCAGCAACAATTTCGTTAGCAATAGACAAATCTTTATTTTTATCATCAAAACTTTCACTTATATTTATACTAGCATCGTTCCCGGTTTCGTATGCACAGTCGTTATCATAGCTCGTATTTATTTCAACTTTGAGGGTATCTCCTGTATTCTCTAATTCACTATTGTCTGAATATTGACTGTCCAAGCTGTTTAGATCTATGATAGCACTTTGTTGTATCATTTTAGAGCGGTTTATATCCTCTTTTTTGAATGTCGGCTCCAGACTCTCGTTACACGGGTCCTCATCATCGCTATTATCACTGTCAGATAAATCTACTAAGTCTTCTTTTGCTGCTATTTCTTCGTCAATTTTTTCTGAAATAAAAAAAAAAGATAGCTCCTTTATCGTTATTCATCTTTATCACAGTGTTATATTGCAATAATAGATGTAGTTAAAGGCTTCAAAACAGCACAGATGGGACATAAGCCTAATAATATTATTTTTTATATTTCATAATAAGTTTAATGTAATATAATATAATATAATGATACTTTATATTTTATAATAATTTATAAAGATGACAGTAGATTATGTAAAGTTTAACAACACAATAAATTAAATTTTGACATTATAGTGTCAAAAATATATTTAAGACACTAATATATATAATTATATCTTTAGCACTAAACAGAAATGCTTATATTTTTAAATACTAGTATTATTTTTAAAATAAACATAATATTAATGCATAAAGAGTACTATAACTAACCATCTCTCTCTTCGATGCAGGCACGTAAATGCTGCACTTCCTCTTCGGCTCGGGCGCGAGCTAACTTCTCTGCCGAATATTTCTCCTACAACAAAATACATACTAATATTATAAATGTGAAGTGTGTTTGTTTGTGCTTTTCCTCGTGTCGAAACAGAGTGGCGGATATTTTTGTGTGGAGTATCTTATTCCCACGTGAAAACACCTTATAATACAACCCACACAAGAGGAAAATATCGTACACAAACTTTAGTAGATTTTTGCCTCTTCGGCTTTTGGAAATTGGCAGATTGAATTGCACACTTTTCAGGATGTAATTAGCCCATCATACCTTAATCTGACGGTTTCATGTATTTCTTTCTACCTTATCAGAATATTGTTTAAATATTTGAATGGGCTACCCTAAACGCGCGCCCTTATATAGAGGACTTATGGTGGAGGTACTCAAAAGAGTGCAAGCAAGTCCCCTTAATATTTTATCTATTAATCTTCTGCACTTGAGTGACTCCAAAAATCCCCTCTTGAGCTCCTCTACTAATACAATTCTTAAATCTGAGACATAAAATATGATTATGATAATAGATGATAAATTTGATCATTTCCATATTTTTTGACGGTCAATCAAATTGACTTACTAATGTAATAAACATTTGTAAGAAATATATACTCAACAATGTGTAATTATGTTAAAAGTATTGGAGTTAGTTTGTTAGTTAAGAAAAAATGAAAATTGAGGAAAGAAACCAATAATAAAAAATAAAAAAATACCTGTAATATGGCATTTTCGGTCATCAGTTGATTAATCTGTAATAACAAAAATACACACTTATTAATAAAATTAAGAAGATTTATATTCAAAAAATATTGTTTTTTCATATCATTAAATAAGTTATTTTATTAATTTTGAATCGTTTTACCTTGAGTTGCATGTCGTGGGAGAGCGTATCTCCGTCGGAGGTTCGGTCAGTTTTATTTAATCTGCTCTCATATTCCTCTATCAATTCTTCCATCTAAAATCAACAAAAAATATATTAAAAAAATTTGCATAACAATTAAACACCACATTTACATCTTTTAAATAGAAATAGACTATGTTTAGGTGTAATTAATTAGTTTTCCAACTGGCTAAGTTATTCTATTTATTAAAGAAACTAACGATTCACCGTTGCGTTTTAACGTTTAGTATAGATTTCTCAGAGATGAGATATTTTCCCGCAGTAAAAAGTATTCCATATGTTGACCCGGATAACCAGTATTATCGTACCAAATTTCATTAAAATCTGCCCAGTGGTTTTCTCATGGTGCGTTTCCAGACAGACAGATAAACAAAAATTCTAAAAAACTATAGATTCGGCCTCTGTGTCGATAATAATGACTATTTGTATAAGATTTTCCAAAAACTATTTAATGTACAGAATCAACTCACTTAGAATTCTATTATATGTAGGGATTAGGTAACAATTTATTATAAAGTTGTTGGATAGATCCTGCCATAGATAGGTACTGAGTTGCGAGATTTCCATTTTTTTGTGTTGTTTTTGATGGGATTTGAGTTATTACCGTAACATATGTACGTAAAACTTAGACAATAAATAAATACTCCACATTTTGAATAAAAAATCTTTAGATGAGATGAGAATGGATTTTTTCTTGGATTTACTTTGATTTTTGATTCCCAACATTTCGAATGCTTTACAGCTATTATTAACACGAGTCTACCAGAAATCAAAAAATAACCGCAAAAAAAATAATACTCAAAAACCATAAACCTAGCATACACCATGGTACTCATAAATGAACAATGACACCCACCTCCTCTCTCAACGCCTGTATCTGAGCCTCGTAGTACTCCCTGGTCATGGACTTGGCCTCCTCCACCACCTCGTGCATGGTGTGAGCCACCGACGCCTGCCGCTCCTCCATGCATGCCTGCAGCTCCTTCACACGCGATTGGGTTCTGGAAATGAATGGAATAGATATCAGTTGCTCTATATATATATATATATATATATATATATATATATATATATATATATATATATATATATTGTAATATTATGTATGTCCGACAAAACATTCATTACTATTTAAGACACAGTGATAGACACGAAATAAACATGAGAAATAAGGATAAACTGGTAACGCCTAGCTTTCGCTTTCAAAAAGTGAATAGATTCGTTTATGGGGCAAGGTGTGCGCATGTATAATAGAATTTCACAATCAAATTTGAGCTTGCCATTTAGACAATTTAAGTCTAAAATTAAAAATGTATTACTGAATAAGACCTATTATACTGTCATGGAATACTTCGTAGATATCAATGCGTGGAACTAATGTCTGGTTGGGTCTCACGTAGGATAAGTAGATAATTATTGTATTACAATAATGTACACAATTATTATTTTAAAAGAGCAACTGTTGATTTTCTCGCCGGTTCTTCTCAGCAGAACTGCTTTCTGAGCCGGTGGTAGCTTCCTCACGGACTGACTACGCTGACATTGATTTAAATTTAAAATGTGAAATTGACAATTCAAAAGAGCTTGTAGAAGTCTATTTGAATAAAGTATATTTTAATTTTGAATAGATTGTGAATCTGGGTATAGGCCTCCAACAATAACCATTTCATTCTACTTCTTTATCTTGTTGTATAATAAAGTTGTGACTGAATACAGGTACGGCAGCCCATCTGCACTGAGACTAGCCAGCAATTTCTTAACAGAAAGACTCAATAACTAAACTTGACCCGATCCGGGACTCGAACCCAAGACTTCCGGATGTGAATTAAAAAAAAAAGAAAAAAAAAAGTATTGAGAATTTATAAAAGTCTAAAGAAATTATTATTACTTAAATATTTTGTAAAAATAAATAAAATTGAACCTTACTGCAGTAATTCAAAGTGTAGCCGTTCATTGTCAGCTCTTAGCTTCATCAAATCTGTACTACAAGTGATGGTTGTGTCTTGAGTACTGCTTTCAAAAGAACTCGGGTATTCTGCTAAGGTATTGTTAATTTCTGTGAAATGATAAATATTGTTGAATAAGCAATTTCAATACAATTTATGACAATTTCCATTAGGATAATATTAAAAAAAAGAAGATATTTTTAGTATTATCAAAATCGGGGCTCTCCCATGAGTAGGGCTCACAAAATACTTTTTAGATATTCTGAATTTGTTTTTTTAACTTTTTGTAATATTATCAGGAATCTCCACTCTTAATTTTCTCCGAACTCCATATTTTAATCCTGCAATAATTCATCGGTCAGAAGGACATGATAAATAATGAAATAAGCCCACTGCCGTTGCCCATGGCTTGTCACAAGCACAAAACCCCATCTTTAATTTGTAGTATAAGTTACCCGACGTTCATATATATCTCTCAACTTTGCGGATTAACGACACACAACACAGAGCCCGCTACTCACGTATATCCCATAACCCACGACACACACTATAAAGCTGGCCACTCACGTATGTCCCTGGCCACGGCCGCCAGCTGCAGCACGTGGCGCGTCTCCTGCGCGTACTCGGGCGCCGGGTTCAGCGTCACCACCATGCTGACCGCCTCGCCGCGCGACCCCGACAGCCCCGCGCCCAGCAACCGCGTCAGCTTCGACTCCCTGGGAACGGGGATGTGACGGCATTCATAAATATAGTATTCATTGTAGGGTGTGATGTTATTAAAATATATGCCATTGACTATGAGAAGTAACGTTATTAAATTAATATGCTTGTGTTTTCGGGTTTTTTCTATTTTTTGCGATTTCCTTTCAATATAAATATTTTGATTTATGGTTCACGAAGTTTTAAATAGTTTATAACAATCATGGTCAACGGAAAGATTTTTTTATAAAATGTAAAATATTCGCGTAAATCTAAGGATGTGTATTCTGAATGGTTGCAGATGACCAAATTTAGCTATTCAAGGATTTCTGTTAGGAAATTCTCAATAACAGTGCGAAGCATCAACAAGGCATTAATACCTCTATACTCTATTCACGCAGTGAACCATGCGAAGCGCTTTCTCTTTCCCACATTAGCATACAAACTGATAAGGACAGAAAGCTGTCTAGTCCCGCCCACTAACGCTTGCAACTGGTTTGAAATCACAGGGCTCGTTCATGTTGCTAATGAGTGAGGAATTATTAATAATTTGTAATGGTACAGAGTGTAACGACGGATTAATATGACTTGCATTGTGATCGCGGCTTAAGCGTCTTATCTGCAAGTAATCACGTGGAAGCGCAAAATCTCAGTGCTTGGTTCACTCGACGAACACAGTATAGCCACACACCTGTAGGGCACGAGGTGCGCGCGCGCGGGGCCGGCGGGCGCGCGCTTGCGCAGCGTGCGCAGGCAGCGCTCGAGCACGTGCAGCGACGAGTTGATGGCGCGCGACTCGTGCATGCGCGCGCCCGTGTTGCGCGTGCGCGCCGCGCGCTCGCAGCCCGCCAGGTCGCACAGCCGCACACACGACGACCGCACGCCCTCCTCTGCTCGAAGACGGTACAAATATATGTCGCCGCAGAGACTATTCGTTTGGTTCATTTTTAAGTGATCACACATTTATTAAAATTGAACACTTAGTATAAACCCAGAGATGAGATATTTTCCCGCAATAAAAAGTATCCTATATGTTGACCCGGATAACCAGCTATCATCATACCACACCAAAATCTATCCAGTGGTCACAGATAGACAAGAAAGACAGACAGGCAGACAAAAATTCTAAAAACTATAGATTTGGACTGTTTTGATAATAATGTCTATTTCAATTAGATTTTCCAAAAATATTTAATGTACAGATTCAACTTGGTTACAATTTAATTATATGTATAGATTTCAAAATGTAAGTAAAATAGATATTTATAAAAAAAAAACTTCGTTCATTTATTTTTAATTATAATTAAATTAATTTTTAATGAGCAATGGAATCATATCAAATGAAAATTGTTAAAAAATTATTTAATTGGAGAAAATTTTTATTTAATATTTTCCTTAGCATCCCGATTTTACCCCATGTTTCTATATATATAATAAAATTCCACACTCTATTTTGAGCTTGCCACTTGAACAATTTAAGTCAATAATTAAAAATATATTATTGAGCAAAATATATTATCCCATTGCGGAATACTTTGCTGATGCAAATGTGTGGGATTACTAATAGTTGATACTCGTGCAAGGTAAGAACATAATTATTATTGTAATGATATATGAAATGAAATGGCATTGTATTGAATGGCAGTGAACTGGCATTTAATTTTAATTTGAAATTCACATTTTAAAAGGGCTTGTAGAAGTCTATTTGAATAAAGTATAATTTGATTTGAATATTGACTGATATGTCATTTCAATAGATTTTGACTGTAATAATATAACACACAATAATATAACTCACCAGTCTCAGTGAGCATAGTGATAGTAAATATGCAATGGGAACGGGAAGACTGTGCATGAATGCCCGTGGCCGCTACTTGCAGGTTGTGCTTGCCCGCTACCATCACATCATATGCCTCTTCACCAGATTTGACAAATGTTTGTGTTGCTCCCTGCAAGAAATATGACATGTTTACATTAAGTTGAAAATAGATTTTAAATTTCTTTTCCTGACCAATTTCAATTACGGCGACCAATATCACTGAGACTAGCCAATTGCGATTCCTGCGTAGTGTTATATAAAACAAGTGTATGAACAACAATACAACAACATGCACTCTTTACTCCAAGTCCATTGTGATGATACTTAGCCATGGGGGTTACACACTGCCAACTTCCATACTCTGGGCTGCTACTGAGAATATCTTAACAGAGAAATTCAGTAATTAAATTTGGGCTTACCCAGGACTCAAAAACCCAGGAGCTCTGGATCTGCAGGTGGTTCATGCTACCACTAGACCACTAAGACAGTGAAGAAAAAACTAATATTGTTTTATAAATAAAACTAGCATTGCCCGCGGCTCCGCACGCGTTCAGATGACTAAAAACCAAATTCTTAGGTTTTACATATTAGTATACTCTTACAATGCAGTTTTTGTATTTTTTCTCAGAAATGAGATATTTTCCTGAGGTAAAAAGTATCCTATATGTTGATCCGTATAGCCAGCTATCATCATACCAAATTTTGTCAAAATCTGTCCAGTGATTTTCTCGTGATGCGGTAACAGACAGACAAAAATTCTAAAAACTATAGATTCGGACTCTGTACCGATAATAGTATCTATTTCAATTAGATTATATGTATAGATAGACAATTTTATTATATGTATAGACTATAAATCAATATTAAAACTTAATAATCCGATTAACTTAATAGCCTGTTTTTATTTTAAAATAAGTGTTACCTTGACATAAACATTGCCACTGGAGTCTTCTCTTATGGCAAGTTTGGAAGCATTTTTCCTATCACCAGGAGCTAGTAAGTCATAAATGCCTTCATTGTATATTTCTATAAATGAAACCTACAAAAATGAAAATAGTTTCGATAATATTGAAGTAAAGATTGCTAAATTAAAGAAAATGTGTATTATTGTTTACTCAGATTAATTTCATAACATTGATAACTGTATTGTTTATATGACTATAATGTCCAATAAAGAATGTTTAATTTTAAATAGGCATTTGTTAGTAAATCATCAGTGCAGGGTAGTTAAAAAATATATTAATACAATAAGAACTGTTTGTATATCTTACCCAAACATAATGTCTTTTTCTGTTAGAGAGGTCTATAGTACTAGACGTAAGGTCACCAAATAACTGAGCACTCATTCTACGATATTTCTCCCTTAAGGGTGCAGATATCTGTCTTAGTCTTTTTATCCACTGAAAAATATAATTATCACAGTAATAATATATATAATACAACATGGTCACATTTTATACAAGTTAAAACTTTAAATACAAACTTGTAACTCATAGTTTTGTTCAGCATAATTCAGTCTATCGGCACCTCTTTCAGCTGGTTTAAATTCTGGAGTTTGAGAAGCATCAACAACTTTGAACACATATTCTAGTGCTCTTGGCACTAAGCCTGGTGACGATACTGTACCCATAAGGGTATAGGTCTTTCCTGATCCAGATGCTCCATATGTAAGAAGAGTAAAGCTGTGACCTTCTGGAAGCCTTTTTAAGTTGTCTTTTACGACATGCTCAAAAATTTCCTAAAAAAAGTAAATTTTATTACACATTGTCATATTTAACTGTAAAATGCTAATCTTGTAATCTTTAAACAATAACATATATGTGTATTTCAATTTTGCTGACCTTTTGGTCGGAATCTGGTCCAAAAATATGAGAAAAAGTGTACATTTTTGATACATTATGCTGAGTTCGCCTTCCATGTCCTGCTGTTGTGGTATCCAACGACGTTATTAAGCACCGGTCAGATCGGACTTCATATAAACTACTAGGTTTATTGCACGGTTTTAATCTTAGATAAACTTGCACTAATTCAGGTTCTTCACATTCTGAATCTTCTTCAAATAATTCCAATAAGTTTGTACCCTTCTGCGGTTTAGGCCTCATAAAAGGGTTTGATATTAAAGGTGGACGTGGTTCAATGAAGGAAGGTATATCCCTTCTTGATATTTCATTATCAGAAGATCTTGAGCCTAACATGATACTATAAATAATAACTCTATATCATTTATAACAAACAAAATAAACAGCGACGGTGGATGTTCAACGGTTCACCATTTGATTTTCAAATTTTTCTCTGATTATTTTTTATTTTTAATCTTTGCTTAATACAGGTTACATATTCTTGCACTAGATTCTAGCCTTTTTGCTTTAGTTTCAAAAATTGTCTATATCAGTCTCCTTAATCTGTGTGTATAACTAAGCAAATATTCATTCATTTTATATTGCCACCATTCCATATCCAATAATCGTTCGTTCAAATTTCAATCAATCAGTCATTTTCTACAAATGTCGGATGAGTGCTTGTGTGTAGTTGTACTATTGTTTATTTTTCTATTTACATTAAATAAAATCAGTGCCAACTGAAATGTGCTGTATTTAGCATCATTAACCACATGTAATTGATATCGCCACTGCTGTGTTTGATCTTTTTAGCGTACCATTGACGTAGTGAGGAATTTGCGAAGATGTGATTATTACTCGCATTTGGCTTTGTGCCATAGTGGTTTTATGTGAAAGGGGTAAAATGGAGCTATTTCCAATAATACTACTGTTCCTGTTCGTTGAGGGGTCGCTAGGATTTTGTCCATCGCTATGTTCGTGCAAAGGAAACAAGGCGGCTGAAGGGGTCTCCGTGGATCCACTGCCAGGTGAACTCCTAAAGCTGAAGTGCGGCGGTACTCCAGCGCAAATTACAGAGCTTAAGGAAATTGATCTAAGCAAACTGTGGACGGTTGTTGTGAGCTTGTAAGTAAAAAAAAATTCTACATGGTAAAAGTGGTACAATTTATTAAATAAATCAATAAACAAATCTGTCTGAACAACAGGTGTTTCAAATGAATAAAATGTAAATATTTATATGAGTGCTTATTTTAAGTTTTCAAAATAAACAGTGTTCCATTTCACTGTATTGTGAATTCTTTCTGTTAGTAATAAAGACAATTGTAAAGATATATTTATGAAAATTACAAAAATGTTAAATTACATTGCAAATAAAAGCAAACGTTTATTTTCAGAAATCTATCAGGAAATGCTATTTCTACATTATCAAGGGAACTTCATTTGCCCAATTTACAAAAACTGTAAGTAAAAAATTGATAGCTTTACAACTTTAATGCTTAATAATAATTTATAGTACATTGTAAGGTATCATTTAAAACTTATATTCCAGCGACCTTAGTAGGAATCAGATATCACTAATAGAATCTGATGCTTTCTACAATATGACCTCATTACAACGCTTAGATCTTTCATACAATCAGATCAGCAATATTTACAAGGAAATGTTTAAAGGGCTTGTTAACTTGGAGAGGCTGATATTGACCCAAAATCATATATCTGTTTTGAGTGCAGGAACATTTGACTATCTAGTCGGTTTAAAACAAATGTAAGTATTAGTGTGGCCAAATGTATAATAAATTTTAATATATTAAAATATAAAAATTATAAACTACATTCATAATATGCATGATCTTAGGTGTATTTAAATAACATCACCATTTTGATTTAAATAAATATTTTTATCAGTAACTTATTTTTTTCAGAGACATAACAGACAATCCCCTGATATGTGACTGTGAACTACTTTGGGTTGGCGACTGGTCTAGAAACACCAGTGTAAAGCTAGTTGGCAACCCCAAATGTGCATTTCCTGAGAACATGGTTAATAAAACGATTAGGAAATTGAAAATTTTTCTTGACTTATCTCTCTGTGGGAGTGTGTTGCCATCTAACAGTTTGATAGTGAAGCCAAGTCATGATCAAGTGGTTTTTGAGGGAGATACCCTGGTTCTAAACTGCAATGCGCCCTTTGCATCAGTTATGGCTAAGTATGAACTGAAATGGATGCATCCAATGCTTGAAATATGCGATGTAAATATCACAAACACAGATATGCAAGAAGAAGGCTTAGCGGAAACGATAGTGTACTTTCAGAACATTACAAATCACCATACGGGTAATTGGACTTGTATGTACAGTGATCAAAATCACATTAGACACAACTATACAGTACAAGTACTGGTACTTTCGAATCAGACACAATATTGCTTATCGAAGCATACCATAGATAACAAAGGTCTATATTCATGGCCTCAGCTATTGATAAACCATACTGCAACAGTCCCTTGTCGAAGTGGAGAGGGTATAGCCTATAGGTCCTGTAATGCTAATGCTACTTGGGGTCCAGCAAATACATCCGAATGTTCATATATAAGTAATATAACAAAGCTATTGCAGCAATTTGCATTGTTGAATGTTAGTTTGGTGCAATATTCCGCACTAAATGCGACAGAAAGGTTAGCTATGTTAATTCAAGAAAAGACATACCCCTTGGCCGAGATCACTGATGCAGATGATGTTATGTTTATTGCTAAAGCTATAAGGAATTATATGCAATATATATCTGAAGAGAGGGATTTAGGTGAGTTTATTTTTAATTGTTAAAGAATATAATTTTTTAATACAAATTATGATGTGTATTCATGTAAGCCATAGGTACTACAATCTGAATGAATCTGAATGGTCTGATTATGATCTTTTAAAAAGAAATAAACTCTAATATTTTTATATTCTATCTATGCTATTGTACACTATAAATGCTACAAAGGAAAAGTGAGGGTAGCTATAACTATAATTTAAAAAATATTTCAATAATTCAGCATTTTCAACATTCCACTTTCTTGGTACCAGTACTCTTTTAAAAAAACAATATTTACATTACCAATTTTCTTCCAGTCTTATTAAAGTAACTGATTAAAGTAAATCAGAAAAAAGTAAAAGATATATTTTAAAACCATTTTTTATTGTTATTTTCCAGGTTCAACTCTTTTAGATGTAATCAGCTCAGCTATGAATATATCAAGTCAAGTGATGTCAAAAGCGGAGACACAGTATGGCTCTTGTACTGACATGGTGAAAGCTGTTGAAGAAATATCAGCATACACCAGTAATGTGCAAGGACATAAGGTGAGATTGCCATTAGAGTATATATTGCAATTAGAGACATCAACATACTTGCTAGGTTCTCAGATATGCAGGTTTCCTCATATCAGAGGTGCCAGACCGGGGATTTGAACTTTCTTGATTCGGTTTCTCAAGTGAGCCACTGGTTTACGACTACCTTTTTATAATATATAATAATTACACTACGGGACTTAACGCGTGAATTCGTAAGTGCCTTTATACCTTGTTACGGCATCCATACACCGCCAGTCTGCCTGTGACCACGGCTGTTGCAACCCAGTCGAAACATCGGGAACAAGCTATATAGCCACTTACGAATTCACGCGTTTAGTCCCGTAGTGTAATTATTACGTAATAATTATGATACGTGATAATTTAAAAATATCTTTTAACTTTAAACCTTCTTATACTAAATATTACAATTAACTAGTGTCGGTGTGGGTTAAATATATTTAGACGAAAATTGAGTTACAAATTTTCATTATTTTTCAATAGGTATAGTAGAAAAGTGATCTAGCTTTTTACCGTGTGAAAATATTTCATTTCCATGAGAATACACCGAGATATTTTGTTTACCTCTGTCCATTATTAGCTGTCTGTAAGCAATATTTGTAATCATCCTATCTTAAAGGTTGGAATAGTATATTAATTTCTACCAACTAATTCATATAGAATAACCACATTGAGGGTTGATAAAAATCTATTTATTTAAAAAGGTTTAGAAATGAAAATATCGCATAACAAACAAAAAATACATTTGAGTCGAGCGACTCGTTCTTTTTTTAAATTGGTTAATGATATGTATAATATATTCGGTCAGAGCAAGCTGTCGGTGGAGCGGTTCCCGGCGGGCGAGGGCTTCACGGGCGTGACGTGCGTGTGGTACGGCGCGCCGCCGCGCCTGCACTGCTCCGCCACCAACCGCACCGTGGCGCACCGCGCGCGCGACGCGCTCATACACGCCAGCGTGCAGGCACATACCCCACACTACACCGTACACTACACCACACATTACTCAGTACAACTATATCACACACTACACCACACAAAATACTTTAAAGTTTTCACGTTTAACTGATTCACTAAAGAAGAATCACTAGATTTGTGCACATTTAGTTAAGACTAGTGACTACATAATATTATGTACATCTCCGGGCAAGAATGACACGTGTATGTCTCCGACTGCATAATATTATATTCCTATATAAATATGATAAATTAAATATATTATATAAATTAAATATATTATATAAATATGATAAATTAAATATATTATGTTATAAGTCACCTACATCCTTCGTCAGCTTGTTTTTATCTTTTTAGTTAGCTTTTATGCAGTCGGGTCTTTTATTTTTATAATTTTTTTTTATCTAAACTAAAAGTAGCCTAAGTTACTCCTTAACACATCTATGCACTATCTGCCAGTGTAAATCCCGTCAAAATCAGTCCATCCGTTTTAGAGATTAGCCAAAACAAACAGTGACAGAGACAGACAGACAACAGTTTTTAAAAGCTATTATTTTTAACATTACAAACAGACACTTCAATTTTATTTATCGTACCGTATTTACAAGACACGTCCTAATTAAGTACTTCCTCTTTTTTTAAATTGGCCAGAAATAATACAATATGAATTATTATTAATTCCAGATTCCCCAAACCCTACTATACACTGCAACGGACACAGGAACCCTCCTCAACATAAAGCCGCACGATCTAGTCATATCTATGTATGAAGATGCCTCACTGTTCCCTCTCTTGCCGGAGTTGGCAGAGGGACCTATGAGAGGGCACAGGTCCAAGGATTACTATGGGAGGAGTACTAAGAGGGAGGATATGAATATGGAGATCACGTCTCCTGTAGTTGGGTTTCAATTAAGTGAGTATGAGTATATTTTCAAAATTAACTTTGTGGTGTAGTGGCTTAGCATGTTTAACGGTATTTCTGAAGGATCTGGATTAGAGTCCCGCGTCGGGCTAAGTTTAGTTATTGAGTGTTTTTGTTAAGAAAGTCTCAGCATTAGTCCGGAGTTGGGTAGTTGGTGATGTGTCGTTCCCGTGCTTCAGAGAGCACGTGTCGCATCGCCTTTGCAGATGTTCTACCATCGCGGTTGTTGAATTATCGTTTTATTGGGTTTTGAGGGCAAAGGAATAGAGAAAGCACGACGTGTTTGTAATTATATTTGTGCACTATAATATCTCCTGCGCAGATGGCTAGTCTCAATTTGGCTATGTTGGAATAGTAAACATAAAATATTTAATTGTAATTTTATAAATAAACAGTTTCAACCTGTTTGTTAACTGGTGGCGGTTGTGTGCCTACTTTTTTCTTTTCTATTTAAAATTGTCATGTTCCGATGTCACTGTAAAACGTATTACCGTACTGGGTAATGTACGTTGTTAAACTTTCTGTTTTTTTTTTATAATCGGTTTTCTACAGGCTGCCGGGGCCGAAATCTGTCAGGAGGACATCATAAGTATATTTTAAGTTAAATGAGCACATTAGTATATAAAAAATGTTTGAAAAAAAAATATATTTTAAATGCTATATTGCGCTTTTACTTTTTACTAACAAAATTGTTTTAATGATTTTTTTTTATCCCACCAGCAGACAGCAGTATGCGCGGCGAGCTGCTGGAGCCGATCATCGCGACGGTGCGCGCGCGCGGCGCCGCGCCCGGCGCGGGCGAGGGCCGCGCCGCCGTGTGGGAGCCCGCCGCGCGACGCTGGAACGACAACACCACCGGTGTGTACACGCCTTTATTTGTAGAAGTTGTTGAATAATAGTACTGGTGTGTACCCATCTTTATTTGTAGATGTTGTTGGACGACAATACTGTTGTGTACCGGTCTTTATTTGTTATTGCTGTTGAATGATTCTACTAGTGCGTACCGGCCTATATTTGTTGTTGTTAAACAATCATACTACTGGTGTGTACCGGCCTCTGCTTGTTATTTTTGTTGCATGATACTAATGGTGTGAACGGAGTACCAACCTTAATTTGTAACTGCTGTTCTATGATAACACTAGGGTGTGTACCGGTCTTTATTTGTATTACTACTTAATCTTTCTATCGATACCAGTTCAGTGGTCAGATCTCACTAAGGCTGAACTGCACGGGAGATGTTACATGAGTATTGAGTAAGTGTTTATGCATAGACAAAGCTTTATAGAACCGCGCAACCATAGTTGCACTAGTATGAGTTACGAGACGCAGGGAGGAATTAGTTATATAAAATAACTTTATTGTATTTATTAATTTCAGTAGCATATTTTTATAATAAATTGTTATATTATTACATTAAAAATTCTTTTGGATATAATTTATAAAATTTTTATTATTTAAATTGATGACTTAAAATATAATGTGTATTTATTTAAAGTTATTATGTAGTGTATCAACCATCTGGTATCCATAACACAAACCTCGTAGCTTACCATGGAACTAGATGGTGCTGTGTTTTAATGTCCCAACATATTTATTTATTTATTTAATGATAACATTTTGCTTCGAAACAATATATGCATATATACGAAATTCAGTTTTTTTTAAATTAATTTCGCCCTTTTAAATTTCCTTCCAGATTGTAAAGTGTCGCACGTCGTGTCAGAAATGATAATCATCACATGCACTCGCCTCTCCTACGTGGGTATATTGCAAAATGTGGAAACCGGGATATACGGGGCGAGGACAGATGGGGCTAGGTTTAAAGTATCCCATCCCGCGGTATACGTCGGCAGCCTTATCCTCATTGGTTGCGTGAGTTGCACAACACTAACCTACATAATGTGCTATCCCGCCATACAAATGGCGAAAAAAGCTAAACATGCCCTAATAAATACCTGGATAGCGATAGCTCTGCTATGTTTTATGTATACGCTTGGTATATATCAGACGGAGGATGTCAAATTATGTCAGATTCTAGGCCTTTTGATTCATTATCTATCATTATCCTGTTTGCTTTGGATGTGTGTATCAGCAAGCAATATGTATAAATGGGTAACAAAAACCCATAACCCTGTGAGGACTCCCGAAGATGATATACCCCCGGATGTTCCAATACAGAAACCTATTTTGGGTCTGTATTTAGTGGGTTGGGGGATAGCTTTGATCATCTGTGGTATATCCGGTGCTGTCAATTTGAAGGATTACGCCGGTTATTCCCAGTGTTTTTTGAGTACTGCGCCCGCTTTGAGCGCTCTGTTTATCCCCGGCGCCATTTTGCTTATGTTTATATTTATACTGTTTCTGCTGATACGGTGTACGATACGGAATATGAATGTTCAACTGTCGGAAGGTACGCAAGCGACGGAAAATGTTGATTTGGAAATGTGGGAGCTTAATCAAAATAACGATGGCGGCGAAAGGCGTAGTATTAAATCGGGTGTGGATTCGGAAATAGATGATGTTGAACATACACCTATAATACAATTGCGAGCACAAGTTATTGTTCTGTCTCTATATATGTCTGTCTGGACGTGTGGTGCGATAGCTGTGTACAGGCCATTACCAGCCTATTTGCCTTATCAAGAAGATATTTGTAGTATTATATACGCGGTTTGCGCAACGGTTTTGGGGACGTTCATAATATTTTTCTACGGTATAGCGAGGAGTGATGTACGAGCGCAATGGTCGCTGATGCATTGTTATTTACAGTCTAGTAAACAGTGCTGTAGGAATAGAAGCGTTTTTGATACGAATCAACAAAATTTACCCACAAACCAAGCAACTGTATCGCCTCAACATGTACCCAATGATAACAGATCGAGGTCTGGCAGTCGGAGTTCGAACAGAACTAACTCTAAAACGAACAACAGTGGTACGTACAAAGGAGGCGCGGAGTTGAATGGTCAAACTTTGCCAAAAGACCTCAAAAATACAAATGGCAAAACGCCAAATATAAATCTTGTAGTATTACACAGACAACAATACAGATCGAACAATTCTATGATGACATATCCCGATTCGGCCTCAGTCGGACCAGAAATATTCTACAATCCCAATCAAATGAATGTTGCTAAGAAATTCTTCAAGAAACAAAGACAACATATGAAAAGAAATTGCTTAGAACTGCCCGTGAGACGGGATTGCGATGAAGATTCACATATCTCATTACCATTACCGAGTAAAGAGGCATATAATGGCGTGGCCAGTTTCATTAACGCGGGTACAAAAGTGAATAACACAAATCAACACGTGGATAGATCGAACAATGGTATAAAGGAACCTAGAAATACAACAAATCCTAATTTAATGGAAGATGAACCGAAGGATTTTAAAAGTTTTTGGACAGATCACAAATCTTGGGGCAAAAATGATGATCCCAAACATGGGAGAGGTCAAATTATGAATATCTATACTAACGTTCCAGAAACTCAAGTGCCACAACATCAGATAATCAAAGCTAATGCCCAAAAATCTTTGGATGCCCAAAGGAGTAGCGTTTCGGAAGAATGCCTTCAAAGTCACGCTGAACACCCAGAAATGAGGACTATATCTCAACAGTGCAGTTTGGAATATAGCTCTGCATCAGAAATCGCCATGCCCCACACGTGTTCCGACCAAACTTTAAATACTCATTCAGAACTTACATCGTTCCAAGAAAACAGTGCCTTATGTTCGACCAACGAAATAACAGATACTGAAAGTTTCGGACAATACATAGACTATCTCCAACCTAACAAAACACATGAAAACAAAGATGTCGTAGATAAATCTCTACAAGATATATCTGAGGAGTGCACAATGAATAGCGATGACGTGAATCGTTCAAGCACACCCCATAATTTAGATGTTGGTTTAGGAGAAATGGATAATTTACTACAGTCCGACATGGTTGGATCTAAAGACAAAATGGACGACGATAAAGAAACATTCTTCATGGCGAAAACGACTTATGATTTTGAAACGTGCAGTACTAATACTAGTGAGCAAGGTTTTGAAAATGAAAGCGATATTTACTGCCCAAATTACCAAATGTCCGAAGTTAGTATACGGAGTCATGGGCTATACGCACCATCGCCTTCCTCAATGTGTCCCAACGAGATCAGTTTCAGCAATGAGGACGTTTCAACATTAGAGAGCCAGTACGTCAACTACGACCCGGGATGGCGTAAAACGATAAAAAACAATCCTAAACTAGGAAAATACGTGCCAACTCCCGCATTAAGTTGTCCAGAAGTTAACCGCGACAGCCCGATATCGTTTTCAAGTGAATTAGACGAACTGTACACTCAAATAACGAGTAGAGACAAGGAGAGAACGCGCAAAGACGTTTTAGACGTGACTGTAAATAGTGATGTGACGTTGAAACCTGACAGTGACAGTTGTGTTAGTGAAGCGGTGTCTGACGCAGAAGTGAAAGGAGAAACGACGGTCTAAACGGCATTTTCGAATGATTTACTTTATACTTCTGTAGATACTCTTTTAGAAACTTGTTATTGTGACTTTTGTATAAAGATATATTATGACGTGTACTATAAGTTGTAGTATTTTGAACTTTTATTATGGAAATAATATTACGAACTAAATTTCATATGACAAATTACGTTTCGTTTAACGTTTAACTGATTTAGAATCTTTTTTTTTTAAATAATTTTTCATATGAAATGTATTTGTTTTAAGTTAATATAAAGTAAAAATCTACTTATTCTAAAAAAACTGCCACTTTTTATTATATCGAGGCGTTTTTAGTGCCATTGACGCTTATATTGTATAATTGTAACTGTAAGATGTAATTTATCTGTACATTTATTTATTTTGTAAGTTTTACATATTAGAATAATTTTTGAACTTTGAATAATTTATAAAAATTGGAAAGATGAATATATCATATGTTTCTGCAGATTTTGAAGCTTCAACCTATTTTTTTAAATAAGAGTAATCGAACTCAGGACCCCTGACGCTGCAAGCAATGCCATCACCATTCATAATTATTAAGAAATTTCATGTATTTAAAAAATTTGATCTATTAATTTATACGTTCATTGCATAATACTCTATATTATTAAATTCAAATTATTTTATCGCTCTCAGTACGTTCTTAGATGACCTAGACTTGTGTATATGTTATATATGTACATACATACATATATGTTTATATATTCTGTATGTCACATCTAATACAATTATTTAAATAGGAAAAGTAATAAAGAATATTTGGATGAGTTCACAGATATACTATTACCTGAAGTAACACATGGATTAGTAGTTGAGGTTTATCATTTACTAGCGACTCACCCTCGCTTCGCTCGGGCTCGTCCCTAGCTTGATTCCCAATACTAACTTTCATCCCCATTTTCACCCCCTCAAGGGATTTCCGGGATAAAAAGTATCCTATGTCCTTCCCAGGGTCTCAAACTATCTTCTTACCAAATTTTATCTAAATCGCTTCAGCAGATCTAGAGATTACCCCCTACAACGTCACAAACTCGCAAGACAGTATAGATTACTTGATATTTTTATAAGTTATTCAGAGATTCATTGAATTATATGACAGCTAGTTTGTATTGATGTCAAATTTGTGTACAGTGTGCCAAAATATTTGTATCGGATTGTTTTTCAATATGGTTTAATGCTATTTGGTACTTCTTTTTGAATTCATTTATTGAAGAATTCTCCGCCCGCCTTAAGTCTAGTCCATTTTTTTTGGCAACTCGCTTTCGTTATTGGTGGACACGTTTATGTATATTTTTTTTGTATATTGTTATAAATAAAACTACTTAGTTATATATAGTTTGGGTGTTAAATATTTAAAATAATTAATTTTAATAAAAATTCTAATAAGTATTTGATTAGCTGTAATGTATGGGGCTTGTCTAAACGAATCGAATGATCTCAAACTTGAAGGTTTTACTAATCTTGAAGAGTTTCATTATCTACTTTTTGGCTCTATCATCAGATCTGATGGATACCAATTATTGCATTTAGATTTCACGTAATAACTTTGAAAGTTTCAAAATCGTTCGGAATTAGTGTGATTTGTTACACTAAAAAGTTAGTTTTATTCTGAAAATAATAATAATATATACACAACCTGATAGACGCTCATGGTGGAATAAAAAAAAATAGGGGCTAATGTTTTCTCACATTTTTAATTAAATTTTAATAATACTCATATTAATGCGAATTTGACATTTTTAATCTGTCTTTTTGGATTTTTCGCGGATTTATTTTGATTTTTAGTTCCCGGCGACGCGCGTCTCGAATGCTATATAGCAATCATGGTCACGGAAGAGTTTTGAACGTTATTTAACAAGTTGTTTTATTTATAATAATATAATGTCCATATTAGGATTTAAAAGGCAAGAAATGACTGATTTTTTTTTTAATTGAAACGTGTCCCATTCATTGGTAAATAGCATATTGTAGCAATGTGTGCCTCTTCAGTGTTTGTGAAGCGTTGTAGTAAGCCTTATGTTATGACAGTTAAATGTTCATACTATTACACATTTTGTTTTAAATAAATAAATAAAGTTTTCTTTGTAAAATAACCGACTTCGATATCAAAATGTAGATATATTCCACTTTAATGGGTGGAATTCTTTCTTTTATTATAAATTACCATACTTTTAGATACTTTAGAGCTATTTAATAAGAATATTCTCTGAAATAGTGTTGTAATATGCATTAATATAGCACTTTAGAATATAAAAACATCTGACATTTTTTTTTTGGGAAGTCGGTTTGAAAATAACTACACAGATAAAGTAACTGACATTTTTTTAATTTTGAATGCACTCATGAACCAAATTTGACAGGACTGAATTAAGTCAGTATTTGTAAAATATTTGGTAAATACAATCTGGAACAAATAAATATTAAAATAAGTATAAATTATAACATATGTGAGTTATATTTTCCTTGTATTATTTTATAATAGATAATTTTGTTGAAAGCTAATGTGATAATAATTCTTACGGGAAGCGTTCATATTGCAACAATATTCAAAATATTGAAAAAAAAAAGAAAGAAAAGCTTTAGCTTTCGACGCAATCGGGTAAAATATCATTAAGATGACATGAAGGTTATATATGAAAAACACTTTTTTTTTGGTAATTTTTTTTCAAATATCATACATATACTCATAAATTAAACTAAAATACAACTAAATAATCAACGATATTGAACGATCTCCACTAATAAACAAAGTAAAGCATCATCGCTAGCGACACATGTGATGTGATCAAATGAAAATAAAACATGAATGGAAGAATGCCTCCTTTTTTAATATCATTTAAAAAAGCCAAATTTCAATAAACATAAATTATTTTAAATTTATCTAAACATAGTTAATAACTTGATTTACCCTCGCTTCGCTCTGGTCCGTGCCTAGGAACGCAGATTAGTCACAATTTCATGGTTTTTTTTGCGCGGAACCCTGATTCTTTTATCAAAATAAAAGTAGCCTTACATTAGCTATCTGCCAGTGAACTACCCGTCAAAATCAGTCCAACCGTTTCAGAGGTTAGCCGGAACAAACAGAGGGACAAAAAATTTAAAAATTGTTTTCTTATAAATACCGTATATACATATATTTCATACGCATTTAGTAAAAGGCTGTTATTTTGACATTACATACAGACACTTCAATCTTATTTATCTGTATAATTTGTTCATGTTGCAATATGAATGCGGCCTCCTTCAGTGCATCGAGCGCACAATTAATTGTAGACATTTTGAAATTTATTGAACACTGAATATTATAATATATGGATAGTGAAAATTTATGAAAGGTTAGCTTTTTGTGGGCGTATTGCGTAATAAAAGGGCATTTGCACTTTTTAATTTGGTTTTATTTTATATCTACTATGGCACTACATATTTGCAAATATCTGGTTAATATTATAAAAAATATAAAACAATTATTTATATAAAAATAATTCACACATTTCATTTCGTTTACAATCCTCAGCAGTCTTTTTTTTATTTCTAAAAAATTGCCATATAAAAATATATATTCTAGATTTTTATAAAGGAACATATCTAAGTGTAAAATATTATTACAATTATCACACAACTTTAAATATATTCATAATTTATTAGTACACAACTATTGATATACAAAAACTTAAGATACACAATTAGTGACTCAAAGGTGTCCTCAAAAAAAAGCGCATAATTCGAAATTGTGCGCTTTTTTGCAAATCTCTTTCGTTCATTGCTTTTCGGATGACAAAATTAAAACGTATCGTGGGTTTCGTTTAAAAAAGTACTTTATGTGGTATAAATATGTTCGAATTTGTGTTTAGACAATTAGAACTTTCGATTTTTAATGTTATTCTTTGGTTTAATTTAACGTCACATGTCGACGCCACTTTTTGAAGAGATATTTGTTAGGAAATGTGTATCTATAATTTTATAGTATATCAATGCAAACAACATATATAGTAAATTATGACAATAATAAACATTTATGGTACAGACTGACACATTCTTTTTATAGATTAGATTTTATTACAGACATTCAATTATATGTATATATTATTTTCTTAACCATTCATCCATTATAGTTAACAAAATGTAAAGTTCTTATATACATTTGAAAACAAATGAATTGGAATACATTTGTATAAAAATTCACTAATTATATACTTGAATGTAATGGCAACAATTCCAATAACAATTTGATAATTCTAAAATATATAATATACTGTAAATATACATAAAACAGTCTCAATTATATTATATATTTAATTTTCAAATTTGGTTCAAATAAATATTAGTACTACTAATCTAAACTTCTTATAATTTAGCCATTAAAATAGCAAGTACTGAGGAAAATCCATACAAACGTATATTTATTACATAAAAATAACTACAATAAATAAAACATTCTAAGATTCGCATAAATTTATCGGAGAACTGCTTATCGAAGAGCAAGTAAGGGTCATCGAATTTGACCGAACCAACGAGTAAAGTTTAAATAAACATTATTATTTTGTATTTAATGTATTAAATATAAATTAATTAATTCACTTTAAATATAAAAAAATATTTTATAAATAATTTCTTTTTTTATTATCAATATATAAAAAAAATAACATCATAAATTCATACAAACAACATTCTTGTATCACACCATATCATTATAATTATACGCCACACATTTCTATAAACACTTCAATAAATAATGGCTTGTTTTTCTTTTAATTAATGACTTAATTAGTGAGCTCAAGACAGTCTGTATTATACTTCCTTATTTACGCTACCATTTTGGATTTTTTCGCAGATTTAGTTTCATTTTTATTTCCCGACGTTTCGAATGCTTCACAGCAATCATGGCTACGGGAGACAGCGAAAATAAACCGAAAATATGGTTTCACTTAAAAAGACACAATACACAGTGTAATAATAACAATTACTATCATGCATTAGCAGGCAAGGCGAGACGGGCAGTGAGTTCTCTTCCCCGGCCGGCCACCGCTCCTATAACTCTGCCCATCAAACCTTTCGGTACTTCTTCTTGAGGCTTTTGTTTACCTACAAACAGGTTTATAATTGTTTTAATATTAACATTATATTTTTTTTATTATTGTTTGATATTTAGTCTCCGAATTTTAGTTTCTTGACAAGTTTCGGACCAAATAGGACGTTCGGTTTTACTTCAAAACAAACCTGCCAATCCTAAGGGAAATCAACAAAATCGAAAATTATAAAAAAAAAAAACCAATTTCGTTAGGAACTAATATATACTAATATTGTAAGGAGGAAAGATTTTTTTTGTTTGTTTGTACCGAATAAGTTCCGAAACTATTGAACCGATTTTGATGAAATTTGGTAAGAACATAGTTTAAGACCCTGGGAAGGACATAGGATAGTTTTTATTCCGGAAATCATTAATTATGGGCGTGAAAATGGGAATGAAAGTTTGTATGGGGAAGCAAGCTAGGAACGAAACCGAGCGAAGCGAGGGTGAGTCGCTAGTCTTTTATAAAATATAGATGTGAGTTAGCTTGACCGATATTGATGATGTTTTTTGTATCCTTGTGTGGTCACTTGTAGAAAACTTCTTAGTTATAAATGGACGTCTTAGTTATAGATGGCGCTATTGTACAGATCCGGATTTTTTTTTAATTTCCCGACCAAAGGTCTGGTATGACAATGTCTCCATATCCTGCTTAGTTACATACCTACATTCCAATACATTTTTATTAGAAAAAATAGTCTACAACAATCGACGATATAGTTTCTTATTAGTGAATTTTCAGAATTGGATCAGTAGTTTCGTTCGTAGATCCAAATCGTTAGATCCGTTTTCAAGATACACGAAATAAATTTATACATATAACTAGATGTTATATATTGATTCCCCATATAAATTTTCATCCCCACTTTCACTCCCTCAAGAGATGATTTCCGGGATAATCCTATGTCCCTCCCAGGTTCTCAAACTATCCTCTTACTAATTTTCATCTAAATCGGTTCAATAGATCCAGAGATTACCCCCTATAACGTCTAGATATACAAGAATTGATCATTTATAGATATATATTATAGACATAAGACATCTAGCCGACTCACCCTCGCTTTGCTTGGGTTTTTCCTTAGGTACGTTTTAACGATTAGTATGGAATAGACATGAACGAATAAACCACTGGACGAGACATAAAATACAAATGTATGAAAACTCGTTCAACCAAAAGACGCATAACGCACACAAAGATTTTATTACATTATTATACACACAGGTACACAATACAATATTTCTAGTGCTTGAACGTAATCGATAAAATACATATATCGATGAACCAATTAATGACATTTTAGACATTGGTTAGCATATTCATCATATTTTACATCTTTTAATTTAAAATATCTGTATTTATTATAATAAATTAAAATAAATGAATTAAAGAGGCAATAATAATGTGTCAAATAATAATTATTTTTTAATTTGATTTATATAAATACGATGGCATTGATGGCAGCATTCTGTTGGCCTATAATAATGTTAATGAACAAATGAATATCGGGTGTATATTCCATTAATATATAATAAAAATTATTTTTTAAAGATTAAAAAAATATTAAGCTAATTTAATTAAATAAAGTGATTTTGTTGATTCTGTTATTGAATTATTTTAATTGGCAATTGATTGTCTCGGGTAGCTTATAAAAATGTGACACTGTCCTAATATTGCTCAGTTCTTAATAAACATTTGTGAAATTAGGAAAAAGAAAAAGTGATTGCAAATTAAAATGAGTGTTGGATCGTGAAAGTAAAATAGATCGTGAAAGTAAAGTGTTTTATTACAAATCGCCAACCCAGAAGTTTAGTGCTAAAACATTATTGTTTGATTTTGTGTAATTTATGTGTTGAAATAAAATGATCTTTATTATTATTACAATGGAATAATATTCCAAAGTATATAAATGTGGTATAAAATAAAATAAAAAATTAAGTACACATACTAATTATAATTTTTGCATTTATATTTTTATGTGACCTAGAAAATATTTTTATAAATTTATTGTCATCAGATTGTAGGATACTGTGATAAAAGTATTTTATGTTATTGTACTGTACAAATAACACAATTCGTTCAGTTATTTCGTCAAATATCGATATATTTTTCGACATTGTCAAGCACTAGTCGATGTCAAATGGACTCACTCGACAGTTTAGTCATTTGTTCTGAATGGTATAATCCAGGGATTTTATGATGGTTGTCAGATGTCAACAATACATAGAAATATCGACTATATTTAACATAGTTGGATAATATGACATTTTATTTTACAATTTTATTAAATTGTGTGATAAATAATAATAAATGTAATAAAATAATGTATTTACAAGTGAAAAGAAACAGTGCTGCTTCCGCCGCTATAGTTTTTACACCATTTAACAGAACATTTAGTCATTTTTGGCAGATTGTTTGTTGACAAATAAATGCTTGAGACTGACGCAAAAAACAAACGACAAAGGCTGAAATTTCCTGGCTACTAATAAGACAGATAAAGGTACGTCCGCTTATATGTCTGGTCCAGTGACTTATTCGTTCATGGGAATAGACTATATATGTTATATACATACATACATAGGTAAGATGAGCTGTTATGGGTTTGTATTATGACGTGTTCTCGTGGAAATGAGATCTCCCGCAGTAAAAAATAGCCTTTATCACTCCAGCTATTTCCCTCCCTCAACTACAATCCCTACAACTATTTTCACACAAATAATCACGCCAATCCGCTGTGAAAGAAGGACAAACAAACATACTTTCACATTTATAATATTAAGTATGTATACAAACCTATAAAGAAATCCAATATCATCGGCGGTAGATCCTTATCCGCGGGCCCGGGGCGGTCCAGCAGCCGCAGCGCCGGGCTCGCGCAGTACTGCGCGCTCGCCACTAGCTGCGTGGCGCTCTCTCTGCCACCTATGAGGAGAGATCTCGCTTGGATCTTGTGCTCTGAGTGGATTTTGTACCAAGCTGCACCTGGAGGAATGAATCTCTTTATATTATAGTATACTATTAATATACTGGCTAACAGATGTGACCCTGTCTTTAAATTTGGGATCTTTGGATTTATACTAAATCTATAATAATAGTAGAAGACAGAGTTTGTTTGTTTGAACGCGCTAATCTCATCAACTACTAATCCGAATTGAAAAAATCTTTGCATTAGAAAGTCCGTTCATTCAAGAAGGCTATAGGCTGTATATCATCATGCTACTATCCAAGGGAGCGGAGCAGTAATCATAAATGTCAACAAATCGGGCAGACTCCCATACATTATTGTAAAACTCATGTTTATATTGGAAGTTTAAATGTGGGCGAAGCCGCGGGTACTGCTAGTCCCTAATAAACAGTAAGTAAAAAGATTCCGACCAATTGAGAACCTCCTCGTTTTTGGAAGACGGTTAAAAAGCAGTAGTAGCCTAGTAATAATGCGCTCGCTCGGAATCTCGCACCTCTGATATTTTCATGTGTGATGTGCGCTACATTTTCAACATGATTATCACTTGTCTTACGTTGAAGGAAAACATCGTGAGGAAACCTGCATGTCTGAGACAACTTAGCAAGTTTTCGAAAGACATGCTCAGTCCGCCCGTACTTGGTCAGCGTGGATTATGGCCTGATCCCCCTCGTATTGAAGGGAGGCCCGTGCCCAGCAGTGGGATGTTAAAAGGGCTGAATACGTATACATACACATAGTTGCTTTCCAAGAAAATTACCTACTAAATTTCATTTCAATAGGTCAAATAATATTCGAGATAGTGTATAAACAACGAATTGAACGAGTGACCTTTGACTGTATATGTATAGGAATATAACAACATACCTCTAACATAATTCAACGCGCCACTCCAGTCTCTCGCGCGAGAGCTGCCCCACTGACCGCCTTCTTGCATAACACCATCTGCTAACCATCTCTCTGGGAAATATGGCCACTAGAACAAACATACAATATTAATTCAATTCAAGTCTATTAAAGGCTTCAAAGCATGCCAGTTGAGAACAGATTACTTCACCAACGTCACGTAGAATGGAGAAGCCACGAAGGAGATTGGTCGGTAAAATAAGATTATCAATAATATTTATACCGTTATGGAATCAATGTATATGACTAAATTATATTCATGTGCCTGCGACTTATAAATTATATAAAGTAGTAAAAATTCAAAGGGGATGAATGATTTAGAAATGCCTAAACAATAAACATAGAAAGATTTTTTTTGTTTGGGCCAGAAAAATTTACGGACATAGATCAACCAAACTAAAATTTCATCACAGTCCGATCGGTTTAAGAACGGACAGTAAAACAAACAAATAAATATTAATTTTTATTTATATAAATAGATAGATTTAATGACTACCTGTATAAAATGCAAGGATCGGTGACAAAACGCTGCGGGCGGGTGTTGCCAGTAGAGGTTGGGATGTGGGGCAGCGACCACTGCCAGCTTGCTTACTAGCGAGCCGTAGCAGTGGGAGAAGTACCTATGACCAAATCTATGCATAAAAATAACATACAATTGCATCTTTGATACACAATGATGAGCCACATACATAATATAACACCTCTAGGTAAATTTCTAAGAAATTAATTAAATTTCTAAGAAAATATTATTAACTGTAACGCCGGCGTGTCCGCGGTTGTTGAGAGATTAATGTGGAAGAAAGCGTGTGTCTGTATGTTTGTTACTCTTTCACGCCCAAACGGCTGGACGGATTTTATTAAAAAAAAAAACAACTGCAAGGAGGAGTAGCCTAAATATTCTTAATATGTTATCGTGTCTTACTTAATCTTTATATAAATGATAATATATGAAGTGATATCAGTGCATTGCCACTACTATAATGGCAAATAATTTTTTTATCAATTGATGAACCAAATATAGAGCTTAAGAATATAGTAATTATGTATATTATAACTAGCGATTCAACCTCGCTTCGCTCAGGTTCGTCCCTAGGTAAGCTTTGACGGTTAGTGTGGAATAGTTTTTTTTTATTTTTTTTCGTGAATTTTTCCGTTTTTTAATAGTTATTCTGCTATTCGGGGTGAAGACAAATAAGTCATAAGTGTTGTAACAAACTCGACTTTGTTTTATATATTATATAGATTATATATTAGTATAAAGGAAAATCATTGCCATAAATAATATTTTACTACTAGCGACTCACCCTCGCTTTGTTCGCATTCGCCCCTAGTGAAAAACATAAATAAATCTAAATCTATCCCACGGGAAATGCACATTTTCCGGGATAAAAAGACTATCTGCTATTCCAGAATATAAACTATCTCTGTGCCAAATTTCACCAGATCCATTCGGCCGTTGAGGAGTGATTGAGTAACAAACATCCATACATGTAAACTTTCGCAATTATAATAAATATTAATAGGATTTATAATAGGTATTAATGGGATAGTGTGTTGTCTAGATTTAATATAATCATCATTTAAAAAAATGTATAATTATTATGTATCTAACTTACATACATATTATATTTTTACATGTTATGAGTGTCTATCACATGTCTGTAGAGTGTAATGGGAACTTTGAAAGAATGATAACAATACTAATTAATATATTCCATAATTATCTTCAATGACAAGGGACTGATTAAGAGATACTGAGTGTTTCAGGGTTATTGAACTTTGATTAGTGAGGTTTTCTGATTATTAACACTGACATTAATTTTTGGAATTATGTGTTGACTCATATTTCAAATGAGCATGATAAAGCCAGATTTTCCTTAATTTGTATCACATTGAGGAATGTCCTGTTAATTTTTTTCATCTGTATATATTGTTTGCCTCTAGAAAAACAAAAACAAATCTATCCTATGGGAATTGTAGGTTTTTCTGAGATTAAAGTAGCCTATATGCTATTCCAGACTACAATCTATTTCAGTGCCAAATTTCATCCAGATCCGTTCAGCTGTTCTGGTGTGATTGAGTAACAAACATCCATCCAAACATCTGAACTCACATATATAATATTAGTAAGATTAATGTTTTTATTTATACCTATGCTTTGTTCATGGTTAGTATAGTCTCTTAAATTTTATCATAACAGAAATTTTGAAAAATTAACCACTTTAAAGAGTTTTTAAAAATGTTTTACACAAGGATTAAAATTTTTGTTGTTGATTTTATGAGAAACTAAAATCAGTTTGTTTTGAATTATTTACTCACCAAGTCAACATACCACCAACTCCAAAGCCTATTATGATTGCAGGCTTATTCTCTGAAACTCCAAGAGCTATTAATAACGCTTTTAACTCCTCAACAGCTCTCGGTGGAGATAAATCACTTCTGTCACCTGTTTCACTTGCTCCAGTACCTCTCAAATCAAGTGTTATTACATGGTGGCCAAGCTCAGCAAATTTTTTTACTACTGATGACCAACTTGGTGCCCATAAATCTACAGTTTCTGGCGCATCTCCAAGTATAAGCACTATTTTACCATCTTTAGGACCTGTTTCTACATAGTGGTACTTAACACCCTGAAAAAGTAAATTAAATATCTAGTTAGCTTATTTTCATACAAAATTGTATTTCAATTACGATTATGGTGAGGGTATGTTTATTAAGATTAAATATAATTTTGCAATATAACAACGTAAAAAAACGACGAAATTAGTTTACCATAATTTTAATGTAGCAATGCCGCCCAATAGAAGAATCTACGGTCAGTTCAACCGGTGGAAAATTTTTAGAGAATTTTCTGCGGTGCCCTTTCCATAACCTTCGAACTGTGAGCTGGATCATCTGCCACAAACCCACGAAAACACATTTGAAGATCAACTCCACTGCATCCCATCCTGAGACCACTTGTAACACTTTATCACTCTTCATTCCCATTTCACTTGTATAAATAATGAGTTGAAATTAAAACTAACTTATTGTATACGTGCTCTCAATGTATCCGGCGCATTCTTATCAGTATTCAGTTTTTATCAAAGTTAATTTGAACGAAACGGATATGCTGCTGTATTTGTCAATGTCAATAAAAATAATTTCTGGACGCGTTCAATTTTATACAAACGAAAATATTTTCTGGAAGCCACTAAACAAAAGAATTCAAGTGAACAAAAATATTTAAAGCAAAATAATACAAATCATTAATTTAATTTAAATTACTTTTAATGTTTATTTTAGGTACTCGTCTTAGAACTGGAAATAAAAAATATTTAAAACACAAATATTTCTACACATGTAAGAATTAGAAATAGATCTTTTTATATTCTTTTACAATTATAACATAACATACACTTTAATTCAAATGTATTGACTAATTGCACAATATTTCGCTAATGTACAATTAAGTGTGTACGTTATAATGATATTATATTTTTTAAAGAAAGCTTCATGAAGTTATGTACTTTGTAATTGATTTAATTATAAAATATGCAACACTACAACACTACGCACACAAAAAATAAAAAAGGCTTAAAGAAGTTGTATGAATTTTATGTTATTAAATAGTACAACTAAGAAATATTTCCTCCAATCAAAAATGAAAATAAGCATCATTGTATCTATTTACATTTATTTGTACACAAGATGCACTCTTAGAGGATGTGAAAACAAATTAAAGTTGCAAGACAGGGCACTCAAGAGGACCATAATGACAAACAGAAAGGGCAAGTCACGGTGGCTAACGATGGGCTAACGAGTCCAGTCAACGTTTAAATCCGCTCAGATGCTCGGTCAAACGCCTACGGTAATGTAAAAGCAATAAAATTTCCACGTTGAAAAATTGCCTTGTGCATGACAAGGTGCTTTATAAATAGTAAATACTAATGCTTACGTTCAAACTCAAAGGACTATAATTAATATTGCAGATTTGTTTCAATAGATGGCGTTACTTGTATGGTAGAAATAGAGAGATGCAGAATAACAGTTTATTACTTTTTTTAGTTTGTATTTTTTTAAGTGAATAAAGAACTGTGAGTGATTTATTGTATAACTAGCTTTGCCCGCGGCTCCGCCCGCGTTCAGATGACCAAAAACCAAATTCTTAGGTTTTACATATTAGTATACTCTTACATTGCAGTTTTTTTTTATTTTTTCTCAGAAATGAGACATTTTCCCGCGGTAAAAAGTATTCTATATGTTGACCCGGATAACCAGCTATCACAATTACCAAATGTCATCAAAATCCATTCTGTAGTTTTTCTGTGATGCGGTAACAGACAGACAGACGGATAAAAATTCTAAAAACTATAGATTCGGCCTCTGTATCGCTAATAATGTTTATTTCAATAAGATTTTCCAAAAAATATTTAATGTACAGATTCGGCTTAGTTACAATTTTATTATAATACTAGCGGACCCGACAGACGTCCTGTCTACACGTCTTTAATTTGAAAATTTCAAACTTTTTTTAATAAATTTTTTTATGAAAATTATTATTCAAATTGTGAATCTAAACTATTCCCAGATCCCCTTGAACACACACAAAAAATTTCATCAAAATCGGTCCAGTCGTTTGAGAGAAGTTCAGTGACATACACACTCACAGAAGAATTATATATATATATATATATATATATATATATATATATATATATATATATATATATATATATATTATATATATTATATTATAATTATAATTATAATATGTATTGATTTCTTATGCCGCTAGTAGCTCATTTCAACTATTTTATAATTTTCTATTGATAAATGCCGTTAACGACTTTTTGAAATGAAAAATGAACCTGCCAACTTACAAACCTATTTTAGAAAATCGAAAACATTCTTCTTTATAGGTATATTAAAAAACATTGCTGTCGTAGAAAGAGATAAATTAAGTATATATTTTTAGTTTTGTAATAATATATGCAAAATATTAATAAGAATATAGAATAATAGAATAAATAGAATGTAGGTAACATTCAAGGAATGATTAATTTAATTTTCTATTTAAAAATTTTACCACCTTTACACTTTATAGTTTATACTGTGGTATACCTTCATTTTGGCGAAGACGAATAAAAAACCGCAAATTGATCTAACAACAGATAATAAGAAGTCGAATTTCGAATTAACAAAGTACGGATCAAGTAAAATTACCAACCGTGCCCTCGCCTCACGTTACAAAATGGGCAACACGACACCACATACCTGGAGCATTATAACGAATAATTTGATAAATATCTCCATTACGTTGAAATTCAACGCTTTTATGAGATTAACGATCCTTTCAAATATCATTTTGTGTCAAACGCTTGCAGATGTGGGTTTGTGGTGTAACACATTTAGTAGGTTTTTTATAGTTAGTTATGATATGAATACGACTTTGTATTATGTATTGTATATTATAATATACAATTTTTTTGTATTACAATGTTGGTCCGATAGACTCAGAAACTACTTATCCGATCTTAACGTTTTTTTAAATGTGATGATGTTCTCCTGACCGATTCCGGCCACGGCGGCCAATCTCATTGAGACTAGCCAACTGCGCAGGAGATATTATAGTGCACAAGTGTACGCGCAGGCACAAGTGCACTCTCTATTCCTGTCACTCTCATACTCTGGTGGGACGACCACTCGACACGACCAGTGAGAGTTAAGGCGCAGGACCGACGGCTTTACGTGCTCTCCGAGGCACGGGGGTGAAACACCGCCAACTTTCCAACTCCTGGCTGTTATTGAGGCTTAACATACAGAAAGACTCAATAACTAAACTTGGCCCGACCCGGGACTCGAACCCAGGACCTCCGGGTGTGCAGCCGTACATGCTAGCCACTACACCACCGAGGCAGTTTTAAATGTATGGTTTGTTTTAACTTAAAAGATAGGATAATTTTTGTCCCAATAACAGAATAATTAACGATTTTCATATCCGTAGAGGGATTCCAGAGAAAGAACCCGAGAAACGGCTACCCTAAGCTACAAGTTCTATCCCCAAGCTAAAGATTTTTTTTATAAGTGTGCCACAGCTATGCGTGGCCGGGTCTGCTAACTTAACATATTATACTTACCTACTAACATTTATCGTAAACACATTTCTGTTAAACATGTTTTATTTTTGTTTTGTATATACTGAATAAATTGAGTAGTATATAAAAATCATTTCATGAGATCATCATACCAATAGAAGTGTCGTATTTGAGTTTGGGTGGCATAAATATTATTTTAAATATTGATAATGTTTGTATAGGTTTTGTTATATACAATGTGTATGTTAGTGCTAAGACAGTAATATAAAAAGTAGGTAGGTACCTATTTATTATTTCAAGTAATTAACGTTGAACATAATTCATTTAATTTATTCTATCATCATGCAATTAAAAAAGACATGGTTTAAGATTTAAGTATCCACATAGATGTAAAAACCAATGAACATACAATAGGAAAGAGCTTTCTATGACCAAGAACATATATCTAGTTCGTGATTATTAATCATCTCACGGACACCGATGGGGCGTGGGCTGTCGTGTCCGTGTCGCCCCGTCGAGCGATTTACATGACAATCGCATCCCTAGGGACTTATGTGCTTTTGGCGATTGCTAGCCGTGTATTTACTTCTTGTTTTGTAAAAATTGTACCTATATATTTTTTTTACCTTCTAACTACTACTAGCACTAAGCAAAATTGTAGATTTTAAAAGCAAGTGTTTTTACTAAAATTAAAGCATCCTTATCTATGCAGTAAAACTACTAAAATTAGTAGTTAGTACCTACTAAACAAAATTATAAAGTTTGAAGGGAAGTTTTTTCAATAAAATTCTTTGCACCTAAATCTATCAAGATTATAATGAAGCAACAACAAAAAAAATACCATTTTTATTTCGATAAATTATGCGCGTTCTTTTTTTTAATATACGAGTAGGTTCCATATTAAGCAAGCATTATGAAAATCTTACATCAATACTTGTTTGATAGTGCTTTTTTTTTAAAATTTCTTTTAACTTTAGTATCTACTCAGAGCACAGACGTTAAACCAAATTAGTATAGTAGGTATTATGCCATATGATCTGTGACCAAATTAAGTAGAGTCATGAGTCGTCACAAATTTTCCCCTTTCCAGAGAAACACGATGCCATAACATTTGTTAAAATGTCCATCATAATTTAAAATCCCATCAATTGTCTTTAAATTGAGAAAATCTAGTGAGAGCTGTATTTTCATTATGTCTGTCTAAAATATCTACAGACGTTTCAATCAAAGTATAGGTACCGGGATTTATTAATCATCTCACGAAAGCGGGGCGTGGGCTGTCGTGTCCGTGTCGCCCCCGTCGCGCCATTTACATGACAATCCCATCCCTCAGGACTTATGTACTGTGCGATATCACTAGCCCGTATTGTTGTGTCGACTTTTTGAATATTTTATCGATAATATCATTTACATTATATATAACTAAACTCCCTAGTGGCCAATACGTTCCTTGGTAACTTTTCGCGCCATACTGGTATGCAATTTGATATACTTCGTGGTATGAAGAACTCTTCGGATCATAAGACATCGAAATTAAAAAAAAAACCTTAAAATGTAGCGCTGTTGCCATAGGTAAGAAAGAATATATTAGAATTTTTATTTTCATATTTATACCTACTCTCAGAAAAACTCATGACTGTCATGAGGCCGCTTTGAACTAAAGTATCTATAAAAAATAATCATATTTTAAATAAATAATTATACTGTTCACGAGATATATAATTTTTTGTTGGAACATTTTATTTCTCAATTATTTATTCTAAACAAAGAATAGGTATAAAAATAAAATAAAAAAACAATACAAATATATTTGTTACAAATTTAAAGTTTAATATAATATATGTCAAATTAAAAAAAGCATGGGATGGAACAGGCATATCACATTAATATTTATTTGTAGCTACTGTTCACTACTTTTTTGTAATTTAACGGATTTAGGAAAACTAAAACATAAAATATTTAAATTTTAACTGCACATCACTCTAAACCTGCCTTCATCCCTTATCTTATATCAGTGGACATATTGACTGCTCGGAGTGAATTGATGCTGAGGCACGTTTCTCCTCTCCGATAATACATATCTTTGGTTAGAGGTTTTTGAAATATTGTATATTTTAGTAGAATTAAAACTTGATACCTGTTTCTATATATTCACTACTATATTTATTAATTATTAGGCCGCCAAAAATAATGTAAAAATCAAAAACACTACAGTGATTTCCTATTTATGTTATTATTTTCGATTAATATTCCATACAGACTGTTAACTTTCTTTAAAGAATAAGATAAATTTTATCTTCCCCTTGTGGGATGGTGATATTAGCTTATTTTTTCTTATTATAATAAAATCCGTTACCTATTTTTATTGTATATGTTTATTATTTTAAATATCATTATTTGGCTTCAAGTTTTGTTTGTTCTTTGTTCTAAGAGACTATAGCTAAGAATCTATATATCAGTTTGAGGGTACCTCAGGTACCTTATACGGTACAGGTACTGTACCTTTACTACTTAAAGAAAAATACTTCGTAATGTTTAATAATATTTAGCAATAAAAAATTTTTACTTATAGACTACATTAGTCTATAAGTAAAATTTCGTTAACCCTTTAAACTTTTCGACTAACTCTGCTTGATTAAGATTTTTTTATTATTATAACAATCCATGAAAATTTCACGTGAAAAAACCCGTCACAGAATCTCAGCACGTTCCAAAAAGAAAAGTCCGCCAACTCAGTTTACTGACGGAGCGCGGTGGACAGTTGACTTTTTACTTTTTTTATTTTTTTTTCGGACGTGGCATTAGCATGCGCCCCGGCGGCCGGTAACCACGTTACGTTACGACTGCATTACACGTAGCACAATAGAGGCCACTCGTTACCTACTTGACTGTGTAACTTCGTTTGAACCCTCGAGCTTTACTATGTAGCAAAGAGGACTTTTATAAGCTTTGTTAACTTTCATTTTGCATGCTTATAAGCTTATTTTGTCTGCAAGTATTTTACGTGTACCTAAGGAAAGTTTTGTCTACTGTATATTACTAAGGTCTTCATTTATCATAAATAACGACATATAATCTCTTCTTTGACCCAATGATACAAATGTTTAGACTTTAGAGACAAACGTAACATGTGGTACCTACGTAACAAAGGTGTGCTTAAAGTTTAATGATTGAGTTTGTGGTTGACACTTATTTTTTATCGTAAACTTTTTGCCTAAAATGTATTCATAAATTATTTTTAACGACTTTTACTATAAAAGTCCAATCAACTCGAAAGTTTCATCCCAACATTTTGATTTCAACTCAGAGGGTGCGTCACGTAGCGAGAGCTCGCAATACCTATTATCGCGCCCCTACGAAAAGATTCATTTAAAATGTTATTTTACACCCAGCTTCTATGTACTTCTATTGTGTCGACGCTATTATGTGAAAATGAAATTGTAATAAATTACAAAAACTTTTTGCAGGACTTTGAACTTTGTGCCTTTGGCGGTGAAAAAAAATATTGTCTATAGCAATTATGGCGGTTGATATGCCGCCATTTTGTACAATTTTAGGGTGTATTGGATGTGATTATTATTAAGTATCGTTATTCAGTTACATTGAGTGCGAATATTACAATGAAATCCTTTTAGAAAATTAGAAGTATCGAATGTAAGTCGAAAAACTGAGCTTGTACAAAAGGGATATAAGTACTTGCATACTAAAAGTGTGGTTTGTTTTATATTATGAAAGCTGAAAATGTAGAGTAATTATTTAGGTATAGTTATTATTAAAGACATGACATATTAACAAAATAAGTTTATTCAATTCGAAAATTACCTACATACAAATGCACATACCAAAAAACGACCTACATATTTTATTAAGAAACACATTACTTTAAAACTGATTATAATTTTAATTATTATGACCATACATAACGTCGAAGGCAGGTATTTTTTCGATTGTTTTATTTCCCAAACTACTGAACACAAAAAATGTAAGAAATATAAGCGCATTTTGGTAGAGTCCGGTTATTCGCTAACGAAGTCAATTTGCGCGAGCGTAATGAAGCAACTCCGCGTCCAACAATTAATTCATTCAATTTTTGTAATATCACGAATATTTTACGGAATATATCTAATTATATTGGATTGCTAATTATCTGCAATAATAATAATTAGCGAGGTTAAGGAAATAAAATTAAGTAGGTACTTTGTTTGATTTGGTCTATTATATAATAGATTTTTTTAATTTATTAAGCTCTTCTTGTTTAAAGGTGGGATCTATTCCAACATGCTTCTACATGTAAATTCTAATTGAGGGAACAAATGAAAGCTGGTTTTATTGTTATAATATGATACGTACCTAAGTGATCAATCTCAGTATACCTAACGAGCAAGTATGTACGAGTATATCCAGTTATTTAAAACAAATAATACCTATATATTGAATAATATTCAATATATTTACATTTACGTACATTTTAAACTTTTTTTGAGTGGAATCCAATTTATTTTTTTAAAATAAAAGTAGCCTAAGTTATTCCTTGTATCATCACGTATCTGCTAATGAAAGTCCCGATAATATCGGTCCAGCCGCTTCGGAGATTAACCGGAACAAACAGACATACAGGCAGATAAACAGGCACAAAAATTTAAAAATTGTTTTTTTTTTTTATATTTTTCTACCGTATAAACTGTCGTATGCATTTTGTAAAAAGTTATTATTTTGACATTACAAACAGACACTTCAATTTTACTCTGTCTACAGAAATAGTATATTTTTTTATGCGAAAACGAAAATTCTATTCATATATGTTTTCCTCAAATTTTCAATAATGATCATGCTCGAATACCGACTACCTACTGGGAGAACGCTACCTGTAATAATAGTGATGTCGGTGCATATTAGGGACATTTAAATTTTAAACTGCTTAATTAAGCACAAACAACATAATTATGTTAAATTATTAAAAATATATTATTATAAATACAAAAGCAACATAATTATGTTAAATTATTAAATTATATTTAAAAACTAAACGTTTGTATGACAAATAGTCTCGTCAAGATGTTTACGTAAAGAAACGTGATATTTAAATAAACATATTACATTTTCTATTAAAATTAAGTTAATTTTCACGCGGCAGATGCATAATGACGGGCAGGTGCCAGTCCGGGAGTGGCTTCGTTAGCACAAAACTGCCGACAATTATCTCTCTACTCAAGTGGTCTAGAATAGCTAGATTTACTTATAGGTATTATATGCGTTTTATATAAATGTATTTAAGTGAATGAAATAGGATTACAAGGTGGATATAAACAGATAAAATATCGATTAAATATATTATAACCTGGCTCTTACTTAAATGTGAAACAATTAAACTGTTCTATAAAGATATATGCACGTTTATAAATATGTAGATATAAGTAATGTCTTATTAGTATTGATTTTTCCTTTTATTTCTAATAACATAATTTTTAATTTATGCATAAATAATTTTATTTTGCTAAAAAGTGTTATATTTTTATTTTTAATTGTGATTTTTTTTTGTCTTTTTGCTTTTTTTTTTTGGAATTATTCTGGTAGAGGGCGTTAAAAATGGCGACACAGTTTACTCATATGAACTGTGAACTTCTTTAATTATAATAGTTTTTATCTGTTATTGCTGTTATGTAGGTACCTAATGAAATTTCAATAAATCTTTATTTTTTTTTAAATATTTAGATTAAGATATAGATGACTACATGCAGTGACTAAGTTAATACCTACGTAATTTTATTTAAATCAATAGGTATCGTGGATTCTAGTATTACCTTAAACGGGTGATAAAATAATATGGAGAATATTACAATTATTTTTTTCTCGAAATACTATAAAGTAGTACCTACCTATGTTTGTTATATAATAGACTCAACATTTGATAAAAATAGTTGGATTTAAACTAAGTTGTCATTACATTTGTACACTTTCCTCAATATAATCTTTCCGTCGGGAGTTTTTGTTTGTATATTAAAAAATCTAGGAATAAGTCTGGTGTTAAATTAAATAAGATAAAGATAGATAAAAGAATGGCAAACTACAAATTAGTGAAATATTTGTCTTTAACAATAATTACGTCCCTGGTTCTTTTTAAAGAAAGAAATAAAAATGTTCCTATAAAAGCAATTCTCTATAATATAGTCTATAATATAATAACTGTTTCGCTGGTGTAGTGGCTAGCTGTAGGTACAGCTGTAGATTTGGAAGTCCTGGGTTCAAATCCCGGGTCAGGCTATAATTATTGAGTTTTACTGTCAAAATGTTCTCAGTAACAGCTTAGAATGTATGGAGAGCACGTTAAGCTATCGTTCCTGATTTCTGACTGTTGTGTCGAATTGTCGTTCACAGGACAATAAACACTAAAGGATACAGGTTATAATTTTGCCACTTACATAGGTACATCCGGAATATTGAAGTTCTAAATGGATAATGGTACACTATTTACCACCGAAAAAACACCCACATCCTCTGTTTTTTTAATACATACTTTTATTGCAAAAAATGAAATTAGGGATCATCATTTACCCGGAATCTATTGCTATTTTCTTAATATCATGCACAGGGACTTGCGATTGTTTAAGGAATATGAGTCAATTTGTGCTAGCACACATCCCAAAGCACTAAAATATCTCCTGGGCAGATGGCTCGCCTCAGTGAGATTGGTCGCGTCGTGATCGAAATCAGGTCAGAAGAATATTATTATTATAAAAAAATGGGTTCTTGTAACCTTTACGTGGGGTTAAAGTAAAACTTCTTTGGCAAATATCGCAATTAAATTAAAACAAATCAGTAATTAAATAAGGCTAATTAGTTATATTACAATCATATATTTATAGAATATCATATACGGAAAGAATATTATATTATATTATATATTTGTCCGACAATAACAACGGTTACCATGGCAACATGGCAATGTTTTCTATCTCATTCCCTCGCCGGCTTAATCCTATATATTTAAGTGTTTGTCTCTTTTTAGCGTCGCATTTTCGTTTTGTCGAGTTTCAAGTCACAACGATTCTAAAGAAGTTTCACTTCAAGAATAATTACAGTTCTTATGTAATCCTATAATATCGTAATATTTTCTACTTTTTTTTTAATTTATGACAAATTAAAAATGAATGGAAAATTTACGTTTAAACAATTTAATTCTGAATTAGTATTCATTGATATTAATGATCACAATAGAATAATTGCCTATTATTTTTAATCATATTACAAAACTTCAATGAAAATAATTAATTATGTAAAGTAAGATATTTTAAATAATAAATAATCGTGACTCTGTTGATTTTTCTGTCGTCCCACATTTTCTATCATTGTCTATTTAAAGTTATTAGCAATTAAGTGCTTGCTAATATAGTGTTTTTAAGACTTCAAAATGATTACTTAATGAAATGATTGTCCTTTTTTTAAATACATAAATATTATTTTCATGAGAAATTAATACTTGATATAGGCAATAGTTTCGCTAAACTGTAAACTGAAGTAATAACATAATGTTCGAAATTACGTTTCGTAGATGTAGTAGGTATCTAGATGGATGGAGCACAATTTAACGTTAATATCTTATGCCCCTACATTTTATTAACCAGCTTTGCCCCGCGGTTTGTTCCCGCGTTTTTGGTTTTTGTAAAACATCAGTTTTACAATAATGTATGGAAGTCTGCCCGATTTGTTGACGAGTATAATAACTGCTCCGCTCCCTTGGGTGATATATAGCCTTCCTCAATAAAGTGGCTATCTAATGCAAAAAGAATTTTTCAAATCGGATTAGTAGTTCCTGAGGTTAGTTAGCGCGTTCAAACAAACAAACTCTGCCTCTTTATAATGGTAGTACAGATTGATTCTAATGCAAATCTTACTGAGACTAGCCATTTGCGCAAGAGATATTAAAGTGCCCAAGTGCACTCTTTATTACTTTCTTTCTCAGTCTTATGAGCCGACAATCTACAAGATCGTTCACGATCAGGTAGCTACTGAGAATTTCTTTAGGTAAAAACTTAATACCTACCTGTGTTTGGCCCGACTTGGAGCTCGAACCCAGGACCACCCAATCTGCAACCGTACACACTAACGACTAAACTACTGAGGATAATAGTTTATAGTTTATGACTCTACATACCTATTTGTAGGTGTAAGCTTGAATTAAGATAATTTTAAAATTTATTTATTTAATATTAATTTATTATTTCAAATAATTACCATAATATATTCATAACGTTGTATTGGTATCTATCTTTTGTGTACTCAATGTATTGTAATATAATCTGCCGGACTCCTTAACTGACCACTATTGTCTGTGGTCACGTATGTCCTTTTATTAACTGTATTCTTTTTAATCTATTGGGGGACGTCGAACGGATGCTGTGTTTTTACAACTGGACCATCTCATTGCGAGATGACGAGTTGAATATTTAATTGGGATACTTTAAAATTGTTTATTTTGAGGAACTATTGTATAATATTTAGCTATTATGGATGACGTGTTTATTTTTAGAGAATAAGTGGAATAATATTATTCGTGGCTGGTCAACGGTCATTATTTGCTCTATGGTATTAGGTATTATTATATCTATTAATAGTAATTTTTCCATATCTATACTAATATTATAACGAGAAAAAAATTGTTTTTTGTTTGTAATGGATAAAGTATCCGCTGAACCGATTTAGATGAAATTTGATATGAAGATAGTTTTTATCCCGGAAATAATCCCATAGGGGGGTGAAAAGTGGGATGAAATATTGAATGGGGAATCTACCATTTCTCAAGTAGGTATGTTCTTTGTTCACATTGAAATGTAGGTAATTTTAATATTTGTGTAATTTGAGCTTGAAACATTTTATATTCTTACGCGTTCGAAAAAAATATTTTATTGGCTAGTTTGTTTTGGTGGTGGCGTATTTCGACCAGGGGGTTTATGGACTAGATCTAATGTATGTTTAATATACATAGGTAGATATATTAAATGATAATATTTCGAAAATTGTTAGAGTACCTATCTATGGACTGGTAGATAATCATTTTTTTCTCAAATTTGAAGCGATTCACAAGAAAATTGAATTGATTTGATTTTTTTTTTCAATTTAATATTAATGGCACAATAATATCAATAGTGTATTTTTACTTTTTATTCGTTATTTTGTACTTAAGATTTCTTTAAATATCCAGGCTGTGCTCGATGTTACGTTGCAACATAATTCGAATTTCTTTAGTACCTATCAAATATAGTGTAATCGATGACAATAACACACAGTGGGTGTATAGTAGGTGTAATAGCGGGGCGTGGTCGCCACCAGCCAATCCTGTAACTGATACCACATTTCTTCTTAATATTCACCAAGTAAAAACATACCTTATAATATTCAAAATAAAGCTTAAAATCCTACTCGTATAAAGGGGAGCTTTGTAAACGATACCCCTAGTTCTTCTATTGGCATTCAAGGCAAATTCTACTCTGTTTCAAGCAAGTAAGATTGATTTTAGTGTTTTTAAAAGCTGTAATTGATACGATTGGACTCAATTGTAAGTATTAGATAACGTTATACATAGGTATATTTGTATTTTAGGTGATTACAATATAAGCTCTGGATTTCATTCTTGTTTTTTAGTTGGTTATTGGATAAAAAACCATTTTTTTTCATTCAATGTTTTAGGAAAGAATCACGTAAGTAGTAGGTACATACCTACAGATACTTAACCGGTAAGTACTTAGTTTTCGTTATTTGCTAAATCTATTTACAGTAAAGACTCTTTATAAAGAAACGTTACTTTAGATATTGAATTTTTTTACAGCAAGGGACATTTTTCATCAACCTCAAATGAATTCACAAAAACGAAGGGCATGGCGCACCTGACGGCGGAAGTCATTAGTAAATAGATGGACACAACGGTCGATAACGCCCCACTCTCTTCAAAATTGCTTGCGACATATAACCATCAAAATGAAACTAGAAAAATTTCAACCCTTATCTTCAAGAGGTAAGATCGAAAGTACCAAACACTTGATTTTTTGCTGACAGTTATAAATTGGTAGGTTTGTATTAAAAAAGGACTGACAACACCCCATAGAATTGTATCTATTGTTGGGATCTCCCCGAGATGGCTTTGAGTTTTCAAAATGTCTCCGATAAGGATTTTTTGTCGTCTAATGTTTGGCTTAGGCTAAGTAATTTCCGGTAAAGGTTATGTGCTTCTCTAAATATTTTAATTTTGCTGTACAGATGGGTGGTATTACTCAGTTTTGATAAGGTGCAACTGTAGGATATTTTTGTAAACTGTGCAGTGTTGCAGATAAAAATAAAATTACTCTACATAAACTAGCTAGTTATCTTTTAGTATTAACTGTAATAATTTATAAAAGCCTATTTTTGCTTAAATCATGTAACTAAAAAAGTAATAAAGTAGTTTAATTAAATCTTGTAGGTACAAGCAAAAAAATGAAATTTAAAATAAATGTTAATATTTTAAAATTATAGTTTTTTAATGTGTTTAATATTGCTATATGTAGGTATAATAACTATGGCTATTCTAATCATTTTTAAATTTTCAAAAAAAAATCATTTTAGATATTTATTATTATATTGAAACTCTACAACCTCCTTTAACAAGTACTAGCAAAGAATATGCAGCGCCAAAATCGTACCCACTACTGCTGTATAAGCAAGATCCTATCACTAGACTGCCACTGCTCCAAACGATAATAATACGAATAATGATATGTTAGTAACATAAAAGTTATATTGATGTCTTTATTGTTAAGTATTCATAATATACTTAGCAAAGTTAACCCTTTGTATGCAATGTGCCTCTTAGGCGTCAAATTTTCGCGAGGGCTCCAACCCGTTCTACTTATTAACTTACCAAAACCAACAATCGTGATTAAATCGCGCGTGAACTAATAAAATAATAAGACTCGTTCGCATCTAACGCTTGATGTACGGTTTGGTTTACATGAATTTATATTTTTGGAGTAATTTTGGTTTAGAATGTTACGTGTTAAACAGTATCTGTACACATACATATGTATATATAAAAATATGTATATGTAAAAATGTGTGTATGTATGTTCACATGAGACAGTTAGTGATTATGCCATATCTTTCTTTTCCGTAAAAGGCATAGTGTTAAGCAATGCAGTAGGTACATTATGTATGTATCTATTGCGATGACGAGCCATTAGGTTTCGTTTCATTGACTGTATTTCTAAGCTAATTAAACTTTTTATTGAATAAATTTTTATTTACATTTGTTTGACTTAAGCCAAAGTGATTGAATTTTAAAACAATTTTTTGTTGTAGGTATATAACTACAAACATATAATAATTTATTACCTATTTTATTAAATTGGAAAAGAAAAAGAATCCCATTAGCGCGAAATTTGTTTTTTTTTTTAGTTTAATTTCAGTAGGTATCATTTTTATAGTTTCATTTCATATTCATTTTTTCATCATGTAAGAATATACATTTTTTGCAACATTTTCAACAAATGTTTGAAGATTGGAATAGATATATATTAAAAGTAATTTTAAATATTTTATATATCTACCTACCATCTATTTATAAGTAATAGTATTTAGTGTGAAGAAATATGGAATAAAATAAAATAAACCATAGTCAAAGATTCAACGCAACCATGTAAGCCGCGCTGCGCTGGGAGAAGAGGGGGGCATAAATTTCATTACAATTAGCTGTCGCAGTGTATGAATTATTCAACGTCGGGGCCGCAACGAGCCACGCAAACACCGAAGGGTTCACCAGATGACCAGTTTTGAGCCCTGTTTGCTAGAATTACTACAGTAATTTCGACCGTTCATTAGCATTGACGGGTTTAGATTTTACGCAAAGCGAATTTGCAAAATCATTATTTATGTTCTGTCTAATTTCCCCCAATTACAATGGTCGAGGTCTAATGTTGTTTAGTTTTAGTTAGACAAATTTTAATGTTAAATTACCAGTTATTCCAAAGCCTTAGATTAACAGTTCATTATGAAAATGACAATAATTATATAAGCTTCATACGCTACATAGCTCTTTTCTTTATGTATTTAGTAGGTAAGGCATATTTATTATTTATATAATATTATCTATGAGTAAGTGAGAAAATTCTTCAATAAAATATAATAGGAAGAAGTTAGATAGTAAAATTGTTCACCATGGAAACGCTGTGCTGGCAGTTATATTATCTTAATAGTTGATACGATAATTAAAAATATAGACATACCTTTACTAAGAACAAAATCACTCTTTCTTGTTTTATATTTAATTTTAAATTTCGGATTTCGGATTTTTTCGCGGATTTATTTTGATTTTTGGTTCCCGACGTTTCGAATGTTTTACAGCTATCATGGTCACGGACTAAGGTTCTAAACGTCTCTAGACGGTGTAAAGCATTCGATCAATTCGTTTAAAAAATCAAAATCCGCGAAAAAATCTGAAAAGATAGTTTTATTTAAAATGTCAAATATTCGCGTGAGTCTAAGAAAATATTTAATTTAGTTATTTATGATAATAGAAATATAATTAACTTGCGATTAACCATTGCTTTTCTCAGGTGCATCCCTAGGAGACTGGTGACGCAATCTTTTTAAGATTTTAAATAATAGCAAACTTAATTAAAATTATTATCCTTAATTAATTTTAACTTTTTAAATTACACAGAACAATTATATGCCTTAAAAATTAATACTATATTTTATATTTTTCTTTATGGTTATAAATATAATAATGGCAACACTAAATATAGATTACTAATTAATATTTTTAAAATTGTAATAATTATAAGAATAATAGCAAAAATTAAATAAATAATATTCCATATTCAATTATGATTAAAATTATAAAAATGTTTAAAGTTAAAAAATATTGTAATGTAATTGGTGCAATTTTCATTTTGTTAATTGTGGGTAGGCTGTCTGTAACAACTATACCTTCAAGACATGGAACACCTCAGTCTCTCCCGTGACCATGGATGCTGTAAAGCATTCGAAACGTCGGGAACCAAAAGTCAAACATTCGCGTAAATATAAGAAAGTATAACTTTTTGCTTTTTAATTTTATCTATATAGGTGTCGTATCTGAAAAAAAAACGCAACTTTTATATCTTTTCCTAAATAAAGCAAAGCGAAGCGTCCAGGTATTATCTTCATGAACTCTTATAATTCCGCTAATAATCGTGAAACATAAATGGATTAAACTTGATAAATATTAACTAATTAATAAACGAGCAAGTATTAAGTCAGTAACCACATACCGCGCCAGTCAACTACCTATATTTAAACCGCGTTGACACGTTAGCAGTTCATCAGACAGTGATTTCAGACATGCGATCACCTCGCGACCTCGTTCATCGAATTACAAATGCACTACACGAGACAGGATGAAGCGGGAACATAACGCTTGTTCTACATAAATAAATAAATAATACATATTAAAATACTATTTTTACGCTATTCTCATTGTTTTATTTTAACATGCAATTTTTTAGGCATATTTTTTAGTGTATTTATTTTTTTTTATCTGTCAATGGTATTGGAAAGTTTTATGGAATACAATTTAAAAAAAATGTTTGCACAAAATATATTGTCTACATTAAGAATAAGTATTTATTAAAATAAAAAAAAATCGCCATTCATAAAATAACGTAAAATCTATTTATTAATCACTATAAAATATGGTTATTGTACTTTTTGTATTTTAATTCAATTTATTCGTCATTTATATTTATATTCAATTCGTTTTATAACAAATACATATTATATAAAGCTGAAGAGTTTATTTTTGTTTATTTGCTAATAGCTAGCTAGATATCTGGAATAATAATCTAGTCCAATTTTTTATTTTTTATTTTATAGCCTACTAGCGACTTATCCTCGCTCCGCTCGGGTTCGTCCCTAGTTACCTAGTTTTAAACTTTAGTATAGATTACTTAGAGATGAGATATTTTACCTGCAGTAAAAGTATCCTAAATGTTGACCCGGATAATCAGCTATCATCATACAAAATTTCATCTAAATCTGCCTAGGGGTTTTTTCGTGATGCGTTACCAGACGGACTGACAAAATTCTAAAAACTATAGATTTGGCCTATGTATCGATAATATTGACTATTTCGATAACGTTTCACAAAAAATATTTAATATACGTATTTCACTCAGTTAGAATTTTTTTATATGTATAGGTAGATAAGACGATAGACGATCCTTAGAAACATAACAATTATAAATACATAAACTACGCGAGCGAGGCCGCAGGTAAAAGTTAGTTAATTCATAAAATTAATAAATTATAATATAATCAATTAATCAAATATTGATATTGATTGAAAATATTGGTTGTCTCTTATGTCTTAAACCGCCATATTTCAGCGCGTTATATCCTGACAAGTCCCAACTGTTGGCGCCAGAACATCCGCTTTTATCCATGTAACCTAATGCCGATTTACTCGCACCTATCTACAAACTTCATTTACATCTCTAAATAGATGTTTTAGTAATTGATAAAAGAGAGTTTTTATTTAAAATGTTTCATACTAGAGCTATTTTATATATAAAAATATTTTTACTAGCTTTGCTTATGTGCGTTCCTGCTCCTAATGTGCTAATTATAGTAGCCTAATCTATACATATAATAAAATTCTAACTAAGCTGAATCTGTACATTAAATATTTTTTGGAAAATCTTATCGAAATAGTCATTATTATCGGTACAGAGGCCGAATCTATAGTTTTTAGAATTTTTGTCTGTCTGTCTGTCTGTCTGTCTGTCTGTTACCGCATCACCGAAAAACCATTGGAGTGATTTTGATGAAATTTGGTATGGTAATAGCTGGTTATCCGGGTCAACATATAGTATATTTTTTACCGCGGGAAAATATCTCATTTCTGAGAAAAAATAAAAAACTGCAATGTAAAAGAGTATACCTACTAATATGTAAAACCTAAGAATTTGGTTTTTGGTCATCTGAACGCGGGCGGAGCAGCGGGCAATGCTAGTATAATAATAATAATAATAAAAGCCTTCATTCGCTGACCATTCGTACAATTTTGACTTATGTGGTACTGGTACTTGAAACATAATAATATTTAAAATCAAATTTCGAAATAGTATAACATGTTTTTAGCAACCAGTTTGTTGGTCAGGTTGTCTTTCGACATAGATCTCCCTAATTTTCTTCCATTCATCTCTTTTCCGAGTTAGCCTTTTCCATCCTTATGGTAAGTCATCTTCCTATATTTTAATTTGAAGTTTTTTTGTCTTTTCCCATTTCTAGGATACCATTTCATTACGTATTATGTCCATTTTTCTTTTTGTTTAACAATAGTGGCCTATGTGTTATAAATGCGAAAGTTTATATGCGTATGTTTCTTCACGCTACAACTGCTGGATGAATTTGAGGGAAAATTTATTCACAGATAGACTATAACTTAGAATAACAGGAATACCTAGGCATACCTAAGCTACAGTAAGTTATATTTGACAACACCTTCGGCTCAGTTGGTAGTAAACATACTTGCTGCGCCAGCGGTCGCGGGTTCAAGTTCCGCTGGGGGCATTTATTTTTGTGATGAGCACGAATGTTTGTACTCCAGTCATGAGTTTCATTTATAACAAGCGACTCACCCTTGCTTCGCTCGGGTTTGTTCCTAGGTTGATTCCCCATACAAACTTTCGTCCCCATATTTAGCCCCTTAAGGGATGATTTCCGGGATAAAAAGTATCTATATAGGATACTTTTTATTTCCTTTCCCGCGTCTCAAACTATCTTCTTACCATATTTCATTTAAATCGGTTTAGTAGATCCAGAGATTACCCCCTACAACGTCACATACTCACAATCCACAAACTTTACCTCTTTATAATATTAGTATAGATAACACGTATGTATTTTAAATTATATGTGTGTAGTGTATCAACTATCTGTTATCCATAACACAACCTTCCTAGCTTACTATTGAACTAGAAGGTGTTGTGTGTTAATCTTAACATATTTATATTTATTTTAAAACTTACACCTAAGGATTAGGGACGCACCCGTATCAAAAAAAATGTTATTTAACAAATATCAATCAGCACTCAATTTCATTCACTAGTAAAATAAAGAATAATAATAAAATAACAGCAGTTTCCAACCGCGAGTACCTACTCGACTCGCAGGTGTTTTACAAGCCTAGTTATAAAGCTGCAAAGGTAAATTCCTTACTTTATTCAACCACATACCGACTGTAAGCGTAAATGTGACCATGTGAAGCCAAGCCGTTTCTCATTTTTATTCATAAACAATGCACAAAATCATGTAACTTTACTGCACACGCATAATTATTATTGTATATTATAATTTATTAAAAGGTAAAATACGTAGGTAATGCTAATTATTTCATGTAAATACGTGTTTTTATTAGAAAACCACCTGTTATGCGAATAAATTGTAATAATAAATTAATTTAAGTAGATGTAAAATGGAATACGATCCATAACAATTAGCACAATGGCATTCTAGTGGGTTAAAATATATTTTTTGATATAATCTAAGAGTTTTTTAACCTACCGGTGTAGTAGTGGACTTCTCCTTCTAATTGTTAAGCGGGAAAAATATGTTATGTTACGTACGTAACCTACAAAAAAAGTCGGTTAATAACATAAGAAATGTATGTATTCAGCCCTTTTTAACGTCCCACAGCTGGGCACGGGCCTCCCTGCAATACAAGGGGGATCAGGCTATAGTCCACCACGCTGGCCAAGTGCGGGTTGGCGGACTTCTTTTTGAAAACTTGTGACGCTATCTCAGACATGCAGTTTTCCTCACGATGTTTTCCTTCACCGTAAGATAAGTGGTAATCATGTTGAAAATGATTCGTACATGAAAATATCAAAGGTGAGAAACCCGCTTCACTCGGTTACCTAAGCGAGCGCGTTACCACAGGGCTACCACTGCGTCATACACATGCCTAACATAAGAAATAGATATAAGTAATTACCTACATATTTTTATGGTAGCGTATTTGAGCTTATATAAACCTCTTCAAATTAATAGAAAATAATACCATTAAAATTGATTCACAATAGGTGACTATATCGCGTAATATGCACAAAAGTATACACATGATCAAATACTTTTTTTTAATAAGACGGTCAAAAGCGCCATCTTCTTTTCTATTATTCCTAACAATGTATCAACCTTTACTTTTACTTACTTCCTAAACGTTTGACTTAATATTTGCGATTCACTAACTAAATCTCTCCATTACACATCGAGCCTAAATAAATAAAAAGAACTTCCTCTTCCATATAAAAACCATGCAAAAACCTAAAGTATAACGTTACGGTATACATTTAAATGTTTTGAAATTTCATAGTTCTCATGCGATGGCGCCATGATTTTTTCTAACATGATATAACAATATTGTAATATGCACTTATGTCGTTCTAAGAGTTCTAGGAGCTTTAAAAACAGACAGACAGTAAAAAAAGTTAACTATATTTTCCAAAAAGGTTTTAATTATTTAATTTTTGATATAAGATTTTTAAAGTGTTACTAAAAATTCATGTCTTTATTTAGGTAGGTGAGTTTTAATTTTTTTGAGCGGAACCCTAATTCTTTTTCTAAAATAAAAGTAGCCTAAGTTACGCTTTATAACAGCTATCTGCCAGTGAAAGTTCCGTCAAAATCAGTACAGCCGTTTCGGAGATTAGCCAGAATAAACAGACAGACAGATAGATAAACATTTTAATAATTGTGTTTTTTTTTTTAATAAGTACCGTATATTATTTAATATGCTTTTAGTAAAAAGCTGTTATTTTGACATTACAAACAGACACTTCAATTTTATCTATCTGTATAGATGATAAAAGGTGATATAACATGTTTTCATAATGTATAGGTAGTGATTTCCTCAAAATAATTTAAGCTCCGTTATCTATTATCTTTCTTCGTGACTATTATTCAAAAAAAAGTTTTTTTTACAAAAATTTTAATAATTAAATTATTTGTAGTATCTATACGTTACATAATACAAGCTTTTAAGTAAAAACTTAGATTATGAAACTTTTACTCGAACAAAGTTTTTGTTCTAACTTTATATGTAGAATCTACATTCAAATATGACTTTATATACACTTAGGTGTGGATATGCGTAGAAAATAAATGCAATTTATTCATGGAGACACAACGTGCATTGTATTTTTAATAGCCTTTTATACTCAAACAATCTATGCAAATAAAGTTCTAAGTTACGTTTTCGATGAATGCAATACAAGTAGCAAGCAAAAACCGACCGATTCATTTATAACGGTCAAACGTTATCGAACCCCACAAAATGAGGTGTTTGCAAAAAAGTTAATCTGTATTTAATTAAAAGGAAGTGGCGGAATGAAGTCATCTCTTATAATTACGTATTTGAAGAGTTAATGACTGCAAGAACCAGTGACCCGGTCACACCTGCTCGCTTGGAATTGTGTGCTTCAAAATATTTCTTTAAAAACGTAGCGGAAAACGGGATTTTATAAATAACTATACTGATATTACATTCGACAGTGAATATGTTTGTTCGTTTATTAATAAATTATATTTAATGTATGTAACACGCTCTATGTTTCCTATAACCTAGACGTTGATAAGTTTTGTCAACCTGAAATGGAATACTTATCTGCGAGGCGTTCATATATTTTAGCTGTTCATTTAATTACTGAGATTTACTACGAATTTCATTATTATTTACATCTTCATTTTATACCTACGCCTTAGTTAATTGCAATATCTATAGAAAATCTAAAAAAATCTTAAATCTCAACAGTTTAATATGCACAGTCAATGTACACATCGATCAATAAAGTACTAGATACTCAATCCCGTGCAAAAGTTCTCTTAAAATTGTCACCAATTGTGTTTGAACTCTATTTCTTTGATTGAATGAATTGAAATGAATTGAACATTAAATGCAATGCTTAAAGTTGTTTTCACAACAAAAAAAAGTAATTAAAAGTGCGCTCAAATGTTCAAATGAGCGCTCATTTGGTGAGGGCATTTTTTGTCGTTGATTGTGTATCTAGTAGGTACTTTTTTGATCGATACTGTACACGAGGAAAAATACTCTTATTATACTCTTATTATGTTGTTTTTAAATGTTCAGACAGATAAAGCAAAAATTCTAAAAACGTTTCTTTTTTCATAATAAATGTATCTAGATATTTTGATTTCATTACATTTTGGCATACAGTTGTGACGTGTAGATAATATTCCGTTGAAAAAAAAGTTTTTTTACCAAACCCCATTTCAAAAGTAAATACATAGGCATGTGTAAGTAATAAATATTAATTAATTTGTCTTTATACTTGTTCGTTTATTATAAGGTTAATGTTTTAATTTCTATATTGAGTTGACTTTTTATAAAACGCATCAATTAATCATTAGCCAGCGTAAAACCGTTAAAATAAATACTAATTCGGTACAAAACTGAACTTAAATGTGAAAAATTAATAATGTATTAGAGATTTGCAATAGCAAGTTGAGACTCATTTTTTTAATAACCTTTCATAGTATATTAATATTAAATACACCCATTGATTATATATACGGCGCAAAGAATAAATAATACGTAGAAGCAGTCAACAGATGTGGTATACCTACTACTTATTATGGTCTAAAAGCAGTGATCTATAGTTTTTACTTATTATAAATATTAAAGTGTGTGTTTGTTTGTCCTTCTTTTACGCTAAAACGGAGTCACATAATGATTTTTTTCTGTCGAGATAGTTGGGAGAGCTGGTGGGTGACATAAGTTACATTAATATTAGATGTATGTTTGCACATACATAGTTTATGACCTGCAAATCTTATTTATCATACTAGTTTATATTCAAGTACATAGAATCTCTTGGGTATATCAGTAGCTATATTGCGAATAATTCGACCTGCGAGGTGTATTTAAGAGTTTGTGCAAAGCGAAGGCGGGTCACTAGTTTATGACAAATAATGTTGTCGTGTAAAATGATGGATATTAAAATTATATTTTCTATCTAAGTAAATCTCTATGGCTAGAAAGCTTGAAGTTATTGATCTTTTAAATACTGTTTTTTAATTAAATGATAATGTAAACTTTATACGTGATACACCAAGTTAATTGTTATTGTACGTTTTTTATAATTTTACATTTCAATAAACAGACGCACCATTGCATATATTACTGTATAGTCTTTGGTGTTCATATCATTACGTTTCCGCTGGCTATTGTCTAGTGAGTTTACTTATTTATGGCCGCTCTTGATTATAAATTACTTATTTAAGACGTTGGATCGTTGGGGGCAATGGAAAATACGAACCTACGTGTACATTGTGATGGTGTTCTTTAGTTTGTATGACAAATTATCGATAAAAAAATATTGATTTATAGTAAAATTTTATACTTTGTTTAATTTTTTTTTGTGGTAGGCACTGTAGAGAAATCATGAGAAAGCCTAGAAATATTTCTGGTTCAGAATTACTAACATATAATTTACCAAGATTAATGTGTATGTTGGTTAAACTTTGAAGCAGAAAAAGAAATTAAAAGTTAATACATCACTGGCTAAAAATAATGATGACTGATTGCTTTTTACTTTTATTGATACTTACTTAAAAAATAAAAAAAAAAAACATTTTAGTAAAAAATTGCTCCACTATTTTCCTTTTAAAACTTCAGCTTTTCGCTTATAAGCGACAAATATCGCAACCAAGCTGTAATTTCTATTATTTATATTTAACTCAGCCCTTTTATCATGCATCTCGCATTGCATGGTGGACTTCAAATGTCTTTCAAAACCATCGATCAAAAACGTCTTAGATACACAATCTAATGAAAAAGTTATCTTAAAACTGTCACCAATTATGTTTAGGTAATTATTCCAGTTGAAATAAATATACAACAATGTAAATTGAACTTTAATTGCAATACCTTGAGGTAAATTTCTAAGAAATTAATTAAAATTCTAAGAAATCTATTATTAACTGACACGCCGGCGTGTCCGCGGTCGTGGAGGGATTGAATTTGTTTTGATAAAAAAATTAAAGCGCGCTGAAATTTTCAAATGGGCACTCATTTGGTGAGGACATTTTTTGTTGCCGGTTGTGTATCTAATAAAATTTGCCATCGATGTTCAAAACTATTTAATTCTCTCAAATATGCAGGTTCTGTAACGATGTTTCATTTTACTTTACCATATTATCAACTGTTTTTAGTAGTTTGATTTTCTAAATTATTATGAGTATATGTTAGCTATCATTTCCAAAAACTATCTGCCAATAAGTTACCTTAGTTTGCAGTCTCAAGAGGAACATAAACCCTTTTCCAGTGTTTTCTCTCGTTACCAAATGCTGTAGCGGATGATCCGAATTTTGGTAACGAGAGTAAAGTACCTACGCAATTTTGACGCAATGGTCGTGGACGTGATCATCAAATGCATTCTCCGACACTAGGTGGTCACGGGTTCATAGTTCAAGGTGGAGAATGTAACACACACACAGGACAATTGTTTACTGTGACTGTAGTTAGTAGGAACGCGGGCCGGTAGGTAGAGATATCGAATTTACTGTTAGATCTCTCATGTACTCGTAGCTTAATCCAATAATATTTCAGTAAGAAAATTATTCCCAAGCATAATCGAATCCGCTTCTGTACCATATGATTTTAGGAAAGAAATTTAAATAAATAAAAAAATAGCCACCTGACTGTCACCGTGTACATATTTTTTGTTATAATTTTAGTTTTGTTGTCTTTAGGATAGTTCTGTTTGGTGAGGCTGTTGACTGCGAGGCGCCGGGAAACGAATATTGTTTTAAAATTGATCCCGTAACCCGAGCTCGCTCATATTTACACAGTTTTAAAGACACGTTGACAGGGATGCTTAAGTTTCAGGGTTGGTCAAAATGTTGCGATTGCGTTGTGTAAAAACAATGTGCTTAGAAAAATAATAAATATATAAATAAATACTTTATGACTTATTAATTCAACCATGTCAGAATAACCAAAATAAATATACAATATACTTATTTCATACATAAATGTATATACATATCATAATTAAAATCTTGGATGAAAAAGTATATACGTATATACAAAGTAAAATGTACATATTTTTCATAATTTTAATATATTTTTAATCAAAGCAATGGGGTCAAAAAATATAAATATATTTAAGGGTAAAATTTTAATTATTTATTTTAACTTTTTATAAAATTGTCAACCCTATTCAGTAGAAAGAAACACGAGTCGTGTGACGAGAACTTGTTTAAAAACATCTCGAGTACAAACATGCGGACTCTTCCCTATACTGTCTACTTATCAAGCTAAAATCTTATTTTATTTTGTCCACAACAATTAAATATGACCCCCGTTTAGTATAGGAGTGCTTTGAACAGAGAACTTTGAATTTTTGGATCGCACATACATATAACATGTACTTATTCTATCGTTTAACTGATCTTTCTAATTCATTATACGTTTTTTTTTAAGTATCTTTCCAGGCTAGCGCTCAGAGTACTTCTATTAGGTACAAATAATAAAATTGTAACTAAGCCGAATCTGTACATTAGATATTTTTTGGAAAATCTTATTGAAATGGACATTATCGATACAGAGGCCGAATCTATAGTTTTTAGAATTTTTGTCTGTCTGTGTATCTGTTTGTCTGTCTGTATTGCTGTCTGTCTGTTACCGCATCACAGAAAGACCAAGTTGGTATGGTGATAGCTGGCTATCCGGGTCAAGATAAATAATACTTTTTACCGCGGGAAAATATCTCATTTCTGATTAAAAAAAACAAAAACTGCAGTATAAGAGTATACTAATATGTAAAACCTAAGAATTTGGTTTTTGGTCATCTGAACGCGGGCAATGCTAGTCTTAAATAATTTGAACATAATGTAATATAATACAGAAAGAAATATATATTTATCGTACACTCGTTTGCGCAATACAAGAAGCAAACAAGTGGCTAATTTATAACATAAGTACTAATCACTATTTCTAATAAAGTTATCACATCACCAGTATAAAGTCATAAACTAGATGAAGAGTGCACACTAGTTAATATACGAATTCAAAATCTCTTCAAATGTTATACTATATCTATAATAATTAATTATTAAATTGTAACTAATTTGAATCTGTACATTAAATATTTTTTGGAAAATCTTATTGAAATACACGTTATTATCGATACAGAGGCCGAATCTATAGTTTTAGAATTTTTGTCTGTCTGTCTTTGTGTCTGTCTGTGACCGCATCGAGAGAAAACCACAAGACAGATTTTGATGAAATTTGGCATCATGATAGCTGGTTATACGGGTCAAAATATAGGATACTTTTTACTTCGGTAAAATATCTCATCTCTGAGAAATCTATTCTAATCGTTAAAACGTAATCATTAAAACGAACCCGAACGGAGCGAGGGTAAGTCGCTAGTGAATTATCAAGGTTAATTTTTTTACATGAGTATCACGATAATTTAATTTAATAAATTAATTCCGATATTGAGTAACATAATAAATTATTATTACATCCTTGTGACCGCTCTAACTTATTTATTTTAAAAGATTTAATATTTCACTTTGACTCTCGTACATGACCCATATTAGTATCAAAATTTCATAATTTCAGTAGGTACTTTTTAAACGCAAAAATCAAATAAGGATGTTTGGTTGTTTGGTTGTATGCAGTCACTTTATTTACTTCAATCTTAAAATGATCTGAAAAATATGTATTTGGCTTGCATTGTTTTCTACACTGGAGATAGCTAGTTTGATTCCTTCACGAGGCAATTGTGAGTAATCCATGCATCCATCCAGATCTATTTGAAGAATATGATACACATCAAGACAAACTTAAAATATTATACTTTATTCAGTTAGAATTTTACAAGTACTTTTGAATTGTAACAATCCTTAATTTAATGTCACTCGCGTGACAATGAGCAAAAATTCATTCCTCAATGAAGACATTAAGTTACCTAATACTTGTTATTTTTGATTCTTTGTAAATTAAGTGTGTAAAGATGTAGCATTTTACTTTGGACCGAAGACACGACCGGCTCCTTACTTATAACATAAATTGCATAATTTAAAATAACGACACCCACATTACACTTATTGAATAAATGAACAAAAACATATTAAATAATGAAAATTATCCATTACAAACGTAATTGAATGTGCGCAAGAACTAAGAAGAGTGGCATATAAGTTATCAGTTCTCAATTATATTCTATACTATGGGGTACATGGGTGACCTTTCAAATATCCCACGATTGCTGTAAAAACCTTAGGAAAAACAATGTAAAGGCGCCGCGGAAGATCAGACGTGCCGCATCGCGACAATTACTTACCTGTATGTAAGGAAACTCATTTTCCAAAGACGAGGACTTATTACACTAGAACCAAGCCCAAATGCATCCATATTCTCCTTTATAATTTCTACACCAAGGGTATTAGAGTTAAAGATAGCTTGGCATCAGAAGAACGGTAAGTAAAAACATGTTGCAAGGCGACACCGCGGCAAACGCAAAGCGCTGTTTATTGCAGCCGTAATAGATGACCATAGTTCTTATTACATAGCCACAAGGTGTTTTTTTGATGGAATAACGGTTTTTTAGCAATATATCTAAGTTGGTAATGTAATCCGCGCCGCGAATTGCACGTCAATCATCGCGATCGAGCGCTGACAAAGGAAAAATCCTTTTAGTACTCGCGATTGATCAAAGTAGTGACTAGTGACACCTTAAACTAACCCCTGTTGAGTTAATTTTGCGCGAATTTGTTTTGTTTTCAATTAGAGTAACGTTTACGTGTTTGATGGGAATTTTTAAGTTGTTTTTGAAGTTATACTTTTTTTGGCACGTTTGGAAAAAAATATGAGAGTAAAATTTTTACGATGCGCGCGCACACTGAGAGCCAAAAAGCGACATGTTGAAGTTAGTTGAAAGTGACTTGATGAAGTTAGTTGCATTCCTTTTACAAACAGAGATGTGACTGACATACAGGATGAAATCTTAAGCTATTTTTGTTCTGTAACGCCAAAGAAGGTTTTTTTTAAATACTGTTATTTTGAACGTCCCTAGCTATAATTATAAAATATTGTCGATATAAAAATATCATGCCTATGTAGAATGTACATGCAATATACAATACATATATTCCATATACCTATATAAAATCTTTCTCTCATTTCAATAATTTCTAAGTACCTAATATACGTATTTTAGAAAATTATATTTGCTACACAAGCCAATAACATATGATATAAAATAAAAGGAAAAAATATGTAATTTTGACATTACAATTCAATATATATTCAGAATTCATAAATTAGTGATGTATGTACTAATACATAGCTTATTTCTTGGGCTATTTATTTTCACGAACGAAAAAATAACGTTTCCCAGCCAACATTAGTTTTAATATAAATAAATCAATTATTATAATAATTATTTTTTCATTATTTCTACGTAAATATGAGTATGAAGTATAATAATAAAACAATTCTCGCGGAATGCACTCTGCATGCAGCTAATTGATGGAACGCGCCGGATATACCAAGTGTCACTGGGTTGAATACTCCAAATGAGCATATAATGGTTGCGGTGATTGCTCAATAAAATGGCATAAATAAAAGGGCTATTGTAGGGAGGAAACGAAGCAAGGAAACGTGTATTGTGTAACCTCAAAGGACACCGATTTGTATGGAGGTATTTTTGCGAAAGATGATCTGCAAATTGGAAGGTGAAATTAGTAGGAATGTTTCTCGCTTTGGCCATTGATTGAAGGGTTATCGCGTTTCGAGGGCTGTAAGGTAAAAGTGAATGGGCTTTCTGTTTTTGAGCGTCTAGACATTCAATACTTTGAAAGGGCTCAACAAGGTAAGTAACTGAATATCGGTATATTTTGAATATTGGCACCGTTTTAATTGAACTAGTGTTGTTGGGTTTGATCGAGACGAGTTAATATTATAATCGATTATTAAGTTATTATTTTAATATACTTTATGTAGGTTCTAGGTATTGATGAAAAAAGAAATGTGTCTAAAAATGCAATAATTTAAATTGTATTTTCTTTAAATATGTAATACCAAAGTCTTCTTCAAGGATTTGAAACAGTTTCCTCCATTAGACTTTCTCGATGTCTATCCACTGAGCTATACCTCTCAAATGATTGTGAGACCCTATCCGCGTTAACTGAATAAGTAGCGAACACGTGTCGCGTCATCAGCCGCCTTTGTATTTTGCAGAGGGTTGAATCGGAACTTGAGAAAGTATTTCGCTGTTTTTAGGATTCCGTATTCGATACTTTACTTACTACGAAGGAAATTAAAATCCTGGGTTTCGCACCTCTGATATTTTTTTGTGCAGGCAAACCCGTGCCCAGCAGTGGGACGTTAAAAATGGCTGAATACATTCTAGTCATCGAAAACTCGAAAAGAAAAACCTTTTAGTCATCACTTGCGAGTCGTGACTATGTATTATATAAGTCACAGCCTATTTTTTTTAAAGGAAAAAGTTCTTGAAGTGCATATTTAAAATCTATACCTACATCTATACAGATAAATAAAATTGAAGTGTCTGTTTGTAATGTCTAAGTCCTTGTAGGGAACCCTCATAAGTGTAGATCGACTCTCACTAACTTTTCCTACTTACGAACGTTTAGAAATAGAGTCCCGCTTAATTTAAAACATAAATAAATTATTTAGTAATAATTTATAAACTACGCGGCAAACTCACAGTTTATTTATGTAGGTATCTTTATGTTGCTCTACTCTTAAGAGTTACAGCATATGTTAGGTGTAAAAACTTCCTCAATAAATAGGCTATGAAGTATGGAATAAAAGGACAAGTTTTCAAATTGAACAACTAAATTTTTCTACATATATTGTCTTTCACCAGCGTCAGGTTGGCAGCGTGTATACACTAAAATGTACGTATATTTCTATTTCGTACGTAGCATATTTTTTTATAGCAAAATCAAATCAAAATTTAAATCAACTAATTTTACATTACCAAACCTAACAAATGAACTAAACAAACCTAAATATAAAATTTTTAATATTATCAAAATCAATAGCTAATATAAAAGTAATCCGTACCTTACTTTGCTCCGAAACCCATTCGCTGACACCCTTCACCCCGCCAAGCGCAGTATAATCGTCAAATTAGCGAGGCGCCGTGATCAAAGGATTCAGCGATTTGTTACTTTTTGATAATGTGATAAGTTTCGTGCACCATTACATGGGGAGCGTAACGATCGGGGGCTATCTGACCCCACGCAAATTATATTGTAATATTAGGTGGAAAAGTTTAAAATTACAACGGGTATATCGATTTGCATTGCGAGACTTTACATTTTATTTGCATGCTTTTATGGACTTTGTTAGTGTGTCACGTAATATTTGAATAATTTATTTAATTGAAGTGATGTTAGTAGGTACTTTATCATATTGACGCTATTTTTAGGTAATTATGGCTTTGATTTCAAATAATCTCCCAAATTATTTTCATTTTTATTCAGAGAAGAGACATTCTATAGAGATTAAGGATAGAAGCAGGAATGTAACCCAAGTAACATGCGAGCGAAATCTAGTTGTTTTAATAATGCATATTGTGCCCGCGCGATTCCTTAAGTACAATTACACCCTAAAATATTTAAATATTAAATACTAAGTATTAAAGGAAATTAATGTATTCAGCCTTTTTTTTAACGTCCCACTGCTGGGCACTGGTCTCCCTTCAATACGAGGGGGATCGGGCCATAGTCCACCACACTAGTCAAGTGCGGGTTGGTGGACTTCATATGGCCTTCGAACTATCTAGGTTCTCTCAGACATGGAGGTTTCGAAAAGTTCGGTTTTTCGGTTCGGTTGTTTGAAAAGGTAATCATGTCAGAGGTGCAAGACTCGGGATTTGTACCCGCTTCACTTGGTTTCCCAAGCGAGTGCGTTACCACTGGGCTATCATTGCTTTATATATAATATCAGACTAAAAACATTACTACTATTATTTATTATAAATAGGTAAAGCCCTTGAATTGGAAGTAATTGAAGAAAAAAATAATATCATCATATTAATGAAAATACCTAATCGTCAATGTTTTTAAACAAAACCATCGATTCAATAGACAACCCCCGACCAGAGGTTCTCAACTTCACACGTCAGTGAACCTTTAATAATAATTGCTTCCTAAATGTTTATTTAATTAACGAAAAAAACTCAACCGCTTCCCATTTATTATATTTAACAATTAGGAACTATCGGCCTCGACAATGGCATGAATATAGAAAATAAATGACTAACAGACCGACGATCTGTGATATTTAAGTGTGTGAGAGTGTTAAAATTGTTAGAAAGGTGTGTGTGTGAGTTTTAAATTGATATAAATAATACTATTTATAAGTACTACGATGTAAAAGTTTTACTTATTTTTATTTCACAATAATGTCACATACCTAGTTTATTTCTTAATTTACTTACTATCTATAATACTATATATAATATACTATCTTAGAGAAATTTGAAGTGAAATTAAATAAGTTTAAAGTAATATCTCTCCGGTCGATAAGCTTTATCTATTTAGAAAATTGCGTCAATCAGTTATTCTTTTGCCGAGTAAAAGAAGGGCAAGCCAAAGTACCAACAAATCAAAGTATATACCTTCCAAATTGTATATAAATAAAAGAAAAGCTCTGTGTTGGTAAGAGCATTACTTGACAAAGTCTAAACCGATTTCGTTCGGAAAAGAACCAGCATTTTTGTATGATGAAATGAAATGATATGATGACATGAAATTTAGATAGGACGGCGTTTGCGGGGACAGCTAATATATTAGCATGGATTTGCTTTCTCACAGGCGGAGCCTTAGAAAGTGGCTAGTTTATAACGAAATGGTAAACGGAAGCCTCTTAAGTTGTTTTCTAAACAGTATGGTCGTTAGTGTTCCGTTGATGGGAGCACAAAGGTTTGACGGCTACCGACACGTTTTAACTTATTTTATTTATTCGGGGCGCTCGCCTCATTGTGCTCGCATTCAATGTTGACAGGACTTAACGGGGATGAGTAGCGAGTTTTATGCAGTATCATAATTTTATAATTTAAAATACGCTTGAACTTATATTTGTTTAACGTTTGTTGAACTGTCAAAATAAAATAATATTTTGTCATACACTCGCCTGTGCCGTTTTGCGTAGAACATTTTAAGTTGTGGTAAGAAATATTCTGTCTGGTATGACTTTATTTAATACTAGCGACCACGGGAAATAAAAAAAAATGTTTTTTCTCTTCAATGCAAGCAACTTATATGCTTCGCTCCTGTGAGTCCCTGAGTACCCAAAAATATACCTATGTAGGTTTATTATCTGTACACTAAATTTCACCCAAATTTGTTTAGCCATTTTAGCATGAAGAAGAAATCCGTTTTTATTCGTTATTCCTACTCACTTAAAACTAGTTGCATTTGGTTGAAAAATACACAGATATGACCTGCGGTAACATATAGGCTACTACCAAGTACTACAGTAGTTAGTAACAAGTAATAAAATCTACCAAACGGGGCGCTACCTATATAGGTATCTTATAATATTAAATGAGCAATTCTTGTATGTATGTATATTAATTTATTTCGTGTATCTCGGACTCGTTTCGATCGATTTTTCGGCTCTGTTTGGATCGATTTTTTGTATTTAGATCAGATCGTTTGGCTTTTTAAGTTTATCTATATAAGTGTCATTTCCAAAAAAAAAAAAACAATTTTTATATCACTTCCCGAAAACGCTCAAGTTCTACTATTATAAATAGCAAACACACCTAGAGAAATCAAGAGAAGCGAGGGTTAATCACTAGTATTTAATATTTAGTGAAAAAAATATTGTTAGTCGACCTTTTCACAGTGGCAGTGATTGGGTTACCCTTGTTTAGTCGAAGCATCGAACCCTACTCAGGTTAGGTGTTAAGCAAATATTGAGCACGCCTAATTGTAAAGAGGTAAGCCCCTTCGAGTTCAGGTGACTTATGGTTTAATTCGCCTTTTTAGTTTTCTACTGAACTGTATACGGTTTACTGGCGTTTTAAAGGCAGTATAAATGATTTCGGTTTCCTGTTATAGTTTTATGGTTTAAAACACTGTGATTTTTATTATTTTATTATATAAGTTTAGATTATATTATATTAAAGGCATAAAAATTTAGTAAATTAATTCTCGTACACATATTTTTACGGGATAGCTATATATGTATAAGAGAGCTATATCAGTTTTTTTTAATGTGTACCTCCTACCCAAATATTACGGAAGAGTTACTTATGTAACGATGGCAAAAGTAAACTCTTTCTAGGACTAGCAATACAACAACGCTTTGTATGGAATTCGGCCATTTTTAAAGCTAGATATTTAAGTTAATATTTAAGACTTCTATAAAATCTATACATATAATAAAACTTTAGAGGTCGAATGTCTGTAGGTAAATAGAAAAAAAATTGGTGAAAACCGAGTCGGGGGGATGTAAGAAGAGAAATAGAACAAATCCAGATTTTTTTCAATTTTTTTGTTTCTCTGTCTGTTTGTCTGTTTGTACGGGCTTATCTCCGATACTGTTGGACCTATTTAAATGAAATTTTAGCATGGAGCTTGCTTGCAACAACTTATGCACCTAATTTAATATAAGGATATTGCCGGTCAAACAACAGGTTAATTTTTATCCCAAAAAAATGAACAGTTCCCGTGGAATAGATCTGTGTGTGCTTTTTTAGAGGCGAACCCGAACGAAGCGAGCCGCTAGTATAAGTTAAACTTAGTTGTATCACAGTTATTTTAAATATCATCCCTTAAATATGTTAAATAAGGGATTGAAGTTAATAGGATCGTACACACAGCTAGTAGTAGATAATAAAGATTGACGCGTCTGTTCATCTCGTCCGCCAATAGATCCGAGCATCCTCATTGCGGTGCGGATACTGACAATCACGCCCATCTAATATAATCGCACTTTAAATACACGTTCATGCCTACAAGTATGTATATAGAAAACAGTGATAGGTTACAAGAGTCTAAATTGTTAAAAATATGTAGATAACAGTTATCAAACGGTAGCGAAAGGTCGCATTTGCTAATATTAAAAAAAAAAAAAAAAAACAGAAAAAGGCATATTTGTCCAAAGTGGACTATTATGTTTTTCTGGACTGTTCGGATATATAAGTTTAAAATAAGAGATTCTTTTTTTTATGTTGTCACATCGCAAGGAATCAGAGGTCAATAATTATGATTTTTTGTTGTAAATATAGAACTCTGTGATTGTGTCCTTTGCAAAAATTGCATTTGAAATCATTTAAAAAATTTTAAGAGCATAAACACATCTACAAAGCTGCATATAAATATGTATCTAGTATGTTAAGTACTGAAATAATTGTACTTTACTAGGTTTACGTTTATGTTTTCCAGCCTGCACCTGATTGGTACAGGCTTCAACACAGGAAAATGGAAGAAAGAGAATTAAGAAGGAATAATACAAATAGGTCGACAAATATAGAAATATATTTAATAATTTACAATTTTAAAGCTTTACTGTTTAATCAGTTTAGTGTGTAATTTTTTTTAACAACAAACGTCTTTTTAATATAATTGAACCGAAATTGCAATACTCCAGGTGTTTTAACTTACCTATGATATTTCCATATCAGTTTCCTTGGTCCCTTTGTTTATACCAAAACATTTATATCGAAACATGACATCTATTGCTGCGTGAAATAGGAACAAATTACACTCCACAATTATAATGAAAAAGATAATATTATTTTTTCCATAGTATCTTAAGGGTATAACCATTTACAATTTATGTCTCAGCCAAAAACTTTTTCTACCTATCTAATAGAGATATGACTCACATAAGCTTTATTAAATTTAATCAAATTCCACTCTTATTGAAGAAAAACACATTTATTAGTATGTAGATAGGTTATTGGGAACCATTGAGAGAATAAGATAGGTAGAAGATCAAGGGAAACTGAGTCAGAAAGATATATAAGTAATATAATAATTATTTTTAACATTGTATAATTGATTATTTCTAATTATTAATTACAAAATGTTAATAATATTCATAAATTGACATATATAAATGCTATTTTAGCAATTTTTCTTATGAAGTTACAATGCATGTCGACATAATTACTTTGTTTATTTAACTTCTTATAAAATATACTGTGGGCATATTGGCAGGAATGGTATTATAAAACAGCTAATTATAATCCCATTTCAGGCTTTAATCACCATCTTCTATACGCTCCATCTATCTTATTTTTTAGTCTATAGATTATTTTAAAGTAAAAGTATAGCGGCCAACCCGACTCTCATGGCCTTTAAATTAAAATTACTAAAGTATCTGGGAAATTATGTTTTATATTTAATATTTATGAATTTAATATTTGGTCTAAGAGATTTAATACGTTTTATTATAAACGCGGTAGTTACATAAGTTTTATTTACATATCTATAATGATGATAAGTACTTACCTAATGTATTTGATAGATTTTCATCACTCCGTCGTGACAATGGTTGTCAAGATCGTTTATAATTTAATGTTGGCAACAAGTCCTATTGAAACATTTTTGTATTTATTTTTTCAAATTTACAAAGAATTTCCTATCACCAAGCGTATCGGAACGCTGTAAATATTTTAACAAGACGGGAAGCCAAATTATTTAAAAGAAAGAAAAACAATTTAAGCTGACAGACGCTCATTGAACAGCGAAACGTATTCAAATATCTGAAATTGTTGACAAATTAAGTTCCCTACCCGGACTTGAACTCCCTTACCACTTGAGAGCGCGACTCCGAAATTGTGCTCGACAACTTTAACTATAATATTAAAATTTTATATCTAGCTTGTATCATTAAAGCAATAAGGTTTAATTTTCGATAACATTTAGTTTGAGAAATAGCCAAATTTAACTTGTTTCAATACACGAAGGGACGGGACAGAGATGTTCGTTTTACTAGTTACTCAATTAGGCCCTTTGTATTTGTTTATCTGAGTTTATACAGCACTAGAGCGAGATGGAAATATAAAATATAAGGTACATGAAAGAGACATATAATGCAGAGTAATTTGAGACAGTTCTTTTCACGTAATACGTTCCTATTTTGAATAGCAACTGGCGGGAAATGCTTTTAGAATTGTTCTTTTTTTTTTAATTTTGTAATGGTCGATTTTCTTTGATACGTTCGGAAAGTTAATGCCTTAGGATAAAATACCATTTGATTGATTTGATTTAACAAGTTTAATATTGGTTACATGAAATAAACGTTTATTATTTTATTTAACGTAAATTGTAAAATGCATTATGGTGTTTAATAATACGTAGATGCTATTTTTTAATATAATGATGATTATTAACTCGATTACGCCAAGCCGTTGGACCTAAATCACTGAAATCTTAACGCAAAGTTTAGATACCTACAATACCAGGCACCAGCTATTAAGAATTATTTTTTTTAGTTCAACCTGTGTAGGAATGAAAAAGGTAACAAATTTCATATGAAAAATTAAAATAAAATCTGGGCTACTTTCAAGTATAGTCAGGTTTCTAACAGCGAGTATCAGAAAAAGTACAATTATTACTATTTTTACGTCTTAAATAAACGGAAACGCTATCTATTATTACGAAATATAAAATATCGATGTAAAATCGTGTTCAATCGAGTATGAAATACTAAAGAGTATCGTTTGTATTCATCTCAGTGAAGTTGTTCAGTTGTTCGCCCCTGAGCCGTGGCCCGTGATTGAGCAAATATAAGGTGACTGCGATCGGTGACCGATGGCGCATAAAACATCGCATCAAACAAAACTGGATGGTATTATCTAAAATAAAAATAACTAACATTAATCTAAGTATTAATTACACAATTTAATAAATATTGATTTCTTTTGAATGCTATTTGAGATAATAAAGATTCTTTAAGTTCATTAATTATAATTTAAGCATTATTTTTATAAATAGAGTTGTAAGTAAACAACGTTTTGTAACGCAACTAATGTATTATTTTTTCAATATTTAGTTTAGTTAATACACGTATTTATAGTTTGATATTTGAAATTTATCAAGGACTAGCAACTCGCCCTCGCTTCGTTCGGGTTCGTCTTTAAGTACCTTTTTAAAGGTTAGTATGGAATAGATACACTATGTATTATATATAATATACAGCTATAGGCTATTATAGAAATCCTCAAGTAACGGGCTATCTAATACAAAAGAATTTTCCAAATCAGATTTGTAGTTCCAGAGATTAGTGCGTTTAAACAAACAAACTCTATCTCTTTATAATTAAAAAATAGAAGATAGATATATTTAATATTGTTGAATAGCTGTTTACATATTATAAGGTAAATACTGGCAAAAATCTACTTTGACTCTAACTGCTAACTCTGAATGACTTAATATGTATTATGATTGGACAATATTTTAACCAGACTGAGAATGTATGTATAGTTAATATAAACGAGGTTTAATTTAATTTAAACGAGAAACAAACACGCGATGTCTGTTGTTAAACATATTCCAAAATCAAACATGCGCCAGCTTATTCGATTAACACAATGGGTTAAAAAAATATAAATAAATTATTTTTCAATTCAATATTGCCAGTATGCATAATGCCATCACATTACCCCTCAATAAGACCAACTCCTCACGCAGGGTGCAGTAATGAACTCTTTTAAACTATAGCACGAATCCCTTTACGTTGTTGACTTTAAAATCATACAAGTAAAAATATAAATTGTGTACGTGTGATTTTGAGATTCGGAATGCAAATAAAAAAAGAAATTGTAACAAATAATTTACTATTAAAAGTTAACGTCTATAAAATTGTATTTTAATGCTAGATTTATCTCGTAAGTTGTAAGTTTAAACTAAATGGCTTATAAATTTAAATGTAAAAAGTACCAAAGGAAAATATAAGGTATTTATTTTGCTATCGATTTAAAACATAACGTAAATAAACCAAATTAAAAAAAATGTGACGGTTTGATGTTATTTCGAAATTAAATTAACAAATCACATAGGTACAGAACGTTTGATTCGACCGATTACATTTTTCTATACATAAATATACTAGATTAAATTTATTTATTAATTAAATCACACTAATATTATAAATAAGAGCGTTTGTCAGTAATGACTAATGAGTGAGTATGTGTTTACTACTTTTTCATGCTGTATGGATTCAACGACCTCCATTTAGCAAAATTAGGAGAAAAATATTTTTACTGGTTTACTGGTATGTCTATCATACGATTGAAGCCGCAAAAAAAACTATTAAAATATGTATATTTATGCTAGAAAAATCATATAAGTAATAGATATTGAGTAATTTATATAAGTTAAAACAAAACGATTATAAACAAAATACCTGTGGGAATTACAAACACTTAAATAATCTTTTATAAATATATGACAATAGCAGACATTAATACATACATATAATTTCCCACGTGAAATATTACCACTAAAAATTGAAACAAAATAAATGTTAACTTAAGTTGAAGCTGTTACTTGACTTATCGGAGGGTTGTTTGCAAAATACATTTTAATGGTAGCCCTTTGTCCTTGAGGGCTTTTAAGTTCTCTTGATTAGTCGAGGGCCTGTAAATTATAAAATAGTTACTTACTCGGTGGGAAGTTGACTTGTAATTTTGACTTTTAGAGTAGCGCTTTGTATAAGGTCTTTTGACTTTATTTATTAAGTGCGCTTGATAGTTACGGGTTGTAGAGTTACGACTTTGTTATTTTTAAGACGTTTGCTGGCTTGTATTTTGCTATTGTTTTTCAAAATGGCGAATTTTTGCAGCCAGGTGACGTTGCTGGGAATTATTGATTCTAAAGAGAAATAATGGAATTATTTTTGAATTTAAACATTTACGCCATTTATGTACTCATTACGTTTTTATTTAAATATATTTATTTAATTCATTTACAAAGGTTTCTCGTGTTGAAATACAATTCGTGCGCAAAGGAAGTTTAAAAGAAGTAAACATTAACACTGGCCGTAACGTTTCTTTCTTAAAGTAGAATAATAATCGTATGGACGATAAATTCCATTGTTTTTGTCTTTTGAGAAACTTTATATTATGCAAATATTAGAAAACTTAAAGAACATTTAGAGTAGTCGTTTGTATGTAAATAACATAATATATGGGAGAGATGTGAGTAAAATGCCTTGTAGTGCGACAAATATGGAAATATGATTTAAGATTATCTAAGTGATGGACGTTTATGACGAAATTAATTGAACCGTTCAACGATAAATCTGCTTATAAAACATGCATTAATTTTTATTTAAAAGGTAAAATACACATTTTGCATGTTCATTTGTTGAAAACAGCTAATGTTACAGTTATTTTTAACATATGTTTCGATGTGCATCTTTTTATCAAATTTAAAAAGCGTTGCACATCCGTTTATGGCTTTTTGCAGACGAACGTTTACGAATAAATAGTAAATTCATATTAAATTATAGTTTAGCTCTATCTTATTTGTTCTAATAACATATACAGTTTTAATAATCATGGTAATTCCATGTAATGGCGGCTTTAACAAGTTTTTCTTAAGTATAGTTACAATATATATGTATGTATACCTAATATTTATACAAAGAAAAATAATAATACACTAATTAAAAGCTACCAGCAATAAAGCTGGTAGCTTTTACTAATAATTTATCCAATTTAAGAAAATGAGTGCGAAGAGTGAGTTTTTAAGGACATTTCTTGTGTTGTTTTGTGACATCATAGAGCTTTGATAAGACGTATTTCTACAATCACTGACGAATTGTAATATTCAAAAATACACGGGACTGGAATATTCTATATCTATGAATATTTCCTAATACTACTAGGAAAAACTACAGCTTAGAAATATTAAAATGTATTGATACTTGATAGTCCATATAATCAAGTCTTCACAAGAAACGAACCCACAACCTCTGGCCTGGTATTCAATGCCATTGAGAGACTCATAAAACAATCATTTTCAAATAACAATAGTATAGAATATATTACAAGATAATCTAATAGTATTAAATTCGTCTAGCATCAAACCCCTGAAACAAGATACGCAATCCCAACACAATTAGATGTGCCCTAGATGGGAACGTAACGTAATGTTTCACGGACCGCTGGGTAATGAGACTGAATTATTAATACAAAATATAAGCTATGCAATAATTCGCTTTTGTACACAGATTTAGGGTAAATCGTTATATTTTTTAAAATATTTATGATACTACAGTACCTACTTGTGATAATAAATTTGTATATAAGAAAAACTAGCGACTCACTCTCGCTTCGCTCGGCTAAAACTTTCATCCAAATTTTCACCCCTTTAAAGGATGATTTTCGGGATAAAAACTATTCTATGTCCTTTCCAGGGTGTCAAATTATCTTCTTACCAAATTTCATCTAAATCGGTTCTGTAGTTTCGGATCGTAATAGGTACAAACAAACAAAAAATCATTTCTTTTTATAATATTAGTATAGATTAAATATTTATTTATGTAAGCAATATCGACTCATTCTATCTTAGTAATAGCCTATGCCTTACTTCATAGTTATGGTCTATCTATTTACTAAATTTCATCAAAATCTGTTCAGCCGTTTTAGCTTGAAAGAGTAACAAACATGCAAACACTCACAAACATACTAACTTTTGTTTTTATAAGTTACTTTGCATGTGCACTATATACTGTACAAATCAAATAAACCAATCCTCGGAATATGTTTTGGTCTCCGATTCAAACTGAAATCCGTTTGATATATGTAGTGTTTGAGGGATACGTGCGTACTTTGTTTCGAGCTTCGTTGATAGAAAAAAAATACAAATAAGGAAGTGATCAGTATGGAGATTGTATTGTTTTGTAAAATCATGTTTGGTCATACTACTGGTACACCAGACTTTTTGTACTTTTAGGTACTAATAAAATTATTAAAAAAAAATAAAAACTTAAAAAAAACCGACTTCCAGACACTAAAAATTAAAAAAATAACTAAACGGGGGTTTTCATTTAGAATAGATACCTAATCAGATATTTTCGAAGTCGGTGCCAGCCGATGCAAAGCAAATCTAATATATTTCGATTTATTAAATATATTTTTTATTTAATATATTTCGACTACTTTCTAGACAGAAAAAAAACTGAATTTTAAAACTGCTACAAATAATATATTATTTTTATTACCTTTTGTCAGTCAAACAAAGCACATTGCAGTACGCCAGTGCCAGAGAGCGGAATAAAACGATAATAGGGGACTCCATCAACATAGCAATTAAAATTAGTCGTATTTTTGACAGAACTCGCGTCTAACGATGTTTCTCGCGCCGCTGCACCGCCTCTTGTTACGAATTTCATTTTTTAATTTACTGATTTTCATTTTTGCTATGAATAATGCAAATATTGCTTCTTTAATTCCTTGAGCTTGTTATGAAATTTTTGTTTTTGATTTTTTGGTGTTGATTTCTGTAAAGATCCCTTTATTATTAACTAGCGAGTCACCCTCGCGTCGCTCGGGTTTGTCCCTACGTTGATTCCCCATACAAAATTTCATCCCCATTTTCACCCATTAAGGAATGATTTCCGGGATAAAATTCTATATCGTTCCCAAGGTCTCAAACTATCTTCTTACCAAATTTCATCTAAATCGGTCCATTAGTTTCGGAGCTTATTCGGTACCAACCAAAAAAAAAACAAAAAAATTTCCCCCTTTGTAATATTAGTATAGATAATAATTTAATTATGAATTATATTAATTAAGATTTACGTAAATACTTGACGTTTTAAATAAGATGATTATTACGCGGTTTTATTTAGTTTTTGACAGTAAACCATGACCAGTACTTCGTGACCATGTTTGACCAATCCTATCTAAATTTCAAATCTCTTCGATGTTCAGAGGTAGCGTAGTCCTTCATAGAGTCAATCAATCACGATAGAGAATAATTCGTTCATATAAATTATATATGCAATAAGCAATTTAAATGCAATATAGAGACACAAATAAACAGTTCTTTACCACATTATTTAGAGAAATCACTACTACTGGTGGTACAACTCTTTTGACCCGTTTAAAACTAATGGCCGCTTCAGATTTGGACGACGCCGTTCTCTCGAGCACCTCGTTAGGTTACATGAGCGTTGAGACAATAAAACAAATAGGGAATGCTGAATTCTATGCTTAAACCGTTTTTGGTCATTACGTTATCGCTCTATGGCTAGAACTCCGAATACTGCCATAATTGCTGTATTGTTTTTTTCTTTTTTTCTTCATATATTGCTAACGAGACTTAGTTTATTTATTAAAGTATCTTCCAATTTTGTTTAAAGCTATAATTATTATTGGGAAACAATTAAATATAGTAAAAAAAAAAAACAATTTGTGTCTATATTCTTACTGGTGGTCGTCTAGTGGTCGAAATTTAACCATAATCATTATTGACCATTTACTTATCTATATAAAAAAATAACTAATTCGATTTTTTTTATTGATAACACTAGCTTTTAAACAAAAAAAAACAACAAAAAAAAACAGTTGGCACACAGAGAAAGAAAGGCACTGAATTGTTTTGTCTTTGCCTATTTATATATACATAGATTTGAGTGTGTATTATTTATGTTAGTAACTAAATTGAAAGTGTCTCTTTAGCTTTACATAATAATAATAAGCCTGTAACAGACTGTAGTTGATAAATAATCTCTATGCAAAATATCACCAGCCATAACACTATTCCTACTTAAAGGACAAACAAAAAAATGGCAAATGAACAAACACTTTCATATTTATAACATTAAACAACGGACTAAAGGTTAATATAGCCTATATTCTAACGTCACTTTCAAAGCATGTTTTCTACACATCAGTATAATAAAATTGGACCTAGTAAGCTTAACGATGCACAAATTATGTCTTTTTAAATGTTTACAATATACTTAACAATCTAAATTAACCGTTTTTAAAAAGTCTGTTTTTCTGCCTGTTTATTGGATTGTGCATCACATGGGAATGGATGGACGATTTTTAATGGGACTTTTGTCATTTACTGGTAATTGTTTGAATTATAAATCAGTACCTGGGCCGAGCTATTTTCGGACAAGATATAAAAATTGCGTTTCTTCAGAAAATACATCTATATTCGTAGATGTGTAGATAAATTTAAAAAACAAAATCTTATGTAAATACAAAGTTTGATTCAAAAGGTTAGAGCCGTTTCTGAGATATACAAAATAAAATTAATAAAAATTCAGTGATTATCAGAATCATCTTATTAGTTATCAAAGTCGCCAGTTTTAAAAAATATTTATACATTACACGAAAATCGAATCCCCATCAACTTCAATGCTGGCTCTATATAAGCTGTTCTATTATTATTTTATTTTCAAGGCCACCTTATCGATTTACCAGACGTAACAAATGTAGCTCGTATCGTCTTCGCCTCGGGCTCATCTCGTCCCCCGATGTTTCACTCGTGCCAAATGACATACTGACTGCATTTGATAGCTTTATAAGTTAATTTGTACGCATTTGGACTGTAACACAAATAATAATCTCTGTGGTATCTATAATAGATTTTTTGTATACTGACTATCTAGAAGATACAATCTTCTTGTATTCAAATTTTAATTTCAGTTTGTTTTATATAAAAACATACCTACATTATTTTTATTCATTAGCGATGGCTCTTGGAAAATGTCTTGTAGCAATACTGTACACTTTAAAAAAGATATTTCCTTTAATTTCATTATACTACATTAAGTGCTTTTCTTCTACCAAACATATAACCTTAAAAATTTCAAAATAAGTAATATTCATTAATTTGATTTTACGAAGTGCATTGTCAAACGATTTCCCAAATCCAAACTTTTTAGGAGATCAGAGAAGAATAGGTATCATAGCTATCAATAGAAAATGTTTTTTAGCGGATATATTTTGGAAATACTCATGGCGTTCCATTTCAATCGAAAGCTAGTTCAGATATATTACAAACATACGAGACTGAGAAACAATGTGATTAGATGGAACCAAAATTTATTATGAAAACTCATTATTTACGACCTAAATACCCTCGAATATCACGTAAATGAACCTTTGTGGAGTTTATAACGTTTAAATAGGAATTAGAGAACAGCCTCATCGCCGCAAGGTTCAATTAGCCAACAAAGCATCTCTGTGTCGACTCCATCCTGTAACGTTGCTAATTCTATTTTGATGAAACTTTATAGCTACTGAGAATCGTCTGTTTGGATAATATCTCATTAATTTTAGCAGGAGATTAAGCGGTTTGTGATCGTTTCTAGAAGATGTATTAGCAGCAATGGTACTATTAAAGCAAACTTCAAAATATTTTTTTTAATTTATATATGTACATTATATATGGATTTATACAATATTTTTGGATCGTAGAAGATATCTAGGCCATAAAGAAAGTAATTGAGATAACACATTTTTATTTTGGTATGAACGAGTGGATCTGGTGATAGATGCATATGTTAAAGTTAAGCCTAATGAAGTCCTAAATAACTACTAGAAAAACTTCGGGCTCCCATAACTTAGTTGATTATTCGATTGCATTTCTTTGTGTATTAAGGAGACAGGATTGTAAAAGTATATTATCTAGTATTTTAAACTCTAATTATACTATGATTGAAAGCTAATTTAATTTCAAATGCAGTAATTAATTTAGAAGATTGCAATATACACCAACGTTTAACGAACGCGTTTTGAGAGATAATATTTTTAAAGAATAACTCGGTACCAACTAACAAATTTCTATTAAAATTTCCTGTATAAGAGATGTGGAGGTAAATAATGTTTTGTATAGATGTTATGCTGAAAATAGCATGAATGGACCGACTTGTCTCGAGTATTCACTTCAGAAGACATCGATGAGAAGTAGCTGGCTTTTTCTCCTTATTAAATCTTTTCCTCATAAATTCTTTCTGCCAGGCGCGTGAATAAATTATAATAAAGCCTTAGTACTAAAATAATAATAATAATATTATCTACAACCCAAAGTCATTTAAAAATTTATATACATGTACCTAATAACATTTATATATATATATATATATATAATAACGGAATGAACAAGTGCTACGAGTATCTTCACATACGATTTCCGATCATTACACGCCAGTATAAAAGGATTTCCCATGGAACTGAGCACCGTCACGTCAGTTTCAGACACGCAAGCGTAAGTGTGTCGGTGACATCTGAACACCTAAATGAAGGTCACTGAATGCAATTAAACTCATTTGGAAATTAATGGACTATTATGACTATAATATTACACAATCATTGTTTATTTTCATAACTTTCTGGTACAGATGTAGCGTGCTTCTAGTATATAGGTACATACATAGTTTTGTTCTAAGTTCCTTTTAGATTTTCTGTCCTTTATGTAGTCTGGCGGCAGGAGTCTGATAAGAGTTTATCAGGTGGCCTAAGAATTCCTGACATGGCTTATTGACTATTATCATTTATTAGTCAAAAACAAACGATATCGACGGCTTATTTTATAGAAGCTGGTAAATTCGCAGTTGTTATGCCAATCAGTTACATATTAAGCGCGAGCTGCAGACGACTTTTTTTAAACTTTTGTTTTTATGTACTTACTACATTGTTTGAATGTACAAATATTGAAGTATAATACAATGATTGGAAGTGAATACTTTTTTCATTTAATTAAATTTCCTTGTTATTGGTTCCAAATACATATTCAATTAAAAAATATTGTAAAATATTAAAACAAAATATAAACAAAACAGTAATTAAAAGCATTTATCTGCCTGCCTATTTATTACCCGCTAAATCCGAAGATTGCCTAAATCGATCTCTGGATGAAATTAGACTTGATGACAAGACTGTGAAAATCTTTTGCTCAAAGTACAACTTTGTTATAAAGTGTAAGTGCGTAATCTATGAATCTTGTCCTTACGTTGGTATATAAAAATAGTACAGAAAGCCTTAAAGCGAGCGGAAACGCGAGTGAATTAAATAAGAAATAAACTAAGATATAGCTATCTACTGCGGCAGTTGGCACCCCTGCCTTTGTCCCGTTACATTACATCTTTATTCAATCACGGCGGTCGCTAAACGCAATTTCGCTTGTCTACTCTATTTTACGTAACACTGTCTCATGTTGGGACAGAAATAACTGATAACTTCATTGATTTCTTTATTATAATATTATGTCCAAGAGAGATTGGCGGATTTCTTCTGGTATAGGCAAATTTTATGATTGCGTTCTAAAAAGCTTCAGATTTTCATAAAATGAAATCCTCAATAGATGACTAACCTGTTTATCTGTCAATTGTCATATATAGAACATATTTAGGGCCGCTCCACACTATAGTGCCGATCACAGTCCGTTCTCGGTCCAATATCGGTCTAGTAAAGTATGTCTATACAAGAAACGTTGCTGGTGCGTGATTCGACTGTAACGTAAGTCTTTGTTTCTTGTAGGTATATCAATACTTTACCAGACCAATATCGGACCTAGAGCGAACCGTGATCGGTACTGTAGTGTGGACCGGTCCTCATACTGATAGAAAAAAGTGAAATGACGATTACTACATGTAGTTAGTTTTGGTAGAGAATTAGTAAAAGAAAACTTGTGATACAAAACGAAATGGCTTGCTATGAGTGAAATAAGTATCGCGTTCACTGGTGACAAGAAAGCTGGCTCGTTTTTCGCCAAAAGAATTGGCATTGGCATTAAGCGAGGGAATCCGACTAGCATTCTTGCCCCAATTTCACACGGACATGATTGGTACAGTAACAATTAAGTGTACATTTTTTTTGTCAATACAATTAAGTATATTTGTAATTTTATTGTTTTTACTTTTCTTTTAAATAAAATGTAAATACTAAGTATTTTTTTTATCAAATATACAAAAAAATTGTATCAATTATATAAAATGGCCACACCGCATTATACCCTTTTATCAAGAAATGTGAATGTCAGTGGACTTGATAAAACAAAAAACTAAAGAAAACGCCACCACAGAAAAATAATATTATTTACAATTGTCCTTTCTTCCCCAACGTGCCTACTTAGTAGCTTATTAGCTACCGAATATGTAAAATGGCATTTTATTTCAAAGAGTAATTGTCATTTATAAGGAATGGTTTCTGTTATAAAAAATTGTGAGCATTTCTATTTTTTTATTAATTGGACTTCACACCGTTGTTACTGTTGCATAAAAATTTTAATTTCTTCGGCGAAATTAAATTATTTAAAGAAGTTTTAGGATATAAAATTAAAGTGTATTTATCATGTTGTTATTTTTGGAAAAAAAAAAATAACTTGACATTTTACTGTCTTGCTTGTCACTCACATGCCTTTTATGATTATAATTTTAAATACAAAATAGACTTACTCAAATTGTATTTTCTACACTAGGTACACTTAAAAGTAAAAAAAAAAACTCGATTCCTAAATAAGTCAAAAGTAAGTAATGGCAATGTCTACTAATATTTATTTGATAATCATGATACATTTTTAGAGTATCGCGAATATTTGATAATTTAAATAAAACTATTTTTGTGGTTTTATTTTATTGTTTGTTTTTTATTTTTATTGCGATACAAATTGCTTAAAAAATTATCTATCTATCTATAAACATATCTATCTATAAACATACAAAAGTGATGAAATCTAATGCTTAATCCTCTTCTTTTTTTCTTTCTCAAAAGTCTCCGTGTATCCCATACAGAGAGCACAAGTATCTCCGCTATCTGTATTTCGACAGTATATAAATAATACAAAGTTCTGTTTAGTTAATTAGTATACAATTATAGACTCATGTGGGACACAAATCCTTGACATTCAAAGAAATTGGAAGACCTATACAATCTTAGGCTCCACAACACGACGATAGTTACGTTCCTACATGCATTATAAAAAAAATACAATTACATATAGGCAATTGAGTACATTATACAGCCCATGTCTATAGAAAAAAGACATGTGTCAATCAGGAAATGCCAAGTGCACTTAATAAATTGAGTTTAAAGAGTGCTAATCGATGACCCGCGCAGACGTCGCGACAATTGCCCATCGACACCCGTCAATTAGTATTTAGTAAGGACGTATTTTAAATGACGACTATTAAATACTTCACAGAATATAAATTTCTCGACGTCCACAAAAACGTTGCCATTTGTAAATTTCATGCGATAGTGTTATTACGTTAATGACCGATCGCCATTTATATCTAATTAAAATGATACATTCACATTTTATGTTAGTAATATATTTTTTAGTTTTTTTTTTAATTATTTTAAACTGTTTATTTATTCATTGGTTTATTTACTTTCATACAAGTAGAAAGAAATTATATCTTTAATGCTATTTAACTATATATTATTCGACGTAATTTTATTGATGTAAAAAGTGACGATTCAAAAGTGCTTATAAAAGTCTAATTTTGAATAAATTATATTTCGATTTGATTTGTAAGTCATTCTCATTTAAGATTTGTTGAATTGCCATTGTAAAAATAAAACAATTTTATATTCTGTGTACCTATATGTTAATATTATTTTACATACATGTTACCTATGGGGCCAGTACTGCTTAGAAAATTGTTTTCTTCATTCTACGCGGCATTGGCTAAGCGAATGGTGCCCAAACGACACTCTTAGAAGTCATAGAACATAAGTATTGAAAAAAAGTTATATTCTTAAAATATTAAAAATAATTCTAGAAATATAACTATTCTTCATCAATGCTAAGTAACATGTCGAATGATTGCATCTTATTTATCGCCTAATTAAAGCTGCATCCGTACGTGTCGCCTGCAATTAGAACACTGCTACTATCATCCTATTAAGTTTTAATTAAAGGTTCGAGCTCTTCAATTTTTCCTCAGACGTGAAAAAAAATTCTCATTTAACATTATCAATAATCTCAATTAATTGTGCTAGTAAGTAAAGTAATAAGCGAAAAAAATCTAATTATCTAGCGTTATTTAAAGATAATTAAGCGATTATTAAGACTCCTTTAAACATTTGTTTTTTTTAAATGAATGTTGTCATCTATCATGTACATCATGGTAGGGTTGATTTTGGAAAGGTTACCTTATATAAAAAATCAGTCAAGTGCGAGTCGAATTCGCACACGAAGGGTTCCGTACCATCGTAGGTACTAATTTATTAATATGCTTTTACTCTATGTATGTATGTAGTATATTAACTTCGATGATCGATTACGAACGTAAAAGAATGTTTCTAGTAATTTTATTTTTTATTTTTATTTATTATTTGTTGTTATAGCGGCAATATAAATACATATTCTGTGAAAATGTCAACTTTCTGCCTATTACGGTTCATGAGATAGGTACAGCCTTCTTACAGACAGACGGACGGACGGACGGACAAACAGACAGTAATAGAATTCCGTTGGCACCCTTCGGGTACGGAACCCTAAAAAGAATTTATATTTCTAAAACGAACATGAAATGTCATCGGACACATCGTCGCCTTAGTACTACTTATTTGCTCGAACTACTAATATCTACTTGTTGTAGGGAGATTTTTCTTTTTATTTCAAAAACAAAGCTTTGTTGTTACTTGCTATGATTTAATACGTTTTTTTGGCTTTAAAATAAAATGTGTATTTAATACCATTAGAATTGATATTTGTAAGTTAATAATTGTGTATAAAAAGCTCTTGTGGTCGTTTGGACATAAGCATTAAAGCGACGATATGTTAATGTTGTCAGCTTTTTTTACTATTTCCAGTGTGACGTTTTTGCATGTTATGTGTAAGCTTGCGTTAATTTCTTAGGATGCGATGTGGACTCTTCATTGTACGTAAAAAAGGTAGATTGTTTCTCATAAAGACTTTTTTTAATACTTTTTTTTATCTTGTTACCTTTTGTTTTATGAAAGTATCATAAAGTTGTATTTCTCCGGAACTGTCAGGACGAAATTCATTAATTTTTTTTACGTGCTTTATGTAATATAGGTACTTATATGTAAATATACTAATGACTTTTAAGAATTTAAAATAATTGTTTGATTTTTTTTAAAGTAATAATAGTAAGGTTCGTATATTGCGTTTACTAGAAATATACGATTTAAAAAAATAAAATGTCAGTCTTATCATACCTAGAGAGCTTGCTAGAGTTGTTATTTTTTGGCCCATATTAAAATACATTAAAATAGATTACAGTTTCAATGTGTTCCTATGTAAGAATTCTTGTTCTTTAGTAAATTGCCTCGTTCTTTAGCAACTAGGCAGTTGCTGCCGCAGATGGTCTAGTGGGTAGTACGGCCGCAGATCCGAAGGACATGGGTTTGAATCCCGGGTCGGGCCACGTTCAGTTATTTCTGTTAAGTAATTCTACGTAACAACCTGGAGGTGGGAAGTCGACGGTGTTTCACCTCCGTGCCTCAGAGAGCACGTAAAGCCGCCTATCCTGCCACTAACCTAATTCCCAAATCCCACCGGTCGTGTTGAAGTATCGTCCCATCGGACTTTGAGAGTAATAGAAATAGAGAGTGCACGTTGTGTCTGCGCGTACACTTGTGCACTATAATATCTCCTGCGCAGTTGGCTAGTCTCCATGAGATTGGCCGCCGTGGCTGAAATAGGTCGAGAGGACATTATCATTATCTTTACTACAGATAAGGGAAGAGAGATGACCACTGTGACTTATTACAGCTGCAAACCTAATGCTAATAGAATTTGAATATTAGTTACGTACTTCCGGTGGAAAAATGGAAGCTCCCAAACGTTAATTTAACAACTAATTATATTATCTATATAAATAAAAATAAATATTTGTATGTTTGTTCTCTATGCTCTCTATTCTTAAACTATTGATCAGATTGTGATGAAACTCTGGTGGATTTATTCTGTATACACCTGCAAAAGTTCCTGGCGCAAAAAAAAACAATTGTTCTTAAGGCATTTGTCTTTTATGGGTAAACTAAATATGGTTATTAAAGGCAAAAGATTCTTAAGAAACCTTCTAGGTTACTAACTAATGATTTTGTCGTTAGACAGTAATGGACACCAAGAATGTTTTTTTTTATGTAAAACTATTTTCAGAAAAAGATATTCAAGATAACATGTTAATTGTATGGGTCAGTAAGGAAAAACGTAGGCTATAAATTAAAAAAAAAACACTTTAATTGATTACTTAGTCACCTTTTACGTAAACGAACAAATAGGAATGTATTTTGAATACTTACTTATCGATAGCAACCATCAGTTAACATAGATTAATTATTGAAAACTAACTTTGTCGACTGACTTTGTTCTGTAGAAATTTTTTGAAATGTTTGTGATCTTTAACTGTACACGACAAGAGCTTTAAGTTTTTTCCGAATGTCTCAATTTCCCGGGAAACTTTTCCATTTTCCCCCCAAAATTAGTCCATTTTAAAGTGATGAGTTTATCAACAAACAGCGTTTTATTTATATGAATCTATATGTATACCTAAATAAAACATTTCTAAGATTTTGCCAATTCGTACCTGTACTTACTCTATTATATCTTAGACTAGCAACTCGCACTCTCTTCGCTCGGGTTCGTCCCTATGTATATATAATATACCTATATAGTTTTACAACAATGTATGGAAGTCTACCCTCCCTCCCTTGGGTAGTAGCAAGATGATATATAGAATTTTTCAAATCTAATAAGTAGTTCTTGCGATTAGCGCGTTCAAACAAACAAACAAATAAAAAAAAAAAACAAACTCTGCCGCTTTATAATATTAGTATACATAGATTAACCTTACGCTGGAAGTTTGTTTTCTATCGCATAAATACCTAATTGACATTTTATAATTGTTATTGTTGTAATCTGTCTCTTGACCGTTAAAATACATAAATTATTTTGTATATATGGTGAAAAATTTGCATACGCAGTTCAAACTTACCCTCGCACCGGACGCATGGTAATTAATTTATTAAAACAATGAATTCAACTTTAAATAATAAAATATTTTCTACATATAAAATAAAACTTGTAGTTATTATTTATTTCGTATTTGTTTACACGATATGTATATTTTTTTAGTCAAAGAAACTAAAACAATGTTTAAAGGTAATAGAGTTTAAAAAATATAAGATTCCGACGAATTGAGAACCTCCTCCTTTTTGGAAGTCGGTTAAAAAGTATAGATAAAGTATTTATTAGTTTGATCCGTCTTACGTCGGCTAGGTGTGTTTTCGTCTTTGTTGAAATTAGTATGGAGGAGTATATTGTAGTTCACATTAATCTTAAATTGAGCATATGATGTCCTGTTGACCGATTCCGGCCACGGTGGCCAATCTCACTGAGACTAGCCAGATATTTGTTGGTATAATAGAGATGATTTGACATAGTATGAATGCGTTGATGGAAAAATTTTTATTACATACATTTTCGACGACACGTTTGGCTCAGTTTGTTATGACCTGACCCTACTTGCTGTGCGGTCGAGGGTTCAAATCCCGCTTGGGGCATTCATTTGTGTGATGAGCACGAATGTTTGTACTCCAATCATGCGTGTTTATATTTATAATATGTGTGTATGTATTTAAAGTTATATTTGTGTAGTATATCAACTATGTGGTATCCATAACACAAGTCTCGTAGGCTATCATGAAACTGGATGGTGCTGTGTGTTAATGTCCCAACATATTTGTTTATTTATAGCTAGTACTAACTAGATTTGGGCTACTACTGGATATATTTGTTTATATAATTGGTTACTTTCACCTGGTTACGTATACGGGGTTTTTTTCCCTCTACACAGTCTAGAGAAAGGCGTTCTTATTTGTAAACATATATGGCGTATAGAAGAGAAGGAGAATACTAGTGGTAGCTTTTCGATACCGATGGATGGTGTCGCTTTATTGTAAGTGTTAATTTATTCATACATTATTTAGTGACTGAATATACTTACTATTAAAGAAATGGACAAGTGCGAGAGTTTTTGTGTTTTATTGTTCTTTATATGATTCGCAATAAACGACCAACTTGTGTTTATATTTTTTTTTATAGTTCAAATTTTTTAAAAGCATGTTTTTTTTATGTGTATGAATGCAAAATTATTTTTTAGTTTGCGCTATGGATATTTTTCTTATTTCTTAATAACGAATCAACTTGATTTTTGTATAGAGTTAGTTAGCTAGAAAGTAAAATGCCTTCTTTTTTAACCTAATTACTTACTTAGTCCTATTTTTTATTTGTATATAAATAAATAATGTCCTCCCGACCGATTCCGGCCACGGTGGACAATCTCATTAAGACTAGCCAACTGCGCAGGAGATATTATAGTGCACAAGTGTACGCGCAGACACAACGCGCACTCTCTATTCCTGTCACTCTCATACTCCAGTGTCCAATATTATAATTCTCTGCTACAACGGATGCCATAAGTTCGTTGCGAGCGGAAAGTAAAATACTATTTTAATTTTATATTTGTAGACCCAAAATCCATCTATTGTTACCTTCGCCATTACATCTGGAAGAGTTTTTATGATATGCTTTCACAAATGGTCTAATTGAGTTGCTATATTTCTTTTCTATCATATAAGGATTCGCGATTCAGTTGTTTATTCCATTTTAAAATAACGGCAGTAAAAGGTTAACAATTACAAAGGTCCCAACATAGATGGGAATGGGGTTAATGTTTATTACCCCATTCCTACCCATGCTATATAAAGAGGTTTTACTGATCCATGAATTGCAAGGCAATAAAGCCTACATGTTGATGATGAAATTTCCATACGCAAACTTTTATTGAATTAATATTTTCTACTTTCCCTATTGTGCATTTACAATTTGCAAATGCATTTATGCATATTACGCGTTTTCTTTATATTGAAACTAGCGGCTCACCCTCGCTTCGCTCGGGTTCGTCGCTAGGTACGTTTTAAATAGATATAAATAGTTATTAGCCTGCGTTGGCCATATAAATTTAATTTTTTTTTGTTAATAATATTGACAAATATTGACATTAATATTTATACGGTACTAACGTCACTCAATTGTTTCGCCTTCCCGGAACCTCTCCACTAACACTAAAACTTTATGGTATGGTATTAAAGTTCAAATTGACTTTAAGTATTATTACGAACCTTTTGTATGGGATCATAGAAAAGTGTTGTTTTTAGACTTATTCAGGCAATTTTTAAAATTTTTCTTTCCGTAAGAAATCGGTGCGAAATCGGTTCAGCCGCTCTCGAGATTTGCGCTTAGACAACAGAACACATTCAGCGAGTCGTCTTTATTTTATAGAAGATTACCCATATGTCTTTTTAGACAGTGGAGCTTATACTACTAACTAAAACCCAGTGTTCTTTTCGTCATAATGGAACCTCTTATAAGATTAATTTTGACCGACTATAAAAAGATTTATTCAGTTCTTCTGTACCTTTTTGTAGGTATATCTTCGTTAATTGTTCATCAATTTTCTCATATTGTTAGCATACTTTCACTATAGATTTTTATATACTATACTACAAAGATGGCTTTGCCAAAAAAATCTCAATTGATATGGCATTAAATTTAAAACAATCTGTATAATATACTGGTACAATCAATATATTAAAAACTGTATATTTTTAGTCAAATTAATATATTAAGCATTTGAAACAAGGACATTGTCGGTACAGTAGAAGGATAACATTTGGGTTCGATTTTTGCCCCATACAGCTTCTAATAAATCAAATTTTGTTAAGTTAAACTCAATGATTCTTTATAAAAATCCCACTCTCACTATCATATAAACAGGACAGCATGATTTATATGGACAGTTTAAACACAGTGTTTCGTAATAAGGCTGTAAGGCAGCTATTAACGGCAATGCCATACATTTGAATATCGCTCTGTAATTTACTCGACCAAGGTGTTAATAATACACGCTCGGGGGTGTAATCGTTTATTTTTGTAAGAAATATTGATTTCTATCGCTAACAAGTGTATCTAATTCTGAATTATCACATATTTTTCCATTCGGTTTCTCTTGTAATCAATAGGGTCAAATTATGTGGACACGTCAACTTTTTTTTATTAATCAATATTATAAGCTTTAGCCTGCGGATTCACTTGGGAGTGTTATTTTATTTAACCGAGAAATACTTAAGAAAACCTCTTGTTTTGATGGGTGATGGGTAAAACTGCAACTTTCTATCACGTAAGTACATACATATGTACAGGTACTTGTATTAAGCCCCTTTTTTTTAACGTCCGACTGACTGCTGGGCACGGGCCTCCCTTCAATACGAGCGACGTGCCGGACACAGGTTCTATACCTGTGACTTAAGTCTTAGAGCTAATCGAATAATATCCATTGTAGTATAGTCTCTTACAGTCTAAGCCGAACTCGTTATTAAGTCTATGTATATTATTATTTTTATTTGACGACACGTTTGGCTCAGTTTGTAATGACCCTACTTGCTGCGCCAGCGGTCGCGGGTTCGAGACCCGCTGGGGGGCATTCATTTGTGTGATGAGCACGAATGTTTGTACTCCAGTCATGGATGTTTATATTTATAATATGTATGTATTTAAAAAAAAAGTTATTTATATATGTATAATGAATCAACTATCTGGTATCCATAACACAAGCCTCGTAGCTTACCATAGAACTAGATGGTGTTGTGTGTTAATATCCTGACATATTTATTTATTTTATTCTTATATTATAATAGAGCTAGGTTATTAAGGGTTAAGATTCATCTCAAGTACTTTATAACCGAGTAAGATAAAGACATTACGTGAAACAAATGCATATTAAGTCAAAGTTTAAAGCAGTTATCGTAAAACTTAAACCGATAATTACAGGGCCATTAAAACCTCCGCCCAAAAAAATGTATACGGAACCCTAAATTATGAGATCACTTTGTTAAGATTGAGATTATAGTTTAGAGGTGAAAGATAGCAGGTCGTGATGAGATAGCACCTGCTTGGCTTTAAAACGATCTTGTTAATCCTATTTTTAAAGATATGTTTTAAATTATTCAATAGGTGTCTTTTTAATTGACATTAAAAAAAGGTTTTATTTCGAACTTATTTATGTATATAAGGTACTAGCATAACCCGCGGCTACGACCGCGTTTAATTTGCAAAAAAAACTTTTTGGCTTTATGTTATACAGTATGTATTTAAATAATATTGTAAAAATGGTTGGTGGGGGTAGGAGGGTGAAAAATACTTTACGACCTATTCTCATACCTACTAAATATACAAAAAAAATCATTAAAATCGGTCGAGCCATATCGGAGGAGTGCGACCACAAACACCGTGACATTTATATATATGACGAAACGTGATATTTATGTATATATTAGATTTTACACTATGTCTTCGCGAACGAATTTAATGATTTATTTATTGGTTTTCCAAGTGAATTCCAAGGAGTCAGTGCAATTTTTAATATTAATAAAGACTCATTACTAGACAATAGATTTTTAATATTAATAAAGAGTCATTACTAGATAATAGACAATAATGGAATAGCTTTATGGGTGGAAATACTTTTTATTGAAGTTAATGTAAATATTATATAAAGGATATGCAAAAGTTCTGAAATCACTGATGTAAAAAAACAAATATTTGACATTTGACGTTTAAAGCAATTTGTCATCACTTTCGCAGACAATGTATTTATTATTCGACGCACGAAACAGTTTTTCAGTTGGGAAGGGTTCGTAAATTTCCATGGAAGGACTATTTACGTCAAATGTAGCAGACATACTTGAGACTCGTAAGCAAATAAGTGGATTTTTTATAGGTACTTTACTAATTTTTTTTAAATAAATGATGATTTTAAATAAAACGATTGTTTTTTTATTTTATAAAAAATAAAATAATTATATGGAGAAAAATTAGTTAATAGTATCTAATCGTTTTAATTTTTTTTTTAATATTAAAGGAGCATCTATTTCTTCACCTAAGTTTAATCGTTTTTTGCCTTAACCGCCCCACCTTGACGAACAAAGCCAGTTTTAACCCACACTGGCTATATATAAAAATGACATTAGATATTTGCAAATAACTAAACAAAAATGACAAATAAATAAACATGACGTTTGTAGTAAGCATTGATTATAATTGGCGCCCTATTTTTAGTGTTGCCTTATACAATACTATCGGCTCACCCTTAGTTCGGGTTCGTCCCTAGTTTTAACGGTTAGTATGGAATAGATATGTGATGAGTTGTTGTGAGTTGTATTATAACGTGTTTTTCCATTGGAATGAGATAATCTCCCGCGGTAAAAAGTAGCCTATGTCACTCTCCAGCCCTCCAACTATCTCCATACAAAAAAATCACGCCCATCCGTCGCTCTGTTTCGACGTGAAAGAAGGATAAACAAACAAACACACTTTCACATCCATAATATGGATAATTTAGTAAAGCTGCAGATAAACTCTACTTTATTACACTCTAATAATATATATCACGTTATCATACAGTCTTGTATCGATTTCTTAGGGAAGTTGTAGTAAAGGCTGTGGGTGGGAACTAAGCTGGCAGGCTTTATTTATGGAGTATGCGATAGCAATATCTTCATTAGCAAGTACGGTGTTAAATTTACTATTTAATGAAGAAAAGAGGTCAGAGTTATTGGCTGTTTTGTACAATGTAGCTGAGTAGAGGCCTCGGGTGTTTTTAAAAAGGGTTCGTGGGTTCTATATTCTGTTATGATTTATAATTATTGGTCATTTAAGTAATTAAATGTTTTTTTCTTTTAGATGGTCTAATGTTTCGTTTTTATAAGCAATAGTAACTATAAGTGAAAATAAATCGCATAATATTTAAAATACACTTTTTCTTTTCAATTACATTTTAACAATTTTAAGTATTATGTATTAACTAAACGTGTTGTTTTATAACATATTTAAAAACTGTACTGTTTAGACGTCGTTTTTATATTGTTTTTGAACAATGACAGAACCTTTTTTAAATTAAAAATATAGCCAAATATTTTATTTAATCGTTTCCGGAGGTCCGTCAGCTGGGGCTCGTTAATTTACGAAATCGTTTGGGAGAATATTCATACTATTTAGTATTATTATTTAATGGTAAATAATAAGAAGGTAACATTTTTTCTATAAATAAAAATGAATTCAGTCACACCGTCTTTTATAATATCTTTAATAATAATTAATTATTCAAGTATTCCATTTATATATCTTTAATAATAATTAATTATTCAAGTATTCCATTTAAAGGCTTGTTACCTAAGCAAGATAGAATCTCGAAAGACAGTCGCTAACTACACTATCATATTCCAAATTACCAACGTTTGTTTTTACTTATTTCCAAGGTGGGTCCATTTAGAAGCATTTATAATACTATTTTAACATTTATGTCGTTCTCATTTTCTTAAATAACTTGGTAATTTGATGTAATAACTTTTCCTTGGTAATTAACGTTCTTGTTCAAGACCAGCTGTTTCTCATAATAATTTAAAACGTATAGCTGTATTGTTTATGATGAAAAGAACAAAACGTTTTTACACGCTATATATGTAAGTAAATAATTCTTTCGTATTTGTCTCATTCCGTTCTCTACTATTTTTTATAGAAAATAAATAAATATGTCTGCACCATCTTGTTCCATGGTAAGCTACGAGGCTTGTGCTATGGATACCAGACAGTTGATACACTACACATATATAACTTTCAATATATACATATTATAAATATAAACACCCAGGATTACAAACATTCGGGCAGGATTACAAACATTCGGGCTCATCATACAAATGAATACCTCCAGCGGGACTCGAACCCGCGACCTCTGACACAGCAAACAGGGTGACCACAAACTGAGCCAAACGTTTCGTCATTTTTTTTCTGTAATTGAGAATATAAAAACTTGTCTGAGTCCAAATCTATCAATCACTTTTTTTTATAATGGCTTATAGTTGCGTTAACAGACGCAATCCATACTGCCAGTGTCACGTTTTGTGAGGAAGACACGAATGAGATTGAGCGGTAATTTTGAAATTAGAAGTTCAATTAAAAATCACAAAGCTTGTTACTACGAGCTTTTATTTAGTTTCACCTATCACCGGTGTAGATAAAAAAGAATACAATATGTAACGTAATCTTGACACAAGTAATTCTAAGTATTTTTTTTTTAAATAAGTAAATCTCGCGACAAGCTTTTATATTATATAAATTATGTAATGTAGTAAATTGATGAGCTTGATTTAATTTAAAGTTTATTTTCTTCTTTTTAGGGTAATTAAAAAAAAAACTTGTTTTTAATTTTTTTTTTTATATAATTTGTTATGCAAGTGTGTTATGATACTAATACTACTATTTATAAATAAATATAAAAAGAAAGATAATATTTTTTTGCCTGCCTGTTTCATGAACGACTTTTACTGTCAAATAGAGGAATTGAGCGAGACTTAAGCCATTAATAGATAATAGCGTAACATCCAAGCGCAACCGCGGGTGAAAGTTTATTTATTGTATTTCGTACAATTTTAAAAGCTTTTTGAACTTTGACGGTAAATGGGTCATTTCAAATGACTCATTTGCTATATTGTATTTTAACTTAAATGTGAATGGAATGAAAAAAAAATAAGAGTTAGGTTGTTAGTTGACAAATAAAGTAATAAAAATAGTATAAATATACAATATATAAATTTCGAACGATTATCCCACGCAATTAGTGTTATTATATGTAATGGCGTGTAAGTATGCGAGTGAGTAATTATACCGTACACTACTTCGTTAACGTCGAATCTGGAGCGATTAGCACTTCTTAACTTTTTACCCGTCAACCAATCGCGGCAGCCATTTTGCGTAATTATTATAAGATGGCGGCGCAAAATGGCGGCGTATTCGCGCGTTTTTGTAATTTATTTTTATTGTGTAATGTAGACTGTGGTTAAACATTTATTATGTCATTAATTATAAATATAGTGTCTTTTTAACTTGTACAATGATTTATGATTGCTTGTACACATCTAACTGGGTTACCAATTTTAACGCCATCTTTTTTTTTCATCAATTTAAACCCATTTTTTAGGTAGGCTAGTTTTCACGTACATGTACCACATGTACCACTAATTATATCATCGTACGATAAAACTAATTAATTAATTTATAACAAACAAAACCAAATCAAAAAGAATCTGGACTTAAAGTTTCTTCATTAAATTCATATCACGTCCAAATGCAGGCGGAGCATAATGCCACAAACAAAAATACAAGAGTAGTCAGTAAGCCTCCGATTATGTCATTACACAGGCGTTTTGTAAAAAATTAAAGGGTATTTCAGTATGCGATGATACAGTGCAATTAAATGCGAGAAGATGGCCCTCGAGACGGCGCGGGCGCATAGTTCAGATACTCTCTTTGGTAATGCCGATCGAATGTTTGATTATTTTTTACGTTAATTGGTCAGTTTTGGAGTGATCTGACCGGCTTGCTTGATGGTGAGACAATATTGTGAGATGAATTTAATATGTACGACAAACAATACGGTTTGTTCTCTAAATGATTTCTACTTTTTGCCAGTAACAGACGTACGACTTTGCCATGATGAAAACTGTATTAAGACATTAAAAAACTTGTTAGTATTGGATCAAACAAAAAACATAATGATTCTATTAATTATAAATGAGCTCAGTAGCGTTAGTGGAGAATAAAAACCGATAATAATGTAAACGTATATTTAAACTTAATATTTCCATACTTAATATTATAAATGTGAAAGTTTGTTTGTTTGTCCTGTTTTTTTCGTTGAAACAGAGTCACGGTTTGGCGTATTTTTTGTGTGGTGATAGTTGCAGGGCTGGAGAGTGACAAAGACTACTTTTTACCGCGGAAAATTATCTTATTCTCACGGGAAAACACGTTATAATACAATCCACAACAATTCATCATATCTATGTACCTATATATAATATACAGCCAGCAGCCTGTCTATTCCATATCAATCGTTAAAACTTAGTACCTAAGGACAAACCCGAGCGAAGTCAGGGTGAGTCAATTGTATTAAAAATAAAAAGAAAAAAAAAATAGATATTTATTATATAACTAATTTAAGAAATGTAATTGTCACGCATTACCAGTTCCATACAATAGTTAAAAAAAAAGAATAATCATGTATACAATAGTAGTAGGTACGTACCTACCTACCTACTACGTTATTATACTTTATAATATAATAATTTTTTCATAATTTATTATAAAATAATGCAGTCTTCAAGCATTATTATAATACTGATTTATGAAGACTATCATAAGTTACATGATTAGTGTGTCAGTTAAAAAAAACATTATTGGCAAAGATGAATATAAGTTATATCATTAGGTATTTGAAATTAAAAAAAAAAACAGACAACGCTAGTGTTTATAAAATAGAAAAAGATCCATGTAAAGTTCGATTAATATTAATATAATACTTGTATCAATTATTCGCATTATATTAGATACGCTCGGGTTGTCGGGGCACAACATTATACTGTGCCATGATAATAAAAACAATGACTCAATAATAATCGGGTCTCGCACCTCTGATATTTTCATGTTCGAATTATTTCCAACATGATTATCAATTTTAAATAAAACTATCTTTTCGGATTATTTCGCGGATTTATTTTGATTTTTGGTTCCCGACGTTTCGAATGCTTTACAGCATCCATGGTCACGGGAGAGACTGAGGTGTTACATGTCTTGAATGTATAGTTGTTACAGACAGCCTACCCACAATTAACAAAATGAAAGTTGCACCAATTACATTACAATATTTTGAAACTTTAAACATTTTTATAATTTTAATTATAATTGAACATGGAAAAATTATTTATTTAATTTTTGCTATTATTTTTATAATTATTACAATTTTAAAAATATTAATTAGTAATCTATATTTAGTGTTGCCATTATTATATTTATAACCATAAAGAAAAATATAAAATATAGTATTAATTATTTAAGCCATATAATTGTTCTATGTGTAATTTAAAAAAGTTAAAATTAATTAAGGATAATAATTTTAATTTAGTTTGCTATTATTTAAAAACAAATTACTAAGCAACACTGTTAATATATACTTTTACAAATGAAAAATTATCATTTGTCTTACGGTGAAGGAAAACATCGCGAGGAAACCTTCAATCTGCATGTCTGAGAGAACCTAGCAATTTTTCGAAAGACATGACGTGTAGTCCACCAACCCGCACTTGGCCAGCGTGGTGGACTATGGCCTGATCTCTCTCGTATTAAAGGGAGGCCTGTGCCCAGCAGTGGGACGTTAAAGTGATGACTACAATAATATCGTCATAGAATTCGCATTAAATTGGAAATTTTGTGATTTTCTTGCGATAGAGCAACAGCGAAAAGGATCTTGAATGTACATACACATATCATAGATCATATAATACCATATTAATAGTTATATACACGTAAACTATTTATTTACTTTTTTAAATAACTATAATAAAATCATCTGATTACCACTGTAATACATATTTTGTGAACACAGCTCCAGCTCAGTCTGCAACATGTGGATAAGGAACCCTAAAAATTAACGTATTAAATTAGGAGGTATATTAGGACTTTTTGGAATAATAATGCAGATTTTACACAATGAATTTTATTTAGGTGAAGCTTAACAAAGTACAAACACCCGGCGTCCACCAATACAGATTATTAAGAGAGAGTTGCCAGTGTTACAAATCAAAATAAGTGTTGCCTTACATAATAGGTACCTACAGCATATTTAACACACCCCCTCAACACTTAACTTTTGATTAAAAACTTACATAAACTAATATATCACTACATGTCTAGCCCTTAACAACATTAAGAAAACTACCCCTTAATAATACAATTAACACACTGGCCTTTACAAAATAAAATACAAACATCCCCTTAACAAATTTAGTATTAAAAAACAAAACAATTCTGACGCAACACAAAATAAAATCACCTCTAGATGGAAAACTTATTTTAAAATCTTACTTCTAAGTTTTACATACAATTGTCTTCCTAAAGTCTTAGTAAACACATCACCAAGATTATCACTACTACTAACATAGGATAGACTTACACAACCATCATTTATTTTTTCTATGATAAAATGATATTTAACATCAATATGCTTAAGCCTCTTATTACTGAAGTTGTTTTCTGCTATTTTTATTACACTCTGATTATCCTCATAAATATTTACTTTTAATTTAAATCCAAAATCTAATAACAAGTTTTTTAACCAACATGACTCAACAATACCTAAACACAGTGCTACATATTCTGCCTCGGTTGATGATAAAGATACACATAATTGATTTTTAGTACACCAAGATATTACACAATCAAATACTTTAAATATAAATCCTGAAGTAGATTTCCTATCTGTTATATCTCCACCCCAATCAGCATCAACATAACCCTCCAATTTATCATTACCATTACAACCATACATCAATGACAAATCTACTGTACCTTTCACATATCTCAAAATACGCTGTAAACATTTCAATAGCAACATACTGGCACAGTGCTGATATCTACTAAAGAAACTAATCGCTACACACAAATCAGGCCTTGTAGCATTAGAAGCATACAGTAAATTTCCAATTATCTGCCTACATTTAAATTCGATTTCTTTACTTTCTGAATTTTCCCTTCTTAACAATTCAAACTTAAAATTCTGATCAATGGGTATGTTACAAGCTTTGCAATCAGACATCCCATACTTTCTTAATATTTTTAACAAATACTCCTTCTGATTTATAACAGTCTTTCCATTTTCTATATCCTGCTCAATGCTAATTCCTAAATAATTACAAGCCATACCTAAATCTTTCATAGCAAAGTTCTTACACAACTTCTCCTTAAACTTTCTGATCTGTGTGTCACTATCACTAAAATATAGCAAATCATCGACAAAAATTAGCACACAAATGGCATACTCCTTACAACATTTAAAATACAAACATGGGTCGTTCTTGGATTTTATGAAACCATCACTACACATAAAATCATTAAACTTTCTATTCCAGTACTTGGGACTTTTCTTCAATCCATATATTGACTTATTTAATTTACCTATTCCTCCATTAGGTAGTTTCATGTATACAGGTTCATCAATGTCACCATAAAGAAAGGCTCCTGTTACATCCATTTGGTATACTGGAAGTTTCTTTCTGGCTGCCACAGCTAACATTGTACGGAAAGTAGTCAAACTCGCAACAGGGGCATAAACTTCTGCACCATCCATATCAGTCTGCTCAAATCCCCTAGCAACTAATCGGGCCTTGTATTGAATTTCTTGGCTAGGATTTTCTTTTATTCTGAACACCCATTTACTGTTTATTGCCTTTATTCCCTTGGGCAGCATCGCTACTTCAGTCCATGTATTGTTTTCTTTCAATGTAGTTATTTCTCTGTTCATAGCTTCTATCCAATTTTCTTTGTCTTTGCATTCCATGGCTTCTTTTAAAGTACTAGGTTCATTATGCACGCTTATAAAACCAACTTCATAGTCATGAAACCAGTTAGGTGCTTTTCTAGAGCGTGTTCTTCTAGTATTTTCTGAATTTACTGGCATACTTTCATTTACTTCTTGAATTTCTTCATGCTCTAAAATTTCCTCTTCTAGAAATTCCACTTCTTGCATCATATTGTCATTGACCTGACAATCCTCGAATTCTACACTTCCTTCAGTATCCGACTCAGACTGGTATTCTTCATTGTTCAGGTTTTCTTCTATATCTAAATATATACACTTTTCTTCCTGCTCTTCTCTTTCAGGTTTATCATGTTTCTTCACAAACGTAACATCTCTCACTATTTCCACTGCATTTTTCTCTGGAAAATAGACCCTAAACCCTTTAGTGTATTCTCCGTAACCTACAAAAATACCTTCTTCTCCTTTTGCATCGAATTTCCTTCTTTTTTCTTTCGGTATGTACGCAAAGACTTCACTGCCAAATATATATAGACCATTTACATCAAACTTCTTCCCTGACCATGACTCATAAGGTGTTTTTCCTTCTTCTTTGCTATGGTAAGTTCTATTCAGAGTGTACACAACTGTGTTAATAGCTTCAGCCCAGAATACTTTGTCCATTCTTTTTGCATGCAACAAAGTTCTTGCTCCTTCAACTAAAGTCCTCATATCCCTTTCAGCTTTTCCATTTTGCTCTGGACAATAAGTTACTGTAGTCTCATGTGTCACTCCATGCTCTGCTAATAAAGTTTTCATTTCTGCATTCACAAATTCTGTCCCATTATCAGTGCGAAGTGTACAAACTGTATTATTTAATGTTTTTGCCTTCATAATAAATTCTTTAATCTTTTCAACAGTTTCCGACTTGTAAGTTAAGAAATAAATTGTCCTATAGTTTGAGAAATCATCCTTTAATAAAAGAAAATACCTTGACCCTCCTATTGACTTTTCTTCCATCGGTCCACACAAATCAGCATGCACCAACTCGCCTGTCTTACTTGTAGTACTTCTACTGCTATCAAATGGTAATCTATGCTGTTTACCTTTTACACAAGCTGTACATGTGTCTATTGGTGATTCACTATAATCAATATTATTTTTCTTTAAAATGCGTTTAACTTCCTTATAATTCTGATGTACTAACCTCTCATGCCACTCACTTAACTCAACTTTAGCTACATTAGCCTGCAAAGACTCTGACTTAAAATCCATTGCATACAACTTCGAACATGATTCCTTATTAGCAATAGCACACACTCTATTATTCTTTGAAAATACACACTTGTCATTTGTCATGCTAACATGAAAACCATTGCATACCACACTACCTACAGAAAATAGATTAATTTTTAATTTAGGAACATGCAAAACATTGTTTATCGAGCAACAGACATATTCTTCACCATCAAATGCCATTTTATTTACTTTTCCTATACCTAAAGCATTTAGCTTTCGTCCATCGCCTATAATAACAACTTTAGGAGTAGATAATTTTTCATATTCACAAAATAATTCCTTCTGATATGTCATATGGTGACTAGCACCGCTGTCTACTAACCATTTTTCATCTATTGATCGATCACTTGCACTAACTAGCACTGTAGATACAAAAGCACTTTCAGTTTTCTTATTACCTTTGTCACTATTTTCTTTATCTTTCTTATCATTTTTACTAGCTTTACATTTATCCTTAAAATGACCTGGCTTGTTACATTTAAAACACACATTTTTAAGCTTGCAATCTTTCTTTAAATGACCTGGCTTGTGACATAAAAAACATTTAAAATTACCTTTATTTGTACCTTTTTGACCTTTAGAAAACAATGCTACACTTTCTTCTGCCTTACTACTACACTTATTATTAAGCCGTTCTTCTTCTACCAAGAGCCGTGCCGTTAAGTTGTCCATAGTCTGTTTTTCTTCTGCACACGATTCCCAAGCACTAACAAAGTGAGCATACTTCAGTGGAAGTGACATGATGATCTTCGACATAGCCATCCTGTCGGTTACCGCTTCTCCCAGTCGTTTCAAGGTCTGCTGCTGCTCCTGCACTTTGGAGATGAAGTCCGCGACACTCATGTCATCTTCAAATTTTAGGGCAAAGAATCGTTGTTGTTGTAGCATCAGTGAAGTTTCTCCACTTTTTTCATAAATACTGTGTAGCCGACTCCACACTTCGTGCGCTGTTTGACAAGTAATTACGTGATGTAGAACTGGTTCCGCCAATCTTGTCACAATTGCACTCATCGCCTTTATATCCTTCTCTACCGATGCCTGCTCGGGCTCCGCCGACGCCTGACCAGTCTTTGTAGTTTCCGCCGCACCGCCATGTTTGACATTAGGACTCGAGACAATTTTGTACAATCCTTGATCCCGCAAAATCACGGTCATCTGGAATCGCCAGACACTCCAATTCCTCGCTCCTTCCAGCTGCACTACGCCGAGCTTTTCCATTGTGTTATTTTTGTCTCACAGTGACAAAACAAACGAGCGACGCCAATGTTTCCGGCCGTCACCACGTTCCTTCTTGCTTGTCGACACCCGACCATAGAGTATATTGCTACATATATAAACACCCGACCAAGCTCCTGCCGTACAATTAATTCCAAGAATATCTTCACCTAAGTACGGTTACAGCCTGGGCCCATAACCTATTAGGACTTTTTGGAATAATAATGCAGATTTTACACAATGAATTTTATTTAGGTGAAGCTTAACAAAGTACAAACACCCGGCGTCCACCAATACAGATTATTAAGAGAGAGTTGCCAGTGTTACAAATCAAAATAAGTGTTGCCTTAGATAATAGGTACCTACAGCATATTTAACAAGGTAATATTAGCGGCGTCGATCATAGAAATGTTGAATAATTGAATATTTACATAATTAACATATAGTCTGTGGTATACATTTTATATACAAAAAGATACAGCGATTCCTATATGGTGATACTGTGGATAAATGATAACATTTAAACCTTTAACCGTCTTTGGCAATTGCATGCTAATTTTGCTAATTTATTGTTGTTATTGATAATTATATTGTAATAGCGGCTCACTCTCGCTTCGTTCGGGTTCGGGTTCGGGTCCAGATATATTTTAACGGGTTTAGATATGTTGAGTTGTCGTGAGAATTGAATAATCTTCCGCGGTAAAAAGTAACCAATGTCAGTTGTCACTCTTCATCCTTCCAACTATCTACACACACAAAAATCACGCCAATTCGTCACTCTGTTTCAGACGTGAAAGGTATAATAATTATAAGTACCTATAAATACCTAACACTTTATTGGATTTTTTAAACTATTTTTCCAGATTCTTTCGCGGTTTTATTTTAATTGCCATTTTTTGTATCCAACGTTTCGAATACTTTACACCCAACATGGTCACGCGAAAAAATATAAATATCTGTTATCTTTAACTAAATCGTCGGATTTATCTTAAACTAGCGACTCACCCTCGTTCGCTCAGGTTCGTCCGTAGATTGCTTCCCCATTTAAACTTTCATCCCAATTCTCACTCCCTTAAGGGATGATTTCTGGGATAAAAACTATTTTACACACTCACTTTTCATATCATGAACTCAACATCAACTGATTTTAGTAAAAAAAACTTTTAATTTTCTTCTACACAAAGCTTACTTAATAACAAACACAAAAAAAGAATTACCCGGTGCAGTCGATCGGAAGTTATGCGCGTACATACATTTCGGTGATTCATTTTTATTTATATAGATGTATAGATCAATACATAGGTATAATAAATTCTAATTAAGTTGAATCTGTACATTAAATATTTTTTGAAAAATCTTATTGAAATAGACATTATTATCGATACAGAGACCGAATCTATAGTTTTTAGAATTTTTGTCTGTCTGTCTGTTACCGCATAAAAGAAAAGCCACTGGAGGGATTGTGATGAAATTTGGTATGGTGATAGCTGGTTATCCGGATCAACATATAGGATTTTTACCGCGGGAAAATGTCTCATTTCTGAGAGAAAATACAAAAACTGCAATGTAAGAGTATACTAATATGTAAAACCTTGGTTTTCAACCGACTTCAAAAAGGAAGAGGTTCTCAATTCGACTGTATTTTTTTTTTATGTTTGTTACCTCAGAACTCCGTCATTTATTAACCGATTTGGACAATTTTTGTGTTGTTTTAAAGGATATACTTCCAGATTGGTCCTATTTAAATTAAAAAAAAAAAACCACCCCTAAGGGTTGAAAAATTGCTAATGATGAATTTAGCCTACTTCTAATTGTCATATTGACTTGAAACTTTGCAAGTGTTTCTATTTCCGTTGATAGTACAGTGGTTCGGTATTGTTGACCTGATCTGATGGTAAGGCCAGAAGGTGGATAAGTGGAACTCTTCAACGACTAATAGTAGATACTTTGTGTTTCGGTTTATTTTGTTTGATTTGACAAGCCTAACACATTAGAATTCTTACTTTGCTACTACTATCTACACTAAAAAGGGAAAAATAAAAATTTTTAACAAAAACATAAAAACCGACTTCAAATAAAAGCATTAAAAAGTAAAAAATAACTGATTGGTAGTTTTCATTCACTATACATACCTAATCAAATATTTTCGAAGTCGGTGTGCTTTGGCTAAGTAATTAAAGCCTACCTATTAAATACATACCTAATCAAATATTTTCGAAATCGGTGCCAGCCCATACAAAGCAAAGCACAGCGACTTTGAAAATATTTGATTAGATATGTATAGTAAATGAAAACTACCAATTAGTAATTTTTTACTTTTTAGTGCTTTTGTTTGAAGTTGGTTTTTATTTTTTTGGTAAAAAGTTTTTATTTTTTTGGTCATCTGAACGCGGGCGAAGCCGCGGGCAATGCTAGTATAGATATATAGATAGATATATATGACCCTGTCCACGTTGAACTGCCAAATTGTAATTAAAATTAACATTTAGCACTATACTTATTTTTACATTAATATTAATTATAAACTGTTACCTGTAGGCTAATGGACGTTTAGTCATTGGTAAAAAATATTGAATGTGTTATGTCTATTAATTATTTGGCTAATGTGTTCTAGGAAAGATTAAGATTTCCTATTCGATGAATTCATTAGTCTAAACGTCTATGTCACGTATAACTGAAGCTTGTACAGAATATATGATTTGTTATTTTATATCTTAAGGTTATAGTATGCACCTTTCTTATCGCATATCACCTTTTTTAGAAATTTAAAATGTTTAGAATAGAAATCAACAAATATTGTAAGGTACTCTGGTGCCATTTTTTAATTTTTGAAATGATTTCGGAAAATTGTGGGTAGGTACTGTCTGTAATAAGTATATAACGCCTTTAACGCGTAAACAAACAAACTCTTCCGATTTATATATTAGTATAAAATTGATTAAACAAAACAAAAAAATTTAAACAAAGCTAGGGTAAGTAGCTTGTTTAAAATAGAATTACTACAAAATCAACAGCTTGGCATGGTGATTAATTAATTATTATTCTGAACACCTTTCATTTTAATATTTCTTTATATCTAAGTACGGTTAGGAAATTATACCACTTTTTCATCTAATTTGATGTAATTTACTAATCAAGATAGAATTACATTTTTACTTGAATATGTAAGAAGTAGGTGCCGATTAAGTAGCAACTCGCTATTTGAGTAAAAAACTAGTTAAAAGTTGGCTAATTGAATAAAGAGCGAGACATATATATAGCGAATATTGATACCGCGTGGGACTAGAACTGTGCTTAGATCGTAGGTTCGATTTCTGCACATATGTAAACCTAGATATGAATATATTTTGCTGATGAAATTACTCCAGAATATGAAATAAAGCCTTTTTGATAAATAAAATATTTGCTAAAAACTATAAACGAAGAGCTTTGCAATAACACTTCGGGTTATGATCCCCTTCATTCACCCATCATTTCCCCAAAACATGCCTAAAAATTAACTCTGTGTAAAATATATACAAATATAACCTGCCATATATTATGTATAGTTAATACATAATATATGGCTCAAATAAAATTGAAAACTGGACCTTCAACCAGTAACAATCGCACTCTAAGATTCACCGTTGTATAAAGAATGAAATAATTAACGTATTTCGAAGTAGCCGCTAGCACTCGTACCACACCCTTGTGAATTAAAAAGGTGGCGAGTTTCACATGATACTAGTGCGGCACGATATGAATATATAATATTATGTTATGCATTTTAACCGACACTGAAGAAGCAATCATTCACACTGCCCTATAAATTATATATTTATGGCATAATACACGACCGAGTACTTCTTGCTTTCAACGTATATGTCTATTATTATTGTACGTTGACACGATAAATGTTTAGTGGAAAGCTTGTATACAAATACATTTTAATTTTTTTTTTTAATTTTTTTAAGTTTTTAAGTTAATCATATATAAGAAATTTGCTCGGTTGCTTCTTTAGGTGCCCAATAGCTTAGATGTTACTCCAGGTTGAAGTTTACTTGAGTACTAAGTTTCATCCAAATCCGTTCAGTCGTTTCAGCGTTAAAGAGGTTCAACAAACATACACATTTACAAATTTGCATTTATAACAGTTTGATTCAACTCTGTTGAAGCTCCATTGGCCGCTGCTGGACAAGGGCTTAACTTTAGTATGATAAAGATTAAGCTATAGTCCACCACGCTGGCCGAATTAGGTTTTGTGGACTTCACGCGTCTTTCAAAAATTAGCTAGATTCTGTCAGACATGCACATTTTCTCAAAATTTTCTTTCACCACATACTAGCTACTTCTCTTTATAGACAGAGAAATGTGGACTTTTCAATATTGATATTTAATTAAATACCTACTTATAAAAATAAATACTAAAATTCTTGTTAAAGCTTATGTGAATAAAGTACCTGAGTATAAGTTTAATTTGAGTGGCTCATTGCTACAACAGGAGTTGAAAATAGTTATCAATTCCCTGCCCATGACCAAAATTGCTAGGGTTCGGCGCAGTACATCTTCCACTTCAACTCTCCCCTATCATTGGTCACTTCATCATTCACCCCTTTTTCTTTCATGTCCTGTCTTACACAATCTCTCCATCTTTTCTTCGGTCTCCCTCTACCTTTCCATCCATCTACATTCATTCCCATCACTCTTCTCGTCACATGCGTTCCATCCCTCCTCATCACATGTCCATACCAATTCAGACGGTTTTCTTTCAAATTATTTGTCATTGGCTAGCGCTAGTAAGCCAGGGTAGCTTTAAAACTTCCGATAATATCCTTATTTTATCTATTCTAGTCACTTCATAGATCCATCTTAATATCCTCATCTCTGCAGCATGCAAGCTTCGAACCCGCAATTACCTTACCTTAATGAGCATGGCTAATAAATTAATTAAATTGTACTAGATGCATAACAATATATCACCTTTAACTTAAAAAGCAAAAAAGCTGCAACTGAGCACTGAGTTTCATATATTTTCTACTTATTAAATAAAATAATAAATAATCTAAGCGACATTTTAGTATTTTATGCCGTAAAAGGAATTTTTAAGTCATATATTTTATACTATAATGTCAAATAAGTAATTATTTCACATGGTTATTAAATGCGATCTATATGTCGATATCATGTTATCAACATCACGAGTATTTACAATAATGCAGGTGATTGTAGAAAGAATACCTACTCGGTGTTTTTTTTTTCAATTATCTTTGTATAAGGTAATGCATATGCGTTCATAAATTCATTAAATATTAATTTATATCATATTAAATCTTTTTATAAACCACAAACAAGTATTTCTTTTATTTGTATGCAATCTTTTATATTTTTTTTATTTTTTGAATGTTCAGTCAATTAGATATCTATTATGTACGTATTTATTATAAAGGCTATTTGGTATTTTAGCACCTTGAAGGCAATTATATTTTTTTTTTCATTTTTAGCATAGGCTGATATTTTAATAGTGTATTAAGTATTGGCCACTTCAACGGATGGACTAATTTGGATGAAATTTTAATACACAGAAATTTAAGCACATAGGGGTGCGACGCGAGACGTCGAAAGCAAATGAAACTTCTCGTATCGACGGCAAGTTTTAAATAGAGTCAGCCGAAAAATTAAGCCACGATTATAGCTTAATCAGTGGCGTTCAAAAGCTCCTGTAAGTTGCAGGTAACAAGGCAAGCAGAGCATGCAACTAGGGCAGGGCATGCCTCATCGTTTGTGGAATAGTACCACATCTGCACTCCAGGCCACCCTCCGCAAATCCCCACCTGGACAAGTTTTCCTTGCTTCGGACAACCTGAGCCCAAAGTCTGTTAAGAGACTTCAGGGTCTGTCCTTCGTTATCAAAGAGATGCAAGGGTAATTGGTTAGTAAAACATTTATTTAAAATAGAACAAGTGCGGAACTGTTTGCGGTTAAAATAAATCTATTTTATAAATTTAATTACTCGTTTAGAGCTCTTGTAGTATTTTGAATAAATGAAATAAATATAATTATGTATACGTAAAATAATAAACATTCACATAATATAAATGTTACAAACCTAATTTAAATAAATTAAAAAACTTTAATTCTTTAAAATATATTTTTAATTGTTATCATTAAATTTGAACTACACTAGAATAAGAAGTTATTTTTAGAAGCTTTTATCTAACGTGCATGTATGTATGTGTAGGACAAATTTTGCGTATGATTTCTTTAGGTATCGGTTTAATAGGAGATAATAAATTTTAAATTGAATATGGTTAAAAAAACTGGTCCAGAGCGTGTTGGATTTAATTAAAGAAGGGTTTCATACATTACCTATTCGATTTTATTTATATTTATATTTTCACTGTAAAGTTTAAGCTACTCTCTACATCCTGTTTTTTTAAATAGACAGTAATGTCGGAGAAACGAGTAGTAACAAATATTTAAACAATTTCTTTATTGTCTAAGAAATATTTGGGAAAATAAAATATAATAATCATTTCATCGTCTCGTCGTTCATCGTTCCATTATGGATGCACCGCATTTTTATTAATACATAAAAAAACCTATTATGAGAATCCATTTGAAATGGTTGAGTTTTAGATTATTTCGGCAAACGTTCGAGCGCATAAGATTTGCATTGCTCACAAAGTAGGTAAGTACTGCTGTTGATTTTCCATCAACTACACGACACAATACTAATTGTAGTAAAGAAAATAAGATTTATTCTCTGAAAAATGCTACTTTTTTGACATTACCCCTAGATGTAGGCTAGTGTAGACACCCCCCCAACGTGCGTTCACCTTGTCGTGGTGGGGGGGCTCAGTAGTGTACTCGCGAAGCCAAGAAACGCACAGGGAGGTGGCCTGCTTCGGTGGGCGGTGGAAGGCGGCCTTCTTCGGAGGGCGGTGTACCATGCGGGTTGCTCCTGGTACTTCTCTGATAGCAGAGTGGACCGTGGAGCAACCCAATGGTTGTTGTGGTCTGCTTCGGCAGACCTGCCGTCGGGGCGTCGTAGTTGAATGCGTAAGCGATCCTGCGACGCCCCATGAAGACGGGGGAAGGCTTTGTTGGGTTTTAGTGGGTAGTACTGGCTTCGCCGGTGAGTCCCACACTTCGTGCGTAAATGCATTTCCCAACGTTAAAAAAAAAAAAAAAAAAAGGCTAGTGTAGACAAGAAGTCAGATTAATCGTGTAGCAAAAGGCAATTGGCGTGACGATGAATTGTGCGGCGTCGCAATAAATCTGGTTTGTTTGAAATTCTACTCGTCACGCGATTTGCATGTTAATGCAATAAGAGCTCCAGAGTGACTATGGCTTTTTGAAAAATGTTCACATTTTAATCTACCTGCATATAGGTACACGTGTAATACTGATTTAGCCATACAATATCTATGTATGCACATACTCGTATAATTAAATTCTGATTCGAATCTGTACATTAAATATTTTTTGGAAAATCTTATTGCAATAGTCATTCTTATCGATACAGAGACCGAATCTATAGATTTTAGATTTTTTTTCCTTAAAATTTTCGCCACTTATTATACAAGACAATATTACGGAAACCGGCGACCACTAACGTCTTTGGTTTGTGTTGTCATAAAAAAAAACGTATAAGCAGCACGGAATTGGGAACTTGCTGATGTTACAATCAGATGCTTTCGAAAATTGCAATTGGGGGAAGACAGAGTATCTGCTAGTTTCCACAAATACAAGACTATAATGGGCCGTTCACTGCGTCCTTTTATAAAAATTCGATGAGGATATCATTATTACCTACTAGGTTTCGTAGCCGTATCCATATCCAGCCTTTTTTTTAACGTCCCATTGCTGAGTACGAGCCCCCTTAAATACAAGGGGAATCCAAAGTGGCCATAGTCCACCACGCAGGTCAAGTGGGGGTTGACAGACTTCCCATGTCTTTCGAAAACTTGTTAGGTCCTCTCAGACATGCAGACTTCTGCACGATGTTTTCCTTTACCGGAAGACATGGAAATCGAAATGGATATCATTTTAGAAATTATTCGCACATGAAAATATCAGAGATTCACTCTACCACTGCCTTCATTACTAGGTTCACCATTTTAATATTCTTCAATAGTATAGTATTATCTGATCTGTGACAATATTATCATAGTTATCATAGTATCTATTCGAGAAGAAATAATATCTAAACACGCGGTGGTATGATGGTTACCCCAGTAAATGCAGATTTAATGCGCGGACACAACCCAGATGCTAGCTAATTAATAATATGAATTGTGAAATCCTGTAGTGTACCCTCGGTCCGGCAATGTTAGACAATTTAGTCGGAAGGGGGACTGGCGTATAGGCATTTTGGTCTAGGTCATGATATTTTTATGACCTACATACACATACATACATACATATATCGTGTATGTGTGTTGTGACATAGACATCTGCCGATTTTAGGACTAGTATCATTTTTAAGTGCCGCCCTCTAATAATATACTTAAAATTAAGTTTACTAACAAACGGGACCAGCCAACCTGCTATTTTGAAATTAGCTAAACATAAAACTTTATTCGATTTACGCAATTTGATGCTTTAAATAAAACTATTTTTTTTTTAATTAAATTTTTCCGAAACGTTGGGAAAAAAAGTGAAAATAAAACCGCCAAAAAAAATCGAATAAATGCTTACAAATATTTATTTCGCTCGTAAATCGTACCCACGAAATGGTATGTAAAGTTCTGAGGCAATGCAGAGTATCTCACCATGAGTTAACGTACCCCTACCACAGTTATAGGTACTTACTTATATATATGACAGATATAATATGATGGCAATATGTTTGATCCTCTTCTAGTGCTAATATTTGCATCGGTCATAAAAAATGTCTACAATTAAAATTTAAGTATAATCATAGAAATCACTAAAATAATCCTAAAACTCATTGAGTTTATAATTGAAATTAAATAAAAATCTTACTTATTACATAAGTACATGAAATGCGTTCTTGAAAATCCTTAAAAAAGGTCTGATGTAGATAAAATAGGTTTTATTTAAATCCGATAAATGCAGATGAAGCTCCTTATTTATATAACGATGTTGTATAGAAATCCATATCCATACTAATATTATAAATGTGAAAGGGTGTTTGTTTGTTTGTCCTTCTTTCACGTCGAAACAGAGAGACGGATTGACGTGATTTTTTGTGTAGAGATAGTTGGAGGGCTGGAGAGTGACATAGGCTACTTTTTACCGCGGGAGAGTATTTAATTTCCACGGGAAAATACGTTACAATACAATCCAAAAAATATTTATAGTCAGAATTACTTGTAACTTGGTATAAATGCTCTTCAATGAAATTAAATAAATACGTGTTTTAGCATTTTTCGAAATTCATCCTATAAGGGGGTAAAATAGGGGATAAAAGTTTGTACAAAACTACTTTTTTAGAGATTTTTTGTAGTTTTAGCGCGAGCCAAGCCGCAGGTTTGCAAGTTAAATAACAATTTAAAGTAACTATGAGAAAATTGATGTCAATCATCTTCATCACGATCATTATGTACTATTTATCAAAGATTTATGAATAATCATGATATTTAAAAAATTGTGTGTACTTATCTTTAGGCTCTGTTTAGTTTAACAATTAAAAAAAATGTTACCGTACACAGAAAAAAAACACAGATGGCCTTAGACCTTAGTTTTGAAGACTTGTTTCTGAGTTAGAAATATAACTTAAGACGTTAAAATACGAAAAAAGTAATAGCGCCTAGTACCATATTTTTCTTGCTAGTTTAGCCAGTAAATAGAAAACGAAAAAAGATTAATTATTAATAAAATATTACAGGACATTAGTATCTTTGTGAAATATATTAGACTAGGGTTGCTTCCCCATACAAACATTCGTCTCCATTTTCACCCCTTTAAGGGATGATTTCCGGGGTAAAACTATCCTATATCATTCACAAAGTCTCAAAATCTCTTCTTACCAAATTTCATCTAAATCAGTTCAGTAATTTCTGAGCTTATTCGATACAAACAAACAAAAAAATCTTTCCTCTTTATAATCTTATATATAAAATTTCCATGTCACAATGTTAGTTACAATACTCCTCCGAAACGGCTTTACCGATTTTTACCAAATTTTATATGCGTATTCAGTAGGTCTGAGAATCGGCTACTATCTATTTTCCATACCCCTAAGTGATAAGGGTGGTCCATCCCAATCCATGTGGTCCATGTGGTCCAGGTGGTCCATGCAAAATGTTATGATTCGGCCTTAAAAAATATATACAAACCTAAATTTTCACTAGGGACGAACCCGAGCGGAGCGAGGGTGAGTCGCTAGTATTAGTATAGATTTCTGTCGAGGGCAAACTTCGTAATGTTAATACCAATGTTTTTTAATACTCATATATTTTTGTAACACAAAGTACTACACACTTTCAAAACCATTCTACATTAACTTTAAAGTCGAATGCAAAATTCCCAACTTTTTCAACATTCACCGGATACAGAAATATCTGGGCGATCGATCGAAAATTCGTATACACATATCAACGCAAGGACACATGTCTTTAGTACTTATTGCTTTGATTTAAGCGCTATAATGAGGCAGGATAGCAGCCTACTGGAACTGCGGCAGCTAATTTAGGTGTCCTTTTATTTATGTCTTCATATGTACCGCCGATAGCCCCTAATTACGCCGCCGACGCAAAAACACTAATCGCGCATCGTTTGCTTCTCCACCATTTTTAACGTCATTAAAACCTTCTTAGGTCTTGCAAAAGTCAATCTTACCTTATTCAATCGTGGTTCACATTTGTAAAAACTTTCAATGCTTATACGTTGTTCTTCCTTCAGATTTCTGTTTGAAATTGTCGCCATAATGTCTTTAATCTAAACTCTATTTCGGATCGAATATGGTCTTTTTCAAGAGGTACTTGGATAAATTTTTAAATTCATTCCAAATACGACATTTCTCTTAGAACTATCAGTGCTGTTTAGGATAACGAATTTAAACTTTCGAGCAGTCTGAGAAGGTTTGATATTGAATGTAGTTTGGGTACAGTATAAGTTATTTTGACTGTGTCGCAGAGTTGCGCATGAGAAGCGTTAATGAGAGCGGCTCCGTTCAGATTCCACGCCAGCTATGTTAGTGTATCGGCTTTTGTCGGCGCGATACGGCTTTTTGCGATGGTCAATGATAACAATGAGCGGTGTTAAGAAAAGACGCGAAATCCTCAAGAGATAATAAGAAGCGAGATAATGGCCTGTTAATTAATTAATGTACACCGTTGAATTGTGTTTGAACGCCGGTTAAACCGAACACGCTTTTACGATGGCTATCTGAACACGTCTTTAAACGAGGACGAAAAAACTCGTCCGTTCCTTCGCTCCCTCGAATTGCTCACCGTAACAGAAAATCATTTCTTTATCCATGTCATTTTAATGGAAAATACTTCAATTCAATTAAAAATAATAATTATTGATTCAATTATGTTTAATGTAAATATAGCTTTATGTTGTAAGAATAGGTAATGAATGTTAGGTGTTTTTTAAGTTATACATAAGGTATGCTTGTATGTTTGTTTGGCTAAAGAAAATGTGGAAACGTGATAGATTTTGAGATTCAAACAGATAAAAATAAGGCTATTATAATGATACAATAACAAGGGTTTTGAGTATCTAACATAAACATTATCACTATTTGATATGAACCAGCGAACATAATCATCTTATTTTACCGACCAATTTTGATCGTGTCTTCTCCATTCTACGTGACATTGGCGAAGTAATCTGTGCTCAACTGGCACTCTTTGAAGCCATTAAGAAGAGAATTGAATTGAACCAGCGAACATTAGTAATACCTTAATTAGAACTATAGTTACATATATTGTGCCTACTCCCATTGTACTAGATAATAAAATTCTACATTCAAACCTACTTTACACTTCATGTAAACATTAATTTTTTAATATTTTAGTTTCAATACAATTAACTTTCTTAATTTTTATGTCCGTTTTAATTAAACGGTTAAGGTAGAAAAAGGTCAAGTACCCACGTGGTCACGTGATCAACAACACGGCCATACATTATATAACATATTATTTCTACGAAAAAAAAAGTGGATTTTACCTTCTGCGTACCTTTACGTACGTATATACCTTATTTATACTAATTTTTTTTTTTGAATAATATAATTAGTTCTCAAAAAATCAAATATTCTTTATATAATATTGTTATTCTAATAATAGACATAGGTTTGTCAAAAATTCTACCAGTAGTTCGTGTAAAAGCCTCAGGTCCTGAGAAGAACTGTCAAAGAAAAAACAGCGAAATTATAGTTGTCGAACAGAATTGAAGAAATAATTACTTCGGTTTCTCAGTTTAAGTTAGTTAGTCTCATATTTCTTTCTGCACTGGACCGTGGACTAAACTATATAAAAAAACTAAGATATACCGAAAAATACTAAAAATAAAGAGTAATATCACACATACATACATCCATCACGCTTTTTAGGGTTCCGTACCCGAAGGGTGCCATCGGAACCCTATTACTATGCCTCCGCTGTCTGCCCGTCCGTCCGTCCGTCTATCAGAGGGCTGTTACTGATGAACCATAATAACTAGAGAGTTGTAATTTTCACAGAGTATGTATTTCAATTGCCGCTATAACAGCAAATAATAAAAATAACTAAAATTGCATGACTTTTTTTTAACGTTTGTAATCCATCATCGAAGTTAATAATATACTAGTTTCATAGACTAAGAGCCATATTAATAAAAAAGTACATGTAGGTACGGAACCCTTCGTGTGCGAATTCGACTCGCACTTGACAGATTTTTTTAGTGACTTACATATTTTAAATGTTCTATTATAAGCGAATGTAGTATTTCAAGAATTCTAAAACTCAAGATTCCATAACCTTAACTTGACGAAGTCGCTGGCAAAAGCTAGTTTTGATTAAGTATTTAGCGCACCCAGGTCATCGACCCACATTATCCATATAAGATAATAAAAACAAGGAACACAATCATGCAATAATTGTAGGGCCAATTTACCAGAAATAATTACTCAAGCCCAAACCGAATGTTTATCACGTATCGAGGCAAATGGAGTTATTTACTGAACAGGTTTGCATGGATACTTGCATTTAATTATAAGATATAATTCAACCAGCTCTTGATTTTATCTGTTAAATATTATGTGACTGTACGATTCCATCATATTCCTTGAATTGAATTGTATTTACATCTTATTTTATTACTCACTAGCATTGCCCGCGGCTCCGCACGCGTTCAGATGACCAAAAACCAAATTCTTAGGTTTAGATATTAGTATAATCTTACATTGCAGTTTTTGAATATTTTCTCAGAAATGAGATATTTTCCCGCGATAAAAAGTATCCTAAATGTTGACCCGAATAACCAGCTATCACCATACCAAATTTCATCAAAATCCCTCTTGTGGTTTTTTGTGATCCGGTACCAGACAGACAGACAGACAAAAATTCTAAAAACTATAGATTCGGCCTCTGTATCGATAATAATGTCTATTTCAATAAGATTTTCCAAAAAATATTTAATGTACAGATTCGGCTTAGTTACAATTTTATTATATGCATACACACTCGGCCCGCTTAAATACGTTTTAACGGTTGGCATGGAATAGATAGACTAGTACAATATACAAAGGTATGAAGAGTTTTATATCCCTTATTTAAGAAATAATTAATTCTCCACACCAACTTTCATCTCCTTTTTCATTCCCTTAAAAGATAATTTCCGGGATAAGAACTATCTTATGTCCTTCCCAGCATCTCAAACTATCTTTAAACTAAATATTATCCTAATCGGTTCAGCGAATTTTTAGATTATCCATTACAAATGAACGTACAGCAAAATAATAAAAACATATTATGTTTTTCTCTTTATAATATTAGTATCTAAGATATATGTTAATTCATGAAGCATATTTGTTCAAACGCCCAATTCCTACTTGTTTTACGTTGCATAGAGAGATTTTTCCTCTATGTGAAAAATAAAGCTTTATTTCTAACATTTATATACATACATACTAGCGGAACCCGCGGCTTCGCTCGCGCTAAAACTACAAAAAAACTCTATTTCAGGTTTCATACCAACTTTCATCCACTATTTTACCCCCTTATGGGATGAATTTCGAAAAATGCTAAAACACGTACATATTTAGTTAACTGTATTGAAGAGTATTAATACCAAGTTTCAAGTAATTCTGCGCATAAATATTTTTTTGGATTGTATTATAACGTGTTTTCCCGTGGGAAAGAGATAATCATCCGCGGTAAAAAGCCTATGTCACTCTCCAGCCCTCCAACTATATCCACACTAAAAATCACGCCAATCCGCCGAGCCGTATCGATGTGAAAGAAAGACAATCAAACAAACCAACAAACATACTTTTACATTTATAATATTAGTATGGATATAGATAAAATACTAAAAAAGGTTTTTTAAAGAAAAATGTAGGTATATTTTTAATTTGTTAGTTTGTTCTTCGTTCACGTTGTATTTTTTGCATACATTTGAGAATAATATCTATAAACTTTTCGAGTTCGCAGTACTGAGATTTTATTTTGACGACACGTTTGGCTCAGTTTGTTGTGACCCTACTTGTTGTGCCAGCAGTCGCGAGTTCGAGTCCCGCTGGAGGTATTCATTTGTGTAATAAACACGAATGTTTGTGCTCTTGTCATGGGTGTTATATATTTATAATATGTATGTATTTAAAATTATATATGTGTACACTGTACTGTGTAGTGTATCCACAGTATGGCATCCATAACACAAACCTCGTACATTACCATGGAACTAGATGGTGTAGTGTGTTAACGTCCCAACATATATTTATTTATTTATTTGATAGTAAAACCCAATAACTAACTAAGGGACTTTCCTTCATCTACAGATACGCTTTAGTTAGTCAAAAAATCTATTTTAGTAATCTTAATTTTGTACTTCATTCTTTATTTTATTTCTAATAAAAGTTTTGGTATATTAGAGTATGTGTTTTTAACTGAACTGAATTTTTGAAATGTAGGATTTTTGTCGTATGTTCGAAAACAGTAAATACAATACATGAAGTGTTTATTTTACTCTGCAGAATTAGTGGGATAGATGGGACGATAATTCGGCAAAACCGGTGAGAGATCAGGCGGAGGACTGATTGCTTTACGTTCTCTACGAGGCACGAGGGTCAAACACAACCAGCTTCCTAACTCTAGGTTGTCACTAGGACTTTCTTATCAGGAAATAAATAAACTTAGCTCGACCCGGGACTCGAACCCAGGACCTCCGGATATGCAGCCGTACATGCTACTACACCACCGAGGCATAACTGGAAAACCAAAGGACTTAATTATGAATTTTTCACGCAATATATATTATAATTTCGCAATATCGTCCGAGTATCTGCAATTGCGTATGACAAATTAACTTTATGATTTCGCACCCAAAGTGTTGTACAAATTGCGATACGTTCTTTACTGACTCCTTATAATTTTATAAAGAGATTGTGGGAACTGATTATAAGGAAGTTTTTTTTTATAAATATTTAAAGTTTTTTTTATCATCAATTGGATATTATAGCATAGGTATATCTCGTAAAGCACCGTTATGTAAAAACGGCAATATATTTATTTATTTTAATAAAATATTTTCCACTCTCACTAGATAATATAAATGTGAAAGTACGAGTATGTTATATTGATGTCTATACGTTTGTTTACTTTTCACGCTTTAAGTGCTAAACAGATTTCGATGAAATCTGGCAAGAGTATAGATTACATTATAGGATCTTTTAATCTTGCCCCACTTACCACACGAGCCACGGGCTACAACTAGTTTGCGTTAGGTAGTTTTGAGATCTTTTAATGTTGATTTATTTTTCACGATAAATTGATAATTAATTTATATATGTGTATTGTATATACATAACTTACTATATACCTCCTATAAATAAAAAAGGCTTTTGCATAATTTCAATTTGCTTATTTCTAAAGTAACATAGGTCCGTCAGACTAATACTCGTAATTTGATCTAGAAAATTATAACCCTAAATAGTATATCTTATCTATAGCTTAGATCATGTCGCAATGTCAAAGTATCAAAAGCCATAAAACGTCAACATATTTAGGTAGACATTGTGACAACAGCAATAAATTTTAGCAACAATATATGAAAGGTGTCGATGCGAAACATTCATAACTTATTAATCACAGTCAAGAATCGAACACGGGACTGTGGCATATCTGAGATATCATAATTAAGTCGCATAGCGGCATGTTCAAATTAAATTATGTCGAAATTAAACGTTACGGCGGCCATAAATTGGCATGCGCAGGCGCCGCCGTTACGCGCACCGATGATATATATCGATACTTCTAGCCAACACAAAGTGAGTGGTCAAGTTACGAGAGATGGTTATTGATTAAAGTAAATTAAAAAAAATACCTATTACCTATATTGTTTTAAGAAAGTTATTTTTTTAACTTAATTATTCTTACTTTTCTAATGAGATAGATTAAAATTAAAAAAAAATTTATTGTAACTTACTTTGAAGATTTGATTATTTGCTCTCTATTACATATTTTAACCAATCAATTATATGTATATCTGACCAATTATATCTACACACTTACGTGTTTTTTCACATCACATTTGTTCACATAATTATTTTTGTTACGTTTAGAAAGCAAAATACTAGATAAACTGTTAAAATGGCGAATTGTAATGCACTTGTAACTTTATTATCTCTTTTTATTTCTTACTTTTACTTTAGTACCTGACTAGTTTTATAGTATTAATAATAAGTTATATTCGTTTGTTCAATGTACCATAAAAGTTAAACATATAGAGTAATGTACTATCTAACTAGGCTTTTAGTTTAAAGAAAAAAGCAAATTTAAATTGAAATTCACTTTTAACTTAAGCCATCCGTAAAAAGAGCGTTCTTACAACTTAATCTGCACAGTGCATTTAGCTGTATATTTGTTTTTGTTGTTCCAAATCAATAACCAAGCTTCGAACCTGCACCTTTGTATGAAAACAATTTTACTGCTATTACAAATAATATGACCTATTAAGATTTTATCTACAAATTTAATTTGTTAACTGACTCTAAAAAAGAAGGAGGTACTCAATTTGTACTTTTTTCTGTGAAATTACGAGACTCATTCGTCAATTGTGAATCGATTTTCATTTTTTTTAATAAATAGGTTGAACGTTAAGGCTGACAAGTTTTTTTTTATATCTGTGAACGTTTTAGTCATGTCAATTTTTTTGTTCGCGTTCGAATTGTGAAGCTTGCAACATTCGAGCCTTCCTGACATGTACACTTTTTAATAGGATTCTGTCGTTTATTTTTATCATTTTAAAATTTACTATTAATAAAATTTGGGCAGAGAACGTTTTGACATTGATCATTTTTGGGCACTTTTGGAGAGCATATGTTTTATTATGTTAGCATAAGTTTTTACTCATAATATTTTTCATTTCCATTGGTATATTTATCTTTGTGAGTTGAAGCATAACCGTTGCAGTACCTAATAAGATTTAAGTAACTAACCGATTGAAATAATTAAATTTACCTTAAGCTTATATACTATGAGAAGAGTGACCACAATAAAATACGCGTGTGATTTAAATAAAGGAAAAATATGTTTTTATAATCTCAATTGCTTTTCAATAAACCTATATTAATATTTTTTAATGTTATTTCTTTTTAATTAAGAAAATAATTATTAAAACGTGCAAATAGAGGTGGGAAATTCAAAGTAGTTGAAACGAACGCCATTGGTCAGATCAATTATGACGTCAGAGTATAGGTATATCACATCAGAGCGATTAGCGACTTTGTCGTTACAAAGTTAGTCGTTATTTTTCAGTGTATATCATACTGTGACGTCACGCCAAGAGCGCCAAATGGCGAGCGTAAACTGTATCCGTATAGATATATTTTTTTTTACTAAAATTTAGTTTTTTGGAGCTGGATATTTTTTTACAATTGTATAACGAAGTAAACTATTGTATAAAAAATACACATTATATTTCCTATTTTCGTTATGGTTTATTTCTTTATTGTTGGTGATATTCATAGCATGAAAAGAAATGGGTAATGGATACCAGACAATGTAAAATACAATATCTATATTAACAAAGTAATATATTAGTCTGCACTAATATGAAAAAATACAAAGATATGTTCGTTTGTTTGCTTAATTTTAAATTCATAAAATAATAAGTGCATATATATAAATACGCATTTACATACATATTTAGTTAATTATTTAAATCGTTATAGCATCGTAAAATAAATACACTGTTAGAAATATGTCATTAACTCTAATAATTAAAAAAATGATTTAAGCAAAGAAAAAATCGTTTGTGCAACACCACTTCTGCGTTTCTGGAAAGACAAAGTTGCGATAAGAACTATTTTTCCATATTAATCTATACATAAATATCTAAATAGGCATCTAGAAAACAACGGGTTTGAATATAGGTTTTTGTCGGATGGATCAAGATGCGAAATAAAAATATGCGAATCATATCGGTACTTATAAGCGTGCTTGAAAGAACGAAAATGTATAGGTACATATACTTTCTCTTTATCCCAGTGTAAAATAAATTATATTTCCCCTTTTGTATAAATTCGCTTCGTGGCCGAATTGCACTAAAGCTCGTCAAAAGCTACTAAACAAAAAAAAATCGGTTGACAAACATAGAAGAAAAAGGTACTGACCTGTTCTGTTTCTGCCTATTTATATGCAAAAAGTTACTAAATAGGCAGGGTAGAGTTAGAATATGAACTATCAAGAAGTGTATAATTTATAATTACTATATTTTTATAATTATAAAAGAAACTCTATGTATTAAATTAAATTGATTTGTTTATTCATATTATTTTTAGTACATGGGCGACCGAGCTTCGCTCGGAGTTCTTGGCCGAAAAAACATTAAAAAAAACGAACTAAATATTTGAACAAATACAAAAAAAAAACAAAAGTATAAACTTTGTATCCGACCGGGATACGAACCCAGACACCTGTGGTTGTCAAACTTGCGCCTTGGCCGCTTGACTACGATGCTTATGTCCTAGTGTGCGAATTAGCGACCATATTTTGCGTGGAATAATGCGGAACAAAACTGCATGAAAACTCGAAAGCACGCGTTTTCCCAGATATAAAACTAATATAGATCGATTTATCGCCCCCGAAACCTCCTGTATACTAAATTTCATGAAAATCGTTGAACCCGTTTCCGAGATTCAGATTATATATATACAAGAATTGCTCGTTTAAAGATATAGGATAGGATATGTTTATATAAAAACTATATATTAAATATTCATATTTCGTGTTGGATTGAAGTAACGGATATCAACACTCAACAGTCTTTGACTTATTAATTGTTTTAAAGAAATAATATTTTTTGTGTAATTCAATAACCGACAAGCAAATTCATTGTCGGGCCTGGCTGGGAAAAATAACGTTGACTTGAATTAATAATAATGCTTTTATGTTTTTCGAACAAAAAGTTAATAACGTACATACTCGTAGGTGTAACGTGTATTTATATTAGTATCTAGCGTACTAGCATTATTGGTTATTTTTTTAAGTTTTTAATAGTTTATTTTTTTTAATCCAGCGGTAGCTCAGTGGTAACGAGTTCGCTTGGGAAACCGAGTAAAGCGGTTTCAACTCTCAGGTCTCGCATATTTTCATGTGCGAACCATTTCCAACATTATTATTTGTCTTGGTTAAGGAAAATATCATAAGAAAACCTGCATATCTGAGAGAACTTCGCAAGTGTTCCCGCTCGTATGGAAGGCCCATGCTCAGCAGTGGGGCGTTAAAGAAGAATACGTTTTTTTTGAATAGTTTAAAATATTTTAATTGTTAGTATTAATATGAACACATAGTAACTATGTATTATTTCATCTACGTCAATGTTTCATATTTTTTTGGGTTATCACTTATCCCTTTATAGTTCAAAGGAAAGAGAGCAAATGGTACTTAACAATGTGCGATGAAATCGATAAAGTTTTAAAGACAAAGTAGTTTATAAATGCCAAAGACGGTTTTTTTCTGTTAGAATAGTAACGGTCTTGGGAAAATCGCACTAAAAATGTCGATATAATAAATTAGTCCAATACCAATATCATTAGCCCCATAAATAACTGAACCAAATCTGGGATATACTGTGAAGATATTTATATACCGTAGAAAATTGGTTTTATTTTGTATCAACATTTTTAGATTTGTTTTCTGTTGCTCTTAGTCTAGTACCTGTTTGGCGGCATTTGTTTCACAACCTTGAAAGGAGCCGCTGTATAATTAAGTGTTTCCACAGTATTAGAGCGGTCGCATCTCGCCAGATGATCGGTAAGCAAATTTTAATTGTTAACTACGTACGTGCGCGCCTCACAGACGGCCGACATATGGGTGATAAGAATGGTTTTAGAATTTTCCTATATAAATTTGTTTATTTACTAAACGATTGGGATATTTTAGTGTCTCCGATTTATAAAATAACGTAGGCCATTATTATCACCTGAGATTTTTTATCAATATAAAATATCGGAGTCGTAGGCTAATTTATGGATAATGATATTTTCTAAAATAAATATAGCCCTAAATAAAGTTGTCCTAAATGGGAATGGAACCTATGACTTACGAACAAGTCGTTTTTTTTCTAATTTTTTTCGAATATATACAACAAACAAATTGTCCGTATGTATTTTATATGCCAGGACCGTAAAACCATCAGAGTGTTATCAGATGCTTTGTTAGGCGCATTTGGCACAAGCGCACCTAACCGCACTGGGAGATATCTTACATGACTCATTATGAAGAAATAATAAATACCTTCACGCTGTGGCGTGAAAGGGATATATCCTTAACAAGTTAGATAAAGAAAAGGTGAAGTGAAAATGTGTCTAGAATTATTTTTAATTTTTCCTAGTAATATGTATTGAGCTGCTTATATTGGATGGCAATCTTCATTTTTTGTTTCCTTTCAATAAGGCATATTTGTGAACGGCTTTGGACTGAATTATGAACGGTGTTAGACTGAAAATTATTGTATTAAAAGAAACTCTCTTAGATATACATACATATAGTTATCACGATATTTACCCAAAAAAAAGAACAGTGAACACAGTAGGTATATTATATGATTTATTTAAATAAATTTTTATTATTGATTAATTTATTAAATATTAAAAATTAGTATAACTTTTAAAAACAATTTATTATAAGTCGTGAAACATAGATAAAGAACAAAATTCAAATTGAATATCTTCTTCTGTCTGGACTCACTAATATAATATATTAAATCACTAGTGAAAATTTGTAAGGCAGTCAATTGTAAATGCATCCTTGCTTGTTCTTTTGCATCAATAATATTCCTCGTCAACCACTTTATGTGATACAAACAGACAAACACATTATCGCATTACTACTACTTGTAAAAACAATATTAAATGATTATAAAAATTACATCGTAAATAATAGACGTGGAGTGGAAGAAGATAGTAATTCTACGAAATAACAATGCTTGGAACAAAACAATGAGTACACTTATTAGTATCATACTCTTCACGCGGTTAACTAAACATATGATATTTATAGATAGATTTATAAAAAGTGTATGCGCATTTATTTGCAATTAAGCCCGTGGTGCGCGCGAACTGAACTGCATGCTTGTGGCTGAGATGTTTTTTTCGCCGCGCCCGAGTATATTGTCCAAGAAGGAAACAAAAGATGGAATATCTGATAGGATATCCGCAATAAAAAAAAAACTGGGCATAATTTTATATAGCATTTTTTATTGTTTACATGTTCACATTTTTGGGAAAATATCTATTTCGTTAGAGAATTTTAGTCGTTTTTGGATTTAATAGATTTTTGACAAAGTTGAGAAAGCTCATGTGTTTTTGATGTGTATGTTACGCGATATTGTCGTAAATAATTTTTTTTAAATAAAATTTAACCCCTATGAGTGGAATGATTGCTTTAGATGTATTTTTTTATCCATGTTTGTTCCGTTTCAATTAAAATAGTAAATATCCTATTTTTATTTGGCAGTATACCCGCATGCTCAAGAGCCTCTGAGTAAGTTTTAGAATTAAAAAAAAATACATTTTACATTATATTTCATTCGGGTCAGTAAAATTCAACATGAAAAACATAAAAAGCTTATAATAAAAGGCGAACGAAGTTGGAGACAGAGGTTAGTTAAGAAGATCTCGTGTAGATAATTAAAAATAACTAGGCATATCCTACAATCTTTGAAAACCTGGTTACGGTAGTGGCGGTTCCGTTAAAAGGTGTGTTCTAACATTAATTAGCAAGCCAAGATACTCCGCAAAAACTATCAGTAATCGCGGAAAGTGGTTGAACTGACGTGACGAGATATACTTACTGAAGAAAAGGTACGACTTTGGAGCAAAAATAACTTATATTTAATCAAAAATAATTAATAGATTTATGTTAAAAATTGATAACTTTGATCATATAATATCAAAAGCATATGAACAGCTTTTAGGATAAATTCTTTCTAATAATTCTTTGCTTTCTTATTTTACTTGTTTACATGATTTCGAATGTGTGTTTATTAGTACTAGTATTCGTCCAGTGGTCGAAATTCGACAATAATCATTATTGTAAGATTTGTTTAAAACGTGTATGTATAGAATTTACCTAAAAAAAATTACTTATAAACAAAAAACAGAGAATCGGTTGACGAACAGAAGAAATAGAGGTACTGAACTGTTATATTTTTTACATTAGATATTAGTTTTTTCTTCTTTCACACAGCAATTGATCAATAAGTCGGTACAATGTTGTTAATGAATTTGAAAAAGTTAAAGGTTTTTAATGTAATTATACGTGTTTTGGTTTCATAAATATAGCCTACATGAAAAAAATTACCTCCATTTGATTTTAAAGTCGAAGTGACATTTTAACTACTAATGTTTGCTACTTACATAGCTTCATCATCGTAAATCGAAACGGAATTACCGTAAACAGTGTAAAACTTTAGATAAAACTAGCAGAACCCGCGCTTCGCTCGCGCTAAAACTACAAAAAAATCTCTAAAAAAGTAGTTTCATACAAACTTTCATCCCCTATTTTACCCCCTTATAGCATGAATTAAAAAAATGCTAAAACACGTATTTATTTAATTTTCTGGAAGAGCATTAATATCAAGTTTTAAGTAGTTCTGATCATAAATATGTTTTTGAATTGTATTATAACGTCTTTCCCGTGGGAATTAGATAATCTCCCGTGGTAAAAAAAGTATCCTATGTTACTCACCAGCTCGTCACATATCTAACAGACCAGATAAAAAATCACGCTAACTCATGACTGCGTTTCGACGTGAAAGAAAGACAAACAAACAAACACACTTTCACATTTATAATATTATAAGAGTATGGAAGTATGGATAACTAACTATTCAGTAGTCACGTCATTAGCTCTATGCTATTGTTTTTTTGAAGGCAGTGTAGTGATACGCGTTCAAATCCCGGGTTTTGCATATCTGATATTTTCATGTGTGAATTATTTTCAACATGATTACCATCTGTCTTACGGTGTAGAAAATATCGTGAGGAAACCTGCATGTCTGAGATAGTAAGTTTTCGAAAGACATTTCGAAGTCCACCAACCCGCACTTGGTCAGCTGGTGGACTATGGCCTGATACCCCTTGTATTAGAGGGCCGTACCCAGCAGTGGGACGTTAAAAGAACTGAATACATATTGGTTTTTCAGTGGGAAACGCTCCAGCTCTCTTGGCATCGATGGAGGAGTTTATCCTGTTGATATTTCGGCATTCGGTATGACGAGACAGTTAAAGACTGCTATACGTACTTAGTAGTTAACACATACAATTTATACCTACTATCCCAATCTTTCTCCACATTCTTTCTTTCAGTGGCTTCCTCGCAGTTTTAAATCCAATAATATAAATGTAAAATTTTTTGGATGTCGGCAACTCATCACAGACAAGTTTCGCACACAAGATAGAGTAAGTTATTATTATTTACATATCATTATATATTATTTTATACGGTTTGTATGAGATTATTAGTCTATGTGTTATTTTTGGCAATGAAGGAATACTTTCCCATTATTGACTGTATTACACAATATGTATGTCTTCGTCTCCTTAACTTTTCAATACTTATAATAGCCTTTCTTTTAAACATGGTAAATAAAATTCTTAAGACGTATACTCACGTCACACATCACTGTCCACCCCATTTCGATGCGATTCAATTTAAACAAGCTCTCAATAAACGTCGAGTCTCAGCGGGGAGCTGATAGATATCTCGGACGCGCGGGGTCAAAGTTTGCGTGTTTACATTCGAATAAAATTATACAGCCCACTTATAATAAATCGGTTTCCAAAAATTATACCGATTTAGAAATAAGAGGCGTGTTTCAATGGATGTATTATTTATATGGTTTTACATTTTCCGGTTTTCGCTTATGTAAAAAAAGCTCTACAAAACATACTGGAAGAAAACCAATATTAGACATATTCCTTCATACATCATTTGTCTTAAACAAAATTCGAATCCAACATCTATGACTTAGCAGTCACTACTATCTACTGGTTTTTGCACATCGTTGATATGATACATACTAGAGATTTATCCTCAGCCTACAATATTTTAAGATATGAATATCTAATAGGTAAATATGTATTTTACGTATCGATTTACTTTGCATCGGATGGAACGGACTTCGAAAATATCTGATTAGGTATCTATTCTAAATGAAAACCTCCGTTTAGTTATTTTTTACATGTTAGGGCCTGGAAGACGGTTTTTATTTTTTGTTAAAAAGTTTTTATTTTGTAATTTATGTACAAACATACGTACACAATAATTCCGAATATTTTGTATTTTAAATCTGAGCAGGAATATTCCACGTCCAGCGGTCACCGCATCAAGTAGACTAAACCTGTCACTCTCAGTGGACGTTTAATTCTTTCGGGGCTTTACGAATAAGTACGGGGTCGTATTACGTATGTAATTGCAATTGTAGTTCACAAATGTTTTTTTTAATAGCAATAGAAATTAATCGCATTAAAGTTGTAGTCAGGAAGTATATATTGTTCAAGTTATAACATATTTTTTTTAACACCTTAGTAGGTATTATAATGTTTTCTGAAATAATTTTAATACATAAAATGAAAAAGGAAGAAATGGAGGGGGGAGGGGGGTGGTGGTGGTATGGAAGAGTTTTATATACTAATTATGTTCCTGCGTAAGTAAGGGTAGTTACTGGTAACCCTTAAATACATATATTGTACACATGACTTTCAAGGTTGCTTGTTCGTTTACTTGCTTTCACATTTTATGATCTTGCTTTCTAGCTTTCTACTGTTTTTATTTTGCGTACAATCATAAAAGTCAAAGCTTCAATCCTCATGCTCTTCCATGTCTCCAAACAGAGGTGATGGTGAGTGCCTGTACGCTAAGTAAACTAAAGAAAAAAATATATTTTTGCATTATTATCTTCTACATATGTAATGCAGACCGGCCACCAGGATAACTGAGATTTCGGCAACACTTTGAATATTCAATTTTATCTAACTGACAAACTACGCATACAATTTTCATGACTATAAAGACTCTTTGCATCTCCCTCTTACTTTTAAGTATCGTAGTATGATAAAAAGAGACAGAAAACAAGATTTCCAAAAGAAATCCCAGTGAGTGAGGATCAAGAAGGGTGGAGTGGACGTTTCCTATGAAAAGTTAATGCGCTATTTAGTCTTGATATTTGCTGTACTTTCATATTTGATCCAGTGAAAACGGTGTTAATTAGTTTTCGTGAACGGTGTGTAAGCCATTATAATGAATTTTAACATGTACCTTTTGTGTATTGCCTTATTGGTCCAATGAAACACGAGTTCCTGGTTTCGAAATTGTTATTGGATCTGCTGAAAAACTTTTGATTATAGGTTCTTGTGCTAAGCCCGATCTCTTTACAGCAGTGTCACATTATCATCCCATCTGACTTTGGGAGTGAAAAGAATATAGCAAAGAAACCATTTTGTTTGCACACACTTGAGCACAATAATATCTTCCGCGTAGATAAGAAACTAAAAATAATAAATTAAAACAACAACTAAAATGTAAAAAGACGTCATGTTTGGCTCAGTTTATAGTGACCCTATTTACTGTGCCAGCGGTCGTGGGTTCGAGTCCTACTGGGGGCATTCATTTGCGTGATGAGCACGAATGTTTGTACTCCAGTCATGGGTGTTTATATTTATAACATGTATGTATTTATATGTATAGTGTATCAACTATCTGGTATCCATACACAAGCTTCGTAGCCACAAACCATTCCACCTAAATTGTCTGTGCTCGTAGTTTATCATGGAACTAGATAGTGCTGTGTGTTAATGCCGCAACATATTTATTTATTATTTATTTTAACCATTCTTTTGTATTTTGGCGTCAACAACAAGTGAGTTACGAGTTGAGAAAAACTAAAACAATATTTACACCACTCGAATTCCATCAAAAGCGCAAAGCTCTCCATTACTATAAGTGCTAAGACAATGAGCGCCCTCACTCCCCTCGTTCGCTGTAAATTAATATACATCTAAATAAACTGCATTGTTTATTCTTCACATGTGGCATTTCGTTTTTTAAGACCTATTGTTATAATTAAATTAACTATAAGTTTTCAGGTACTTGAGTTAGGCTTTTAGCCTAAGTAGATACAATAATTTTAGGTTCTGTTAAATATTGCTTTATATGTACATTAGAATATGCAGTATGTGTCAATATAAAAAAAAAATATATAACCTATTTTCGTGGAGCTTTATATTAAATAGGTTTTTTTTAATTCGTTGTGTAGTAGAGCAGTTTGTGGTTTTAAATTTTAATTGTGTTAAATGTTTGAGAAATTAGTATGTTGTCATAATTGATATAATATTATATATGAGATGTTTTTGTCAATTCCAAAACGACTTTTATGAGTCTTTATTAATGAAAATCCAGCTAAAAATGAAGTAAAACCACATAATAAACCATTAATTAAGCATGGAAAAATCACTATTAACAAATCACATTTTCAAGTTTATGCACTGACTTATTTTAAAATTTATTATTTAAACATAAGCTGTACGTTAGGACAAACAAATTACATAGATAAGAAAAGTGCAGGAGTATACTACATTTTTGGCTTTTCTACCTAAAACAAAGTGTCCAATGAATATAAAAATATTGAAATAAATGAAAATTTTATAAAAGTGAAAACTTATCATTTGGTATTAAAAACCATATTCTTAGAGAAATATAAAGCTTTAGGTGACAGAAAGTGTGTAATAAATTCTAAAAATATATTGGCATTCGAGTGGACAAAGCGTTATTATTTGGGCCAAATATCGATACTGGTAGCACACTAATATCTGACATTATGTTTACTGTTTACTAAATATCAATCTGTACGTCACTTCCGGCAAATATGGAACACTAATCCCTGGCAAGTGCTTAAAGAATCGCGCCCTCTCTTCAAATAGAGGGTGAGACAACCCTTACTACGTTACTTGTTCGTGGATTATAAAAGCTATAGAAATCTGCTTTCTCTTTCATTTTTCTTACATAAGAGCAGTACAGAATACTGTCATCATTTATTATCTGTTTTCAATCGAGTATATTAGTTCAGGATAGAGAGGGTCATAGAATTAAGCGTGAACACAAACGATTAATCGATTTTTCGATTTGTTGCGGTGGATTTGTAGTGATTTTCACAGGTCACTTGTAAAGAGTGGACTTGATGATTTCAAGTATATGATTCAAGTGTTCGATTTCGATTTTAAATATATTGAATACTAGCTACTTACCCTCGCTTCGCTTGGGCACAACTCTAGGAAACGTTTTAATTATTTTGAGCGGAACCCTAATTCTTTTTCTAATATAAAAATCACTTAAGTTACTTCTTATAACATCAGCTATATGCCACCAAAAATCCCATCAAAATCAGTCCAGCCGTTTCGGAGATTAGTCGGAACAAACAGACAGACAATAATTTTAAAAATTCTGTTTTTCTTTATAAGTACCGTAAGTAGAATAGTTTAATATACATTTAGTAAAGAGCTGTTATTTTGACATGACAAACAGGCACTTCAATTTTATTTATCAGTACAGACTAGTGACTAGGCTCTGGTCTTTGAGCTTTCATTATATTCTGCGCGTATTTTTTCCCAACAAACAGATTTTCGTATGAAATAAATATATAATAAAAATATGTAATTTTTATGTGAATAGCAAAAATGCTGTGTTCGGATGAATCCAAAACTAAAAAAAAATACTAAGATACACATAATTATATATAACCAACAAATAATTTGAATAGTTACGAAGCCAATTAAAGTAAGTCATCAGCGAACATCGCGGTCTTTTGTATAGCTCATAAAGAGGTTCATCTTATCGATTGACTTTTCATCTATAGATGTCTCTGTCCTTTCACTGTCTAACGAAGTTATTCTTACATGCCTAGGTATCCTATAGTTCATATTATTCACGCCTCTCAGAAAGCCGAGATCTGCCACCTGGGAAGCTATTCACAGACGAGTTGAGATAGCAACACTGTTATAAGGCGTATGGTATAAGCTATAGCCAAATGATATCCAATGAATTTCAAAAGTTAGGTTCTTAAAATGAACAATATTTTCTTAATTTCAAGAAATGAATATAATTAATTGAATATTTTGTTTGTTTCGATTGATATTTAAAATAAAATGGAAGTTAAGTTAGTTTGCCATATTCTACCACACAGTAGCTCATCTTTGGATGGAATTCGAATCTTTAGATGCTATTCTAATTCATGAATTAAGTGATGACAGCTGTCAGCGATACTAATTGAATTCATAAAGTATAGTAAGTATCCCAACTGGCACTCCTGGAAGCCACTAAACAAAAGAATTGAATTGAATTGAAACTAAATTATATAGTTACAAGGACTATCTCATGGACGTTCTTTTCCTTTCTACAATTTCCATTCTGCAGACACATGTACATCCGGAATAAAAATTTTATTTGACATTAATTTATTTTTATTTTAAATGGTTTTCCTTTATTGTAAATATTGAATAATCTATAGAAATAAATAAGATGGAAGTCAAAATCACAGCTGTTTACTAAATGCATATTAAAGTAGGAATATATGGTACTTATAAGAAAAAAAAACATTTTTTATAATTTTTGTGTCTGTCTCTCTGTTTCTTCCAGCTAATTCGAAGCGCCTTTTTATTTTAGAAAAAGAATTAGGGTTCCGCGCAAAAATATAAAAACCAGAAATTGTCAACACATTCCGCGTTATCTAAGGACGCATCCAAGCGAATCGAGGTTATGTAGCTAGTTTTTAATAAAACATTTATTTTTAAATTTGACATAATATTTTTTTTATTGAGATTTAAACGTAAGCGTTTATTTTTTATACCATCGAATAAGCGATATTAACTGTCATTCACAAGAATCGCGGCTTGATTAATAGAAGCGACAGGCCGGGAGGTGGCGGGTTGGGCTCAGGTGATCTGCCATAGTAATTGCACGTTTTATCCACTATTGTACTTTAAACATTTGCTGTGTAATTAAAACCAGGGCTTCGTTAACTGAAAATTCTAAGCGATAAATTTGTTGACTTTTCAAAACTATAGTTTTATTTTTCTCAAAGTAAGAGTCATTTGTGGATTTTTTTAAACAGTAAAAGGGCGGACGATCTACCTAAAAGTAATTATTTTCACTCATAGATATCTGCAGCATAAAGGTAGTTGCATATTCGCTGTACACCTAAGGCACGAAACTTGAAGACCCCATTTAAGATTTGAAGCTGACGGAAGAAGAATTAGAAGCGATACAGACCAGACAATTGATTTGGGAGATCAATTTGTAAATAAGTAAAAATTTAGTCGATATGTAAGCTGAATATTTAAATTGTAGTCATTGTTCAAATACTATTTAGAATTAAAAAAAAATGGTGGTTCAAATAATCAGGCTTGGGTCTTATCAAGTATAAGCTTACATACGGCTCTGCACTGTGAATTCTATCTTAAATTAATCTTTTATCTAGTTTTTGGAAAAAACCAAAGATGAAGTAGAATCAAAAAAATATTTTGGTGTGTATGTTACGTGATATTTTTGTCAATTGTAAACCTTTTATATATATATGTTGTTTCTTAATAAATAGATAAGTTTATTAGTTATATATATATATATATGTTGTTTCTTAATAAATAGATAAGTTTCAAAGGCTTTATATAAGTATAAAAAAGATCGATCCCTAAAGGAGAAAAAGTTATTATTAGTTAAGTATTGCTTATTTTATCTTTGTCTTTATTCATACAAAGCTGAATTTAATTTCATTTTGAGCAATGGTAATTGATTGTTAACTAAATTAAAATATAATCACAGTGCGCAGAAGCAAGCAAGAAAGGTAGTATGATAAAAGTTTCTAGACAATGGCAGGCGTTACCACCCGCACATATTCTAACAAGGTTTAACTCACTTCGGCTTACTCAACACACTAACAAACACCCACTAATCTTTAGAACACATTAATACGCATTAACTTATTTTTGGGCAAGAGCGAGTAGGTACAGTTTTAAGATACGTTCTGTAGAGTTTACAATAAGTTAATATGTAGATACAAAATTTATTATAAGGACGAAAAAAAGTTTTTTTTTCTATTTTTCTTTTTGATGTGAAAAATTTTGAGATGAGTACACGATTTGTCTAATTTGGTGGCTTTTAAAACATAAATTTTGTGTGATAAGATTAGAAACTATACCTAAAGTGTCATTTTCCTGTCAGGATTTCGCTGTCTACCTCCAATAATAATGATCAATTGACTGATTTTATTAGTCAATGTTATTGAGTCTAACCATCTGTGCAGGGCATGTTATGGGGCACAAGTATTCGCAAATACAAGCGCACTCTCTTTTTCGTTGACTCTCAAGCTCTGTTGGGGCAATTTGACACGACCGTTCAGAACCAACCACCGCCAACTTCCCAACTCCGGGCTACTTCTGATATTATTTTTTCACAGAAAAATCCATTAACTACACCTGGTTCGGTCTAGGACTCGACCCAAGATCTCCGGATCAGAAGACGTACACGTTATGCACTAGACCAACTAGGCAGTTAGTGTCTAATTAATACTGCAGAAAGAAATGCCAGTTATGCAACACCGCCCATCTATGATGATAATTATTATTGGACGATAATAATTCTTAGTAATAATTTTATGTTTGAAAATATATGGGGGCATATATGTATACATATGTATACATATGTATATTACATTCAAAAGAGCTTCTTACTGACTAATTTGAATGAAGTTTTAGAAACGGAAATACGTACATCTTCAACATCATCAGTACATCCGGCTCAACGGATCTGGGGTTAATATATGGATTATTTAATCGACATATTTTTACGAGAGCAAAGCGGTAGCAAAACTAGATACTAGATAAAGATAGATATAAAAACTATATATAACCTTAATATAATAATTATATGATTTAATAAAACGAAAGCATAATGTTTCTGGACACCTGCTATGGAACTCCGAAAGTAGTCTAATCCATCAACGTCGAAAGTAAAAGAAGGAAGATCGTTTCCGTTCTTAAGACGCTGAGCGACATTTGATAGCGGTTACTCGGTTAGCGCTAAGCGTATTCAAAACTCAATTAATTCGTCACAACAATATATCGTGGTTGGTCTAAGTGTTCTGATTTAGTGCGATTTAATTGCCTTTGAAATATTTTAAATGAGTTATTGCTAGAATAATCGTTATCAGGAGGACCTCCTCCTGATAACGATTATTCGAAATCGAACTAGCATGCTACTAAAACTAATACCTATTAGTTTTAGTAGCATGCTAGTTCGATTTTTAAATAATATTAGATTTTTTTACTATTGCTTCATGTACCTACAGTATCCTGGAGCGGAATACCTTGCGGTTTAGAAAAGATGTCATTCTGCAATTGCTGAAGAAAAGATATTAATTTAATTCAGCTTTCTTGTTAATGGCTTCAAAGTGTAGAGAAGACACAAGGTACCTGTGATGATATGCCTATCACCACATATCACCACATGTATATCACCTCCCTATGCCTATCATCACATGTATATCACCAATAGTTAAACAAAATGGACATGGAAATACTTACACTACATTCTGAGCTAATTAATCTTTAACATACAGACACCATACCAAGCAATTACTTATTTATTTATTTCATTTAATTCGTAGTAACAAAAATGGATACAAATATACTCCTTAATCTAGGAACTATTACTTTATTATTATAGAAGCATGAACAGACTTACTAGATTTGAGGCTCCTAAGATAAATACGCTATTTAGCTTGTATGTTATCACTTACACCAATCAAGCTCAGGTCATCTTATACCATTATATCAATTATTTCTGGTAGAAACGACTCAACACTCGTACTAATTATTTTATTTATCCTTTGTTTTGGTGAATGGCGATCTTTTCAATACGGTCTCATGTGAACGAATGAAACTCTATACGTGAATAATGCCAGCTAATGTGCAAATACTACTGTGAAATGTGACACTGGCCCGGGACATTGTCTCAGCCTTAGATTGGAAGACCTGAGGCTCGATTTAATAGTAAGGTTAATACGACGCCATTGAAAGTGGTTGTATTAAGTTGTGCTTGGTGAAATAACTTGACATATGCTTTTTATTTAGTTTTTCAATAGATTCGATTCTCGATTTTTTTTGGATATTGGTATTTATATCCATGAAGCTTATTTGAATTTAATGATGTATTTTATAAAATAAAAGAGGCGTCTGTTAATGCTTATTGATTTGGTATTTTATTGAATATACCCTTGTAGGGAGTTTAGATAAAATGAAAACAAAGTGTTAAAACTGTAGTAAGTAAACTAATTTTCGTGCATAAAATCATCAATAGAAACTGAAAATAAATCAGCCACCTCCGAAGAAGAAGAAAACGAATAAAATGAAAGCTCAGGATCTCCTGATATGTAGTCATATAGAGACCACTATAGACCAACCCTACAATAAATTTGACTTTACTCAGACTCGAACTCAGGATCTCATGATCTGTAGCCGTATAGAGGCAATAGAACAACAAGGCATCATAATCCAAAATAAAAAATGTTCCCAAGAACCAAATAAACGTGTTCAATTATTTCGTGGTCAGGAAAGATTTATTTTTTCTATTCACATCCTTATTTTCCTCGTTATTATTAAGGTTACCAATCATAACATCCATCGGTCAATCATTCAAACAAAGCCGGGCCCAGACGATTGTCAAACACATTCGTTTTTCTCACGGACCTTTATAATAAGCCTCCTACTGTTCGTACAGACATATTCTTATCAAAATTCATAAACAACTCTATGTGTAATCAAATTTGATCTTTACCAACATCGATATATGATGTATTTTGGATAAGTAACAGGTATTCCAAATAGTTTAGAGTAAGAAATTAATGGTTTTGAAAGGTCGTAAATGTCGTTAGAAGATATGACGATTTTTAATCTTATGTCTATACTAAGAAAGTTACATTTAAGACGGGTTATTTTTCAAGTTAGAATAACATATCCTAATAATAAAATCCATAATCGATGTCATACTTGGAGGCTAAATCGAAATAATACGTCAGTGTTATTGTCTAGTATCGCCCACTGTTTTTCTTATTAATTGGGCGAGAAATCATAAAGATGGGGCAAATTACTGAGATGTGTCAGAACAACAATATGTGTTGATTTCTATTCAGATGGAATGGATAAAGTATCTAACAGTAAAGCATTTTTCTGTCATCAGTAAAAGTGTTTACACGTTTACATTAATACTTGAATATGTTAAAGAAAATCTGACACCATTCAATCCCATTATTAATATTATAAATGCGAAAGTCTGGATGGATTCATGTTTGTTACTCAATCACGCCACAACGCCTGAACGGATCTGGATAAAACTTGGCACAGAGATAGATTATAGTCTAGAATAGCACATAGCTTACTTTTAATCCCGGAAAAATGTATGGTTCCCGTTGGATAGATTTGTAATTGTTGTTCACTAGGGTCAAATCCGAGCGAAGCGCGGGTGAGTCGTTAGTATTTTGTACTGTATCCAATGCTCTCTTAATATTTAAGAAACTTCTTAATTGTGTTATATTAATAGCAATAATTTTGCTAATTCTATTATTGTAATATTTTTAGTTATTAAATATTTAAATAGTAAAAACAAAAGATATTTTCACTGCTCTCAATACAAATGCCCCTATATATATGAAAAATGTCGGAGCGAAGAAGAAAAAGGAAATCGTGTGGAAATAGGTTGGAGGATTGACAATATTTCAATAAATTTATACTATGTTAATACTGTGGGGTTCAGAATGGAGCCTTTTTATATTTTCATATACCAACTTTGTCACACCATTAGAAATATTTAGAATAATTATTATAAAAAACCGCTGTAATAAAACAGGCGATTTTAGCAAAATACAAATTTAAAAGTTTTTTTTTTGTGTTTTTGACATATGTATATTATTTTAAAATGTAGTATTAGTTATTATTAAAAAAAATATCTATATTTACTAATGAAAAATTTAATTTTAATAAGATTTTGTCAAATTGCTTAATTTCCAAAAAAATGGATTTGCGATATAATGCTATGAAACCTAACATATGCATGCAAAGTTTATATCCAAATGGCTCATCGACAAAGTCAAAATTGACAATACCAAAGTTTTTGCAAAATTACATATTTTGAGAAAAGTATAATATTTTAATTTTGAATTTATCCATCATCTAGTAATATACACACATACAGGTTAGATAGCTCTCGTACAAATAAACTAATATAAAATTGCACTCATTAATAAGAAAAACAAAGTCGTTGACCAAGAAACGTTAGTCAAGTTGTAAAGTCAACTGGCGCATCGGACTCATTACAGCGAACAGCTTTGAACAACACCGACGATGTGTATTTTATGGTCCAAGTAGGAAGATTTTGTACTAGAATAAAATCGATATGTTAATTTTTATTGTAATTATTTTTTAAACTAAAATAGTTATCTTGAAAGTTTTCCTGTATAGTAATTTTCAGAAGCAACCCAAAATTTTGAATGAGTCGGTCACCCTCATTCATTGAAGCATCAATGTTTGTATGTAAATCGGCACAATTTTTGTGTTATTTTAATAGATTATATTATACAAAAATAAACTTGAATTTATTGAAAACAAGATTTCTTACAAATAAAGGAAGGTTGTAAATCTATACATATTATAAAATTCTAACTGAGCCGAATCTGTACATGAAATATTTTTTGAAATTTTTTATTGAAGTAGACATTAATATCGATTCAGAGACTGAATCTATAATTTTTAGAATTTTTGTCTGTCTGTCTGTCTGTTACCGCATCACGGGAAAACCACTGAAGGGATAGTGATGAAATTTGGTATTTGGTTATCCGATCAACATATAGGATACTTTTTATTGCGGAGAAATATCTCATTTCTGAGAAATCTATACTAAATGTTATAACGTAAGTAGGGACGAACCCGAGCGGAGCGAGGGTGATTCACTAGTATAATATAAAACAATACACATTATAATGTTTTCACCTAGAAAATGCTAAAATGCCGTGTTTTAAGGCACTTAAACTTTACTTACAAGTAAAATAATTATGTTGTATTGAAAGTTTTACGCACTAAAGCCTAGTTCGCATTAAGCTAGTATTTTAGTCTAGTAGCGAGTAATTTAGTAACTAAACGTGTCTGAACACTAAAAATTTAGTCGATTAGTTTAGTAAGTAATTTAGTCGAGTCAATCCATTTTATTCTATTTTTTTGGGCGAGTAGCAGCCCCCACCATGCGTCCGAGCTCACTGGTTCACCGGCTAAACAAGTACGAACCTGTCGATTTAGTCGAGTTCATTAGTTGCCGCCATAATGTCGATTTTACACAACTTTCGGACATTCTCAAACTATCGAAGTATTCTTTGGGATCTTCCAATGCTAATTCCTTCAGAAGACGTAGCTCCTAGTTTATCTCGTCTTTCGATCCATTTTCGTACCCCTAGCTTCTTTTTATTAATCACACAAATTTCCTCATCCACCTCTTCTAAAATAGCCGTTACGATCAGCTTAATCAGTTTATTTACCTTATTGCATTGTAGGCTCTTCATCTTGCAAAACACCACTCACTTGTAAACTGTACTCGACCAAAGTGCGAACGATTTTTGGTGAGTAGCGAGTAATTTAGCTACTAAATTACTCGCTACTAGACTAAAATACTAGCTTAATGCGAACTAGGCTTAAGAGTATAGAAAGCTAATACAAGCTATGCTATAATGATTCATATTTATTTTTTCACGTTTCAAACGCGCCGCTGCGAAGACATATACAATAAAATATTTAATTTAAACGCTAAACAAAGTTACGTACTCGTGAAGTAGAAAACGGCTGTTTCTGTCGAAGAGATGGATTTATCTGGCATTCTGGATCTATTTGGCACAGTGGTAATGAAACATTATTTGTAAGCTGGCTATCGCACTTATGTTCTCGGTTTGGACAAAATATTTCTATTGATGCTATATTCTTGTTGGGTTAGTATCCATACTAATATTATAAATGTGAAAGTGTGTTTGTTTGTTTGTCCTTCTTTCACGTCGAAACGGAGAGATGGATTGGCGTCATTTTTTGTGTAGAGACAGTTGGAGGGCTGGAGAGTGACATAGGCTAGGTACTTTTTACCGCGGAAGATTATCTAATTCCCACGGGAAAACACGTTATAATACAATTCAAAAAATATTTATGATCAGAATTACTAGAAACTTGGTATTAATGCTCTTTCATAAAATTAAATAAATACGTGTTTCAGCATTTTTCGAAATTCATGTGCTATAAGGGGGTTAAATAGGGGATGAAAGTTTGTATGAAACTACCTAAACTACACTAAACTGCTTTTTAGAGATTTTTTTGTAGTTTTAGCGCGAGCGAAACCGCGGTTTCTGCTAGTTTAAAACATAACTTATAAGCTGGAAGCTGACTTTATAGGTGGAAACTTTGCTGGTGTGTGAATGTATTAGATTGTAACTATATATAATGAATATTTCACTATTTGTTTCTCGAAAAATAAACAAATAAATAATTAATTAATAATATTAGCTGGAAAGATTTATTTTTGACAAGATTTTATTTAACTTGCAATGTAAAGTTGGTATATTTGTATTTAGACGAAGTACACGGATGACCTGTAAGAATTAAAAGATAGCGCTGAACGTTTGCCATAAGAGAAATTCATATTATATATCCATACTAATATTATAAATGTAAAAATTGTGTTTGTTTGTTTGTTTTGAAGCCTACCTTTTTAAAGTTTTTTTGTGGTTTTAGTGCGAGCGAAGCCGCGGGTTCCTCTAGTTTTAGTCGTAGATACACCTGAGTAAACGTAGGCTAAATAATTACTACTTCAAAGATCGTTGAATAACACACTCTAATTTGTATTTTGCTTGGTATTTCAAAAAATATTTTAAAATTTAACTTAGGGCGTGCAGGATAGGCCTCAGGAAAGTAAAGGCGTTTCTCGTATATGTAAGTAAAGCCAACGAGGAAGATAATTAAGTCATTATTAATATGTCAATTTCACCGTCCAGTTATAGTTATTAAATAATTCTAGGCATTCTAGATTGCCGCAATTATGAATCATTATTGCACAAATTATTGATATATGTAGGTTCCAATTTATACTTGTGTAGGTTTTTTCACCACCATCTGTTACAATCTGGTACCTTGTTAAATCTAACTAGTAAGAGAAAAATAGATCGCTAGATCGAATCCAGAATTTTCTCTGTTTGACCAAATTAAAAACATAACAAGTTTTCATAATACTTTCTTAGATTTACGCGAATGTTTGACATTTTTAAATAAAACTATCTTTTCGGATTATTTCGCGGATTTATTTTGATTTTTGGTTCCCGACGTATCGACGAAAAAATTTTATATAAAAATGTTTAAAGTTCAAAAATATTGTAATGTAATTGGTGCAATTTTCATTTTGTTAATTGTGGGTAGGCTGTCTGTAACAACTATACCTTCGAGACATGTAACACCTCAGTCTCTCCCGTGACCATGGATGCTGTAAAGCATTCGAAACGTCGGGAACCAAAAATCAAAATAAATCCGCGAAATAATCCGAAAAGATAGTTTTATTTAAAGATAACAAGTTTTATTTTAGCTGTTAAATATAATTTCATGGTTTTACTTCTATATAAGGAATATAAATTAGGGAGAATGCTCGCCAAATATGGGCTGATTAAAAATATATGCCTCTTCATGAGGGACGCCTCAAGCAGAAGCAATTGATACGTTAAAAATTGTTACTGTTCTGACAAATTATACTGATGTCAAGGATTTTACTATATCATATAAATTCCTGGGTTCGATTTCTCGGCGACTACTGCTATTTCCAAAAAACGATTACAACCTATTAATACACATATTTTAAAGTTCTTTCCGAAACCTTACTGCTGTCCGAGCCGGTGGTAACTTCCTCACCGACTGACTAAACTGATGCTCTTTAAATTCTATTGAAGATTCAATTACCATTCATTATTTATTTCATTTCACCTTATAAGTCGTCCAATGAAGTCTAATTGCAGTGTAAGTAAAAATCTGGTAATTTTTTTTCTAAGGTAAGTCAATATCGAGTGTAAGATTTTTAGAACTATGTAGGTATATAGTCCTTATACTTATTTAATGTAACATATTATTTACAGTTTACATACGTTTGATACATTTTTACGTATATTTCGTTAGTTGTGTAGTAGTGTTGTAGGATTTTTAAATTATCGGAAAAAAAATCTCTCTGCCAGTGGAAGTCCCATCAAAATCGGTCCAGCCGTTTCGGAGATTAGCCGGAACCAACAGATAGACAAAAGTTTTTAAATGTTTTTTTTTCTTATAAGTACCTACCGTATATACTTTCACATGCATTTAGTAAAAAGCTGTTATTTTGACATTACAAACAGAGACTGCAATTTTATTTATCTGTATTGATTACAGATTTCGATTAATTATCTCATATTTATTATTGGAGATTGAAATACATTTTTGTATATCATTTCATTAAATACAAAATCGGTCATTGCTATCATCTGCTTTATATTCTTACTTTGATACATACACCTAACATTGATACATTCATACATACACCTAATAAAAAACATTACAAATGTTCTTTGTAAAACCATAATTTAATAAACATACTATATGCTAGCCCTAGAATGTCTAGATCATTTAAGAGCGAACTAAAAACTAAAATGAACGTGGAATGATGCGCAACAACGAGGTGTCAATAAATCATTGCACATCTTCTACCGCCCCCTTATTAAATATTATCATCATAATAAAAACGCGCGTTAACGCGTCTCCTTATATTAATACATTTGCAGATGTTCCAAATTGAACATGATAGATATAAGTCTTTAAACTTTGACTATTATTACTGGTAATATTGTTTGACCTTCAAGACATGTAACACCTCAGTCTCTCTCGTGACCATGGATGCTGTAAAGCATTCGAAACGTCGGGAACCAAAAATCAAAATAAATACGCGAATTAATAATCGGAAAAGATAGTTTTATTTAAAAATGTCAAACATTCGCGTAAATCTAAGAAAGTATTATGGTAATATTGTTATGATGTAAAACGGGATATTTACGATATTTAACACTTTAGCACTTAATTTTGAGAGTTTCCAATATTTCGGCTCTGTTACGTCTGTTACTGTTCATTAGCGCCATGGTCACGGGTGTACTGAGGATTTTGCAGGTGGATGTCTATACATATAATAAAATTGTAACTAAACTGAATCTGTACATTAAATATTTTTTGGGAAATCTAATTGAAATATACATTATTATCGATACAGAGGCCGAATCTATGGTTTTTACAACTTTTGTCTGTCTGTCTGTTAACGCATCACAGAAAAACCACTGGAGGGATTTTGATGAAATTGGTATGGTGATAGCTGGTTATTCGGGTTAACATATAGAATACTTTTCACCGAGGGAATATGTCTCATTTCTGAGGAAAAATACAAAAACAGCAATGTAAGAGTATACTAATATGTAAAACCTAAGAACTTGGTTTTTGGTCATCTGAACGTGGGCGGAGCCGTGGGCAATGCTAGTTAAGCTATAATATTAGATAGAAATTAGTTTCTGGTCGAGTGTTTACCTTCATACATACACATTTCGCTCGGGTACGTTCTTAGGTGCCTAACAGTAGTAATAGTAGCTTATGTGTTACTCCAAGTCATAGTATATCTATTATCTATGTACTTCCACTTCCATCCAGATGTTTCAGTGTGAAGTAATAAGCATACATACAAGCACATATAAACTTACACAGTTTTAGAAATAGTCCAATTTATACTAAGGCCGGCCAGCGGCCACTAAGTTTGATCCCTGATTTATTATATACGAAAGCTCGTAGGATTGGATGTTCAAACAGTATACTCGTTCAGATACATTAGCTTATATATGTAAAACAAAAACAAATCTATCCCTCGAAAACCGTACACATTTTTCCGGGATAAAAAGTAGCCTATGTGTTATTACAGACAATAATCTATCTCTGTGCCAAATTTCATTCAAATCCGTTCAGCCGTTCTAGCGTAAAAGAGTAACCAATATACATCCATACATACATTCTTACAAACTTTCCCGTTTATAATATTAGTAGGATATAAACTACGCTTTACACTATATTCCTTTAAAGGTATTTAGAGAAAACAGAATGCTCAATCGCTTCTCCCATTATCATCACCCTCATCATTTGGGGGTTCTTCGACTTTTAACATGTTATTCTTTAATTATAATAAATATTCGTGTTTTATAACTTTTTCGAGATCTTCCTTTACTTCGTTTTCACATTTGGATATTCACACGATATGTTCGCCAATTGTCATTTGATTTTTATAATTAGTTTTAAAGACTAAGTTATACTTTAATAGGCCATATACATAATAAAAAATAAATATTTAAAAAAAAAAATCGCTATCGCCTCTAAGACTGGAATCATTAGAATTAAAATGATTTTAATGTTGGTTTGTTTGTAAAGTTAAAACTTCATTATGTTTAATACATATTAAATAATCATAATCTCTTATATGCATGCGAATATTTAACATTTTACATAAAACAAAATTTAGTTAAAAAAATATATTTAAAACATAATGTTATACATATAATTAAAACTAAAAGTAATATCATCCTCTCACGTATCTGCTTACTAATCTTTGTCCATCATACGTTTTATGCCTGATGACCTTTTTTGTGGCATACGGTGTATCTTTTGACACCTGCAAGTTTAATTTGCCGCGGGTGGCAAAGCATTAATAACACTTATGTCGCGTTGGCGGTCTGTTCAACCAGTAATTACTTACAATTGATATGTTAAAGCCTCATTTACATTATACTAGCTGTTTGATAGATTTTTTTTGGCAAATCTAATACTAAATCATTATATCTATATAAATAAATAAAAGTGAAGTGTCTGTTAGTAGCTTTTTACTAAATGCATATAAAGTATACGCGGTACCTGTGAGAAAAAATCATTTTTTTTTTAATCTGTATGTTTGTCTGCTTGTTTGAAACGGTTGGACCGATTTTAAAAGGACTTTCACTGTCAGATAGCTGATATTATAAGGAGTAACTTAGGCTACTTTTATTTTAGTAAAAGGATTAGGGTTCCGCGCAAAAAATTTAAACCCTTACATTGTGAAGCAAATCCGCCTATATGTTACTCCAGGGCATAGTCTATCTGTTTACTAAATTTCAATCAAATCTGTTCAGCCGTTTTAGCGTGTAGGTGTAACAAACAAACTAACACGTAAATAAACTTTTGCATTTATAAGCATTTGTTATCTATAGTAGTGTGCTTACACGTTTCTTATATTATGTTAAAGAGGAACGCTTTACGCTGGATACATTTTTCTTTCGATCCTTGATGTAACTGGGGTTTTGAATGCTTTATGAGAATGTACACTAACTAAGAGGGCAATGAAGCTTTATACATAAATAAAATAGATAATATTTAGCGATATAGTTAGTGTGAAAGTAGTGGATTCGATTCTGGTAATATAAGTTTATTTACGTGTTAGTCTGTTTGTTACGCTTACACGCTAAAACGGCTGAACAGATTTGAATGAAATTTAGAACACAGATAGACTATGCCCTGGAGTAACATATAGATGGATTTGCGTCACAATTTATGGGTTTTATTTTTTTTGCGCTGAACCCTAATTCTTTTTCTAAAATAAAAATAGCCTATGTTACTCCTTATAATATCAGCTATCTGCTAGTGAAAGTCCTGTTAAAATCGGTTCCGCCGTTTCAAACAAACAGACAAACAAACAGAAATTTAAAAAAAAATAATGCAAGCCTCTTAGCTTACCTATGTTATATAGCCATATAAATTTTAATTTCTTTTTTCATTAAATTTTCATTTTTTCTCTTTATTAAAACCTTCCATGGACCTTAAGGAACATACGAAAAAAAAATTTTGCCGAATTGGTCCAGCCATTCTTGAGATATGCGCTTACCAACATTCATTTTTATTTATATATCTATGTTAGTAATGTAAATAAATTGTGCAATTTGAGTTTCCCTTACAACTTACTATTTCGTCCTCTCATTCTTATTCTACATGCGATATATACTCCAGACAGCAATAACTTTCTGCTCATTTTAGATTTCAATAAGTACTAAAATACCACCTTTGTTCACGTCACTTTCTATGTATTTTGTTTTTTTTTATAATTTATTTGTGCAATAAAGAATATATTAAAATATAAGTCCTAATAATTACAGTTCATCATACGCATGACGAGCCAATAAAATCTTAATTTTAAACATTCGAGTCTTACACGCTATTATTGTATTTGAATCACCAAAAATATGAGTCACCTTGTCCCTGTAATGCATACTTATTGTAAATTAAGTTCCTCATCAGCGTTTGCAAGACATCAATCAGCTTCATGGAAAGTCAGATATCATCTATAAAATTATGACCGCGCCATTTGTGTCTTTGGAATGCGAGGGAAGGCTGCGGTCGCTAACATGTATCAAATTTGATACACGCTCTTGTTACCCGGTAAAAACTGTTTTTCATGGTATATGTTAAGGGCTTAAGAGGTAAAGGGTTAATATTATATTCTAATGACTCGGTGGACTATCTCACTGAGACAGGAGATATTATAGTGCACAAGTACGCGCTATCTGCGCGTGCACTCTCTTTTTCTTTCAGATATTCGGACAAGATTTCGATACGACCAGTGAGAGTTTAGGCACAGGACCGACGGCTTAACGTGCTATACGAGGCACGGGGATGTAATACCGCCAAGTTTTCGAACAACTGGGAATTCAACTCAGAATTTCTTAACAAAAAACTCAATCAACAAATTTGGTCCGTCCGGGATTCGAACCTAACAATAAGACCTTCGGATCTGCAGCCGTACATCCTAGCCACTAGATTATTGAGGTAATACAATATAATATCCATGTAGCACAACCTTTTGGCAATTTTTATTACTCACAGTACCACAATTACCTACTTATTTATGTCAGGTGTTCTGTATTTGTTACATGGTATACCGGTGTTCTGTGTTATTATATTCGCATAAAGCTAAAATTATTTATATGAAATAATATGTATATAATATAAAGTATTTAAAGTTATATATGTGTAATGTATCAACTATCTGGTATCCATAACACAAGGTAGCTTACCATGGAACTAGATGGTGTTGTGTGTTATATGTCCCAACATATTTATTTATTTATTTTGTTTACATGAAACCAACTCACTGTTTAGAACTTATACATTAAGTTATTTTATTACAGATTTACATATAAATGAATAAAATGTTTATGCTATCATATAGAAAAGTTAAGTTGATAAAAACCTCAAAACTCAATCACTTATAACTTAAACCACAGTCAACGCTAATGACGAGTTTGGGAAAAACGTTTAGAGCCTCCACTGCGGCCGCCATTCGCCACGCAATGCTTAACACCGTGTCTCCTGTTGACATCTGTGACAAAGAGTAAAATATTTTAAATTTTAAACATTGTTTTTATTAGATTAAATATGGCGCCTTATTAGCGCATACCATGGCTTTACTTACATGTAAATTTATAATAGCTCGATACTTAATACTTTCAAATATTAAATTTCAATTACCCGATATAAAATGCAGTTCAGAGAATCTATAAAACATCACAAAAAACACATCAAACGTAGTATCTTATCCTGTGAAGTCGGTTAAACAAGGAAAAACAAAAAAAAATTATGACTTCTTTACAGACATATAGTGTTTGAAAACTAGGAGGCATAACTAGTATTAAATTGTTTTAAGTACTGAAATATACAAAAAAATGAAACCTCATTTGTCAAAGTCCTTTGTCACATACAATACAATGGGATTTAATATCTCATAATCTGCAAGGTATCACCACAATGACCACTAATAGTCGGAAATAGCTCTGAGATCATCACTGTTCACAGAGATTTAGAATCCATTACATATGTACGTATATATGCGTCATATAGTAATCATGAAACGACTTTGAAGAGAGCGGGTTCAATTACCAGCGAGGGTTAATTTTAACTTTAAAAATGGTTAGTTGGAAATTATATAATACAAAAGTATATTTTATTGTATTTATTGAATAAATTATCTATCATATATAATAGATAGTTTATTCAATGAACTTTTTTACATAATATAAATAACTTTATATAGCTGAAAAGATTGTTATTTTGTCTGTTTGTTTGAACCCACTTACCTCTGCAACTACTAGTCAGACTTAATAAATTATTTTATAAGGTAAACCGGTAGAATTAAGCCTATATAGCATCATGCTATGAGCCTTACAGGAAAAATAAATTATGTATATTGAATATTAACATCTGTCAAAGTTTCAACTTTCTGTCCCCATTAAAATATAACATTTCAAGCCACAAAACAAAGAATTGAATTGAAAATGTTATATTCATTTGCGCGTTCTTTCAAATTACCATGAGTAGGAAAGGAGCCTTAAGAATCACTGATGATTTTAACGATAAGGTCACCATGTGTATTTCAATTTTCTATGTTTTTTTTATTATAAAGATTATTATTACTGTTTTAATATAATTAAATAGTAATTATTCTGTTGCTCAAACTCCGCTGGGACGAGAATTCGATTCGACCGGTGAAAGATCCTCCGTAGGACCGACGGCTTTACGTGCTCTCCTACGCTAACCTCCAAATTCCGGGCTGTTACTGAGTGTATTCAGCTCTTTTTTAACGTCCCACCTCTGGGTACGGGCCTTCCTTCAATACGAGGGTGATCAGGCCATAGTCCACCACGCTAGCCAAGTGCGGGTTGGCGCACTACACATGTCTTTTGATAACTGGCTAGGTTCTCTCAGAAATGCTGGTTTTTCCTCACGATGTTTTTCTTCACCGTTATGATATGTGGTAATCATGTTGGTAATGAGTTGTACATGAATATATCAGAGGTGCGAGACCCGGGATTTGAACTCCCTTCACTCAGTTTCCCAAGCGAGCGCTTTACTAAGCGAGGGCTACCAATACCTCTGTTACTGAGTGTTTGTGCCTAATATCTACATACATACATAGCTTATACAAATATCCATCTATCGTAAGATTCAAACTCGCAACCTGCACTTTCAAATGATGGCTTGCTTTAATACAAATTAAAAGTAGTACCCAGTAATAATAAATCATTTAATTTCAATGACTCTATATTATATAACATAATAAAGCCATAATTACTTGCAACCATAGTAGCCTGGGCTTTTGTTTACTGACCTACAAATTAAACTTGATTGAAGAACTTTTTTTAACTGTTTGTTACACCCATCTTTGTTTATATATTGAAAGAACGTCTAAAGTCACTATCTTCTTTAATGGATTAAACCATAAGAAATAACGTATTGGATGATTGGGATGGAAAGAATCCTGTCACTTAAAGACTCATGTACTCTACAGCTAAGTTTAAATTTTACCTATCTATATAAAAAATATTAATTTCAATAATAATACTAACGCTAGACAATATGTATTAAACAAAAAAAACTGTTGACGAACAGAGATGAAATAGGCGCTGCACTGAACTTCATCTTTTCCTATTCATCTATACATATTATAAAATTGTAACTAAGCCGAATCTGTACATTAAATATTTTTCGGAAAATTTTATTGAAATAGTCATTATTATTTATTATCGATACAGAGACCGAATCTATAGTATTTAGAAATTTTGTCTGTCTGTTTGTCTGGGAACGCATCACGATAGCTGGCTGTCTCGGTCAACATATAGGATAATTTTTACTACGGGAAAATATCTCGTCTCTAAGAAATCTGTGCTAAGCGTTAAAATGAAAATACATATCGCTAGTACATATATAGATATAATATTTTATTTTGTCTTTCCGTAAGCGTATGCATAATATTAAACGAACGAACGAACATACAATTTTTGTCTCATATTAGTGTAGATTAGTTGTGAAATATAATTACAGAAGCGGTCACAGACAATGGCTGGGTCCTCATTAATTAGGTGCTTCATTCGGCCAGAACAAAGCTTTGAGTGATCGAATTACGCCGACACTGATGCAATCTAGCCGTAGTATTGTTTAGACGGTTATTGCTACATTTGATGGTTACCGATCGTAAGGAATAGTGTACATTGTGTAATTTGTTTGAAATAGGTTTTAAATAAAACTATCTTTTCAGATTATTTGGCGGATTTATTTAGATTTTTGGTAGCCGCAAGAAATTTCTAGTCATAATCCTCTCGACCGATTTCGGCCACGGCGGCCAATCTCATTGAGACTAGCCAACTGCGCAGGAGATATAATAGTGCAGGGCGTGTGCGCGCGCGCAGACACAATGCCTCTCTATTCCTGTCACTCTCATACTCCGGTGGGACGACTACTCAACACGACCGATGAGAGTTAAGGCGCAGGACCGACGGCTTTACGTGCTCTCTGAGACACAGGGGTGAAACAACGCCAACTTCCCAATTCCAGGCTGTGACTGAGACTAACTAAACTGAAAGATTCAATAACTAAACTTGGCCCGACCCGGGACTCGAACCCAGGACCTCCGGATGTGCAGCCGTACAGGCTAGCCACTACACCATCGAGGCAATCATAATATATACCAGATGTATACCTAGATATGTTTATTTTATGCATTACTAAAAAGCGTGAAATTCCACGATAAAATTAAATATTGCGTTAAATGTTATGACTTATTTTATACACACATGAATTCAAGTAAGATAACAATCTTTTTATGTTTAGACCAAGGGCTAGCTGTAAAAATAACGAATAAACATGACGTGTTTGGTACATTCTGTCTTCTTATCTACGTAGTTTGTCTCTATTAATAAATTTTGTGTTGCAAAATAGCGTTTCCATTTGTAACCTCTATCCTAAAGCAGATGCAATCAATGGTTATTTTTTATGTCCTATAATTAAAAAAAAACATTTTATAAAATAAAAATATATTGTATATTAATTATAAGGATATAAGGTATTTTTATTTTATTTTAATATAGTGATTTATTGTATGGTGCAGTGCATTCATAGGATCCTAACAGTACCCTATAGTAAGTAGCCCAGTTAGTAGTCTATCATTACATGTATTTAATAATAAACACATACATAATGTGTTCATACAAACTTTCGAATTTATAATTATGGTCCAATAGTCCGATTACCAGCTTTGTCCTAACGACAATTTGTGTATAATTTTTTTTTTAATTCTATAGCCAATTTTAGCCACGGCGGCCAATCTCACATAAACAAGCCAACTGCGCAGGAGATATTATAGTGCACAAGTGTACGCGCAGACACAAGTGCACTCTCTATTCCTGTCGCTCTCATACTCCGGTAGGACGACTAATCGACACGACTGGTGAGAGATCAGTCGCAGGAGCTACGGCTTTACGCGTTCTCCGAAGCACGGGGGTGATATACCGCCAATTTCCGAATTCCGAGCTATAACTGAGAATAATATATGTGTTATACATTTATCTATATACTATAATAAAACTGTAGAGGTCGAATGTCTGTACATAGAAAAAAATGCTAAATACCGAGTCAAGGGGATGTACAAAGACAAAAGGAACCAATCCAGATTTTTTTTGTTTCTCTGTCTGTTTGTCTGTTTGTACGGACTAATCTTCGAATCTATTGGACAATATCTTAGATACTTTCCATCCCGGAAAATTAAAGAGTTCCCGTGGGATAGTTAAAAAACTATAGTAACTTATACAGCTTAGTACATAAAAACTACTAATTGAATTTTATTTAAACTTTACAATAATATCCATACTAACATTATAAATGTGAAAGTGTGTTTGTTTGTCTTTAGTTCACGTAGAAACGGAATGACGGATTGGCGTGATTTTTTGTGTGGAGAGTGACATAGGCTACTTTTTACCGCGGAAGATTATCTCATTCCCATGGGAAAACACGTTATAATGCAACCCAAAAAAATATTTATGATCAGAATTACTTGAAACTTAGTGTTAATGCTCTTTAATACAATTAAATAAATACGTGTTTTAGCATTCTTCGAATTTCATCCCACAAGGGAGTAAAATAGGGTATAAAAGTTTGTTTGAGACCTAATTTTTTAGAGTTTTTTTTTTGTAGTTTTAGCGCGAGCGAAGCCGCGGTAAAAGCTAGTAATAATATTTTTTGCAGCTAGCTCTCGGTCTATACTCTAATAGAAATACCCATAGTTTCCTTCAGTCATATAGACCGACGCATTTAAATGCGAGCTATCCCATCAATTAACAGTTTTAATTAACCGTGTATGCAGACATCTCACCTGCTAGGAAAAATGAGGTCCATCTAAACGTAATTAAATATTAAACGTTTACTTTTGCAATGGTTTTTTAAGTTATTATATAAATATCTTTAGGTTTTTTCGAAATCATGCAATATTAGCCTATTGGTTACCTCTCGTCGAATTTGCTGGTACAGAAATATGTTCCCTCAATAACTATATATTTTAAGTTCGCTCTAAGACTTAGAGCGTATGAGTCGTATGAGACAGTATATGTATTATGATAGAATATCGAGGAAAGTACATATATAAGTACTTGGGACTCAGTTTACGTTTTATCGTTTAGTATAAGATTTCTCAGAGATAATATATTTTCCCGCAGTAAAAATTATCCTATATGTTAACCCGGATAACCAGCTATCATCATACCACACCAAAATCTGTCCAGTCGTTTTCTCGTGACAGACAGATAGATAAAAATTTGAAAAACTACAAATTCGGCCTCTGCATCGATAACATTGACTATTTCAATAAGAAATCAAAAAATATTTAATGTACAGATTCGACTCAATTAGAATTTTATTAGATATACAGACTTATTATAAGTTCCCTTTCCTTGCCTATTTTGATATTTATTTGCAAGCATATAACAGCTATTCCATAAAATAATATTATTATATGAGTTATATAATTTAAAACTGTATTACGCAAGAGTGGTCGTGAAACTAAACAAAGTAAACTTTTAGCGCAATAGAATGTTTTGCATATGCGTTTAACATGCTCTAAGAAAATTAATTGTCATGAATTATTGCACTAATAGATTTTAATCTTTTACGTTGAATGTTTAATAGAAAATTGTATATTAATTACTAAATTTACTACTTATGAATATAAACTAGTTATTTATGTATATCTATATGTAAATAGCCGAAGACACTGCCTCGGTGGTCCAGTGGCTAATATATATGGCTGCAGATCTGGAGGTCCTGTTTTCGAGTCCCAGGTCGGGCCAAGTTTAATTACTATATTTTCTGTTAAGATGACTGTGGTCTGTGGTGATGAATGACTATACGTTTAGCTCAGTTTGTAGTGACCCTACTTGCTGTGACAAGCTGCAGCTGCTGCTGTGTTCGAGTCCCGCTGGGGGCATTCATTTGTGTGATGAGCACGATTGTATTCCAGTCATGGGTGTTTATATTTATGATATGTACCTATGTATTTAAAGTTATGTATGTATAGTGCATCAATTATGTGGTATCCATAACACAAGTCTCGTAGCCTACCATGGAACTAGATGGTGTTGGGGGTTAATGTCCCAACATATTTATTTATTTATTTATTTAATCCCTGCGCAGTTGGCTAGTCTCAGTGAGATTTACCACCGTGGTCAAAAATATTAAGCAAAGACAAAGCAGTTTTCTCCTCTGTTTGTCAACCGATTTTTTTTTGCTTAGTAGCTATTTTGGCGAGCTTAAGTGTTATCAAAAAATAAATGGGAACAATTAGTTCAACGAATGTCAAATTTCGACCACTTTTTAGATACCTGTAAGTCTACTTACTGTATAGAACAAGCCCTCTATAACTATTTTAATCAACTCAATTCGGCTGTATTTTTTGTTCGTAGGTTTTTTGTTATTTTATGAAAAAAACCTTAAAATTAAAAAGAGAAATTATAAAAAAATGAAACAAAAAATTGACCCTATTTAAGCTAATTACCCTACCACTGAACTATAGAGTACACATACGTATACTATCAATTAACAGTTTTAATTAGCGGTGCCCGAACAGTTCACCTGCCAGCAAAAAATGAGATAATCGCAAAGTTGCATTACGTTTAAGTTCCACTACATTTGTCTATTTAATACGTTAAATTAATTTTTTTACCGCTTTATTAATAAACCTCATTTGTCTTACGAAATTTGCATCTTAATTACTTGTTTTTTAATGCTTTGTTTTACAAGATTTTGCATGTGTTTGAATAAAATTATAGTGTTTATTGCCATTTGTGATGTGAAAAATGCAACCATTTTATTGTGCAGTCGTATGAGTGTCTATTTAGCTTTGTGTAGCAGTTAAAGGTCGTGGGTTTCTTTTTTGAATGCTGTGTTCTAGACGCTTTTTCTTGTGGTAGTTCAGGGGTAAGTGGTGGCTCAATGAGAACGCGCTCGCATCGGAAACTGAGTGGAACGAGTTCAAATCCCGGATCTCTCACCTCTAAAGTGCGAATAATTTTCAACATGACTACCACTGTCATTCAATAAATAAAAAAACATCATGAAGAAAGCCTGCATGTCTAAAAGAACGTAGCAAGTTTTCGAAAGATATGTGAGGTTCGCCAACCCATACTCGGCGAGTATGGTGGACTATGGCTTGATGCCTCTAGTATTGAAGGGATCCAGAGGGACTTTAAAAAGGGCTAAATACAGACGAAAGCTTCTTAAATTAAGAAAAGAGACTTATAAGTGTAGGTATTTGACTTGTACATCATCCGATGCGCGTGCGCCGAAAAATGTTGTACGAGGTTTGTGAGAATGTATGGATGTATACATAGGTATGTTTGTTACTCTTTCACGCAACACTACTGAACGGATTTCGATGAAACTTTAGCACATAAACTATAATTTAAAAAGGTATAATAATATGTATTACATATTTAAAATACACAGGCGCAGCCTCGAAAAAGAGCTAGTTTTATTTATCTATTTCGTAAGCTGTGAGTTAAATCTCAAAAAATAGTTAATATTCTCGATATTTCAGGAAAGTGAAAAACTGTCTCTTCGTTTTCTCACATGATAACGCTAACTGAGTAGGTATAATACTTCACAATCTATAGCCGCATAAGCCAGTACAAAGGCAATTACAGTATAGGTCCAAAAAAACAACAATAATTTATCATACACAATTATAAATATAATGTCACATAGTTTTGTAATTGAACGGAGTAATTAAAATGAACAATTTAAGACCATGTAATAATGTTAGTCCATAGATGAAGTTAGTATTAAAGAAAGTTAAACGGTTTATAAAAAAAAAAACTTTTTAGATGCTATCAATTTTAACTTGTGTTTGGCCCTGGCTTTGTTCATATTTGATGAAATGAGTAGATATAAAGATCCTCTACCATTGACATAAATAAGGATGGGACATTTTTATAAAAAAACATATAAGGTTATCATTAGCACATACCTATTTGCAATAATTTGACAATTTAACTTTCTCTTTAAACAATTTTTTTTAGCCAAAGTATTAATTTTTATTGCTTCATTCCACCACGCTCGCAAAGTGCGGTCTAGCGGACTTCACGTGTCTTTCGAGATGCAGGTTTCATCAAGATATTTTCTTTCACCGTAAGACAAGTGGTAATCATGTTAAAAATGATTCGAACATGGGGATATCAGAAGTGCGAGATCCGGGATTTGAGCCACTTGGTTTTCTAAGCAAGTGCGTTACCACTGGCCTGGCAGTTCCTTAAAAATGAAAGCTAGATACGTTGTACATGTAATAGAAGGATATTAATTTTAAGATACATAATGATAAAAGTATACAATAAGTATAATGTTATTTTATTACGCTAGTTTTGTACTTTCATGTTTTAAATATATTAATATATGTATGTTACTTTTAAGGTATATATCATGCTATGGGCCTCTGTTTACATATTTAAGATCCTTATATAAATATTGCCTGAAATAAATGATTAAATAAATAAAATAAAAATTTAAAACGTACACTTGCGTTGTCATCTTCAACCGACTTCTTCAAAAAGAAGGAGGTCTACAATTCGTCGGAATCTTTTTTTGTTGGTTCACCGATTATTCGTAACTCTCCTGAACCGATTTGGAAAATTCTTTTTTTTTTAAAATTGTATATATACTTCTCAGGTGGTGCCATTTAAATTTTATCGAAATCGGTCGAGCGCTTTTTAAAAAATCATCAGTAAATTATTTTTAAATAAATGGCTTAATCGAACATGTTATTAAAAAACTTTCTTCTTACAAATTACCTACTATAACGTCTACACTAAAAATGGAAAAATAAAAACTTAAAAAAATCGGTGCCAGCCGATAGGAACAAATCAAAGCATACCGACTTCGAAAATTTCTGATTATGTATTTATTCTAAATGGATACCCCCGTTTAGTCATTTTTCCTTTTAAGTGCCTAGAAGTCGGTATTTTTTTTATTTTTATTATGGAGCTAGGTTTTATTAAATATAGTTTTAACAGATGAGTTTATAAATATTATATAAGGATATAGGTACAAGGTCAGATTTTACCTATTTTTAACTGTCGTATCGTAGGAAACTTTATAAGTACTAGTGTTCGTCAAGAGGTCAAAATTCGACCAGAATCATTTTTGAAGTTATACTTCTTTTAGAACGTTTGAAAAAAATTATGAGTATAATTTTTACGACGCGCGCGCACACCGACAGCCAAGAAACAACATGATGAAGTTAGCTGATAACTGCTTGTTGCCATAGTAACCGTTGTTATTGTCTGATAAATGATATATAATATTATATTCTTTCTTTAAATGATATTCTATAAATATATCATTGTTATATGCCTAATATTATATTCTTTATTGCACTTAAAATATGATACAGAAAAAAATAACAAAGTAAACATAGTTCACAAAGGTGGACTTATCTCTAAAAGAGATCTCTTCCAGTCAACCCCTGGTTGTGGAAGAAGATGTCATTGCCTTATTTAATTATTTTTATTAATTTATCATTCCTTTTACAAACAGAGAGTTGTGACATACAGGATGAAATCTTTAGTTATTTTTGTTCTGTTACGCCAAAGAAGTATAACTTCTTACGTGCGTACATAAGTACACACACAGGTTTTTTTCTGATAACGCTTGTCAATAGTTGTCAAACCAAAAAAAAAAAGAAAATCGTTTGACAAACAAAGGAGAAAAAAGGTACTGAACGGTTTTGTCTTTGCCTATTTATATACAGCACTCCTAGAAGCCATTGAACATAGGAATTAAATTTATATACAGGTATGATATCCGGATGACAATACAATAACTTCCTACCATAGAGCTAATCTATACTAATATTATAAAGTGGTAAAGTTTGTAAGTTTATGAGGTTTGTAATCTCTAGATGTACTAAACTGATTTAGATGAAAGGTACGAAGATAGTTTGAGACCCTGGGAAGGACATAATACTTTTTATCCCGGAAATCATGCCTTAATGGGGTGAAAATGGAGATGAAAGTTTGTGTGGGGAAGCAAAAGCTATATGTTGACCCGGATAACCAGCTATCACAATACCAAATTTCATCAAAATCTCTCCAGTGGTTTTTCTGTGATGCGGTAACAGACAGACAGACAGAAAGACAAACATTCTAAAAACTATAGATTCCGCCTCTGTATCGATAACAAAGTCTATTTCAATAAGATTTTACAAAAAATATTTAATGTACAGATTCGGCTTAGTTACAATTTTATTATATGTATAGATACTCGTAGCATATTATTTTAAGACGTTTTAATAACGCTTACGTCTTTCCCATACATTTTTTTGTTTTATAAAAGCGTAAAGGTTTTCTTTTCATCACATTGTCTTTTCAATTGGTCGAATATATATAAATAATTGCTATGAGACAGAATGGCTATAATTTTAATTGTTATGAATTATATATTCTTCTGATCTTTTATTCAACAGAGCTTCTATCATAACCGATTATAGAGGAATTTCTTTTGCAATCAATTTTAGTGGCATTAAATTGCTATGGTTATACAAACGGAAGTACTTACAAAGAAATATTACAAATGTTACAGCATGCCTTTTATATTTTAATAAGCCCTGAGGCATGAACAGAATAGTAAGTCGACTTCACTGAATCAATCACTAATAAAAATATCTATAATATCTCCAATTGGTTGTAAATTGTTACTGCCTGTCGAGTTTTCACTCAAATACGGCAGAATAAATACATATACTTATCTGTATAAAGATAGACAAAGACAAAACACTTTGGTACCTTTTCCTACTCTATTCAACCGATTTTTTTTAGTATCTACCTATTAACGAGCTTTAGTGTTATGAATAAAAAAAATTTGAATTTTGAATGTTGTTTTGTTTACATCCGCAAATCTGCGAATGTTCTGCGATTGCTTCGATATATTGAAACAAGATTATTATGCATGGAGAAGATATTTTTACTGTGTTTGCTACTTGTATACACTTGAAGCTACTAAAATAGCATTAATTGTGACCCAAATGCATTGGGGAATTATTCCCTCAACGACCGCGGACACGCCGGCGTTACAGTTAACAATATATTTCTTAGAAATTTACCTGGAGGTGATAATCAACTAATTATTAATATTATTTCAGCCATTGCAACGCAAACGTAGCAACTTTATAATCTTTTGAAATATCATCACAGGTTTGAACTCTAAGAAGCAAACTTTTGCTTATAGATCTACATCTTAATTTAATGCATTATATTTCCGCAAAGACAAACTTATTTTGCCATAGCCGTCTTAGAATAAATATCATAAAAAATACTCACATTCACTGTCAATCAATTAGCCAGCTACGTGTTACGTCTAGCTAACCTTACTGTTTAACATTAATTGCGAACAAAATTGCGTAAAATAATTAGTGTGTTATATCTTATTTCTAAGCTAATTGAGCGTTAATTTAAAAACAAAGTCGCCATACGACCGTATATTTTGCATCCAGGTGGTCGAAGCGGTCGGCTCAAATTACGCGCACTACCGTCTCACACACTGAGGTCTTATAATACCTATTTGGTAGCATAAATTAAAGTCTAGAAATAATTAGTTTATGTAATATAAAATTTACAATACTTTGTCATGATTTAAGTTTTTTTTTAAATAACATATTTAGCATCCCTTCTCAGTCATTAGTAGGTCATGACAAAAAAATTAAAAATACTATATTTTGAAACATCTTAAAATATATTTTTTCTATACAGACAGAACTCGGTGATTTTGTATTTGATTTGATTTTATTGGAACAGTAGGTACATATGTTGCGAGTTAAATATTTTAAACTTTTGTGGTTCTAGATAGACGCTTAAATTATTTTTTTAAGTGAAACATTTGAAAATATGGTTTTTAAGTGAAAGGTGTAATTATAACTCTACGCTTTTCCTTGCTATTAACATCTTTCCTTTAAAAAAATATTTTTATTAAAAATATCATTATAATAAATTATTTAAGCTAAACCACTATTAAAATTATCTTTGCAAGCCTCTGTCGATGAGCACTGGAGCCTGAAGTAAGATTGAATGGACCTCCACATTCATTCAAGCGGTTGTCGAAAAAAACCACAATATCATATCATATTACTGAAAGTACCAAAAACGCAGTTTCTACGTACAATGAGCTTGCCGTTTCGCGGTAAAACATTTTACGGGAATGGCCCAAGATATAAGACGTCAAGTCAATTGAGCTAAGAAAGTAAAGGAGTCCAAACACTATAACTAAGATTTACACGAATATCTGACGTTTTAAATAATTTTATTTGTCTTTTCGCATTTTTTCGCGGATTGATTTTGATTTTTGGCTTGCAACGTTTTGAGTGCTTTACAAATTACAGCAATCACATACAGACAGTCTATAACAACTACATATATAATAAGAATAACTCTTGAGACGTCTAAGCAGTTCGTCTTTCTCGTGACGATAATTGCTGTAAAGCATTCGAAACGTCGGAAACCAAAAATTAATAAATATTTAAAACTTTCTAACTAGATTCAATGGAGAAGGAAAGAGTTAAAAGCAAAAATTTATGTTTGTTAGTTCTTCTAGCTAAAACAAATGCACAGATTTTGATGAAAGTCAGACTACGACCTGGAGTAACACATAGGCTATCTAGACTGAAAGTTCCTAGTAACGAATAAAAACGCCCGTTTTGGTCTAATTGAAATATCAAATTTCCTTGATATCCATCAAATTGAAACAAAAAAACAGAAAACTTGGAACTCAAATCAATAGATAGCAGAAACGTCTTCGTACCATCTTACAACGCCTCCGCCTATAATCTAGAACACAGAAACCTAACACCACGTTCAGAGCGTACCCTAATTTTTCAGCTCATTAATTTCATCCTTGTGCTAACCGATGGCCGCTTCAATCCCATTGTGGCCAAATGGATATCAGTTACTATAATTATAATATTGCTTACACGTTTAAAAACCGCTTCGAAAACGCTCGATTGGGTTACATTGCGAATCTGCTTGCATATTATATCATTTTGTACTAAGGCTGAAACACACGTGTGATTGTGTTTATAGTTTGTTTATCTGTTTAATTATTATTGGTTTTTTTCTTAGTTTTTACCATGATGGAATTCTATTATTCATATATTGAATATTAAATTTTATACCTATTATATTTTATTAGTTTTCAGCCGCGGTTTTGTACTTAAAAGTACACACTGGTGTACCAACGTAAAAGTTTATTTTTAATCTATTCAATAGATCCAAAGAGTTGGAACTATATTCAGAGAGAAAAAAAAAACAGAAATTATGATTTTAATAGTTATAGTCTTAAAAAAAATAATAATTTTATCTTTAAATTATCTTTTAAATTGAAAAATCGGTATTTTACAAGACTTTTGTCGGCATTATGTTCTAGAGTCTTTTTACTACACAGTGGCTAGTGATTTTGCTTTTTCTATTGTAGTTGCTTAAATATTTACTAAGAAGGCGTACTGATATCGAGTGTCGTAACGTAGTCTGATTCTTTCATATCATGTGTAATAGAAACCGCACTAACGATGCGCAAGTAAGCTTATTAAAAAAAATAACAATAGCTACAATGTACCTTATTTAATTTAGTTATGAGGATAATGTGAATATATTTATTTCAAAAAGTTTTTTTTTATTTCAATAAAATATAGAATTATTTACAGAAGCAAATAATTAATTAAATTAATTTTGTATGTGTATATATCATACAATTAATTATACATCATGCTACGCTTGCTTGTATAAGAAATAAATTTAAAGAAATGAGATATAAATTATGTAATCTATACATATAATAAAATTGTAACTAAGCCGAATCTGTACATTAAATATTTTTTTGAAAATCTTATTGAAATATACATTATTATCGATACAGAGGCCGAATCTATACTTTTTAGAATTTTTGTCTGTCTGTCTGTTACCGCATCACAGAAAAACCACTGCAGGGAGTTTGATGAAATTTGGTATGGTGATAGCTGTCCGGGTCAACATATAGGATACTTTTTACCGCAGGAAAATGTCTCATTTCTGAGAAAAAATACAAAAACTGCAATGTAAGAGTATACTAATATGTAAAACCTAAGAATTTGGTTTTTGGTCATCTGAACGCGGGCGGAGCCGCGGGCAATGCTAGTATTATATAAATTTTAAAATAACGACATTCGTTTTTCGTATTTAATTCGTATGCATTTGATTCTAGACCTACACCAAACTAGATTCTCGTTTTTATGGAATAGAGAGAGTAGAACAGGAATTCTTTTGGATTAGACGTTATATTTTTGAATAAATACTATCAATTATTGAAACTATGCTAGGTATGGCTTATATTTCAGAATTTTGCCAACATAATAAAAATCCGAATATAATCTGGCAACCTGTTCTCGAGAGACGTGAGAGAAACAGACAAAAAAAAATAAAACTATTTCAACTTTACAATGCCTATATCTCAAATTTTCCAAAAACTAATCAAACTATAACTTGTACACTTACTATATATTTATACTACCATTGGATATAGTTAGGTATAGGTCATCTTAATAAAAGCATATGATATTTTATTAAGATATCAAATTTGTCTCCAGCCTACTACACTTTGCTATCCATTGCTTGGATTATAATATTAAAATACAATTTTTAAGCGATATGTGGTTAATGAAGCAAACATAATGCAAAGTGGGTGAAAACATCTTAAAAAATCCGTAATTCTGCAAATCGCATCGGGTGTCACCTTACATATTGAGTCCGCTCGATACCTTGCATATATGATATTATGCAGAATTTTAACTGTTTTTATTGGGTTTAAATTTTTATCAAAGTTTATTTTTTATAGGTATGATTTTTTATTATACTTATAAATAAATAAATATGACGACACGTTTGGCTCAGTTTGTGGAGTTTGTAGTGGACCCTATTTGCTGTGCGGTCGCGGTTTCGATTCCCGCTGGAGGTATTCATTTGTGTGATGAGCACGAATGTTTGTATTACAGTCATGGGTGCTTATATTTATAATAGGTATGTATTTAAAGCTATATATGTGTAATGTATCATCTTTCTGGTATCCATAACACAAGTCTCGTAGCTTACCATGGAACTAGAGGTGTGTGTGTGTTAATGTCCCAACATACCTATGTATATATTTATCCCATCAAAAACATTCTGTAAAAAATTGCAAGTCTCGCAACGCATTTCTTCTACCGCAAAAAGCTATGAGATGTAATGTAAAACCAAGTCGGTTAATTTATTCATTACCTATCTATGGAAGCATATATCCGACAACTTTGTCATAAATCGTTACCGAATTAGTTAAGTTACAACATTTTATAGTGACCGTATTAATATTAGATATATTTATTTCTTTAATTAATAGAATGACTTGGCCATCGCACGGAAACATAATCACATATGAGTCTACTACTTTAAATAGTCCTAATTAAACATATCATGACCAAGGTGGACGGACGACTTGGTCAAAGTCGCTGGAGCCCACTGGATGCGGATGGCACAAGACTGGTTGTCGTGGAACTTTTTGGGGGAGGCCTATGTCCAGCTGTGGACGTGTTTGGGCTGAGATGATCTGAACATAGCACTAGCGGGTCAAATTTATGTATACACTAACATAAATAATGCACTCAGAACGCTAATTTCAAGTAAATTTTGTTATTTGTAGATTCTATTATCATGTGCGATGGCCAAGTCATTCTATTAATTAAAGAAATAAATATATCTAATATTAATACGGTCACTATAAAATGTTGTAACTTAACTAATTCGGTAACGATTTATGACAAAGTTGTCGGATATATGCTTCCATAGATAGGTAATGAATAAATTAACCGACTTGGTTTTACATTACATCTCATAGCTTTTTGCGGTAGAAGAAATGCGTTGCGAGACTTGCAATTTTTTACAGAATGTTTTTGATGGGATCTCATTTCTTTTTGTAAATATTTCTTCTTTTTCTCTTTTCTTGTACTATTTCTTGTGTGTCAGCTAAGGACTTTTTAAAAGCCCACTCCTTGTCTCTGTGGGCTTTTTTCAGAGGCTTTGATATAGGTAACAAATTTTGACAAGTCTGGATGATAAAAAATCTAAGTCTATTGTATTGGGAAATTACGGATTCCTGGACTTTAATACTACTATCTTATGCATTAAGTATAAATATGTATAGTTAATTTAACGAATATTTTAATTTCATTGTTGACCCTAAATACCTACCCCGATACTGATATTCGACTTACATAAGTTTAATGAGACGTGTAGATTTATGTGTCTATCTGCAGCATAGTAGTTAAATCCCGAAAGTTGTATTCCATTCCATTTTAAAAGTAATTTTCGAAGAGATTGATATTTCATGACCTCTATATTCCATGATCTAATAGGTGGGTACAATTACGAGCAATGAGATGTTGACAAGGTTTTTTTATTTTTAATTCATATCAACATCATACTTTGTAAAAGAAAATGTACGAGCTTTGTTTCAAAATTAAGTAATCGTCAAGTTGTTTCTTAATTAGGTATATATTTTATTGAATTCATTATAAATAACAGTAATCGAATATTAGTAGATAGAAACTATACACGCTTCACATTACATTTATGTACCCATTTGTATATGCATAAAAATTATACAGCTACTAAAACAGGTTAAAATATTATTTTCGCATTTAAAACATACTTTTCTAATACATATAGTTGCAAATATAAACATTAATAAATAGACGAATCGAAATTAGGTTAGTAATTACGAGGGAACATAGGATCGGACATGCAAACATACATACCTATAGGTTAGAAGGTTTACAAACACTAACCTAACCACCTTTTACAGTGCAACTATTGTATAATTAATTAATTTACTATTAATTATAAATTTTATTACAATATATGTTTTAATTTATATATTAAACATATTATTTCTTAAAACTATATACAATATTGATAATTACATTTTAGTCATCACTAATACTTACAGTATATCCACTATTTACCCAGCTATCCATTTGGGTAGTTTAAGTGACGAAAAATGATATGTATGAACTGCAAAAATAACTTTGTAATCCCATATATCGCATATCTATTTGTATAGGAATACAAAGTTACTTATGCAGTTTGTATATCTCGAAAACAGGAGTGAAATTGCATGATGTTTGAGTTTTTCCTTGCGTTATAGCCTAAACACTAATTGTATTAAAAATTTGAAGCTCCTATGTCTGCTAGAAGTACCTTAGAATTTTGATGATCGGTGAGTGAGTGAGTGAGTGTGTGAGTGACGATATTAGCGAATTTTGATCTGCAACAGTTCTTAAACTACAGGTTCAAATTGAATGTAATTTGGAAATATGCCTAGTATTATTATGTTCTTTTAGTCACTGAAAATTCAGGCTTCTAGCTTTATCCATAACGAAGTTATGGGGGGGTGGAAAATGCTCTGAATCGCTTCGAGAAAAGGATGGTACTGTCGTGCCCTTTTTTGCTCGACTTGGCGGGGGCACTCCGTGCCCCCCGATTTATTTGCTTATTTAAATGATACAATAATTAAGTAAAGTTTTTGCAATGAAGAGAACTTAAGGGGAACATCCTGTTGTGAAAGTGCAGGTACTATGATTGCGTACAGATTTTTTTGATTATCGATAAACGACTTCCTTTCTCCAATAAAAAGGTCACAGAATTTTTGTAGTTCCGTGAAAGTTTATGACACGATTTTTGAAGATTGTTTTAAGGATCTTAATTAATTGCTAAACTTCAGCAATTTTCTAATAACAATTACTTTGAGTCATCGCTTCCCCAAATGTTTTGTTGTTGTTGTATCGATAATAATGACTAATTCAATAAGATTTTCCAAAAAATATTTAATGTACAGATTCGAGTCAGTTAGAATTTTATTATATGTATAGAGTAACGAGACGAAACAGGATAACTAACGACGTTGCACTGTTATGATAGTAAATGTCATCGTAATGTTAAGACTACACACTCGTGGACATCACAGTTTCATATAAAAAATAAAACAAACAAACAATCTTTTACTTTACAATTATGGCTTTATCTAAACGCGTGACAAAGCATGTTAAATCGAATTAATGTCAATTAAAGATCATGAGCAATGTGATTGAAGGAATTATCCCCCACCGATGCAATTGTAAACACTTGGGATGGTAACACTAAATACAGTGGCCACTCTTTTCATTTTGCTTTAGTTAAAATAAATATGTGTATCTTATACAATAAGAAAACTATTAAGAATTAATAAATTTAAGAATATTTTATTATTTAAAATATTACTATATTTCGTTTCTAGAGTCTGTATTGTTTCAAAATGCAGCTTGAATTCTTGTATTTTTTTTCTCTTGTATTTACTATATAAGAAAAATGCCTGTATGCAAAGGTATTTTTAGATGTATAGATTTAGGTATTTCTTAAACAAAATTTCTAATAATATTTTATATATAACTTTTATATATTGTTATGGTTTATAAATTATAATATATGGCCCATAAGATATTTTAATGATTTCATTTAAAGGTTAGTCGATTTTTTTACATTCTAACTATAGTTTGTAATTTTTATAACAATTTTAAATTAAAAACGAAACACTCTTTACCGTCCTCCAATATCTCCATATTATCATTTAATTAATTATCAATTCTAAAGCAACAGAGCCTAAATCCAGATAAACTAAAACAAAAACATGTATCCCTAAGACTAACACCGAAATCCCCGTCAATTCCCGCGCCGTACAACTAATTAAACGACGCGCGAGCCGGAATATAAACACCAATGTTTATATTGACATATTGAGATGCGCCCCACAAATTGTGTTTTAATTTTTTAAAATGACAACACTTAGCTGTTGCTTAGAAATGAGAGTGATTAGAAGTGGTATACATAAATGATAAGGTTTTTCTATTACATTGAATACGGTTTTTTAACCGATTGCAACGTAGCCAAAGGGAGAAATAGTGCAGAAATTATTAATATGTAGTTATATCTCCGACTGCATATACTAAATTAATCGTTGCTGTTTCTGCGTCAACTCATTTCCGTCTTTTTAGTTTGGTTTTTAATCAGTCAGGTACCTATTTGTTTTTGTATTTTTTTAATAATAATTTGACCTAAATAATAATAAGGTAATATGCTATGATAATTAAATAAAATGTCATTATTACAATATAGCAGTATTTGATGTAGCTTAACCAAGATATTCTACAGGATAAATTAATAAATACATAATTTTAAGTAAATACAATCAAATGTTAATATTATTTATTATTTAACAAAAGTAAAATAAACGTACATAAGCTTTCATATAGATCGATTGAAGCGCATACAATTTCTAAGCTCCCTGTTCTTAGGCCACATGGGTGATGGGAGCAATGGAGGGATGCGTCATTTATTTTAATTTGTCGTCGTGTCAACTTGACGCGCTACTGCCCTCTTAATTGAGCTTTCAGATTACTTTGATAATGTGCTTAGTGATTTGAACAAGATTGTTAAATAAAAGTGACAATTCGTATGTAAAATGTTAAATAGTTTAATGAAAAAGTTCTTTTTAAAATTTTTAATAAACCTAGCTATGAAGACTTACAAAGCGAAAGAAATAATAGAAATACAATTCAAAATTCAAAATATTTTATTGAGCTTTAAATTATTACAATTTTATACTGAACGTCATGAGTCTACTACCAGTTCGGAAATAAGAAGCCTCAGACCTGAGAAGAACTGGCGAAAGAAACTCAGCGGGTTATTATTTCATACAACTAAAACATCTATTATACAAAACTATTTGTACTTCTTTCAGACAGCCATTTTTCCATCCAATTAAGTCCTCGTCCACCCACCGACCATAACATGTGCATTATATTTCATAAAGCATACAAAATGCCACTATAGACTTTTTTGACTTATAATGTTTTTACGTAAAAAATTGCAAAAGGCAGACCTCCAGGCTCCCGCAGTGGTACTTACGAAACTCGATCCCATTGTGTTAAAATCGCTTGAACATCCAGAGCCGATGTTTCAATCTGCTGCCTTTGTAACACCGCTAAGGGCACGTCCAAATTATGGCGTTTAGTACTATTAAAGTATAAATAATATAACTTTTTTGTTACACATTAGTAAAATATTATAAAGTTTATCTCTTCAAGAATATGATTGATGCGATCTTTTAGTTATATGCTATTATTTATTTATTAATATCATTACAGCTTTACGACCATCTCACATGAAAATGTACCTGTTTGAGTTAAATTACAATAAAATCTTCGCCTGCTAAATTACTTTAAATTGACATATTTCTACATAAGTACATTGCATTTCTTCATTTCATTGTTCTTGCATTAAATTATAATGATAGAATAACCTTTTTTAAGGCATTTTAAGAAAAAATACTTTTCCTTCGTTTACACTGAGAGTATTTTTTAAAGTTCTTACTTCATTGTCACTTTCTGGCCTGCGCCCAAACATAGCGATTACTTATCTAGATTAAAGCAACTAAAATTATAAATTAAATACTAAGCCTAACAAGCTGAATCGATGGTATTTTTATTTCTCGGTTATAAGTCCGTATATTATGCATTTGTTTCATGAGTCCCATACATAAAGTTGTCTTTTTTTAATTGTATTTAAATGAAAAAACCCGTTGCGTCGCGTCGTAGAATGATATGTGCATGTCATTCCCACTTTTTTTTATTTATATTCTACAAAGATTATAATAAAATAACACATATTGTCTAAAGCTAAATTAAAATTATTCAAAAAAAAATTAACATTAAATCGCTAATACACGACCGTGCCTTTAGCGCAGAGTGGGTAGCGATATACGCGGTTCGTTTGCACGTCTGCGGCTGTTATTAACGCACTGTTTCCTCCACTTCGGTAGGGTTGGAAATGCCTTTGGATGGCTTAGCTTTATAAGTGCAATTTTATAAACTTTATTTGTTATTTCATAGATAAGTAATTCTATTTCTTTTTTAATTTTTATTTATTATTTTAAAGCAAAGGTAACAAAATCGATAAGTGCTGAATATCGATTTTGAATTCGTAACGTTTTTATAATTACTATTATTGTTCTATTAAGGGGAAATAATTTATTATAAGTAGACTTTCTTAGATTTACGCGAATATTTGATAAATAAAACTATCTTTTCGGTTTTTTTTCGCGGATATCGCGGAGTTTCTCCCGTAACCTTGATTACAGTAATCTGTAAAGCATTCGAAACGTCAGGAACCAAACATCAAAATATATCCTCGAAAAAATCCGAAAAGATTTTATTTCAAATTATTATAAGTTAATATCTATAATATTGTTCTATTTAAATCTTATCTAACACTCCTTTCCATACCTATACCTACGTAGTGTCATTAATGCTAAACTACAAAACGAATTCCTTATACTATATTTGCGCAAACTTTTATACTTTCTAAAGACATTTATAAACAGATCGAACATTGATTACCATTATGCTAAGTGGATTCAACAAAAAACCTCCACATAATATATACAACCTCCTTTTGTGTCAAGCAAAGACACGATACAAACGAGTATAACATAAGTATTGAATACATAAGAAACATCACTAAAGACGATCTCAACACTAACACAAGTTACATTGATGCCCACCGTACAATACCTTAAAATCGATTCACGTATCATTATTATAGATTGCAACTGCCACTTCAAAGGAGCCATTGAAGCAAACAGAAAAACAAAATACTAAAGGCCACCGTCTTTTGTCCTTCGAGAGCTTTTGAAAGGGTTGAGTGTTGATATGAAACATATTTATATGTATATAGCTCAAGGAAACTTAACAGCCACATCATTGTGTTAAATCTACAATAAATGACCTAATAATACTTTTAACTGCCTCGGTAGTGTAGTGGCTAGCATGTACGAATGCACACTCTGAGGTCCTGGGTTCGAGTCCCGGGTCGGGCCAAGTTTAGTTATTGAGTTTTTCTGAATAGTAAGTCTCAATAACAGCCCGGAGTTGGGAAGTTGGCAGTATTTCACCCCCGTGGCTCGGAAAACACGTAAAGCCGTCGGTACTGCGCCTTAATTCTCACCGGACGTGTCGAGTAGTCGTCCCACCGGAGTATGAGAGTGACAGGAATAGAGAGTGCACGTTGTGTCTGCGCGTACACTTGTGCACTATAATATCTCCTGCGCAGTTGGCTAGTCTCAATGAGATTGCCCGCCGTAGCCGGAATCGGTCAAAAGAAGAACATCGAACAACAATACTTTTTAAACTAAATAAATCTTCGACTGCTAAATTACTATAAATTATTTTACAATTATAAGGGAACTTTATCTTCGTATTGTTATATAATATTATCTATATACATTCTTAATTCTATATGCACGTTCACAATTTTTATTGCTAAATAGTTTTTCTACTTATTTTAAGTTAGTATTTATTGCTAATTTATTTCCTATTATTAATCCATTGACGAAACTTAAGCCCAATTTAATAAGATAATAATTAAATGTCTTAAGATTTGTAATAAAATAATATCTATATATTCTTTAAAAAATCGCAGTTATCTAAAAATAGGATTGGTAGCGTTCGATTCGCTTAGAATAAAATTTGAGTTTCATTTGTTTAAATATTATAACTGATGCAATTTGTCAGTAATTTTATTGTATAAAACAAAACACTTCAATGTAGTATATAAATTATACTAATATGTAAAAATATTTATATCATGGTGGAATCATTAAATATTGAATCATTATCAACTTAAAATTTTAATCGATTACAGCAGATTGAAGACATATTGAAATAAAAAATATTAAGTGTAATTCGTTGTTTTCACTATAATAAAGCCGATTTTTATACATTATGTATAAAAGATTATATACAGATAGGACACAATTCGAAAATCGAAGAAATGTGAAACCTAGGTCACTTTCCATTATAAACTATATTTAAAAAAAACAGTAGAATTTGGTTTCTAACTCGCTAACTGTTTCAAACAAAGACAAACACACAGACACATTTTTACTAATAATAATATGAATACAAACAAAGTGAAGAAGCTGACAATAGTCTATGTCACTGATGATACACTGTGTTCATGTTTGTTGCTGAATAATCATTTTATATCACATTTTTTGCCACACTCGAGAGCACTCATATTTTACAAAATATTGCTATTGTACACATTGTATAGTAAGTTATACATACGTATGAATAGGTTTTGATGAAGATTTTGTTAAGGCTGCTACGTTACACTGACAGGCCTTTAATATATTGAAATATAAAATATATTAATAGTGACTTACCTTCGCTTCTTAATATTATATACAGACAGCCTTTAGATAAATTTTATTACTAACAATTTTTTTCCTTTTTTTCCTCTTTCTTTCTTTTTTCCCATTAATTATTATTGCTAAATAATAATTCTATAAATAAATATTCCATAAATATGTTGAGACAATAACACCATCTAGTTCCATGGTAAGCTATGAGGCTTGTGTTATGGACACCAGATAGTCGATACACTAGACGTATACCTATAACTTTAAATACATACATATTATACATATTAACCCATGGCTGGAATACTAATATTCGTGCTTCATCACACAAATTAATCTCCCCACATCATCATGATCATCACTACAAACTGAGCCAAACTGTCGATTAGTTCAGCAGGTTTTCTAAGGCTAGTCGAGTTTATATTTTTTTCCTTTCTATTTCAATTATCAATGCTAAATTATTAATTATGTACCGATTTACTAGTAACAAACTTTTTTAAAGGAATTTTCATAAAAAGTTTTCATGGAAGCTTTGTTATTTGCTGCCGAGAAACAACGGACGAATAAATCAGCTTAATGTTTTATTTATCCAATCGCTTATGAATGCCGACTGCATCATGCTCATTTATTATTGTAACCCTCATTCTGCTAAATACCGATGAAGATATCTTCACAATCAACTTACCGACTTTAAATCTCTACATATTCATTTTTAACACGCTTTCTTCAGCTTCTCTTGTATTCATTAATTAACATAGTAAATATAATTAATATATAACAAATTAATATAACTACCCAGGTTGAGTCCTAATATCAATTACATTTTTTTAGTTTTCATAACAATGTAATATTTTAGAACTATTAATCTCATTAATAGACCAGTGGTAACACGCTTGAAAAAAATGTGAGGAAATCTGCATGTCTTACAGAACCTAGCAAGTTTTCGAAAGATATATGAAGTTCACCAACCAGCACTTGGCCAGCGTGGTGAACTATGGCCTGCTTGAATTGAAGGGAGACCTGTGTCCAGCGGTGGATCGGTAAAAAGAGCTAGATACATACAAGCCGATCTGATGATGAAGTCAGTTATAACTTTCATAAAAGGTAAATGGAACTAAATTGAAATAAAACAGATAGTTTTACTAAAAATACAAACTTATTTAACTTATAGAAATAATATTTACAAAATCTATTATAAAAGGTATTGGAAATTAATTCTAATTTGAAGTTCAAACATGTTTAGTCGAAATCCGCAAGTCACTGACATGTGGCCTGATCGACGATGTTCTTCGATCACTTATTATGTTGTTTTATAACGGTCATATTTTTTGTAAAATGACTTTGAAGGGCAGGTCAGGTGTAAATGATGATATGACAATGGTGAAGTGAGTGTAATTTTATGGGATATGTTAGCATACGAATTATGAAGACTTGATGTTTTTTAGGCCTAATTTAAATCACATAAATTGCTTAATTGTAGCGTTCGTACAGATATCCTGAATATTACAATACGTGAATTCTTCATAATATGAAGTAGGTATAATATATTAATAAATGTAAAATGAATTTGTAAAATTCAAACTATATAAATGCCTGTTGCGTGACATCATTTTACTTTTTTTTAATGTTGAGCCACCTTTGTGACTTATTCATCACAAAGTAATATACAAACAAATGGGATATTTTCTCCGTTTCGAGATCAAAACAAAAATATTAAAGGAAAATTAGTTTTTTTTATTTATTTATTTTACATATATTAATTTAATAGGACTCGAATATACAATTAATAATATGTAGCATTTTCCGCGTATACTACTCAACTTTATTAAAACAAAGTCAAATGACACAGCCTGTTACAAAAAATTCCGATCCATTCACGTCAATCCGATATCGAATAAAAAAAAGATTTTTATCGATGCTCTATATGGAAATCGATATTAAAACACTGGCCGAAAAACTCGAATCATCGTTTAAAAAAAAATTAGATCGCAGCATGGCGTAATTATACTGTTAATAATTACAATGGCTGGCGGGAATCAATCGGACTCTGACGTTTCAATCAACATGGCTGTGTTTGTATTATGTTTAATATACAGATTGTGTTATCGATATACGGTTTTTTATATCGGAATGACCGGCGTGTTTCTTTATTGAGATGTATTATAATTTGTTATCAAGATAGCTTTGGAATTGAAAATCTCTTACGTGTTTACTTTTTGTTTTCTGCAAAGTAAATCTGTAATAAGGTAGGTACGTCCATTACACTTCAATAGGTAATTTCAATGCGAATTTGTAGAACTTTTTTTTTAATATGATTATTATTTGAATAACGGTCGCCCTGAATATTTTTTATCACGAAAAAATATTATCAGAAATGTCTATTATTTTTTATATTGACCAGAGATTGGACTTCATATTATGTAAATACGATTTCACTGTTAATTTTTTCGAACACACAAACTTTTACAATTAATATAGTGTGTCTGATAGGTACCTAATTTTAGTTTTTTTTAAATATAGTTACTATAAACTAACCATCAAACTATTTAAAACCTCAATAACTATTTATCAATACTTTCTTAGATTTACGCAAATATAAGACATTTTAAATAAAACCATATTTTCGGTTTTTTTTTTTCATAAAAAAAATATTACTAATATCATCAGAATAATTTTTTTATCATATTTATTTATAAATAATATATTGGTTATCTGGCTGAATAAGTAGGATCATGAACAAATCATGAATGTTTTACAGTAGTATAAAAGAACAGTCAGTTTGGCGCGTTTTATAAGCTCACAACAGTTGTCATTAAAAAAAGGTTAATTAAATAAGTATTAAACTTAAGTGGCCTGTCTGACTGTATACGTGCGTAAAGTAAAACACATTAGACAGACATGTGAGTTAGCTTAATGTTTTATTTCTTATCTATACTTGTTATCCATTTATGTAAATTAATATTTTTTATGGATTAATGTCGAGTAGCGCCATGAATGTTTAAAAGGTATATAATATCACACGTAAAAATTGTGTATTAATATTTGTACTTTGAAAATAAGGACAAAAAAACATTTGTTACAATGCTTTTGCCTTTGGGATGAACACACGAACACCTTCTTCTACCTTTTAGTCAACCGTGAATCTCAAAAACTAAGATCTTTAACGATATGAGAATTAAATCGGACTTCTATTATAAATGCGAAAGGTTGTATGTGTATATTTGTCACTCATTTAAATTGAATAGGCTGGACTGATTTGGATGAAAATTATACCTGGAGTATCATATAAGCTATTGCTTGGCACCTAGGGAAGCACCGAAGTAAAAATAGGATAAGTCGCTAATCTATATTTATCTATATTTAATATTATATAGGTCATTTTTAATTTACTGAAAACCTTTAAGGGAATATACTGTTTACATCATAAAAACAACATCTGTAAGAAAAAAAATAATATTTCTTAAATTTTACAAAAATAAAAGTATTTTTATTGCTCCTTCTAAACGGTAATAGTCCAGCAATTAGCAAAAAAAGCGCATGACCGGTGGAGGGAGAGAGTGGAGGGGTGTAGGAAGTGGCCCTTACTCATTTAAACTTGACCAGATGCTAGAACTATAACGTTTAGAAGGTGCAATAAAAATATTTTTATTTTTGTATGAAAATAAAAATTTAAGAAATATATTTTTTTCTTGTTACAGATGTTGTTGTTATGATGTAAATAGTATATTCCCAAAAGGTTTTCAGTAAATTAAAAATGACCCTGTAGAGGCAGAGTTTGTTTGTATGAACGCGATAATCTCAGGAACTACTAATCCGATTTAAAATTTTTTTTTTACATTGATAGCCCTTTTATTGAGGAAGACTAAAGGCTATATATCATATATTATATAATATATCTATCCTATACAAACCTCAAACTCTTACTTAGGGATGAACCCGAGCGAAGCGAGGGTGAGTCGCTAGCTTATCATAATAACCAAACCTACTAATAATGTACCTACCTGTGTTTAAAATAAACTAAAAAAAGACGTTGCTCGCACTGCATGAAAGGTTATAAGTTATAAAGTAAATTAAACAATAAATTGGTTTAATATAAATTCATTTCGCAGTGACCTACTCAATCACTTGTTTTTACTCGATTTCCATAAGAACCCATAATTTACCCATCAAACCAATAAGGCATAGATAAGTGGCATTATTTATGTGCAATAGTTGATGTAATCGTGGTAATTTATAAGCTTTTCTTGAGAGAACCGGCGAAAAAGCCGTATTCCCTTAGCCAGTAATAACTGTCTGCACGAAATCGGCACCGCTTTGCGTGTACGCAATTAAAAATATACCTATGCCATAGAACATTTAATGCGCACCAAGAGTAGCGTAAGACCATGGGAAAATAATTAAAATTTTAAGGATTTCATAGGTATAAAAAATACTGATGAATTGTTTGTATACATGTACAATATACATATATACCTACCCAAGATTCGAATCCAGATTTACAGCTAAACAATCTTATTACTAAATGAAGAAAAAGTAACTATATAGGTACATATACTTACTAGAGATTTATTCTCGCTTCGCTCGTGTCGTTCCCTAGGTGCCTTTTGTATTTATCCTATTAATATAATAAATGCGAGTTTCAAATTTAATCCATCCAGGATGGATGTTTGTTACTCAATCACGCCAGACCTGCTAAACGGATTTGGATGAAATTTGGCACAGAGATAGATTATAGTCTGGAATAGTACATATGTTACTTTTTATCTCGAAAAAAAAAATTACGGTTCCCGTGGAATACATTTGTTTTTGTTTTTCACAGAACAAGGGATTGACTATCTATTCCATACTAGCCCTTAAAACGTACCTAAGGGCCAACCCGAGCGAAGCGAGGGTGAGTCGCTAGGAGTATATGCGGAGTCGCTAGGAGTGTATGCGCGGCACCTTTTGGCAAATTTTATGAACAGCTTATTTCTTACTCCATATCATATTTTATTTATTACTAAATTTCGTCCAAATCCGTCTAGACAATTTTCCGCTTATCCGATAAATTGCGAGAGAATAAAGTTTATAAAATTAATCTATAGGTACATATAATAAAATGGTAATGAGCCGAATCTGTAGGTGCAGGTACATAAAATATTTTTTAAGAAATCTTATTGAACTAAACATTATTATCAATATAGAGGCCGAGTCTATAGTTTTTAGAATTTTTGTCTATCTGTCTGTCTGTGACCGCATCACCGAAAAACCATTAGAGGGATTTTGATGTAATTTGGTATGATGATTTTTACTCTGGGAAAACATGTCATTTCTGAGAAATCTATACTAAACGTTAAAACGTAAGTAGGGATGAACCCGAGCAGAACGAGGGTGATTCGCTAGTTAAGCAAATATCTACTTAATTATCCTACGTGTGCCTCACACAAGCTTGCATATTTAACATAGCAACTTATGGTGAAGGTACTAAAATATTAACGTCAGCATATCTCTACATTACAGCTTATCGATCGATCTTTACATTATTTGATGTAGGTACGATTGCAGAACTTTACTTCTGAGAATTCAAAAATATTTTTCTTTTGCATTTTATTTACTTATAATATACTAGGGACTCACCCTCGCTTCACTCGGGTTCGTCCCTAAATTGATTCCCCATACAAACATTCATTCCCATTTTCGCCCTCTTAAGGGATGATTTCCGGGATATAAAGTATCCTATGTCCTTCCCAGGGTCTCAAACTATCTTCTTACAAAATTTCATCTAAATCGGTTCATTAGATCCAGAGATTACGTCCTACAACGTCACAAACTCACAAAATTTACCTCTTCATAATATTAGTATAGATGTTCATTGGACAGCTAAATAAAATATCAGAATCTAGATTTTTTTTTAATTAACAATTGTATATGAATATACATATGTTGCGACATTAACACATAGCACCATCTAGTTCCATGGTAACCTACGACACTTGTGCATACCAGATTGTTGATACATTATACATATATATAACTTTAAATACATACATATTATAAATATAAACACCCATGACTGGAGTACAAACATCCCCAGCGGGACTCGATCCCGCGACCGCTGGTACAGGAAGTGGGGTCACTAGAGATGACTGTGATTAATTTCTAACTCCACCTTTAAAAGCTGCAGTGATATAAGAACAACACTATAAGCCTACATCAATTTTATTCTAAGATATAAAGAAGAGTTTGTTTTTTTGTTAGTTACTTTGTCTGCGAGCAAAAAATCTTTTTGCATTCGTAGTCTATTTATTGATGTAAATAGGTAAATAGGCTAACAATGTAACGTTGACTAAAGAACCTCAATAACGTTGAACTTTAATGAATTAGTTATGGTCTATTAACGACCAAGGGGTGATCACTAATATATATCTATATACATATATATATCTATATATATATATATATAATATATATATATATATATATATATATCTATATACATACATACATACATATGTAAATATATTAATATGTATTGTATGTATTGAAAATTCTGCCCTTTTTAACATTCCTCTGTTGGGCACGGGCCTCCCTTCAATACGAGGGGGATCATATTGAAAACGATTCGCACATGAAAATATCAAAGGTGCGAGACCACGGGATTTGAACCCGCTTCATTTGATTTCTCAAGTACGCGCTTTACCACTGAACTACCACTGCCTTTCTTTGATCGGTATTTATATTTGGCGTCATCGGTGTCATGGGCCGGCTATCGGCGCCAGCCAGACAGCTCAAATACCCCAGATCATTATCAATCTATAGTTATAATCGTCCATATAAAACGGTGTGTGAGTGACAGACTGACAGACAATGTAAATCCTGAAATAATTAAATTGGATTTTTAAAGATGTTAAGTCAATAACAGTTTGATTTGATTTTTGATAGGAAAATACATACATACATATGCGGTCGCTTCAATTCGAAAATGTGTCGTCTTCCACTTTTATATCTAAAACACTTTATAACATAACATTATTGCTAAATCTATAATGCTTGGGTAGCATGAGTGTAGCTGCCAGTAAAACCTATTTATAGATAAAATCCTATTTTCTGGTTTTCTGAAATACCAAAAAAAACATTTTTAACAAAACTGTATTTTCAGATTTTTCGCGGATTTATTTTCTCTCCCGTGAACATGATTGCAAAAAAAATTGCTAAGTAATCGTCGAAAACCATAAATAAAAGAAAACCGAAAAGATAGTTTTATTTAAAATGTTAAATATTTGCGTATTAAGAAAGTATTATTAAAAAAAATGTGATGTACAGATAAAAAAAATATCAGCTGATTCTCAGTCGAAATAAATACGTCAAAAGAATATTATAACGTATCTGTTAATCAATGTACCTTTTCATCACTTTCCCGCGTTCCGTCTGTGAAACAATCTACGATAGCATCTCAGCGTGACACGACGGATTGTTCCTCGATACTCGCCTTAATCAGGGATTGATGGATAACGTCTTATTTGGACCGACGAGCTCTGATCACGAATGCGTTTGTTTTACTTTTATACGTAACTAACGACGCATTCGCTGGGTGTATGCCATTATTATACCCTTCTCGTCCTTGATGTAGTAGATTTAGTAGTAAAGGGTTGAAATTATATACTTCTCTACCCCATAAACCCCCATACCTATGTAAAAAATCACGGCGATACGTAGTGCTGTTGTTTTGTGGAAATTGGGCAAACTTATAAACATATTTTCTTTCTGTAATATCAGTGACTCAAATCCATACAAAAATCCAGAGCTTTTTATAACACATTAAGAAAAAAGTTCATAAGTAATGCATAAGTAATTTAACCTCATTAAATAAAAATATTCCATCTAAATATACATAAATAATATCTGTTAAAAGACTAAAATCTCCATCATTTTTTCTCCAGAAAGTCTGAAATGACATACCTACCTACATAAATACTAAAGTCTAAAGCTTTTAAAATATCCAGTTAGTTTAACTTTAAATCAATTTTATCACTGATCTATAAGAATGTTTAACATTCTAGTAGTAACGCTAATGGTGAGAATGTACTGGTATGCGATCGCATGCCGGCGCCGGCGCCGCCCGAACTGCACAGTCACCGTCGCCGGGCCCACTCTCTGTGATGGCCCTTGAAAACTTAATTAGGATTTAGTTTATCAATTTGTTTGTGATGTAGACGTTTTCAAAATTAATAAGTTTCGTCTATAAGGCATTGAATTTGTTAAGGAAGTTTATAGGATTCAATCTGGTTTTTAAGTTTCGGATTTGGATGAAATTTTGTACTCGGATATATATTATAGCCTGGAGTATTTACTGGCTACTGGTAGCAACCCTTAGAACGTTAAAGTCGCTAGTTTTCTTCATATACATTTCTTCATAAGGTATAAAAATTAGTTTTTACGATGTTAAAATACCTGCATGGTTATTTAAAAATCACACAAAATTCTTAAGAATATTTTCCAGAAATACCAGCTTAAACTTAGATCATTGTGCTGCTTTTTTTTCGGAGTGCAGAAACTTGCTAGATTTCTATTGTGAGCATGCGAGATTGAAACATGCATCCGTATAAAAAAATACTCCCCGCAGTAATCGAACCAGTGATTCCGCCATTCTAAACAATATCTACATGTCCAAATAAATATAAAATGTACATATATATAATGAAAAAAATCATTAATATCAGTACATAATCAACGGAGTATCGCATAACATACACAAAAAACATGCACCTTAACTAAGTTACCTTCCATGTTCTTTTTGAAAGTAAAACCAATCATTGTATCTATATCATAATATTAATTATTGTATCCCATTTTTAGAAAATATTTTCTATGAATTTAGTTTTTATTACTTGAGCCTGTTATCTGTTATATTGGTCTTCAATAAGATAAATTTTTTTAACAGTTGGGAGAAAACATTTGTTGATAGGAAATCGAATAAAAGCCCTTATGCACTACAATATAGGCATACCTGTCGTCACAGTAGATAATTATACTGATTCAGATTCAGTTGATTTCTCAATACCACCTCTACTACTTCCAAGCTCAAAAACTTCACGCAAGCTATTATTCAAAGTTTAATCCCAAACGGACGAAACATAAAAACGAATATTATTTATTATATGTAGATTTCAGTATTATTATACATTAAAATTAATTGTAATATGCTATATTGTTTTACTATTTAGTATCCACATCGTAATCATGTTCTGCTTGAATCTCTTAATATAAAAATGAAAAGCCGCGGGGCATTCATCCATCATGTGGCGATTTCACAGGCTTTTTCATCGTCGAACAAAACGTAGGGAGAGTGGCAAAAAACGCGGGGGGCTACAGATTTTATTATAAAATGACATTGAATTAAAGCAAAAGGCCACCTTGCGGCTCATTAACACAAATGGACTCAGTCTGAACAATAAAAATCGCATTTACACACAAAAAAGAAACTTGATTAATGATACGAGAGTACTATACGTATGTGATTCACGGCGGTGTAGTTTGCCGAATTAGCGGTGTGGGTTAAAAAGTTACTATATATTTTATTCTTTAAGTCTTTACGTGACTCTCTATAAGGTCAATATACAAAGTATCTTGGGTACACACAATAAAAAAAATATTTGTTCAATTCAATTCAATTATCTTGTTTAATAGCTTTAAATAGGTATTATTAATAATACATTAACAATAATTAGTTATTAATCGCGTTTTTTTTTTTTTGCTTTTTTACCTGTCACTTTATGTATAACGTGTCTAAAGAATTTTATTATAATAAATAAAAAAGCTAATATTATGCTATCTCTCATTGAAACACGCTTAAAGAATAGGTAAATTAATTATATAGGTATAATTAATATTTTCTTCTCAAAAATTGTAATGAACAACATTAACATCTATATGAAATATTCCTAATTTTTTATAAAAGTGAACGATCCGTCTGTAATATCGGGAATAATAGGATAAACAACAAAATCATGCTACAATTTTTGACTTTGACATTTTTAATGGGCTCCGTCTATATAATTCTTTAGTCTGAGGAAATACTATTCAGCTTTAACTGGAAATCATAAAGAATACCCAAATAAGTACACCATTATTCCTAGATGATATAAAATATTATTTGTTATTTAGAAACGAAGCAATAAATACCTTAAAATAATTTTAAGCTATGAAGACGGCTACTCGTACTAGCGCGGCTGCGTCCACGTCATTTCCATGTATATCTTCTGCGCTCGTAAAGGTCGTAGCATGATACTAGGCAGTTTGTTGGCTTCCTGAAAAAATAAGCTATAAAATGCTAAAAATAATTCAACTGGGGATATACATTCAAACAAACAAACTCATTCGCTTATATATTAATATAGATTGCACTTACATCGGTATATCTTAGAATACAATATCTACATGACATTCCGCATTCATTTTTTGAACATACCTACATAATACAGACCATATGTAATTAACTGCCTCGGTGTTGTAGTGGCTAGCATGTACGGTTGCACACCGGAGGTCCTGGGTTTGAGTCCCGGGTCGGGTCAAGTTTAGTTATCGAGTCTTTCTGTATAGTAAGTCTCAGTAACAGCCCGGAGTTGGGAAGTTGGCGGTGTTTCACCCCCGTGCCTCGGAGAGCCGTCGGTCCTGCGCCTTAACTCTCACCGGTCGTGTCGAGTGGTCGTCCCACCGGAGTATGAGAGTGATAGGAATAGAGAGTGCACTTGTGTCTGCGCGTACACTTGTGCACTATAATATCTCCTGCGCAGTTGGCTAATCTCAATGACATTGGTCGCCGTAGCCGGAATCGGCTAGGAGGAGAACATCATATAAATAGGCAAAGACAAAACAGTTCAGTGCCCTCTTCTCCTCTGTCTATCGATAGTATAGGATTAAAAAAATATGGAAGCAATTTTTTACATGGATAGGTAAATTCTATTCATAATATGTATTAAAAATTCTGTTTAAGTATATGAGCGATCAAATATTCGCAATGGTTCTTCACAGCCGTATGTGTAACATATCAGTCGCGTAGCTGTATTACGATACGAATGGTATTAAAGTCATTTGGAGTCGCTCGATAAATGTGACTACTTCCGATAAACACTGAAATTATTTTGAAAGCTATTTGAATGTCATATTACATACATTATTACACTGGCTATTCGAGAATATCTAAGCTTGCTAGATATGAGCTAATATTTGTCTAGGTAATGTTTTGTTTTGAGTTCTACCTACCGTATATATTTTATAACAATAAGATACAAAATAAATGTACACTTTTATAAAACTAGTTTTAGCCCGCGTCTCCGCTCATAAGTGAGGCTAGGATAAAATGTAGCCTATGTCCGTCCCCGCAATGCAATCTATATTCTCGCCAAATTTCATCAAAATCTGTTCAGAAGTTTAGGCGTGAAACAAAACAGACAAACACATTATTTCACATTTATAATATTAAGCATAGATTATTTCAGGGTGAGCTTGAAAAAATATTACAAAATTAAAATCAAACACGGCAATCCATTTATAAAACTAGCCACTCACCCTCGCTTCGCTTCGGGTTCGTCTCTAGACAAAAACAAATCTATCTCACGGGAACCGTTCATTCCGGGATGATATATAGCCTATAGCCTTCCTCAGTTGACGGGTTGTAAATTTTTCAAATCGGTTTAGTAGGTACTTCCAGAGATTAGTGCGTTCAACCAACCAAACAAACCAACAAACAAACAAACAAACAAACAAACAAACAAACAAACAAACAAACAAACAAACAAACAAACAAAAACAAAGAAACAAACAAATGAACATGACATCATCCAAATATTGACTTGACTTTTGATATAAAAATCAAAAGAAAAACCTTAAGGTGTTCGAACCACACCCTACCTTCGAGACAATTGTAAGCATTATCGTAACGATTACTACAGCTCGTTTATTGAAAACACTATAATTACAAAAGAGTAATATCATAGCAGAAAAACTATATATGTATGTAGAAACATCGTTAATCCATAATTATAGCAAGATTTATTACATTGGCAATAAAAAAAACTAATGACTGGATTGTCAGGAAATATGGGTTCAGAAACTATTGACACCGATGACAAAGAATGTTTAGAGGCCAGTGACGTAACCGTCTTTTAGGGCCCCAATGCAAAAAAATGGAAGTGGGGCCCCCCTTTGCCTATTTTGAAAACGAATGTGGTCCACAGACAGAGACAATTTTGGAACTTCTCACTTTTATCATACCGCTCTTATGGAAGAGCGGGTGGAGTACCTATTTAGTAATAAAAACTTTTTAACAAAAAAATAAAAACCGACTTCAAACAAAAGCACTAAAAAGTAACAAATAACTGATTGGTAGTTTTCATTAACTATACATACCTAATCAAATATTTTCGAAGTCGGTGTGCTTTGCTTTGTATGGGCTGGCACCGATTTCGAAAATATTTGATTAGGTATGTATTTAATAGGTAGGCTTTAATTACTTAGCCAAAGCACACCGACTTCGAAAATATTTGATTAGGTATGTATAGTTAATGAACCCTACCAATCAGTTATTTGTTACTTTTTAGTGCTTTTGTTTGAAGTCGGTTTTTATTTTTTTGTTAAAAAGTTTTTATTTTTTCCCTTTTTAGTGTAGACAGTGGTAGCAAAGTAAGGATTCTAACGTGTTGGGCTTGTCAAATCAAACAAAATAAGCCCAAACTCAAAGTATCTACTATTAGCCGTTGAAGAGTTCCACCTATCCACCTTCTGGCCTTGCCATCAGATCAGGTCAACAACACCGAACCACTGTACTATCAACGGAAATAGAAATACTTGCAAAGTTTCAAGTCAATATGACAATTAGAAGTAGGTTAAATTCATCATTAGTTGTTTTTCCACCCTTAGGGGTGGTATTTTTTTTTGAAATTTAAATGGGACCAATCTGGAAGTATACCCTTTCAAACAAAACAAAAATTGTCCAAATCGGTTAATAAATGACGGAGTTCTAAGGTAACAAACATAAAAAAAAAAAAACAAAAAAAAACATACAGTCGAATTGAGAACCTCCTCCTTTTTGAAGTCGGTTGAAAAACCTAAGCTTAAAGAACATAGAAAAAAATAATGTGCGGAAAAGGACATTTTTTTCTTGTTGTTTTTTTTATATAATATAAGGGCCGTCGACGAAACAATGTTTTAGGCCCCCTTTACTCAGGGGCCCCATGCGACCGCATTGGTTGCATTGGCATAGTTACCCCTACTCCTTTCACTTAGTTGGTTCACGTTTATGTCGGTTTAAGTGCTTTTTAAGGGATAAATATGTTGAATCGTAAAGATTTTTATAACGACACACGTTCTTTATGTGGTATGTTGAGAAGACATCATATTTTAGTTCATTATTTTAATTGCTTTCTATTTTATGCGCATATGTGCATGTTGTTACATTTGTGTGTTTTTGTGTGTGTGTGTGTGTGTGTGTGTGTGTGTGTGTGTGTGTGTGTGCGTGTGCGTGTGCGTGTGCGTGTGCGTGTGCGTGTGCGTGTGCGTGTGCGTGTGCGTGTGCGTGTGCGTGTGCGTGTGCGTGTGCGTGTGCGTGTGCGTGTGCGTGTGCGTGTGCGGGTGCGTGTGCGTGTGCGGGTGCGTGTGCGTGTGCGTGTGCGTGTGCGTGTGCGTGTGCGTGTGCGTGTGCGTGTGCGTGTGCGTGTGCGTGTGCGTGTGCGGTGCGTGGCGTGTGCGTGTGCGTGTGTGCGTGTGCGTGTGCGTGTGCGTGTGCGTGTGCGTGTGCGTGTGCGTGTGCGTGTGCGTGTGGTGCGTGTGCGTGTGCGTGTGCGTGTGCGTGTGCGTGTGGTGCGTGTGCCGTGTGCGTGTGTGTGTGTGTCTAAATTTTATAATATTAAATGAGTAATTCTTGTATATATATATGTATATAAACGGCTCTAACGATTTTAATCAAATTTTGTAAGATTTTGCTTTTTAAGTTTATCCCTTAAAGTAGGTGTCTTTAATGGATAAACTTAAAAGGGCAAAATCGCCGTGCGAAACTCGGCCCAGGACTTAAAGAGTGTTAGATTGTTTGCACCAACTTTTTCAATAAACTTTAAATTTTTATGTGTAAGCACTTACTGTGTACTGTGTCGGAGGATTACATCGCGTAGCGATAACATAGACTGTATAATCGAAATCCAGACTCTATTTCCACATGAGCCTGAAAATTTATTTTATTGGAAATGACCACTGAGTCATACGTTATTAAGTCTGTGAGACAGTGAATGCGTGTAATGTGAATCACGCTGTAATGGCTTGTCAGATTTGAGCGAAATCTATGCATATAATAAAATTGTAACTAAGCCGAATCTGTACATTGAATATTTATTGGAAATTCTTATTGAAATAGATATTATTATCGATACAGAGGCCGAATCTATAGTTTTTAGGATTTTTGTCTGTCTATCTGTCTGTTACCGCATCACGGCAAATCCACTGGAGGGGTTTTGATGAAATGCGGTTTGATGGTAGCTGGTTATCCGGGTCAACATATAAGATACTTTTTACCGCGGGAATATGTCTCATTTCTGAGAAAAAATACAAAAACTGCAATGTAATAGTATACTAATATGTAAAACCTAAGAATTTGGTTTTTGGTCATCTGAATGCGGGCGGAGCCGCGGACAATGCTAGTTCATAATAAAAATAGTTTATACCCAGGATTACAAATACATATTAAGTACATGTCCGTACATACAACACAAGCGGAGCTGCGGGCAACATTAGTGAAATATTGATGGAATTATCGACTTATACTTTAATAGACTTTATATATACGTAATTACATTTTTATTCGTTTGTTATAGTTAGTTAAAAAAAAACAAAATATTTTTTGGAAAATCTTATTCAATTAGTCATTATTATCGATACAGAATATATAGTTTTTAGAATTTTTGCCTGTCTGTCTGTCATTGACAGATTTTGATGTTTGGTGTAATGCTAGCTGGTTATCCAGGTCAACATATTTGATACTTTTTACTGCGGGGAAAATATCTCATCTCTGAGAAATCTCTACTAAACGTTAAAACGTATAATATATAAAAACGTATAATATATACTTACGTAATTAATATATGAAACTTTCTCGTCTACAAAATCGCACTTTTAATTCTAAATCGTCATTGGGTGGGCGCCATCACACAGTCTCAACAATATAATGACAGGTTCCGCGAGGCTTCTGTATAATGGCCTCGCTTTTTTGTAACAACCACTCTAAATATATTTCATCACTTCAACGTGGGATCTTTTCGTGGTTTTGTTTCCAATTCGAAATGCTCGACGGTGTTTGTAATATCTTGTATACTACTTGTCGTCCGCGAGTTTGTGCTAGATTTTTTATTGAGAAAAGCTATGGCTACCTCATTTTCTTTTTGTTTTAGAAAATGTAATTTCAGATTTGAGTTTTTTCCACTTATGTTAGATAAAAATTTGGATGAGTTAAAATTTTTAACAATTTGATATGAACTTAAAGGATTTTAGCTATGTAATATAATTTGGAGTATAAAGTACCTACTCGTAATAATATACATATTATTCTATTTTAAATAGACACTTTAGCAATGTTTTTTTCTTTAAATGTATAAATAAATATTGTAATTACAACAATAGTGGTAGCCCAGTAGTAAGATGTTTACTTGGGAAATCAAGTGAAGTGGGTTCAAATCCCGAGTCTCGCTCTCATGTGCGAATCATTATCAACATGATTACCACTAATTGCTTTACAGTGAAGGAAAACATACTATTTCGAAATATATGTGAAGTCCGCCAACCCGCACTTGGTCAGCGCACTGGACTATGGCCTGATCCTCTCGTATTGAAAGAAGTCTCGTATCCAGCAGTGGGACGTTACACAAAGGTCTCAATACCTAATACTCGTATATTAAAATGATCACATCAAACAAATTTCACTCAAATTTTAGATATAAGTAGCAATTTTAAAATCCTACAACATACTTATAGTCTTAAAAGAGATAATGTACCCAATTCATAAGTATAAAACACGATGTTTTATTGTAATTTTACAATAAAACTATCATCTCTAATACCTTTGAAAGAAAATTAAAATGTGAATTTAAATAAAAAATACTGTATATACTGCATGTACAGTTTTCGAATATAATATACAATATATGCGTAAGAATATATAACAAAATGAGGTGCGAAGAAGTCGACAACCATCAATTCAGATCTAATACAAGCGCAAATCGAATCAATAGCGGGACTCCCCCGGGACCGGAACCCCTGTTATTGTTTCACTCTACCCGCAAACTTCGTAAGAATTGAAAAAGTTCCGTCGCTCCTAAGGTGTTCAAATATTGTAGATATGTCTATTTGTATTATTTTATACTTTAAACATAGCTGACTTTTGCTATGAATAAAAGTCAAAAGAATATCTATCTACTACACTAGTAGATTTTCATTAGCGATATCGCTGATAGATAATGGAATTAGAAAATTGTAGGAGTAACATATTCTTCAATATAGTGAATGTGGAATTTCAATATCTCAATAATTTGTCAGATAATCTGTCAGATAATTCTAGGTAGCAAGCAGGAACTGGAAGTGTTGCACCACCGTGCCTCGGAGAGCACGTAAAGCCGTCGGTCCTGCGTCTGATCTCTCACCGGTCCTTTCTCTCCATCGAACTATGAGAGTAAAAGGTAAGTGTGTATGTATTTGCACAAATATTTACATACGATAATCATATCCCCTATACACATACGAATGCACTATAATATTTCTTAAGCACATGTCTAGTCGCAGTGAAAAACTACTAACAAAACTGTATGAGATTGTATTTAATGTTGTTCATTTAATTTTAAGAAAATATTTCATTTTAAAAGCCTTGGATTTACAATGATCTATAAAACGATTAAATCCTTTTTCACGACCTCTGTGGTTGGTTCATAATATTAACTAAATTGCTTTTTCGTGTATTTTGGAGGTAACACTTCATGTCACCTTGAAACCAGCAGTTAACGCATTCGCATTATTATTTCAATATAAATGGGATATTTAACGTCTAATAAATGGTAAGCAAAATTATACTGCTATAAATTATTATTCTTTTTTTAATATAAGAAAAAAAGTTTTAGTTCTCTTTTGTCGTTTCACGAATGTCGCATTTTATTGAAAGTAATTCTAGTATTATTTCTTAAATTTTACAAAAAATAACTATTTACAAATTAACTTTTACTTAAAACATCATCATAACAGTAAAAGGGTCCATTTCATGTTTTTTTTTTTAATATATTATCTTCTTTAACCAAACCTACTGGAACAAACACAACAAACGGGAACCAAAATCTACTTGATGTTTTATATATGCCAAGATTGTTTATTAGTGAGAGACTACAATATATGTTCTTAATTTTTAACTCAAAAGTGTACAAATATACCTAAGTAAAGATTTTGTACAAAACAGCTAAAATAAAAATAAAATTTTGTTAAAATTGAAAATAAAACCTTTCACTAGTAGTTTATCTCGGAGCCTCCTGCCTCGTTTCCGCGCAGGAAACAGCTCCGGCACCGGAAATCCATGAGATTGGACAAAAATTGACACTCACCGTCTGTTACCCCTTGCCCTTAGTGCTACCCTCTCATGACACTGTTCGATTTTCCCTTTTACCCTCTCACCTAATTCGCATTCACTTTAGTGAATGGAGTTTCGAATGGAAGATACGAAACGTTTTTGGAAAATTATATACAATCTTGAAATATTATTAGCTTACATGGTGTATGTTATATTTATAAATAGCGGATTTTAGCCAAAATTTATAATATTTGGCCAAAAAACTGAAAGAAATGACGGAAGTCATTATTTATTACTTAGTTTTAGTATACCTATATTATATCTAATTGGCGCTACTTCGCAGGACCTGGTTTTGATTTCCGCTATGGTATGTTTGTGTTAGTTAAGAATTAGCGACATGCTTTTTGAACAGGTTAAAAGCCATAGACAATGAGGGACCATCAACATGCAATTTCTAAAAGTGAGAAATGTCAAAATAAAGATATACATTGATTTTATTATTGTGCTTTATTTTAACGCCTTTACAAATAACTAATTTATTTAAATAGTATAATAATAAATATTGGGTACTTTTTATTTCTACATAAATCTATGTTAGTACTAGCGGCTCACTCTCACTCCGCTATGGTTCGCTTTTGGAAAAACAAAAACAGATCTATCCCACGGAGACCGTACTTTTTTCCGAGATAAAAAGTTATCTATGTGCTATTCCAGTCTATAATCTATCTCTGTGCCAAATTTCATCCAGATCCGGTCAGCCGTTCTGGCGTAATTGAGTAACAAACATCCATCCAAACATCTAAACTTTTACATTTATAATATGTGTTCAATTATACTCATAGAATTAGCTGTGATTACTCTTATTGGATAACTCACTTATTTTTCAAAGGCAAATTACCATCGCACTGACATCAAGCAAAAAATAAATGAAAACGTTTTGCATATTATTACATTTCTGACATTTATGATAATAACAAAAATTATCGATCCATCCATACATCCTTAAATAAGTCATCTTATAAAAACAATATTAAATTCAATGAGTTGCTGCGCCCCGACCTTTAGTGATAATATCACGATTATAAGTTGCCCTACAAAAAAATATTTATAGTAGATATATTGTTAGGAAGGGTTATTTTTTTTTAGTTTATTTTATATGCGACCTGTAGTGCCGTGGTATCATTGACTAGGACATGGGTTCAAAAACAAATTAACTAATAAGTATTTTCTTTATGTAAAAACACGAATATTTATTTTGATTGCTTATTTTGATATTCCATAACATTGTAATGAACAGTTTTAAATAATTATTCTTAAAAATGTTATGTTCAACAATATGTAATAATACAATGATTTAATCTAATCTGCTGGTGCCAAGAGTTTGAGCCCTTTTTTAATTAATTTTCACTACCCCATACTGTTACATTTTTAGAGCCATAAGCGAAACATATCCTTTATGTAGGCGTATAATAAACGCCCTAAATAGGTGCACAATATGTTAAATAGAATTACTATTTCCTAAGTTGAAATAAATGTAAGCAAACAAAAAAAGAATGATCACGATCCGATTACTAGTTTTGGAGAAATGCGTGAACGAAGGTATATAGGTATATACATACAAACATACATACATACATACATATAAACATACATACGCCTATAATGAAATAAGATTTTGTATATTTGTTTAGAATCCCTAATTGATTATTATTATGTGAATATTTTGCAGTTCCAATAATATTACACACATACATTATAAAAATACGTGTCGAATTGATAACCTACTTTTTTTGAAGTCGGTTAAAATAGAGAGGAATGTCTTATAATATTATGTATATGTAGTAAGGGCGATACAAAATCATTAGAAACACAAAACCATCTCTAACCCTTACAATTAATAAGTACGGATAAGGACATTTTAAAATGCACATAAAAATGATATTAATAAAAAAATGAACGAGGTTAAAAACACATTACGCAATAATACTCATAATGTGAAAAGCTCATGTTCTTTAATAAGCTCTTACTAGCTAAATATAGAGCTTTCATTAGAATGTTTTTTTTCTGCTACGATGTCTTTTATCAATTAGTGATAAGCAAAAATATCCATTTATACTAATATTATAAACTTAAAGGTAAAATTTGTGAGTTTGTGACATTTTAGGGGGTAATCTCTGGATCTACTGAACCGATTTAGATGAAATTTGGTAAGAAGATTGTTTGAGACCCTGGAAAGGACATAGGATACTTTTGATCCCGGAAACCATCCCTTAAGAGGGCGAAAATGGAGGTGAAAGTTTGTAAGGGGAATCAAGCTAGGGACGAACCCGAGCGAAGCGAGGGTGAGTCGCTAGTACATATGTATGTAAGTATGTATGTAAGTGACAGGTACATAATATGTATGTAAGTGACAGGTACATACAGTAAATACTGTAGTGTGTAAGACGTAATACTTTCTTAGATTTACGCGAATATTTTACATTATAGATAAAACTATCTTTTCGGGTTTTTTCGCGGATTTATTTTGATTTTTGATTTCCGAGGTTTAGAATGCTTTACAGCAAATCATGGGGGATACTAAAATGGTAGGCATCTCAAAAGTTATTTAATAGTTGTTAAAAACAGTATCATGCAATCATGTAAGATTTTTTTACTAACTTATATAGGTCATGGGTTCGAATCCGCAATTTTGGATTGACTATTAACTGATGCCTGTGGCTCCGTCCACCTTATCTCTGTACTAGCTGTTGCCATAAATATTTATTTGTTACACAATATATCTTCTTTTAATGGATTAAAAATTAATATCATTTAACATTATTTTAATGTGATTATTATAAATTCATACAAAATACTTACTAGATATTTGCTCTTTTAGATTGGTCATATTTTTGTAATTATATTAAATAAGCCCAATTATGTTGTAAAGCTTATATAAATTACACCTTTCGTACAGTTTTTGTGGTACATAAAGTAAATGTAATTTGTATGTACCAACTACTTGTCAGTATTATGATTTAATACTTCCACTTTCCTAGCACTATTGAGAAATTAAAATGTTTTTATTAAGTATAATAAAATTTTCCACCATTGTTTACTTACATTGTAACGATAATTAACGGCTTCGATGGTATTCAGACATATTGACCATATATTCTATATTTTTCCCTTTTATAAAGAACTAATCATTGTTTCCAATAAACAATTTTTAACTATAAAAAGTTTGAATAATATCAGGTAGGGTAAATGTGTAATGTATACCTAGTGCATTAGCATTGCCCGCGGCTCTGCCCGCGTTCTGATGACCAAAAACCAAATTCTTAGGTTTTATATATTAGTATACTCTTACATTGCAGTTTTTGTATTTTTTCTATTAGAAATGAGATATTTTCCCGCGGTAAAAAGTATCCTATATGTTGACCCGGATAACCACCTATCACCATACCCAGTTTCATCAAAATCCCTCTAGTGGTTTTTCTGTGATGTGGTAACAGACAGACAGACAAAAATTCTAAAAACTATAGATTCGGCCTCTGTATCGATAACAATGTTTAATTCAATAAGATTTTCTAAAAAATATCTAATGTACAGATTCGGCTTTGTTACAATTTTATTATATGTATAGATTTTATATAAAAGTCAGCAGGAAATAAATATAAGTTCTTTTTACATACATATATGATTTTGACGATATGCCAATGCATGCTTAACTGTTTTGGTGGTCAGGGGTTCGAGTCCTGAGTTGGGACAAATGTAGATAGTAGGATTTGCGCAATTGGCTAGTAATCAGTGAGATTGGTCGCCATTGCTGAAATCGTTTAGGAGAACATTATTATTAATACATTGTTTGCTAGAAGCTTATAAGTTTTATTTTCTAGTCTAGTTTAATATTGTTAATGATAAATATGAAACGAACTTTAGTTCAAAAATTTGGTTAAATTAAATCTAGTAATGTAACCTGCGTTGAATACCGTGAAGGAAAAAAACCGAACCAAAATATACTGTTCAAATAGATGTTTACAGCCACTTAAGAATTACATAATACTTTCTAAGATTTTCTGTCTCTCCCATTGATTATTGACGTAAAGCATCCGAAACGTCGGAAATCAAAAATCAAAATAAATCCGCGAAAAAATCTGAAAAGATTGTTTTATTTAAAACACTTTTGATTCGTTAATTTTAAATTTAAATTAAATTTCAGTAAATATGTAACTTCCTAAGGAACAGGACAGAACTGCCTTCAACAGAAGACAGAACAGATGATAGTTCTGTTGAGAAGAGCCGGCGAGAAACCCAACAATTGCTCAACTATTGCTTATTTAAAATAATATTACAATGTTGCAATACAAAATGGTGTGCTTAAGTATCCTACATGAAACCCAAAGGAAAACTACATCCACAGGGCAAATAGTTGCGACTGGAAGATGGCCAATACCATTTTTAGGCCTAACCAGATTAGATGGGCTTTGAAAAAATTCAAACCATTTAAATCAGCAGGGGAAGACGGAATTTTTCCAGCTCTGCTTCAACAGGGCATGGAACTCCTTATCCCGCATCTGGTAAAATTATTTAGAGCAAGCTTTGCTTGGGGCATTATACCAGAACAATGGACTAAGGTCAAGGTTACCTTTATACCGAAGATCGGTAAAAACGACTACTCTCAGCCCAAATCCTTTAGACCTATTAGTCTTACTTCTTTCCTACTAAAAACAATGGAAAAAGTAATCGACCAGCACATTAGAACTAGGTATCTTGTGGCTAGACCACTTTCCTGCAACCAACATGCTTACCAAAAGGGTAAATCCACAGAATCTGCCTTAGTAGCTCTGATCGACAAGGCAGAAAGGTCCCTAGAGGATAAGCAGACAGCTCTATGTGCATTTTTGGACATTGAGGGGGCCTTTGATAACACACCTACGGCAACCATCCTGAAAGGATTAAATGCAAAAGGTGTTGATATCACAACCACCAGATGGGTGGAATATATGCTCTCCAACCGGTGTGCGAAAGTTACGTTAAACGAACACTCGCACAACTTCTACACTACAAGAGGCTGTCCGCAAGGAGGAGTGCTTTCACCCCTATTATGGACACTAGCTGTAGACCTACTACTTGTAATCATGGCAGATCTTGACTACGATACACAGGGCTATGCAGATGACCTTGTTGTAGTAGTAAGAGGTCCCTGCCTGAACACAATTTCCACCAGGTTACAAGGAGCTCTCAATACCATCACAAGGTGGTGCAGAGAAAATGAATTATCAATAAACGCTGATAAAACAGTTATTGTACCATTTACCAGGAAAAGGAAGCTTGAAAGGCTGACTGAACTCAGACTCAATGGCAAAACCCTTAACCTATCAAATGAGGTAAAGTACCTTGGAGTCACTATTGATCAAAAGTTGACCTGGAACTCTCACCTCAACAACATTATAAAAAAAGCCAAAATGGCCCTCTGGATATGTTGTCGAATGGCTGGAGCCAAGTGGGGCCTCAAACCCAAAATGGCTCTCTGGATGTACACCGCCGTGGTAAGGCCGATTATAACATACGCCTCAGTCGTATGGTGTAACAAAACCAAACAAAAGACAACTATGAGTAAACTAGACAGCATACAACGGATGGCATGTCTAATCATCACGGGAGCCTTCCATTCGGCACCAGGCGACGCTCTAAATGCTTTGTTGGACATAGCTCCGCTATATCTCCACGTGCAAAAAGAAGCTAAATCTTGCCTCTACAGGCTCTGTACACAATCGAATGTAAAATTGCAATCGCAATATATGAACAAACTCAAAGAGTTGACATTCGAACACAAAACTCTGAAAATGCCAGTCGATGGCATGAATACAGAGTTTAACTTCGCAAAACAGTACCAAATAGATCTTCCCAACCGGGACATGTGGCTAAAAAACCAAGAGTCTCACAAAAAGGGCAGTCATGTTTGGTTTACAGATGGATCCAAGAAAGGATCTGATGTAGGGTGCGGTATCTATGGCCTTAAGCCTAGATTTGACATGAGTGTCAATCTGGGCAAGGAAGCCACCATCTTCCAAGCCGAGGTCTTCGCCATTAACAAATGTGCTGAAGTAATCCTGGAGAGAAAGCTTAGAAACCAAAATATCTACATCAACTCAGATAGCCAAGCAGCACTTCTGGCTATAGATTCTCTTGAGACCAACTCTAAGTTGGTCAAAGACTGTATGGATAATCTGAATGTCCTGGGCACATCCAACAGAGTTACCCTCAGATGGGTCCCGGGTCACTCAGGCATAGATGGGAACGAAAAGGCTGATGCATTGGCAAGAAGGGGCGCTGAAACCCCAGAATGTGGCCCAGAACCATTTTGTGGTATTGCAAAACAACATGCCTATTCAATTCTCAAAATTCACTGCAATCGCCAAGCACTTCAAGAGTGGCAATCCACTTCTGGACAAATACTCTAAAGCGCTAATTAAGGGATATCGCAAAAAGTTTACAAAAGAGTTGCTTCAACTCAACAAGTATAAAACCAGTGCAGTAACCAGAATACTTACTGGTCACTGCAAACTCAATAAACATATGTTTACCCTCGGCCTCAGTCGGACCGCAATGTGCAGACTATGCCATGAGACAGAGGAAACTGCTATGCACATCCTCTACTCGTGCGGTCCACTCATGCACCGCAGAAGTATCTATCTAGGGCAGCATACTATGCAACCGGAAGAGATACAGATGCTCCCCGCTCAGAAAATCTGGAAGTTCCTGGAGTCAACAGGACTAAGCGGAGAACTTTGAATTCACTATAAAGGGAGCTACAATGGACCTAAACTGGTCGACGTAGCTAGGGCCGACCTCGGCACCAAACCCAAAAATAATAATAATAATAAATAATAATAATCCTACATGAGTATCAACTAATATTAATTCCACAAAATTACATCTGTATAAAATAAGAATAAAGTACAAAAAAAGTTAAAAATATTGACAGATTTCTGTTATGTTAATGTAAAAACTCAAAAATATTTTTCAGTTGACCACCTTAAGATTCTATAATGGTACGTAAATACTTAAATAATAATAAATGTAAATAATTCATAAGAGTAATGACTCTTCATTTGTATTGTTTTTTGTTTTTTTTTTAAATAAAGGTGTGCGACAAGTAGCAACTACTGAACTAGCCATCTAGCACCACCTGCTTTCTTTGTATAACTTATGAACACTGTGACTTATAAGCTGAAAATTTAGCTGGTTTTGTTCAAATACTTCGAATAATTTTAAATTTATATGTCATAAATCGTCTTTTTAACTTTATTTATAACTCCATCATCATCATTATCTTTTAAGTATAGGATATACGTACATTTTGGTCTTCTTATTTAAAAACGGCGCACCGTTAACTATTCAACAACACACTTTTACTTCGTATTTCTACAAAACTCAAACTCAGTAGGATAGCTTTTAAATGATCTATTGTTTAAACTTATTTGTAGTTTATTTATAATTTTATTAAAGTTTTTATTTTACTTTGTTATATAAATGTAAAATTTCCTGTAAATATTATTAGTTATAAAAAAGGCACTAGTAGCCCCGTGGTAACGCGGTCGTTTGGGAAACCGAGTAAAGCGTGTTCAAATCCCGGGTCTCGCACCTCTAATATTTTTCATGTGCGAATCATTTCCAACAAAATTACCACTTGTCTTATGGTGAAGGAAAACATCGTAAAGAAACCTGCATGTTTGAGAGAACCTAGCATGTTTTCGGTTTGTACAATCCGCCAATACGTACTTGGCCAGCGTGGTGGACTATGGCCTGATCCCCCTCGTACTGAAAGGAGGCCTGTGTCCAGCAGTGGGACATTAAAAAGGGCTGAATACATACAATTATAAAGATCTCATAGATATTGAGCTATTTAAATTGATCAGTTATAAAAAAAACGTTAAGAAGATTCTACTCATGATAAAATATATATTTATATTATTAAAAAACTGCAATAACAATCAATGTATTTCATACTAAGCTAGTTTAGTGTGCCCCGACCTTTAGTTACAGACATAAACACTACATTACCATGTTATTATCGTAAACGTTCACATCACTACTTTGTCAGAGGTGTCCAATAAAATCGATTATTACATCGTCCATCAAAACCTATCGATATTGTTTATGACTCTTTTTATAATCGTTTGTATATATTATATCTTTTTAAAGAAGCCATTATGGTGTTACCGACTTAAAGGTGCTTTACAACTTGTCGTGTTTGTAGGTTTTTTTACTAGATTTATGGGTGCATTTTTAATTTAAAAAAATACGAACTAAAAAGATAGAAACAAGTTGACGAAGGAACATTATTATGCAGTCCGAGACATACATATTTTATAATACATAAATAGCTACGTGTGTTTTTTTTTAATTTGAAGACATAATATTGCGCCAAAAATCGGCCCTTTTAATTTTTATAATTTTGATACATAACGACACCTCTAAAGATAAAATTCATTAAGCCGTTTAAGCTACAGAGTGTGGCATAGAAATATACATTTATAGGTGAGTACATACAAAAATACACTCGAAAAACACAACTCTCCTTTTGGCGCCGTCAGATAAAAATATATTCGCCTTTATCTCTAGCTCTTGTGAAGCAACGGAATGATTATTTATAAAGGCTCGATATAAATATTAAACCCATTGAAATATCTATAACTTGACCTATACACATATTAACATATGATTTTAATTCACAATTTAACTGTGTCATACTAAATTTTAAATAAAGCTTTTCTATTAGTTTCTCTCTAGGCCATAGTATATTTTGGGGTATCTATGTTATGTTATTAAAATAAATAAATATAACTTCCATATTTAAAACATACATATACACAAACATAGAACCTCCTCCTTGTTGGAAGTCGGATAAAAGAGCAACTGTTGAATTTTTCGCCGGCTCTTCTCATCAAAACTGCTTTCCGAGCCGATAGCTTCCTCACGGACTAACTACACTGACGCTCTTTAAACTACGAGTATATTGACGATTGAAAAGTTCTTGTATGCCTAAGTCTAATATAATAAAGTTTATTTCATTTCATTACATACCTATTGTAAGTTTCTGTGTCTAAGGAACCCAATTTATTTTAAAACATGTCGTTACATGTTTACTTGCAAGCTAAAAAAGATAATTAGTTCTGATATAAATAACTACACTGACAGTTACTTACCGCTCGTGGCAATTTTTAAGCGAAACGAATCTATAATAATTATAATTGCTCTAAAAATACTTAAAACAATGTTAATTTTAATGACTTATAAAACCGTTTGGAAATGCATGCCATATTTATAATGTCGATGATGATCGTGTGTATAGATCAGTGGGAAGTGTTCTGACTACTACCTAGCCCTAAAGGTCGCGGGTTTGATCCCCAAATGATGCATTTATTATATTGGTTATATACAATTGTGTATTTCAGCTTGTTTGGGATTTAAGTAAATTCCTAGTCTCTTCAAATAATAAAATTAGTGAAAAGTTATTCCAACACTTCATGAGCTCTGAGTCTTACTCAATTGTATACAAAATGTAAACATATCCATCGACTATAATTTTAGTAAAACAGATATAACATAATATTTTGTTGGTATCATTTTAGTCAAAATTATATATTATGTTACTCGTATATATATATATATATATATATATATATATATATATATATATAACCAAAGACAAAACAGTTCAGAACATTTTTCTCCTCTGTTTGTCAACCGATTTTCTTTTTTTGCTCAGTAGGCACTTAATATCTACCTATTAACAAACTTCTGTGTTATCACTAAACAATTTTTGGAAACAGTATTTTTTTATATAATCAATTTATTACATTATAATGTTTGTACATATTTTCCTTTAATTATTACAAAGTACGTGGGCTACCGAGCTTCGCTCGAAGTTTTTGGCCTAAAGTAGAAGCCTACAATTTTCTTTTTTTTTTTTAATTAAAAACTTGAATAAATATTTAAAAAAAAAAAACAAAATTAAAAACTTTGTATGCGACAGAGATTAGAACGTGGACACCTGTGATTGTTGATCTTGCAACTTGGCCGCTTGACCACGATGCTTATGCCCAAGCGTGCAAATTACCGACCATATTTTGCGTGGCATAACGCAAAAGAAAACTGCATAAAAACTCGAAAACACGCGTTTTCTCAGACATAAGACTAATCTAGATCGATTTATCGCCCCCGAAACCCGCTGTGTGCTAAATTTCATGAAAATCGTTGGAGCCGTTTACATACATACAAGAATTGCTCGTTTAAAGATATAAGATAATGATAACGGTCGAATTTCGAGTTTAGTTTTTAGTTTACTGAACTACTGAGTGTATATTGATACACATATGTTCATACTGTTTGAGGCACGGCTTACTGTTTGAGGTATCCACATACAGTCAAATAAGACGCTCAAGATGACATTAATAGGTGCGTAATGACTTCGCAATATCCGCCGCCGTCGGGACTAGGGCAGACCAATATGGGTGACGGGGGACAAAAAGTAATACGTCGAAAGTTATATATGTATGATATAAATATCTACATATGTATATGATTATTATGTAAATAAAATGATAACATTTATTCGAGTTGTTTGTTTGTTTTTTTTAATATGGCGATTTCAATTTAGGTCTTATTTTTTATATAGTTAGTGGTAATGTTTCGTAAAGATAATGGTGTATCAGCAATACATATTTTTTTGACGACACGATTGGCTCAGTTTGTAGTGACCCTATTTGCTGTGCCAGCGGTCGCGGGTTCGAGTCCCGCTGGGGGCATTCATTTGTGGGAAGAATACAAATGTTTGTACTCCAGTCAAGGATGTTTATATTTATAATATGTACCTATGTATTTAAAAGTTATAAATGTGTAGTGTACCAACTATTTACTCTTCATAACACAAGCCCGTAGCTCACCATGGAACTAGATGGTGCTGTGTGTTAATGTCCCCACATTTATTTATATATTTATCATTATTTTATGAAATACGATATAAATTCTTTCTTTTTTATTACTTTCTTTGTTTGGGGAAATCTTAATTAATTTTATTAAATAAAAAAAAAAAAAAAATTAGTCACTTTCAAAAGTTTGGTTCTTATAAGGTAGGTAATAATATATGTCAATGGAACAAAACCAGACACAACCAAAATTATAGTTCATTTTATTAAACATAAGATTCCGTTTCCGATTTGGGAAAGTAATTTTTCATAAATTTAATTTCATTAGATTTTACAATCAAGAATGAACGTTCTTCTAATAAAAAAATATTCATAAAGTTCTCTATTCACTATATTCAAACCTTCGATCCTTTTATTTAACTACAGGATGTATTTAACATCTGTATGGCACATACAAATATTTACTCCTTAAAGAAATCGAACCTGGATATCTAGGGTAAACTACAAATATGGTACTTGAAGTAAAAACTATGCAATTAATTGAGTAATCAATATTCTAGATTAGTCCCTACGACCGTTATTATGTGACCCGAATGAAATGATGCCCGCGAGGTGTAGGGCAGTGGTTGTGCCGGTTTGTCCCATATTTGTTTGTAAAGAAATATTATATTATATTTATGTTACAGGCATAACTTTGAACTGGTCAGATCTTTTTTTTGACTGCAAAAAAACAATAAAACTAGCTTTGAATGAGAGAAGAAAATTGTACTTTTAAAAATAAAAAAAAATACATATTTTTGTTGATATTTATAATACAACTAGTATAAAGGCAATGGTAGCCCAGTAGTAACATGCTCGCTTGGGAAAACGATTGAAGCGGATTCAAATCCCGGTCTCGCGGTGTGCGAATCATTTCACACGTGAAAACCACATGCCTTACGGTGAAGGAAAACATTGTGAGAAAACCTGCATGTCTGAGAGAACCTAGCAAGTTTTCGAAAGATTATGGCCTGGTCCTCCTCGTATTGAATGGAGGCCCATGCCCAACATTGGGATGTTAAAAAAGGCTGCATACAACTGGTATAGTACAATATATTTCATTATTATATATATACTTCATTTTTTATTATATATATATATATATATATATATATATATATATATATATATATATATATATATATATATATATGTATATATATATATATATATACTTCATTTTTTATTTATTTATAGATAATATTTTCATAGGTAAGTACATATACAATATACATATAATCTTTAACACAAATTAAATAAACTTCGTAACAAATAAATAAAATAGATAATCTATCTATACCTATGTTTAACTAGAGCGTGAATAACGACGAGAAGACACGTCTGAACAGTGGATGTTGTTCCTCAAGAGGTACTAGTGACCCGCCCTGGCTTCACCTGCGTTTAAAGTTAGATAGCTATGTATATTGTACCTATATACATATAAAAACAATATAAATTACAATTATACCAGTTGCTTTCAGACCAATGCTTTAATTATTCGATAAAAATTAGTAGTCACGCACCACACTTTTTCTGTGTCAGAAACGTTCGCGACTGTGATGAAACTCGTCAAAGTTTAACCACAGTCTGCTGAGTGACAAACAGACATATTGACATACATACAAGCATTTGTTTATTTTCATATATGTACATTAATACGATATCAAGAAACTATTAATTTCAATAATGACAATATAAAAAAACCACAGCTACTTTGCTATTTATGTAGTACAAAAGTCAGGTAAAAGAGTAGGAAAAATCAACAATTTTACTTTAGTAAAGATATTATTTATCATCTTCATATATATAATTCTTCTGTGAGTGTGTATGTCACTGAACTTCTCTCAAACGACTGGACCGATTTTGATGAAATTTTTTGTGTGTGTTCAAGGGGATCTGGGAATGGTTTAGATTCACAATTTTGTCCAAAAAGTTTGAAATTTTCAAATTAAAGACGTGTAGACAGGACAACGTCTGTCGGGTCCGCTAGTATTTTTATAATAACGGTGCACTAGTGTGCACCGTTATTATAAAATATTTTATGAATAAAATAGGTAATATGTATAATAATTCTATGTAACTCAATTCACCATTTTCTGTTTTGTTTGTCAAGCCTCTTTTATGTTCCTTAGAGTATAGACCAATAATATAACAACAAACTATGGTTATTATATATGTTATGTGTATAACTAAACACACAAATTTTTTTTAAAAAATGACAACAATTATTTTTAAATGTTGATAAAAGCTGCTATAATTTTGCATAGTTTAAAATACAAAAAAGTTTTTTTTTGTATTTTAAAAGATAACACGTAGTAAAATATGTCATAATATATACATATTATAACTTTTCCCATCTAAATACATTCGATTTTGAACAACAATCGTCCCCTCGCAGACTCAATCGAGATTATTGAGTTGTCTCGACAGACAACCCCAAATCACTTTACTGACATAATGCGGGGTCGCATTTTTTACGCTCGTCCTAAGACAAGCATTGTTTTATCGAAATAACTAGTGATAACTTTCTTCTTTTTGGATTTCAAGATTTTTTATTACGGTTTTTTTTAATACTTAAATATATTACCTATTATAGTGACCATACAATTGTAATTAATTGATATAATAATTATTATTATTACCGGAAGACTAATCAATAGGATTTCTAAAGAGATCGAACTACAAAATGATATATTGGTGTATATAAAAAAATCAAAATAGTTAAATATAAATAGTAATATTATTAAGAACGTTTGCTTATTATATGAAAAAAAACATTATTACAATTATAAATTTACGCAAATATTTGACATCTATATACATACATATAATTTTTTTTTTACTGAATCGAATCTGTACATTAAATATATTTTGGAAAATCTCTTGAAGTAGTCATTATCGATGCAGAGGCCGAATCTATAGTTTTTTAAAATTTTTGTCTCTCTGTCCGTCCGTCGGTCCGTCCGTCCGTCCCTCTGTCTGTCTGTTTGTCTGTCTGTCTGGAAACGCATCACAAAAAAACCACTGGAGGTATTTTGATGAAATTGGATAAGCAGATTTTTGATTCCCGACGTTTAGAATGCTTACATCAATCGTGGTCACGGGAGAGACTAAGAGAACCAAAAATCAAAATAAATTAGCGAAGAAATCTGAATAGATAGTTTTATTTAAAATAATTACATCCATTATACCTTTATTACCTTTAAATCATTTTGCGTGCAATTTATCATCTGTAAACGGAATATAATGTTCTGAGAAAAGCATTGCATCAATAGAGTTAACTCCGCTTTGTAAAATAATACACAAACAAATCACGAATGGCATGCGCTTGATAATTAAATGACGTTTTATAGATACCAAAAAATTAATATAATCTTTAATCAATTATTTTAAATGTTTATAATTTAGGTTAGTTGAGAATGAGCGTCTAGTTGTTATTAAAGTCGTCACGAACAGTTAGAACACAGCATTACTGACTTTTGACGTAAATTGAAATCATAATTTAAATGTTATTACTATATATAACGTGTTCATTGAATTAAATCAAGCTTTAATAATAATAATATCTTCCCGACACAAGCCTGTGCAATTGTGCTAATTTTCTGTGCAGTTGGCACAGGAAATTATACCATAATGTATAAGTATGTGCACAAGCACAAGGGTACTCTCAAAGTCGGATGGGGTGACATTTCGACAGGACTGGTGAGATCAGGCACGAGACCAATGGCTTAACGAACTCTTCAAGGCTTGGATGAAAAATCCCCAATCTTGGACTGCTACCTGTAATATCTTTTTATAGAAAAACTGAACTTTTTTGGCTCGAGACTCGAATCCAAGGCTTTAGATGCGGACGTGCTTGTTGACCATGATACCAACTAGGCAGTTACAAGTATAGCTATTGTAAGCAAATCAGAGCTATATAAATCAGCTATTTTTCTTTTCTAATAATCATAAAATTAAATCCTAAAATACTAAGTTCTCGCCCGCGAGAGCCTTCAGATGAGGTAGGAGCCTACTTCTTCCACAAATAATCTATGCTACTCAGTGACGGTAAAGTTTTCTATTACGAAGTGGAATAAAAATATCAATTTAGTGGACATTGTCCACAAAAGACAAACAAATCTTACCAGTTCATTATAAGATATTACTGCTGGACTACTGAATAACTAGCCAAATCAATACACCAAAAAATCTTCCTCTTTCGCCAAAAGTACTCTTGACACTTTGCCACAGAGACAGCTGGTGCTATTAGACTCTTATTTATAAAACTGAATGTTCTCTCTATAACAATTATTATAATATTTACGATATAATTTATAATATAGTCAGCTATCTAAATCAAAGTCGGGACCATCAGCGGAAGGAAATGAGTCGTCCTTTTTTCAAACATATGAAAAAAAGATATATTAAAAACTGCATACATACAATTAATTGTTGCATAAAAAAGAAGGAATCAACAGAGAAACATTCGCATTTTTAATATTATTTAAGACAATATTAGTAAGAATTTCTAATATATAGCTTATCCACAGGTAATGCGAGGTCATATTACTAGTCTCACCCTTATCTCAGAGATAACTAAGGAATCCATTGTCATTATCGGCCTTCCGGCTTAACCTCGCAAAAGTATGCTGCGAAGAATGGGGACAAGATTTATATATAATCTCATACTTTATATTAGCTGTGACTTTTTAGAATTCTTTGCATTCTTATAAATCCTTCACCTCAAAGTATTATAGGAGCCCCATTAATGAGTGCTATTAATTTTAACATTATCTATAATAAAAATAACTGTTTTTAGATAGCATATATTGTTTAAAGTAAAAGAATTAAACGTTTATAAAGTTGGTTTCTCACTGGATTACAACGTCAGGGTCCGCGAAACACATAAAATACAAGAACACATAACAGATCACAACAAATACTTCTAAGATTATAAATATTTGTTTCGAACGAAACTCGAAGTTGAGACCTCTAACATTATTAAAATTTATAATATAAGTAATATTGAATGCTTCATGAAGGCAAAAAAAGAGAATCGTCCAAAGAAAAATTAATTTGCACCAAAAAGTATCTTTGCAGGCGTATACATAATAACCCACCATAGTTTCATCACAATCGGATCAATTATTTAGGAACACATATAGGACAAACATACCAACATTCGGTTTTATTTATATAGATAGAGAGATAACTAAACTAAAATAACATCCTTAAACAAAATTTACCAAAACATACCGCAATTATAATTGCAGAAATAAAATACTATATGTGTAAGTATGTGGCTTTACTAAAAATCGATATACATTGATCTAATGATGCCTTAGCAAGAGTAACTGTTAGTAATTAGATATTTGATACAAAAATGAGTCCCAAATTAGCCAAATTGGTCTTCATATTACTGGCAACCCAACGCGATGTCCCGCGGGACTGTCCCGGTGACTGTGAAAACACGCTAAACGTCTCTAGATGCCCCGACTTGACAAATACTAGTTAATTGAAAATACTCGATGTGGTACAAATGAAACTTTATTCTTAAATGCTAACATAATTTTATTTAAAAAACGCAATTTCTATTGTCTTATAACCAATAATAAAAAAGTTCATGGATTCCGTTCCCACACGATGCAAGAGTTTAATAAATTATAATTTTATGATATGCTACAGTAACTTTTTTTAAATAATTGCGTTAAATACTAATTTATATGCCTAAAAAAATGTATTTTCTACTAAATGACTTTTTAAAATATTTATTAATTTTGATAAAAAAAGAAATAGAACTTATTTACTTATTTTCATTTTTGAATATGTCTGAAAGAGACACATTTTTTGGATAAGTATTATGTCTGAAAAAAAGTTGGTATCTAATTTAACATACCTAAAGAAAGTAAAATTTGTGTACATACATATATACTTCACCGCTTTAAATTTAAGAATTGGACCACATTCTATCGTTAGGGGTACGCGAATCGAGTGTTGCTTTTCACAACAACTTTATAAGGTACTATGGATCCACCCCTAGATTGACACCTACGCTTACAAACACAACCATTAACAAAATGTTTTTACAACACAGTGGTTATTAAGAATTGCCACTTTTAAAGAAAAAAATGTAAGTATTTACATTGTTCAATATCTACGTTATAATATATTGATATCTAGAAACATCAAATTCGGTGTATAAAAGTCAATATATAAAAGAAAAATGAACAGTAATTACATACTCTAATGTATGGTAACATTATAGTGTATACAAATAAGAGTGAGTTTGTGTTATTTTTAAATAAAAGTGATGGGTAAGTCCTGTTAATAATTACTAATTTAGGTAAAAATATTTTTTTATATCGTTTCGATTCTAAAAATGAGGGACAATATATTACTTCCGCAGTTTTGTCCGTATGGTAAAGGGATGAGGATAAAAAGTAGTCTAAATCCGTCTCCATGATACAATCTATGCACTTACTAAACGTCGTGAAAATCTGTTCAGGAGTTTAACCATAAAAATGTTACAAACATACTGATAAAATTACTTTCACATTTATAATATTAGTATTCAACCCTTTTTAAAATCCCACTACTGGGAGTGGGCCTCCATTCACTACGAGAGGGATTAGGCCATAGTCCACCAAGTTCCACCACTGGCCAAGTTCGGGGCGGACTGAGTCTGTCTTTTAAAAACTTACTGGGATCTCTCTAACATGCAGGTTTTGTTCACGATGTTTTTCTTCACCGTAAGACAAATGGTAATCATGTTTCAAATGATTCGCACATAAAAATATTAGAGATGGAAGACCCGGAATTTGAATACGCTTCACTCAGTTTCGGAAGCAAGTGCGTTACCACCGAGGGACAAGAGTCATTAGAGCTCTCTATCAACGGTTAGGTACTGTCTAAAACATAATTAATTCTTAACTAAGCCGTTAATTAACACCGGCTTTGTAATCACTTTCAATGTTATTGTTCTTAAGAGTGGACATTTTTTTAATTATTTGGGGCTTCTTTTGAAGCTATATTTACATTTAAATTCGATTCACAATTGGCAGACATTGTATAATTACTTTTTGATGTCAATCAGAAATTGGACAAAACACTACATTCACCGCGTATTTTTTAAGGCAGATAAGTTCTCAGCTCAAATAATCTTTTTTTTTTAAATATTATATAAGCACGCAACGTAACAGCTAGCAACTGGTCAGATAATATTTTTGCGTGTCTCTCAGACCGTGATGGATAACCAAAATTACAAGTACATCATTAATCATCGCCTAGACTCCGGAAACTAATTACCAAAAATGGTCTTGAGGGTGAACTACTCCACGTTTTGTGTCCACTTGCTTCAATAAAAAAGGTCATTAATAAAAACTATTCACAACGTTTGTCCAATTATCGAAATTACTTACTGAATGTACATTATTAATGTCAAAATAAAAAAAAAATACGTTCATAATGACTCTGAAAAGATAAAAGCCATTGAACTTAAGAATTGAATTGAATTGAAGATCTGACTTTTTGGAGCGCTTTTAACTTTTTTTTAGTTGTGTAAAATTTATAATAGTGCAAAGGAATTGATTCAAAATCTTTCTTGTGTGTTGATTATTGGGCTGAAATTAAGAGTGCAGAGAGCAAATACGTTAACCATCTAATAAAGCCTAAAAAATAAAAATAAACACAGTTGAACAAGCTTCTATAAAAGCTGTAAAACGATAAAGCAAAACATTATATTTACCTAAAATGTTAAAGAGACCTAAAAATAATATTAAGTAAATTATATATTATACTAGCAATAAATAAAATATAATTACGAATATTAATCACAAAAGCATCTAAAAATATTCAATAAACATCCATTTCGATACGCTTCAGTGAAACTTACAAAGTTAAGCCCAGTTTAATTTTATACAATAAATATTTATTTATTCTTCCAACGACACACCCGAATAAAGTTTTTTATCTCAAGCTAAAATAACGTGACTATTAGAAATCTTTAAGGCGCCAGTATTAGACAGCCGTCACCACGTAAATATATAAGTATCGACAGTATCACATGGATATACCTAAAAATATGATAATTTCAAAAGACAGACAAAGAGATAAATCAAATGAATATTTTGATCAGCCACAAATATTTTCTTACTTAGGAAGGTCCATGTTTTTAATGTTTATAATCGTGGATCTCAGTTTGTAAAAAAAATAACTAAATAGTTCCATAGAAACTGAAACAAAAAGACAAGTAACAAGCTGTCACGGAGCATGACAGCGACGGAACTCTATACGTAATAGGCCTACAAAAAGTTTCTATATTTTGTCATAGATAAATAATTTTAAACGCATTTAATTTGTTAGTTTAACGGGTTTTGTTTTTTTTTTTGTATTTGTTGCATCAGTCAATCATTAGTTAGTGTATTTAAGTCATTATAAAATATTACAGTTTTTAAAGTTATACATAGTGAATAGTCTATTCAAGTTTGTTTAAGTACTTCGTATTCTTATACCCATAACCGATAATATATTGAAACTTCTTTAAATCTGAAAGCTCTAAAGGAATGAAGTAATCTAATAAAAATAATATAACACATAATTATTTATTGTAGATTTGTCCTGTCAAAAATAATACTAAAAATTTAAAATTAATATTCTTAATTATATATTCGTACCTAAAAGGAAAAATTTAACAAAATTGACAAAACAGTCTAAATAAATTATTTAATCACAAATTTTTGAACTGTCCATCCAATGGCTGGTCCGTCTCCTTTTGAAATTAGTAAAAGACGAAATACATTGATGGAAAATAATGAATGAATGAAAAAATGATACTTATATTATAAGTACGTACAGTTTTACCCCAGTAATATTATACAAAAAAAAAATCACTCATAGATTTCTAACAGCTCTATCATATTTTCTAACAAAATTGAATTTTTTGCAATTTTTAAAATAAATACACTACACTCCAGTAAGTATGTAAATGAATTACCTAATGTAAAAATAAGAAACAAATTTTAGAAATCGTAATAAAAAAATATATTATGTATACAATTTTTCCATTAACATATTATGAAAGTAACTTTAGTGTATGACAATCAATTTTAAACGTAAAAACAAGTCAAGTTACATGAGTGTTACATAAAAATTAACAACTAAAAGCCGGTTAGACTCATTAAGCACGTATACGTGTGTTAATTTGTTTGACTTACAATTAACTTGTCTGTTCGACGCTCGGGCATAGTTTTTGTCGATTAAAAAACGTATCGATACGTTAAGCTTTGACAGCATACAACGACTTAAAATGACAACGAATATCATCATGAGGAAATACTATGAACGTACTCGTAACATGTGTCTAAATGCTGTCTGTTGCACTGGAGGTCACAGGTTTGATGTAAGCTAGTGATCATTTGAGTACCGTAATCTATTAAAATAAATAAAAAAAATAATTCAAATATGAAAGTTTGATAGAAATGAACTAATGTAATAAAAATAAGATAACAACACATTATTATTTATTATACATTTGTCTTGTTATTAAATAGAACCAAAACATTAAAAATAATATTTTTAATTATATATTCGTACAATAAAAAAAAATATTTTTGAAGTCGTTCCACCCAACGGCTTATGTGAGAATTTCTGCTTTTGAAGTTGATTGAAAACGCGAGTGCATTTCTAAATGTAAATGGAAATTAAAATACTAAGTCTAAACCATAATTAAAAATAATGAAAAGTTTACGTAAATTAAATATAATCAAAAGTTCGATTTGCTATTTTTTATCTAAACAATGCCATGTTCCCATGAAGATCTATGTAAAGGGTTAAACTTATAAAATCCATAAACCAATGAAACAATTTACATCTAAATACATATAAAGTACACGTAACGCTAATTAAGTACAAAAAAGTCCTAGACATTTTACTTTCACCAAATTATAGGAAGTAGATTTGATACCTAATCATGTAAAATATAAAAGATTTACAAACAGACGAATTTCACGATATAATATTAAGTATAATATGCATTATGGACTTATTTACATAAGTTAGACTGATCATATCTAGCTTCGATCAACAATAATTGTTGATTGAAGATATCTAGTAATACATTAAAAGACAGTAATAAATGACATTTCGTATTTAACTATAAAGTACATCAAGCACATATGTAGATAACTATTATAATAATTATAAAATAATTATTTATAATAAAACAATATTACGTCGAAATTCGTTCCACTATAAGTATTTATGATATATTCTTAAGGGTGTCCCGAGGTTTTGAAAGTAGCAAACAATTACAATATATTTACATTTTAAATTTGCATTAATCACTAATGTCGATTCAGATTACATACTTCTGTATAGTTGCCAATATTTTCAATAGTTCTTAAACTTTCACTACTGGCATTTTTAGGGCCTTTTCCCTATGGGCTAATTAGAGATAGATCCCGATTGAAGCGTCACATTAAACTTTAAATTACTTTAGAGTCCTCTACGTGTTGGAAACGTGTCCTCACGCACGTCTCCAAAAGAATCTCAATCAATAGGCTCCTGCGAGAAACAAATAACAATTTTATTATATGTATATACTTTTATAATACTACATTTCTAAGCTAATTATTTCAAAATTATACCTTTACACCATTTGCTGTAGAAGCCCTTGACCCATGGAGCTCAAGTGAACACTTCTTAAAAGACATAGCACCTTTCTTATCGCCTCTACTGGTGACAGGAGAGCTCGCTCGTTTTTCGCCCAAAGAATCGGCATTGCCATTCAGCGGGGGAATGCGGACAGCATTCTTGTCACAATTCCACGCGGACATGACCTATACAGTAAAAATAATTAAGTGCACATTTTTTGTATATATAATTAAGTATTTTCGTAATTTATATGTATTTCCTTTATTGTTAAGAAATGTATAGGTAATAGGTATGTATTCAGCCCTTTTTAACATCCCATTGTTGGGCACGGCCTCTCTTCAGTACGAGGGGGATCAGGCCATAGTCCACCACGCTGGCCAAGTGCGGGTTAGCGGACTTCACATGTCTTTCGAAAACCTGCTAGGTTCTCTCAGACATGCAGGTTTCACCGTAAGGCAATGATAATCATGTTAGAAATGATTCGCAAATGAAAATATTAGAGGTGCGAGATTCGGGATTTGAACCTGCTTTACTCGGTTTCCGGGAGCGCGTTATGACTGGGCTACCACTGCCTTGCATCTCTCACATATATGTATCTATAACAACAACTTCACATACATAGTCAAGTTTTCAACAATTTCATTATATACCTACTATATAAGTATGTAATCTAATTTAGTAATCTACGTTTAAATAAGCTATAATGTCCTTACAAGTCATTTAACACAGATCAGTGGCCGCGGTCTATTTGCGACGTGATTAACATAAGTATGGAGAATCTGTTCACTACGCGTAATCAGATCGCCTATCAAGTAGAAATAGCTAAGTTTGTGTGGCGGAGTTTTTATTTTATTTTTATTATATATATTTTTTTTGATTAAATCATGATTTTTCTTATTTATTTATAAATAAATTAGCGACTTACCCTCGCTTTGTACTTTTTCATTTTTTTAACCGGAATACTACCTAATTCTTTTTCTAAAATAAAAGTAACATTAGTTACTCCTTATAACATTAGCCAGTGAAAGTTCCATCAAAATACGTCCAGCTGTTTCGGTAATTACCTGGAACAAATAGATAGACAGACAGACAATTTTTTATAAAATTGTGTACTTTAGGTACAGTATACAATTTCATATGCATATAATAAAAAGCTTAAAAATAAAAAGCTAAACAGACACTTCAATTTTGTTTATCTGTATGTATTTATAGATAATAATGAATGAATATAAAGAACAACTTACTCGCATTTGTGTAATGCTGTTAAAAGCCAGCGATTTATTTAGTTAGCAAGAATTATTTTAAAAAGTACGCAAAACGAAAAGCTTGTTTTCATCTACTCTATTTATTCTTCTATTTAGAACAAAAAAAAATTTCAAATTCTAATCAACCGTTCTCGAGCTATACAAGAGTAAACAAACAAACATATAAATTCTAATAGCTGTAGATTTAGCTTTTATGATATTTTAAACATAGTCACAATTAATTTTCTTTGAAAATATCTGGAAAAGGTAGCAATCAAACATTTATAATATTAATATGGATTTTGTAAAAAGGTAAAATTAAAAATTATAATTTTTAACATTTTTGTAGTTTTAGTATATGAGGTACCTAAGTGAGGTAAATATAATTGATAAAAAAACACGAGTCCAACCACGGGCAAAATTTATACATAAATTAAACTTGAAATGCAAATAAAGTAGATACCTACAGCCCCATAAAGGTTGCTACCTGACTTATGTCAAATAAACATTATATTTTTCCTTCTAATTTAAAATAACATAATAAATATTTCAAACATATTATACGATTTATTAACACTTATCATATTTTAATAAACTTTATTTATTACAGCTAAAGTGTAAGAAACTAGCAAAATAATAAAAATCAACTTTGGAACTTTTGTAGACTTTCAGAGCCTGTTAGCACTAATTATTTCCCATTGTTTTAGTTCAGTGAACGCTTAGTACTACATAATTATTAAAGATGGACCCACGATTGAAAATAATCAAAAAATGAACAAAATCTGTTAAATTTAATGTTACACATAGAACTACTCAAAGGAGTTTAAGCTTATTCTTTATTTATTTGATATTTAGCATTGTTTAGATTTAAAGATATTTCATTGTTAATTTTTTATCATCTTTCTTCAACAAATGATGTTAATTCAGTCAAAATATCCCTCTAGTACAAATTCTTCACAGAAATATTAACATCCTTGAGCTATATACAATTTCATTTGACGACACGTTTGGCTCATTTTGTACTGACCCTACTTGCTGTGCCAGCGGTCGCGGGTTCGACTCCCGTTGGGGGTATCCATTTGTTTGATGAGCACAAATGCTTGTACTCCAGTCAGGGGTGTTTATATTTGTAATATGTATGTATTTAAAATTATATACGTGTCATGTATCACCTATCTGGTATCCATAACACAAGCCTCGCAGCTTTCCATGGAACTAGATGGTGCTGTGTGTTAATGTACCAACATATTTGTTTATTATTACATATGTAAATATGTATTTAGGCCAACGTCACACCATCGCTTCGCTCAAGACTAACATACCGGCATTAAATAAATACAATATACTCATATTACAAGGATATCATTTTCTGACACATAGACTACTTCTATGGAGAAAAAACAAACAAACTTCGCATTAATAATCTATATATAAATAGACAAAGACAAAACAGTACTTTTTTTCTCCTCTTCTATTTGTCAAACAATTTTAAGTGAGTCTTTGTTAAGTAATTATTGACGAGCTTTAGTGTTATTAATTAAAAATGGATGATTTTTTATATAGATAGTTAAATTCTATTTATTTAATACGTTTTCCTCAAATTTTCTTAATGACGGTCGAGTACTGGATGAAGACTAGTATTATTATATATATATATATATATATATATATATATATATATATTATATATATATATATATATATATATATATATATATATTTAAATGCTCCAATTTTCCACCGACGCTACAACCCTATACGCGAGACTAAAAAACCTGATTAATTCATCTTACAATTAGCATGAACAACGCAAGTGCCGTGTATCCGTCTTTCATTTAAACTACAAATATAATGCCTACATTATACCCATCGTCGGAAGTCTTTGAACCCAATAAAGGTTTTTTTGTTCCAACTCGATCTACATTTATAAGTCATTGTTTTATTTAACGTCTTTTTTTTATTTTTTATTATGATAATTCAATTTGTTAAATAATTGTATTAAATTATTAGTTATTAAAACTATAATGGTTTTTAGTGACGTCAAAGTAATAATTTATGCAATATAATGTTATATTTAATCAAAAAAATAGAAGAAAGTAAGCTTTTAATCTTTCGAAAGCTAAAATTAAAAAAAAAAGTTATTAAAATTTGGTAAACTACTTCAGTAAACTATCTACAATCAGTCAATGCACAGTTTAGACCGCTGAGTCTAAACATGAATATACCAATTAGATTAAGCAGGTACCCCCATTTTCTAGATCGGTCTAGGACAGATGACGGTAAGGTCTTGTTTTAACCCAAGTAATAATATATCTACGGTATACTTCAATATCTTCTTATATTATATCTCTTTTTAAATATTGTTATTTATTTATGAATACTAACATTCGCCCAGCGATAAAAAAAATCACTATTGAAAAGTTTGAGGAAAATTTATAGTTATGAATAGAATTTACCTATCTATATAAAAAAACTGTTTACAACATTTTTTAATTCATAAAACAAAAGCTCGTTAAAAGCTATTTCACAAAAAATCTGGACAAGTACGAGTCGAATTCGCCCACCGAGGGCTCCGTACAATTTTATAGGAAATATGTTTAACTTTAATTTTCTACTTTTTTTATTTTTTGGAATTTTCCCTTTAATTGTGCTGTACCTTGCTTTCTGCCAAATTTCGTGATTCTACGTCAACGTCACCATATAGATTGTCAATTTTGGTTAAAAGCAAGGTTTTATACCACAAGTAAAGGCCTATATCTTTTTATCGTATTGACTCAGGACCTTGATTTTTATACACCTAATAGGGACTATAGACCTCAGTATCTGGTATACTTGCTAGGTCCACTCGTTCCTGAGAAAATCGGTGGTGACACATGGACAGACAGACAGACGGACAGACGGACAAGAGAGTGATCTTTTAAGGGTTCCTTATATACCTTTTGAGGTACGGAACCCTAAAAAGAAAATCGGTTGACAAACACAGAAGAAAAATGTACTAAACTGTTTTGTTTTTGCATATTTTTATATATACATAATTAAGTAGTATATCTTATTTTACCGATCAACCCCCATCGTGTCTTCTCCATTCTACGTGACATTGGCGAAGTAGTCTGTGCTCAACTGGCAAGTGGCAGGCTTTGAAGCCATTAACAAGTTAATTGAATTGAATTAAATTATTCTTCAATAAGAAATAGCTTTTTTTGTTTAAAAACTTGACATGTAATCATCCCTAGATCACATATTTACATGCAAATAATTGCACACTTTTTACAAAATATGCTACGCAAATAGAATATTAATTAGTTATCAATTGCGCATGTGTACAATTTTTAAATACATATCTAGTTATTGAAAAACATTAAAGTTTCTGAATGAAACTGTAAAAAAGCGAGAAGAAAATATTTCTTAGTATTTTTGAAAGTGCTTGTTCGATTTTAATGAAATTTGGCACATGCATAGATTTTTTTCTTGAAGCTTGAATATAATACGGAGCCACTATAAAATTAAAACATATTTTTGTAAAGTAAAATAAATATTTTTTTATATTTATTAGATTATAAAATCGGTGACGAAAATGCGGACATAGCTCAATTTTTATTATATATATTGTTAAGTAATTAAAGTAACTCGTCCGCTGATTTCCATAAACGATCTGTACCAAGAACTCACTATTCATTTAGGAATACTTGAAAGCGGCCTTATAAGCGGGGCTACATTGCTGACCAGAATGAGAATCGATGACGTAAAGTTGAAGATTTTAATGAAACCTCAATAAAATCAATCTTAATAAAATAATATGTATTTTTGAACACTTTAGTAGCAATTTATCTTATCTTACTTTTAATTATTTCGATTATTGATTAATTATTACTATTCTGACGATACGTTTGGCTCAGATTGTAGTGACCCTACTTGCTGTGCCAGCGGTCGCGGGTTCGAATCCTGCTGGGGGTATTCATTTATGTGTTGACCACAAATGTTTGTATTCCAGTTATGGGTGTTTATATTTATAATATGTATGTATTAAAAGTTATATAATTGTGTAGTGTATCAATTACCTGGTATCCGTAACATAGATGGTGATGTGTGTAAATGTCCTAGAATATTTATTTATTTATTACTAAAAACGTACCACCAACTTCAAAATTCAATATTAAAGGTACAATTTTATGTTGTCATTTTTTTATATGTAAATGCAATTTTGCAATTTTTTTTAAGTCAGTAAAAAAATAATTTAAAAGAAATTAAAAGATAAAGATAATTCGAATAGTTTATTTTTTACTAAAATTTTATTTTATTGACATGATTTCAAAAAAAGTAGTTTGATAACAAAAAGTGTATTATGATACTTTACTTTACCTAAAAAGAATAAGTACGGTTTATATTTCAGATATTGCCATTTTCTACAAAAAAAAATTGTACAATTCTTGTACATTTTAACGGAGAAATCAAATAATTTACTACTATGTTACTTTTATAATTTCATTATTTTTAACATACGTAATCTTAATAAACTGTTGCGGTTTCATCTCCATTTGTTAGGTAAATTTTAGTACCTATAGAATTTTCTTGTCAAATAATAAAACATTATATCTATCGTCTCCAGATAAATAAAATTCTTACGCAAAATAGGCGCAAAGCCGTCCATTTGCGAAAACCAGCCCAAATCTACCAAACCATAAATAAGATTCTTCTATAACTTATTCTTCATCTCCATTGAATAAATAAATCAAATTAATTATTATGATCACACTATAACATTCCTCTTTTCCTTTCGATAAACAGTGCCGATAATTTTTCGGACTTTTTAGGGTTTTTTTTTGTTAGTTTTAATGGACCAACACCAGTCAAATTTGAAAAATTATATTTGCATTCTACGCCCTACATATCGAGGAAGGTTTTGGGCTATCTATACGAGTAATAAGATGCGAAATTGAGTAAAAGATGGGAAAGCAAAATCCTATATTGTTAGTTATTATTACTTAATATACCTATACTAACGCTATCTCTATCGCTATCGCTCGTAGGTCGTAGTGTTTTGTAAGATAACCTATAGCTATAGATCTTCATCAGTAAATTCATATCATACTAATAATATTGTAAATGTGAAAGTGTGTTTGTTTGTTTGTTTGTTTGTTTGTTTTTTCTTCTTTCACGTCGAAGCGGAGGACGGATTGGCGTGATTTTTTGTGTGGAAACAGAGGGCTGGAGAGTGACATAGCTTTTCATAGTTTATATCGCGGGAGATTATCTCATTCCCACGGAAAAATACGTTATAATATAACCCACAACAACTCATCATACTGTACATCATAGATATGTATGTAATATAAAATGTGTAGTCTATCTATTCCATACTAACCGTTGGTATGATTATCATACTATGATATGTTCGGGCTTGTTTTTCAACTCGACGACTGTGCGCCTATTTTGCGTGATACTAACCGTTAAAACGTACCTAGGGACGAACCCGAGCCAAGCGAGCGTGAGATTTTTTTTAAAGATTTTTTTTAAATTGGATCCGTGGATCTAGAGATTAGAGCACTCAAACAAAATAACTTCAGCTTCATATACTTTTATAGAATGTTTATGTTGACCATATAAATTCGTCCTGGTCTGGCGCTGCTCAACAAAGGGTAAAGAGAGTGCCAATTCTGATGGTATGCTGAAAAGTTAAAGTAAGAAATTCACTATTTTTTCACTTTTTTGTTACATAAAGTTTAATAACTTTTCTTATACGTATATAATCTGAAGAGATTTTCGTAGAAACCTAATAAAATATCTCACTGTGCATAGCAATCTGATAAACATAAAAACATACAAAAGACACACAGACAAACAGACGAAGATATTTCTATTTATATGTACCACTTTATATGTATAGAAAAAATAAACTGAAAAGCAATTTTCTAAGGTGTTAAATGATACAAATATTTGTTTATGAATATAATTTTATTAACAATATTACTTTAATGACTGTACTGTATTCGATATCATATTTACAATTTACGATCATTTTATTTTACATTTTTACAAATCTCTCTCGAGCTAAGCCTAGTCTATACATACGGTCTTTCCTCTATGCACAATTGTTGAAAAGACAGACATTTTTTATGTATATAAAACTATAGATTCGGGTAATTTTTGTTTAGCCATAAGTATATTTAATAAATATTAAGACAGCTGTAAGAGTTTAGAATTTAACTTTAATAAGTTCCAATATTATTAAAAAATAACAGGTGAATGCACAAATTGTTATGTTATTTTTGGAATGATTATTTGAAATAAAACTGTAACATCTCAATTTAGAGCAATCCACAAAACATCATATCATAATATAACATATTTTCTAAACATCTACTACGTAGTGTTACATGGATAATTTTGTAATATTCTATTTATTTAATACATTACACTTTTTACTCTACAAAACAATTTCTTGAAACTAGGTCATTTACAAATAAAATTATTATAATTGTATATGTAGGTTTTACTTTTACTGTATTTCAAGCGAGCTTTGAACTTTATACATCTGGAAATAATAATAGTATTAATAAATAGCATTCTTAAAAATATACACAGATATTTGTAATACAATTAATTATTTCATTATAAGATATTTTCTGACAAAATTGACATAATAATATAAAGATATAGTTCGAATACTCGTAAATATACTATTATACATATGTGGGTTAAAATGAGTTTCGTCTTTAAACAAATACTTGCGATATGCAATATCGTAGTTAGCTTCACGTAATTTTACATATAAATGTCATTCACATTACAAACAATGTTAAGTTGAATAATTAATTTGTGCGTCACGTATAAATAATTGCCATAACTACGAATAAATTAAGGAAGTTTAGACGTCTATTATTAATTGTTTTTAAACCTTTCTGTTGCACATTTTTTTTTTAATTTACCGCGATTTGAAATTTCAAATTTTGCTAAGACGTAGCGTTGTACGAACGTTCCATATAATACCAAAAATTTTACTACAGACTTTCGTGAGTATATATAAATAAATTTGCGCCTAAACTATGAATTATAACGAAGCTCGACTTGAATTAAAACTTTGTACTTATTATAAAAAATAAGTAAAACGAAAACGTTAAAAATCGTATTTCTATTTTGTATCTGTACAATGGAATAGACTATAATAACTGGCAATAAAATACTGCATCGACTAATTTTAAAAAACGAATAGGTATCTTCGGAATAAATTAAAAATCGAATACACGCAATATTTCTGCCGATTGATAGCTCGATACAAATCGATTTATAATTATTTAATCGAATATTATTGCGTTATAATATTATACAGGAATTGTAAATTAAAGAAGCGTATTTGTTTTCATAATACATCCTAAATACACACTAAATACAATTAACTTCCACCGATTGGACCGATTAAAACATGATTAATATTGGAAAAAACTAAGAAATACCTTTTATATCAAGTTAGATACTATTTAATGTATATGTTTCTAATTCTTATAATAGTTATTTTTTTAATTTTAAATAGCTGGAAAAACATCTTTTTTGGTAACCATTGTTGTTGTTTTTTGTGTTTTATGAATGTTATTTATTTAAGGGAGTATAAGTAAATTTAAATTATTGATTCATTTACCATCGGGCAGATTTTGCCTTTTGTCTACGACTACATGTTTAACCGAGTTTCAAAAAGGAGGAAGGTCTGTGTTCGTCTGTATGTTTTTAATAATTTCCACAGAGTTATCGCATATCTTAGTTTAATTGATATTTATTATGATGAAAATTATAATAAAGACATTTATAATAGAATTAAGTTTGAATAATTTTACTTAATATATTGAAATTTTTCTCGTTTAGAATTAGAATAATTAATTTATATCGTTTTGCCCATTTTTTAATTTACCTAATGATTATTTCATTAATTATTTAAGATTAGAGTAATTATAGTTATAAATAATGTATAGTATTTCATTCGGTAAAGTTATTCAGTATAAAAAAATAACATAGGCGACATATCTAATGATCGACATATCTTTGCATTTCTGACACTCAGAAATGCAAACACATAAAAAGAAAAATATATTTGTTTGACTGACAATTGTAATTTTTATTTTATTTCATTATTTTTGAATATATATTGTGTTGTCTGTTGTAGGTCCTGATTTTATATCGAATCGCTTGGTTTCTACATGTAATTAGATTAATGTTTTTTTTTCTCCTTTTTTGCCGGTCATTGATAGACCTATAACAAATCTTCTCCATTCTACACAACATTGGTAAAGTAAATTGTGCTCACTCCTAGAAGCCACGAAGTTAAAGAACTGAATTGAAAATACATACATTGGTTTTGTACCTACGTAGGATAAATACAAATTATTGTAAACAAAAATATCATTTTTGAAAGAGCAATTCTTGCTGTTTATATATATATAAATTCTCAATCTTTCTATTATTAAATATAGTATCTGTAATTTGTTATGACGTCCCTACTAAGTGATGTAAATCGTGTTCACCTCCAGGCTATTTCAATGTTAGATCAAAGTTTTAATACATTTTCTCTACCTCTATATGATAAAAATTAAAATAGATCTAAGGCCGCATTATCAAGATAGGTATTTTTTACGCCTCTTGTCAAAATCCCATTATATTAATATTATAAATGCGAAAGTTTGGATTTATGTTTTTTTTTTTCAATCACGCCAGAACGGCTGATCGGATCTGGATGAAATTTGGCACAGATATCGATTATAGTCTGGAATAGCACATAGGTTTTATCCCGGCTAAATGTACGTTTCCCGTGGGATAGATTTGTTTTTGTTTATGTTCTTCACAAGGGACGAACCCGAGCGAAGCGAGGGTGAGTTTTTAGTCAAGAAATATTTTTTTCAAACTAGTAGAAATATTTTAAATAAAACTATCTTTTCGGATTTTTTCTTTGCTTTACAGCAATCATGGTCACGGGAGAGACTGAGGTGTTAGATGTCTCTAAGGTATTATTTAGTTGTTACAGACAGCAGTTAGTAGAAACATTTTAATTAGATAGGTAGTGAGAATAACATATTGCGCAAAGTGAGAGTAAGGAAGCAATCAGTGACATGCACCATCCCACAGGATTGAAATAGTTAAAACATATTTGATATTAATTCAATATTATTAATTAATTTAGTACATTCTAGATGGCGTAACGGTTTAGATGTCGTGACTACTGGTCTTTAACTGTAAGATCATTAAATGTAAACGAAATGTTCGCCATTAAATTATGTAAATAAAAACAATTGACAAAAGACGATTATAATTGTAAGAATGATAGAGATTTATTAGATTATGTTGATTAACAATTTATATTTAATATTCAGAATTACAAATTCGCGTCGATGAAAAATGCACAATTAACTTCTATCAATTAGCCGGCGATGTACTATTGAAAGAATACGCGACAAAAACAACAAGTTTGACGTAATTAAACGTACAAAACGTAAATAAACTGCGTTACAGAAATCAATAATCACGAATTCATGATGGCATTCTTATTTTTAAAACAAAATACGTGCAGCGTCCTTTGCACGAGATACCTATAATAGTGCTATCTGTTTGACAATCATACTGAGAAACGTAATTTTACTAACCTTCGAAATTTCACGCTTTTTAATTAAATTTGATCCGATAAACGTTTAAATCAAGTTTAATAAAAACGGTTGGATAATTTTTACATAATAAGATCTATTTAGCCGCGTGATTGTAAAATTATAATCTAAACGACTTCAACGAAAAAATACAATGGCATTATAATTTATAATCGATAATTTTAAAGTTTTAATTTAATTTAATCTTTAACTAATACGTTTAAATCAATAAATCGCATACATAATGTAGGTATATAAGTTACAGATCGTAAGTTATGGCACATAAGTTTTTACAAATGTCACATGTGATGCGACCAATACTCAATTATTGTAGTAATTTAGATACAATAATAAATTTTCATTATCATCGTCATCGTAATTCTTTATAAAATGTTCATAAATAATTTATTTTTTAATAAATATTTTCTAGAAGCACTAAAAATAAAGATATGGGCTAGTGTTGCACCTATAAAATCGCATTTTAATGACTGCCAATGATCAATCCCTTGTGCATTGTGATAGCTAGCAACGGAGATTATTTTGTTTTTAGTGTTATTATAATTAGTATTTAGATACTTGATGATGATAGGTATTACCTATAGATAATAGCGAAATTAATCCTAAAGGAAAAATAGATGTTTTCTACCTCCCATAAGAAATTGCGGGGAATTAAACAAATAAACTTAATAAAAAAAAAACATTTCGAGTTTGCATAGTAAATATTATTAGAATTGGATCGTGAAAGAATGATGATTTTTAAGTATTCAGCTGTCAGTCGGTTTGTGTCACATGAAATGTTTCTAATTGAGTATTTTATTAAATGGGAAAAATAAATCTGCCATATGATCGTAAAATTGAAAAAGCTACGACTATGTTTATAATATATTAAAATAACTAGCGACTCGCTCTCGCTCCGCTCGGGTTCGTCCCTACTTACGTTTTAACGTTTAGTATAGATTTCTCAGAGATGACATATTTTCCCGCATTAAAAAGTATCTTATATGTTGACCCGGATAACCAGCTATCGCCATATCAAATTTCATCAAAATCCCTTTCAGTGGTGTTTCTGTGATGCGATAACAGACAGACAAAAATTCTAAAAACTATATAATCGGACTCTGTATCGATAATAATGTCTATTTCGATTAGATTTTCCAAAAAATATTTAATGTACAGATTCGGCTTCGTTACAATTTTATTATATGTATAGACTACTATTATTTTTAGTAATTATTTTATACATATTGGACATTTTACATTCTTGACTTCATTCTTAACTTTTTGACACACAATTTGTGTATTTCTGAAATGCCAACATTGAACAAAAAAAATTGAATTAATTGAAAGCTAACATATACTTAAACATATTATGTATGTATGTACATATTATTCAACGCACGCACATTACACGTTTTGTGAGTTTTAAAATGCAATTTTAGCACTTTGTTACTGACTGTAATAGATCAATTCATCGACAGTAATTCAGTAATCAAAATATCTACGAATAGTTATGCTTTCAAAGAAAAATAATTGCTTTTTAGCTTAACAAGTACACAGAGTGAAATGACTTTAAAAGTTTAATTCAATTTCAAAGGATGTATAACTTTTTTTAAATTACAAATAAAGATTTTATGATAATTGGTGAAGATAATAAATACACATCCCTATAGAGAAACTCTTCCTTATTGAAATCGGTTAAAACACAAATATATACTGAGCTATACACTTTTGAAAGTTAACTTATTTTTTTATACATATAAAACTATACGTATAAAGTTGAATCTAAAAAAAACATAAGAATGGCATATAATTATTCTATGACATGACGATTAAATTTGTCATTTAAACATTTTTTTTATATAAAAAAATATATGCAGTCATCAACGAATGTTGAATGACATTTTGTCTAAGCCCCCTTGAGCATTTGTGAATCGAATCAATTATATATTTACATAATTATGGGTTAATTCGATATTTAATATTAATTAAAAACCACATACTTACATATGTATGTATGTTTTTTTATTTCAACAACCCTGAAACCTACTAATCTACGGAAAGCCGTTGAGTCTTCCAATTAAATTTTTTAACTATCTCTTTATTTTCATCTATACAAGGATATAATATTATATTAAAAATTGAATAACAATTATACTAATACGTAATTCATGATATATCCTTATTCAGAAGCCATTATTACTTGAGTTGTAATTGAAAGTGATGTTTGTTTATAATTTCCAGTATGTTTCTCAACAATCGACTAATATACATAGATTACTTATTCTTCCAACGTTTTAATTATTTAAAAATTAATTCTTGTTCTAATTGAATTGCAGAACTGTGGAAGTCTTATTACATAAATTAATTATTAAATATTATTCAATTGGTTTTTGTTACGTTCACGCTATCCCTTTAGAATAATTTAAAGGGTTAAGTGTTATGAAAAAATGTAATTTTAATGCTTTCTCTATGTTATGACACGCCACAAGCTGTTTGTCTCGTTGAAATATTTACTCTATGCACTCAGATTTAGAAGCTGTATTACCGTATCAGGATTACAATATTTAGAAATTAATAAATTTTTTCGTTGGGAAATAATAATTACTAAGAATTTAGCCTTCAACTCTAAACCGTTTTTATATGTTTATAACAATAACGGCAAAAGTGAACAATGAAGACAAACAGATGAAAATTCTAAAACTATATATTCGGCCTCTGTATCGATAATAATGACTATTCCAATAAGATTTTCCAAAAAATATTTAATGTACAGATTCAACTCAGAATTTTATTATATGTATAGATATAGTGATGAATAAGAAATACCAATCTAATATTAAATGTGTTGTAGTTTTAATAATGTAACCTAATTATTCGTTTTAAGTTTTAAAAATGACATTGCTTTTCTATAGGTACTACTAAAGAAAAGAAAATCGATTGACCAACAGAGGAGAAATAGGTACTGAACTGTTTTGTCTATATGTGTATATATATATATATATATATATATATATATATATATATATATATATATATATATATATAGCTTCGCTCGCGCTAAAACTACAAAACAAATTATGTATTAATAAGGTAAAAATATATTAAGAAAGTTTGTATGAAAATACAAACTTTCTTAATATATTTTTTGTAATATTAATTTTTAAAATATTTGGGAAACATACAGTACAATAATGGTTAGAATTAATCAGATATAATATATATACACCAGCGATGTTTCTACTTAAAAATATTACATAAATTAGAGCACAAGTGACAAGGCAAAATAAATCATCATTTCATCCACAATTTTAACCCCTTATAGGATGTATTTCGAAAAATGCTAAAACATATGTTTATTTATTTTATTGAATGGTATTAATACCGCGTTTCAAGTAATTCTGATCATAAATATTTTTTTGGATTGTATTATAACGTATTTTCCCGCGGGAATTAGACAATTTCACGCGGTAAAAAGTAGCCTATGTCACTCTCCAGCCCTCTAACTATCCACACACAAAAAATAATTAAAATACGTCACTCCGTTTCGACGTGAAAGAAAGACAAACAAACAAACACACTTTCACATTTATAATATTAGTATGGATTATAATATATATTATATGTGAAAATGTATAATGTCGGTATGTTGTTACTTACACAATATTTTTTGCACTTAGAACATTTAACGGCTATAGAGTGACATAGGTTACTTGTTCCCGGTACATAATGTTAGATTATTTTTCATCTTTTATTAACCGACTTCCGAAAAGGACGAGGTTCTATGTTCATTTGTATGTGTTTTTTTTTAAATATCTCTTCCAAAATAACTCTATCATCAACCATTACTTTACTAAGTATGTTAGCCGCATTTTTTAAACGTTTATAAAATTTCAATTTCGTTGATGTCATTCTATGTACATAAGTATTTTATCTATACTAATATTTTGTGAGTTTGTGAGTTGTGACGTTGTAGGGGGTAATCTCTGGATCTACTGAACTGATTTAGATGAAATTGGGTAAGAAGATAGTTTGAGACCCTGGCAAGGACATAGGATACTTTTTATTCCGAAAATCATCCTTTAACGGGGTGAAATTAGGATGAAAGTTTGTATGGGGAATCAACATACGGACGAACCCGAGCGAAGCGAGGGTGAGACGCTAGTATCTAATAAATGACGTTACGCATTTAACAGATTCGATTACCGAGTAACGTAATAAAATTATTCAGAAACATGACGATACAATTTTAGTTCTATTTGAAAAAAAAAACCACATATGTAAAATTAAAAGTACCACTATATAATGGTATACATAATTATCTACACAGAGACAATGATGTGATTAAATAAATGGGTTCAATAATTATGTACAAGTTTAATCTATTATAGCATGACACGTTTCACATTAACACCAGCAATCTGTAGCGTGATGAAAAATAATAAATCTCCATATCTTTTAAATGCCGATCTGATATGTGATCTGTGTATCAGTTCGCAATACATTAATTATAAACAATGTTAAAATTACTGCGTTTAAAACAATTATTAGTATTTACAGTTCTAGTTTTATTATTAAATAAACTAGCATTCAGCTTCGGGATCGTCCCTAGACAAAAAAAAATCTATCCCACGGGAACCGTACATTTTCCCGTGGTTATATATAGCCTTCCTCAATTAACAGGCTATCTAATGCAAAAAGAATTTTTCAAATCGGATTAGTAGTTTCTGAGATTAGCGCCTTCAAACAAACTCTGACTCTTTATAATATTGGCATTAAATTAATGATTTAAGTTTACTTTGCTTGAGCGCGTCCCTAGGTCCCTAACAGTAGCCTATGTTATTCCAAGTCCATAGCTTATTTCTGTATTAAAGAAAATTTCATCCAAATCTGCCCAGCCATTTCAGCACGGAGGTATAACAAATAAACACACATACGTACGAGCTTTTGCATTAATAATAATAATAGTCCGATATTTGTATTTATCTAGTGTGTATTGGATATTTATTGCAATTTTTGTCTATGTATGTTTTAAAGTCCTAACACAGAATAAACTTAAAATATTATAGATATACGAGTATATAGTCTGGTTACAATGCGTAATTTTTTTTATTGTACAAGAAGTTACATGCCTATGCTTTTGACTAAAAAAAAGTAGAGCTCGGAGTTTTGATTTAGGGGTTTATTTCGCGTGTTAAAAATTGTCTATGGTTCTCAAGAGATGTAATTATTTGCTTAAAAATTAACAATTTTTTACAATCGTCCTAGTATTTATTATATGGTTTCAGATAGTATAAGAAAAATCCCAAAGGATCGTTTATAGATTATTTTTGTTTAATTAATGCATGATATACCTTTGGATTTCCGTCTTTGCTCTTACACTATATTACAGAACAACATACTCGTATTAACATAGCTAAATCATTTATTAATTGCCCGTAACGGTAGTTAGTGCAGATTTTCTGCGTTCCTTTAATTCCCATCCATTAAATTTGCATTAAATGAAGCATCTGATAAAAAAACAAAGTATAACTTACAAAAGCATGTCATAATTTATTATTAAACCAATATAACTTTAAAATTTTAAGTCATCATATTCTTATTTAAAAGATAAATTATCTAAAAATGTACTAGAAAACCGCTTTCACTTAGTTCGTTCTAAAGCAATTTTTATGTATCTTATAATATGAAATGAGCAATATATATATATATATATATATATATATATATATATATATATATATATATATATATATATATATATATATATAATATCGCGTATCTCGGAAACGGCTGTAACGATTTCGATCAAATTTTGTTCGCAGATAAGGTTTTGCTTTTTAAGTTTTTAAGTGCCTTTTCTGAAAAAACCCAATTCTTGTCTTTTCCGAAAAAACGCTGTAAAAAAACAAGCGAAATTTGGTCGCCCAGTTACTAATACATTAAAAATCCGCTCGAATTGAGTGCCTTTTCAGATTGACTCAGGCTCAGCCGCGGGCAAAACTAGTATGAAATACTGTACTTGTTAACCGGTCAATGAAGCAAGAACAACAGTCAGTGCACTTGTACGGCGTAAGACGTTGATTTGAGTGATCTCATAGCGTAATATTGCAAAGAATGTCGTGGGAAATTACTATATATCGTTTATATGAAATGAATTCGTCAGACTTTTTATACAAAACAGTTATAATAATATTAAATGTCAAAGAACTATGTAGTAGCAACATTACTTTTTATAATTTTTTTTTTTTTTGGATTTTTTAGTGTTGCCATTATTTGACAAAAAAATTTTAATCGGTTTTTCTGATAACATTTTATAGAATCGAATTTCCTCCCAGAATAAAAACATCGATATTTAATCATCGATCTCAAGTACCTAGTTTTATTAGAGCTGTAATTATGTCAAATGAATGAAAAAATGAAACAGGTGGAAAATGATATGAGAAACAGCAAAATCGAACAGTTACAGACATAATTACTAATTAATGTTAATTGATATAGTTATTATCTGTAAACTAGCTGTAATACTTGTCATGCAAACTTATATAGAGCGAAGGAAAGACAATAAGAAAAAACTTATAAGGAAAAACGTTGCAAACTAAAATATCTATCTACTAAATATTCTGCATCTAAATATTTTTATTAAATAATAAAATCTTTTTAGGAAAGTCTTTACATTTATTAAAAACAAGCGACTCACGTCGCCTCGCGTATCTTCGCTCGGCTTCTCCCTTCGACCCTAGGTGATTTTTTAAATTGACATAACTTTTTTATTTATGAACCGATTAAAATAAAACAAATACTAAATATTAAATGAAACTGCACCCAAATCGCTTAAGCCGTTTCTGAAATTAGCGAGCACAAACGCCAAACAGAAAGACAAAAAATCTTAAAATCATTCAATTGCGTTGTTAATGACCCTCAATAATAAAGAGATTTTCTCAAATATCTTCCATGTACAGACAGCGATCACTTACACTTTTAATATATGTACCTACATAGATAAATATAACGTAGGTCTCTACAATAAATACTGACACCAATAAAAGATAATGTGATTGATAGTAGGTAGGTAATCGTGTTTTATATCTACTGAAAACCTCACAATATTGATATTTTAATTGAAAGTATAGCCTATATTTGAATAATCGAGACAGTAATGAAGTTAAACGTTTTTATAAAATAGATACGAGTGAATGAACCCAATAACCCATAAGATATACTTAAAAGGTCCTCTAAAAAAACCTCATGACACAATATTACAAAAAAATGCGAGACATTTCTACTTTATAGCAATAAAAATCCAAAAAAATACTTATAACCCCTAGTTTCTTACTAGTAGATAAGTATAAGTACAACAATTTTTTTTTCACAGCAAGTGGAACTAAAAAAGTGGTGAAACTTTTTATTATCTACAAACACTACAAATACGTTACCCTTATAGCAAACCCTTAGCATACAGTTTTTTTTTTTTTTATATTAAAACATACGCAAGTATTGAAGCATGTAGATCATTTTAAAATATTATAGATTGGCCTACTTGCAATATACGCGATAATATCAATATGAGGCCAAGATATGCGAGTTATTATGATAGTAGTTTAACTAGTGATGCGAAACAACGCAATTAAAGTGTTCAGGACATTGCATATTTCATAAAAAAATGTTGTTGATTGCATGCATGTAAGTAAAACAATAGTTGTTTTGTTTACAAATTACATACATAGTAACGGTTATTCGAATTTAGTTTTGCGTTCGCCATTTTTTTAATATTATCCTACAATATTTAACTTTTTACTATCGTAGTTATGGCAACATTTATTTTTCTCTAAAAATAATAAAGTTTATATGTCAGCGTGTGTATTCATATTATAATATATAATATTTATAAAAGATTGAAAATTGAAAACGTTGGGTATAAGTTTCTTGTTAGGCCTATTTAGTTGAAGATTCATTGTAGATCACTGTCTACTGTAGTTCTGATCAGCTATTCATAAAAAATTCTAAACTCTTACAGCTTTTAAAATAAATTGTTATTATTTTTAAATAAATTAAACATCATCGATAAAAACTAAAGTTGCAACTATAACAGAAGCCATACGTCAATACATCAGGTACAAACCTTCTATATTTCGATAATATAAAATTCTATACCGCGAACATAACTATCTACACATCTTACTATATTACAATTAAAATTGATATGATAAATAAATTCTTTTCGTTAGGAAAATTGGTAGCATATACATATAATTTGGATAAATGCGTCCGGAAGGCATACAACAGAACCTTATCTAAGATAAATAATAATCAATATATTTAATAAATACTTTTTACTGACCCTTTTGCGTGGTTGAGATAATGCCACCAAAAATAAATTCTAAATGAACCCTGTCATATCCTTTTCCACCGCAACAAGCAACAAAAACATTTCGACATTTGAAAAGGCGGTCCGAGAATTTCACTAAATGGTACATACCTCATACGTAGAAATGCCGATTTAACTTCAAGCACTCGTTCAACACTCAACGACAAATACCTAATAACTTTACATTGCCTTATCACATCACGGGACCCGTGACTAACTACTGGGAGACCGGTCTGATCGCAACCTCACTAGACGTCCGTCGGGACCGGAGTCATCGCATTACCGCAATATTTACACTATCAGTCTGTCGATGCGCTATTCCTCGTCGACGTTGATCTCTGAGTCGGCGGAGTCCTCGTCGTAGGTGGAGGAGGACGCGAAGCCGCGGCCGAGCACAGCGGAGCGGTTCTTAGCCGCGGCCGCCCGGTCGCGCTGCCGCCGGTTCTTGAACCAGTTGCCGACTTGTGTCGGCGTCAACCCTGTCGCTGCGGCTAGCTCCCTTTTTTTCGTCGGATTCGGGTACGGATCTTGTAGATACCACTCCCTCAATAGTGATCGCGTTCGCTCCTTAAAACAGTGTGTTTTTTGTTCGCCGTCCCAAATTGTTCTCGGTAAAGGAAACTTCTTCCGCACACGGTACTTGTCGACGGGGCCGAGGGGGCGACCACGGAGCCGCTCGGCCTCCTGGTAGTGAGCTTCCAGCCACAGCGCTTGTAACTTAGCATGGCTCGATCGCTGAAAACGATGTCGTTCAAGGATCGAGTAGAGTTCGCGGTGGCGACCGGCGTGAAAAGCTACGACAGCTCGCGCTCGTAATACTGCTTCACAACGTTCCAGCTCGGCGACGTTGGGGTGGGCCACAGGTAGAGACCAGAGGAACCTCGCGAGCCGCTCTACATCACCGCTCTCCTCGAGCGTCTCGCAGACGGTGGCCACCTGCGCGGCGCTGAAGGAGAGCGTGGGCAGCGGCAGCAGCGGCGTCGGCGCGGCCAGCTCGAGCGCGGCAAGAGACAAGGGCGCGGGCGCGTCGGAGCAGGCGGGCTCGGCGGCGCGCTCGGGCCCGCGCGCCTCCAGGATGCGCGCGTGCAGCGCCGCCGTCGTGGACTCGTCCCAGGAGCCGCGCATCGGTGCGAGTGTGCGCGCCGGAGTCGCGCGCCGTGTGAGCCGGTGGGCTCGCGCCCCGCGGTGCCCGGGGGGGCGGCGTCCGCCCGCCAGCGATTGGCTATCGGTTACGGAGCGCACGGCGCAGCGGCCAATCGCGCGCGCCCCGCCCGGGGGCCGGATAGCTTTCAACCGCCGCGACGCGTATCCGGCGGGCGCGTTTAACGAGGGCGGCGGGGCGCGGCCCCCCCGCGCCGCCATGATCCGTCACGCACACCGCTCCCCCCCACCCTGCCCTCTCCACGCCGCGCACCTCGGCCGACGCGCTCTGATCCCGCGACGCACCACCGTTTCGATAGATTACCTTCGAGCCTGCAATTAATAGCCTCCATATATTCATCCGGGTGGATTACGAGCTTTTATTTGCCCGATGTGCCGCTACCGATCGATAAATTAGTAACTATATCGGTTAATCCGCTTTACATTCCCGCCTCCTTAATTAAGTCCAGGTGATTGCAAAAATGCATTAAAATGTTTAGCAATAATAACATTTGTTTTCTGATGAAGATATTAACAAAGCTGACATTAATGGCCGTCATCGAGTCTCTACGTAAATTTATGTCAACTGTAAGGGCTAAAGAAAAACTTTATAGTAAGAAAAGTAAATTACATTTTATTTATTGTTAAACTAACAATAACTATAATAATTAAGTATAGCATATTAGACATATGTACCTTTATAAATATTATCAGACTAGCCGATATCATTGAAAAGCAATTCGAAAAGTTTATAAGACGTTATTTTCCAAATGTAGAGTCGATATGAGCAAACCAATAAATAGCAAGTCCCAGGACGCTCGGGGCGAGCTATAGCGCGAGATTTCACCGTGAAAGCCTTTCCACAGTATTAAGTTATTGAACGGCAAACCACACCCCGTGTAACTCACCCCACCCACCCGGGGGTCGAACAGATCACGAATGGATTTACTGCAAATCTACAATTTCTATACTTTTTGCGAGTATTAGGTCGCGATTGATGTTCTTATAATTGGTGGTTGGTAGTTCTGTGAAATTATTAAATGGAAATGAAAGTAGCTGAATTGATATTTTTTTCTCTATAATCGTTAAGTTGGCTCTACGTTATTATGATAACCTTCGCCTTTGTTGATTAATTCTTAAGTTTTTTTAAGAAATCACTAGACTTTTACTCGGCAATCAAAACATAATATTACTTTTTAAGTACGTTAGTCTACCTACGTTATATGCAACATAAACGTAGAGACTTGGATATTTGAAATATTTAAGAAAATAATGTAGAGATACATATTTTTCTTTCAAATTATAAATAATATTAATATATTATTTATAATATATAATAAATAATATAACTATATAATAATTATATTAATATTAATATAATAATTTTATAATCTTACTTATTATTATCTTGCGGGTCAAATCCTTCTTCCACCAATATCCGTCTATCTGTTCCCGTCAATGCATATGATGAATACTTTTTGGTATGGTTAATACAATTTCTGTAAACAATAAACGTGTATTATGTTGTGTATGTACTAACTATGACTATTTCTCTTAAGATAAATCTGGGTACAAGAGGATAGAATGACATACTCGTAGTATCACAATAACTATAAATATAGAGCCCTTAAAATGCCTGCATCCATGTTCCAGGATCAAAAGTTACGAATCTTCAAATTTTCAAATATTTTTTGAAGTATTCAGTCTACTAATCATAGAAAAAAACATTTAAAATTACTTTTATATTGAGAATAGAGAACGGAATGTTGTGTTAAAGACGGGGCGGAAAACATACTTATATTTTCTTACGAACAAATCATTATTACCCTACTATCTCAGAAGCAGCGTAATGTATTTTCAAGTGCTTGTATGTTTGTCTATGGCAGAATAAATTTTAATATATTAGAAGCTGTTAAATTTAATTTTGTAATCGAAAAAGAGAGCGTGAAGAAGGACGAACGGATACATAAAATTATAATACAATATATACAACTACAAAAACGTGTTTAATATTTTTATGCTACCTTGAGTTTGTAGGTACATTCAATTAATCTAATATTGTAAATCAATCATCTTATTTTGACAACCATCGTTGAGAAGTTTCATGTATGTAGCACAGGAGATCACGGGTTCTATTCTGGCACATATTGATGTAAGTGAAAAGCAGAGAGTGGAATAGAGTAGATAAGGAGCCAGAATAATCTCAGTATTAATTTCCAATTAAAAAAAACTAAGAATTATAAACAAATTAAATAAAAACATATCAGATATAAGTGCTATATGATCTATGCAACATAAGCCGATTTTAAGACAATCGATTTGCAAATCTGCTTAACTGCTTCCTTGGGATTAATCTAACTCTACAATAGGTACAAAGTTCTCACTCGACGACTTGAATTATATGCTGACAGAGGTTCACATTGGTAGTTACATGAGTTTATTTGTATACGAATGCTTGAAAGGTTTTACTGTAACGTAGAAACTCTGACAAAATTGTTGATAATCACTTGAAATCTACATAGGTATATTATGTTAAAATATAATGTTAGTACTTTGAGTATTTTTGAATAATTTAATTATTTAGACACTAAAGTAAAAATGAAAACATAAACAATAACAACTGAAAAAAACTTTGGTAAATGTAGAGTCTCCTCAATAATTAGTTTTAATTTAAGTTAAGCTTAATTATAATCAGCTAATTTATAATTTCTTTTTAAGTTTCACATACTAAGGTAAGTTATCATTAAATAAAACTTACATATGACTTGATTATACATGCGACTTTACTTCCATGTTATATATATATATAAAAAGGATAACTTATGATATGATTTTTTTTATATTGACTTTTAACTGTGATAAAAAATGTGAAGTGATGGCTCATTTATATATGAGATATGTAAAAAGCCGTCACTTTAAATTTTCTATTACAATTACATAATTATTTTGAACACATTACACGTTATATTTGACACATAATTATTTTAAAGATATACTTCTTTTGGCACGTTTGGATAAAATTATGAGAGTAAAATTTTTACGGTGCACGCGCACACCGACAGGCAAAAAGCGACATGATGAAGTTAGCTGAAAGCGATATGATGAAGTTAGCTGCATTTTTTTTACAAACAGAGAATTGTGATATAAGGGGATGAAAAATCTTTCACTATTTTTGTTCTGTTACGCCAAAGAAGTATAACTTCTTACGTGCGTACATAAGTACCTACCTACACAGACATACTTTTTTTTATAATAAGATGTACCTATGTAAACCAATTATTTTATATTATTTTGCATATTTTCAACAAGAAGGCTGTCTACTAGATAAGTTTTTATAACATGCGGGTGCGCAACAGCTGCGTGAATGCTGTTTGCGGAATATCATTTTATTTAAAATCTTTAAGAGGATATTTCAAAAGATATTGTAGAGTCATGAAGAATAGTAATTTAATGTTATTGCTAAAAGAGAGTAAGTAAATATAAAAACAAGTTGTTTAATATTTAAAATAAGTGACATTAAACAAAAAATGCACAATAATTCTCGAAACGGTTGCTTTGACTTCTATTATATCTGATCGATTTCATAAATGTAAAAAAGCCTATTACATGAATTCTCTACGTACAGGCAACATTTGCTTCGTTTAAATTCATAATTTTACTTATAAAAAATATACATAAATATGTATATAACGATACATCTATAAGCTTTATGTATAATGAAATTAATAAAAGCATAAAGAAAGAACTATTTACTGCAAATTCATAAAAAAAAACATGAAAATTAGCCTACAACTATACATACAACATTCACAAAAAATACACTGGAATAACCTAAATTTGGATGTTAAACAAAAACGTACCCAAATCACAGATTAAAGTTTCATTTTGAACTCGTTGTTTTACACGTTTCTGCACCATATAAAGCGGGGGTCACGCATACCGATTAGAGTATATTTTAAAAGAAGCTATATTTTCGGATTTACGGACAAAATCCGAAAAAAATGGTTTTATTTCTAATATGTATACTATTCTTTATTGCACTTATATGTAAAATACAGAGAGTAACAAACAATGAAATTAGTTAGCAAAGGTGGACTTATCTCTAGAAGAGATCTTTTCCTAAGTGAGTTAGAGAGATAGTATTAAAATGCAGGCTAAAGTGCAGTAACTCAAATGTAAATAAATAAATATATATTATATATACATATAATAAAACATTATACATATTATATATCACAACATATGTACATACTACTACATACACATATCTATATAATATAATGCATAATAATAGTAAATAATATACTTATTGTGGAATAACTTGGGGGAGAAGGTGCTGTTTTATTTTCTTTTTAAAGGCAGTTGTAGAGGGACTTAATTGGATGTCTTTCGGAAGTTTGTTCCAGAGCGATGCGGCATATACCGAAAAAAGATTGTAGAAAGAACTTAGTGTTGCTCTTGGGTATGTCAAGCATCGCAGTGATGCAAGGCCGCCTGGAACAAGAGGGAGTAGAGAGAATTTGGAAGCGAGAACAAAGGTATGAAGGAGAATTGGGATCATTAAGAATATTGAAGAGGAATGAAAGGATATGCATATCACGGCGAAGGTGGATTGGGAGCCATTTAAGTTGAGTACAAAAGTTTGATATATGGTCATGCTTACGTAAGCCAAAAATAAAACGAATAGCGAGATTTTGAAGACGCTCTAATTTGTTGAGTTGCTCCTCAGTCACATCTAAATAGCACACATCAGCGTAGTCGAGTATGAGGAGAAGAAGGGACTGAGCAAGCATAATCTTGGTTGTGAAAGGGAGGAAGAATTGGAGACGCTTGAGAGAATGAAGAGTATGATACATTCCTTTGCTGACCTCGTTGACATGAGCCGCCCAAGTCATGTTATAATCCATAATTAAGCCCAATTTTTTTACTTTATTAGAGTACGGGATTGGAACACCAGAGAACTGGACTGTAGGTGTCGAGGTCCAATCGTATTTACACCTCAGTCGACTGACTACTGCCAAAAAATTATGGATTGTGACTTGCAAGGATTCACAAGGAGTAATGTTAAATATTTACGTAAATCTAAGGATAGTATTATTGATATTTGATATATTGATGATGGATTACATATAATATGCACGCGGAAAAAACATAGACCTAAAGGGTGGCATGTACCTAATCTATACATATAATAAAATTGTAACTAAGCCGAATCTGTACATTAAATATTTTTTGGAAAATCTTATTGAAATAAACATTATTATCGATGCAAAGTCCGAATCTATAGGTCTTAGAATTTTTGTCTATCTGTCTGTCTATTACCGCATCACATAAAAACCACTGGAGGGATTTTTATGAAATTTGGTATGGTGATAGTTGATTATCCGGGTCAACATATAGGATACTTTTTACCGCGGGAAAATATCTCATTTCTGAGAAAAAATGCAAAAACTGCAATGTATGACTGCTGCATACTACTGCAAAGATAATACTAATATGTAAAACCTAAGTATTTGGTTTTTGGTCACCTGAACGCGGGCGGAGCCGCGGGCAATGCTAATAAAGTAATAATACATGAATTTGGTTATCTGATGCACCTTATTATTATGCATTTCATTGTAATGTTTATTTATTCATCAGCCCGTTGCATAACAATGATAATGTCCTTCTGACCGATTCCGGCTACGATGGCCATCTCATTTTGAGATATTATAGTGTACAAGTGCACGCGCAGACACAAGTGCACTCTCTATTCCTGTTACTCTCATACTCCGGTGGAACGACCACTCGACATGACAGGTGAGAGTTAAGGTGCAAGACCGACGGCTTTACGTACTCTCTGAGGCTCGCAGTGAAACACCGCCAACTTCCCAATAATATATAAAATACTATGTCCTGACTGACTGAAACGTAAAATTTAGGAGACGCATTTCTCCGCATCCGATAAGAAAGGATTTTTTGAAATTCATCCCATAAAGGAATAAAATAGGGAAAGAAAGTTTATATGACACTGTAATTTTTTTATGTGAAATGCACGGAAAGTGGTACGTCTTTATATAATTTACCTTTAAAATAAAAAAATAAACATTGTTTATAATCAAACTTACTTGAAACTTGGCATTATGAATGAATAAATGCAAAAAATCCGGGCAAGTGCGAGTTTGATTCACACGCCGAGGGTTCCATAGCATAACATATAAAAAAAATGTGATTTAACTACATATAAGACATTGCTTCTTACCAGTTTTAATGATTCTAGGTCAACAGGAAGTACGGGCTTTGATTCCCTTGCGAATGTCAAAATATGCTGTATAAACGGTCTTTTCATTGCGTTGACTTAGAAGTTTGATTTTTTCACAGCTCTAATAGATTATAGACCTGAGTATTTGATATAATTTCAAGCTGATATCTGCACGCGTCTCTGAGAAAAACGGTCTTGACAGACAGACAGACAACGAAATGATCCTATAAAAGTTCCTTTTTTTCTTTTGAATTATGGAACCTTAAAAAACACCTTTGACTTTATAATTTTAATATGTAATGTCTATATTGTGTTTTAAGTACTATAAAGATCCAATATTAGTTTCATATTTGCTTACTGCAAATCTTAAATTCTATTACCAGCTCGGAAAGAATACTGTAAATACTAAGAAGAACGCCTAAAAACACTTTGCTTTATTATTTGTTTATATATATATATATATATATATATATATATATATATATATATATATATATATTATATATATATATACACACATACATATATTTATACTAACAAAAGCTTTCTTTTGCCATTTTGCATTATGTTTTCGATACTTAAAACTTTTCAATTACAACTTTGTTCGTTTCAAGCTGTTAGCTGAAGACGGGAAAGTTTACCCTATGAATTAATAATGATCACATCCCATTTAATGTCGGTGCTTCGCGGAGTGTGCACTTAAATGTTTTTGTTTTAATTTTATTATTTAACTAGCTGTTGTTATCGGGTTTCGTCGCGTTATACTTAATTATTTATTTATTTTTATTAACAGGATATATTACATTACTTATAATGTTTATGTTACAAATATGCAAAAACTAAACCGTTTTGTACATTTTTTCCCCTCTGCTTGTCAAAAGACTACGGGCTATGTCGATGCTCTTGGTAACAGAAATCTAAAAACACTTAAGAAGTAAAATTATTCTACGCTTATGTGGAAACTACTTTATGAAAAATATATTGGACCCAACAGTTATGTTTCTATCTTATCGACTGTTTTTTCTCCTTCATCTTTCTTCTTATAATTAAAAAAAAAACATTAATATCGGTTGAGAATTGGCGAAAATATCGCATAATTTATCCATATAACCGTTCTTCCTTGTTTATTGGAGTGGGTCGAAAAGTATTTAATTTCGATATTGAACAGCTCACTACATCATACCATACAACTTGAACTCTAACTTATATTCGCTCTATAAAGCGGGAGCCATGTTCATAAGCTTAGATTATAACACCAAAGAAAACTTATGCAATTTAAATAACTGACACACTCATAAAAACTTCCAAACACAGACATCTAAGTTCCTTTTTTTATATACATATATTTTATTTTGTCATTTCTATTATAATTTTCTATCTATGTTGGCACAAACCTGGCATCGAGTAGTTGGAAAAAATTCTAGTTCCTACAATACATTTTATAGGAACGCAGCAACTAGAGATTTAATTATGAGCATATCTATAATTATGTCAATAAAGTATTGATTTATTACAAGATGCCTAACAGTGGCTTATGTAGCCTATATGTTACTCCAGATCATAATCTATCTATGCTCTTAAATTCACCTAAAACCGTCCAGCCGTTTTGGTGTGAAAGTTTAAGAAACAAACATATACAGACTTTCACATTTATTCATTACTAGCGACTCACCCTCGCTTCGCACGGGTTCGTTCGTTTTCGATTGATTCCCCACACAAACTTTCATCCCCATTTTCAACCCTTTAAGGGACGATTTCCGGGATAAAAAGCATCCTATGTCCTTCCCAGGGTCTCAAACTATCTTCTTACCAAATTTCATCTAAATCGGTTCTGTAGATCCAGAGATTACCCCCTACAACGTCATAAACTTACAACATCACAAACTTTACCTATTTATAATATTATAAGTAAATAAGTAATAAGTATAAGTATAGTATGGAAGTATAGATTAACGGTTATTTTAATCCAAAAAAGAGAAAGTCACGGGCAAAGGCTTGCCTTGTAAGTATATCTATACTTAAGTGGCTACTGTAACTCGTACTCCGGATCGTATAAAGCCTTCTGTACCCGCGGGTGGGATCGATAAGGGTGGGGGGTGTCTTTGTTTGGAAATAAAATCTTAGGGGTGTGGTCCCGGCATGATTTATTACGTATTTGCTGGTGTTGTTACGATGATAAATCAGACGTGTTTCTTTATTTTATAATGTGTATTTTGTTTGTAGATAATCATAGATGGATAGAGCTAAGCGTAAATACGAGTCTGTTCGAAGTAGATGCTGTAAGTATTTTTCTCCCCAGATATTCTAAGGTTGAGTTTCTTACCAAATTAGTTGGAGTTTAATTGTCAGTTATTTTAGATCGATATAACAGAGTCACAGTTAGTCGTTTAAATATTAAAAAAATATATTTTTGAAGAGGAACCAGAGGCAAATATACAGCTTAAATTAAAAATTTAGCTATGGTATTGAATCAATCTAGCTTAGATCTAAAATTACAGATTGAGCTAAGCGGTCATAGATAGAGTAATGATTGCCTAGACGTTAACATGCTCGGTTTTATTCCGATTTTCTACCAAAAAATTTTGGTAGCGTCCCAGAGTTTGGAAAGGAAGCGGTATTCGACCCCCTGTTTCTAAGAGCATTTCATGCTGTCTCTGCGCCTAATCTCTTACCGGTAGTGTTATTCCACCGGACTATGAAAGTGAAAGGAATAGAGAGTGCACTTGTATATATATACATGCGCACACACAAAATGCATGATTGTTAATCTTAATTATTATAATTTTTTTGTTTATAATGATGATTTTAATTTTACTTCTTATTATCAATTTCTATTATCAATTATCAGTGTATTATTATCAATTTCTTTTGTAATATGACATTTATCTATAATTATTATTATTTTTAAATTTATGTACTATTAATTAATGAATATGGAAATGCTATGTACACTTATAATTGACATGCATATAAGGTATATTATTATTACATTAATTAAATTGAAAATGTTTCATATGTATGTTGTAAGTGTGCTTTTTACAAATTAATAAATAAATATCTCCTGACTCCTACGCTTATGGCAAGACGACAAATGATTTTTCAAATTATTTTCTTTATTAAAGGTAAAATATAGATATAGATTATAAAATCAAACAATTAATATAAATAAAACGATACAGTAAGCACTTTATATTATAATAATATTAATTATGTATTTATTTATCCTGTCCATTTCATTTTATTTCAGAAATATTTTACTAAGCATTATTTATTTATATACTAAATGTCATCCAAATCCATCCAGCCATTTAAGCGTGAAAGAGTAACACACGTACACACAAACAAACTGTCGCATTTATAATAACTGTCTGATTAAAGTGTTTATAGACTAACCAAATTTCAGATTCCTCAAAAATGGATAATCCTATGAACAATACCTACCTACATATGACTGAAGCAAGATAATTGAGCTGTTAAACTCTCTCTCTCTCTCTCTCTCTCTCTCTCTTTCTCTCTCTCTTCTGTACATTATAAAGACGCAGTTTGTTTGTTTGTTTACTTGCTTCTTTGTTTGTTTGAACGTGCTAATCTCAGGAACTACTAATCCGATTTGAAAAATTCTTTTTGCATTAGATAACCCGTTTATTGAGGAAGTGCCCGATATATCATATAGTATATAATCTATCTATTATATACTAACCGTTAAAACATACCTAAGGACGAAACCGAGCGAAGCAAGGGTCAGTCGCTAGTACAATATAAATAGGGAGACGTGTCAGTCAATAATTTGCCAATAAACTCAATACTAATTTTGCAATTACGTTAAAATATTTATTACTCATTAGAGCAAATTAAAAATCCAATAGAAATCATTATTATTTACTTAAATATAATTATAAATAATGCGCTTGAAATTGTAATTCATTATAATTATTTAAATACAAAGAATCGCGATCAATGTCAACAGATGGCGCCTTCTACATTCTTTATGCAAATCCAGTTATCATTATTAAAACAAATATTTTTAAGGAATTCCCGTTAGCTACATTAATATTTTTTGGTTATTTTTTATTATTAATGAAAAAAATAATATTTCAATCATACATTTTAAATAAGGTAATCATATTACAATAATTTCATACCGTTACCGGAACCTACTCCTTACTTATGGCTTCCATCTTTGTATTTCTATTTGGTCCACGACCATTTAACATGACCACTACTTTATATTGAAAAGCAAAGAACATAGAGCTCAAACTGTATGCTTAAATATTCTAAGCCACTAAATATTAAGCCTAGATCTAAATATTCATTTTCTATTCAACCCTGTAGAATAAATATTTTCCTATTAAACCCCTTTAGCCGTTGCAAAAAACAAACAGTCAGACAAAGAATATAATAAGCTTAAGAAATATACTTTTTTAAATATTAATATTAATATATCGAATGACGATCATTAATATTAAAAAATGAAGATAAATGTGTCTCTGTTTAATTAAACGTCATTATTATGTGGCGTGATTAAATCCGTATTATCCTCGATTTCTTATAAAGTATAATTTACTTTAATATAAATACAATGTGATATAACGGCAGCGTTCTAGCAAAAGTGCCCTTTGACACGATAGTAACAGGTTCGATACCCGCAAGCTGCAAGCAAAGTGTTACTGAAAAAGTTGAGATTACCATCCTAAAATTTAGTATTTATTTGAAATAGCGAGAAGTTTTTAAATTTTAACCAAGTAGGTACTAAACATAGTATATTATAAAAAAGCTATGTAAAAGCTTTCATCACTTATTGTATTATGTACTAGGATGTTTCCTATTCGTATTACTTAAACTCAATAATAAAATTGTAAAATTACTATCAAAATCAGTTCGCTAAATTTGAAAGCTCACATATACAAGTATACATACAAGAACATATTTTAATGAACAAACACACTCCCAAATCGACTTTATAATCTTAATGTATTCAGCCCTTTTTAACGTTCCACTGTTGGGCACGGGCCTCCCTTCAATGTGAGGGCCATCAGGACATAGTCCACCACGCTGGCGAAATGCGAATTGGCGGACATATAATATTAATATTATGTATTAATGAAGAACGTATCTATACATTTCTTTTAAAACAATACAAACACCGGCCTACGGGACCCTATTTCGTGCGTGCGTATCGTTATATTATAGTAACAATAACTATTGCTATAATTGAATTGACCTAGTTACAAGTAAACAATAATCATCTATTCATTTAAAAATTAATTCTAATGGATAGCGTATGTAAATATTTTACTTTTCACCTCAATTAGGACTAATAAATATTAATATTTTAATTATCTCCATCGTCACCGTCTGACAATGACAACGGCATCTGATTATTGATCTATGTTCAATAAAACTCGAGAAAATGTGAAGTTTGATCTACTTCTTTAAATACGTTATCAATATGTAACTACCCCTTTGGTCGTAGCTAGCATGTACGGTAGCTGATCTGAACGCTCTGGGTTTGAGCCCAAGGTCAGGTATTCTTACTGTTCTTTTCTCTAAGTTGTGGTAAGTTATGTGTTAAATTCATCCTTCGACATATGTAGAGTATGGTGTAGATATGATACGTGCGAGGTGGTAATCAACGCCGCTTTTTGATTAATACACTAAATCATATCCTTAACCATTATCTAGTATAATAAAAAATAAACTTTAACACGGGAATCGAACTATCGACCTCTAACAAAGCTAAAAGTGCCAGTAATATAATTATGAAGGCAGAAATAACACATGCTCATTCACATCGTTTACCATTTATAGTTTCTCACAAATGCAAGCGATGTCAGCTATACTAACAAAAGCCTATTTCGATGTTTCGTCATTTCAAAGAATGAAGAGTTCAGATCTTAGAGCGAAATAAAAGAGAGACAGCTTCCGAACACAATATGCCATTTTACAATTTTGCAAATCCAAAAGTAGTCGGCTCCAGCAACTTAGTAATGTTGGACGTTCGTTGGAAAATATTATTTTATTCGACTTTCGATCTTACTGGGCGGTGTTAGTCCGTCTGTTCTGAGATATCTCGTTTGTGAGAGTAAATGTAAGCTTGCAAATAAAACAATGCGTCGTACGTCAAATGTTGCATTTTACGATGCTATATCGCTGGCCGTTTGACACACGTTTAGCGAGAATGATTTGTAAAATGTTATTGCTTGTATCACGTCATGCGTTCGGTAGCTGTGAGGCTTTGATATAAATTTCTCTTATTACTTACTAGTATGCCAGCGGCTCTGTGTCCTGAATTTAGTCGTTACCAGTTAACATGACCTCTGTCTGCTATGTGTGCTTATGCTGAATGGAGCTCAAACTGTGGTTAATCATCCAACTATGTTTTTACTAAGACCATCACAAAATTATAGAAAGATTTGTAAACGTTGCTTTTAGTTAAGTGCTTAATAATAATTTTATGGGCATGTGAAGTATTTTTTGTCAATAAGAAGACACGAGGAATAATGAAATGCCATTGTTATAAGAAATACAATATTTTTTTTTATTGGCAACTTTTAGAAACATGAATTGAATATCAACTGAACAGTCTTATTAAATTTTTTAATGTATAATCAATACAAACCTTCACCTTTCATACTAATCGACCTCGTGACCTTTGACCTCGTAGAAAAGCGCCAAAAGCATTTTAAAACAATTATCTGTTAAGCAATTTAAATATATTCAATTAAAACATTTATTCAATACATAAAAAGTAATTTGATATTTTGATAAAAATAAAAATTTCGATATGATAACGGTGGAAGGCTTTATATGGTGATTAATTAAAGCTTCGGTCCTATGATAAAAAACAATAAGTCCATATACGAGAGTATTATATGGAAAAATGTCTTGTAATAACTAACTATATATTTTCTCTCCATTGAATTTGCTTCCTTGATATTTAATATTTCAAATGTTAATTAATTTCATTACGACATCTGCACTTCTATTTAAGGAATAGCTCACATACTAATATAATATCGATGTACATCCAAAACTATGAATTACTCGTCTAGTTAATTATCAGAATTATTACAAGAAGTATTTAAATAGAACTATCTTTTAGGATTTTTTTTGACTTTTCTTTTAGGATAGAATAATGCCTTCGAATAAATAATAATGATACATCTAAAACCTCAGTCTCTCCCGTGACCATGATTGCTGAAAAGCATTCGAAACGTCGGGAAACGAAAATCAAAAGAAATACGAAAAAAATAATCCGAAAAGATAGTTTTATTTAAAATGTCAAATATTCGCGTAAATCTAAGAAAGTATTAAGAAATATTTAAATAAAAAAACAAAAAAAAAGGTCGTCGTGTACGAGTAAATGAAGTGGGGCAGTGGCAGCAACTGTAGGTACCTAACTGCGGGCTTCACCTACTACTCGTTCTATTATATCACATTTCATCTTCCTAAAGAAATGAAATAAATTAAAAAAGAAAACAAATCCCTCCATCACAATTGCTTCATAGTATCACCGCCAAAAATATTTGAAAAATGAATTAAAAAAAAATATTTCTTTGTATGTCTATACATACTGTTAAAGCTTTAAAAATAATTCAAAAGTACCAGATAGATTTTACCCCCAAAATAACAAGGGCTTAAAAATACACCCAACAATCACCAGTACATGTTTAATATCCATACGAAGTCAATTTCAGTTGATTTTAGTGAAGCCACGCATAGTATAGAGCGAATCTACAATCAAAAGGCTATCAGCCCGACTGGATAACAAGAATACCAAAAATGAAACCAAATGATGACAGAGAATATAACCCTTCAACACGGTTAGTTAGCGGCCGAATCGGCTGGACCGGTTAGGATGCTGCTGTAGTGTTCGCGACACGCGATACTACAAGTGTTCCCAAAGTTTTATTCTAAGTAATCTTCTATTTATAATATTTGTATAAAATATCGATCAAACAAATAGATTGACCACACTTTTTTTATAAAAGTTTTACTACATTCGATTCGTTTATTTAGATAATATATTATACTCGTAACTTTCAATTTTTAAGTTATGAATTTACAAGTTCTAATTTTATGCTTATTATTCATTATTACATTATCTTATTTTATTAATAAATATAGTCGGATACAATGATTAAGTGTTCGAGTTTTTTTCTCTAAGAACGAGATAATCAAGTAATTACGCTCACAATAAAGTTATTAGCGTCACTATAATATCAAGTGAACCATAGAAAAACGTTACAGAACAAATATTGAATAAGTAAAAGAATTAATTATAATTTTAATAATATTCTAACTATATAACAAAGCGTACGTTTTATGGACAGGCTACGAGGTATTTGGTGCATATTTCATTTCTTGCTGTTAGAAACGTTTAGTAAAAGTTTTTTTTATTATATCTTAAGGGGCATTCATTATCAATATTAAATATGCTGTATAAAAAGGCATGTTCTTTATTTTTTATTCTTTCTATTTATTTCCCATACCATTTATGAAGTGTATAAGTAAACACATAAGCAATCAACCACTATCATGACCATAAAACAAGGACACAGAAGGAATAATGCAGACAGTAATTCAGCGACAGAAGTATTTTTATACTTAATGACCATTATAATCCATTTTTCTTAATTAAACCCCTATGGTTAGGGATGAAAAGTTCCTATGAAAATAACTAGGAATAACTGCGTTACAATAATACCTGGGTGATCGAGCTTCGCGAGCAAAACTCGATCCTTTGCCTTTGTAAATTCGTGAGTTTCGGAAAAGATGTAAAATATATAATTTTTCGGATAAAACATCTATATCTATACTATGATATTATAAATGTGAAAGTGTGTTTGTTAGTCTTTCTTTCACGTCGAAACAGAATGACGGATTGGCATGATTTTTTGTGTGGAGATAGTTAGAGGACTGGAGAGTGACATAGGCTACTTTTTACCGCGGGAGATTATCTCATTCCCACGGGAAAACACGTAATAATACAATCCGTCACAACTCATTATCCTAAATAGCGTACAGTTTATCTAATCCATACTAACCGTTAAAACGTAAGTAGGGACGAACCGGAACGGAGCGAGATTGAGTCGCTAGTTTATACTAATATTATAAAGAGGTAAAGTTTGTGATCTTGTGAGTTTGTGAGTTTGTGAGTTTGTGAGTTTGTGAGTTTGTAACGTTGTAGGGGGTAATCTCTGGATCTACTGAACCGATTTTCAAAATTCTTTTACCAATAGAAAGCCACGTTCTTTCTGAGTGTCATAGGCTATATATTAACCTGAAAAATGAAAAGGCTTTTTCGTGGTAGTCGGATTTGCAAAGTAAGTCGGAGAAAAAACGGTCGAACGAAAAAGTTTCTTACGAACGCTGCCTTAACGATGAGAGATATATGATTATGTTCTAGAGAAAAGTTGTAGAGCTTAATAATGCCTACAAAAAAGTCAGCGACAGCATATATCTAACTTTTATATTTAAGTCACAAAAGGTAGATTTTTATATTAAAAAAATAATTTAAATCGGTAGGTCACGTTTATTGGTCATATTATCAACAATTATGAATTCTTATCCAAATAAGTAAATTTATCGTCTAAAATGTTTAAAACAACAGACTTTTACCTTTTACTGCATATAATTTGGACAAATGGTTAAAGAGATAATACAACATATTCGTAGGTATGGACGAACCCGAGCGAGCTGTTTGTCTGTTTTTCTGTTTGTACGGGCTAATCTCCGAATCTATTGGACCGATTTAAACGAAATTTTACATGGTAGTACCTTATATCCCCAGGCTCAAAAGATCATTACGGAAAATTAAAGGGTTCCCGTGGGATAGTTAAAAAACTATTGCAACTTATACAGCTTAGTACACAAAAACTACTAATTGGATTTTAATGAAACTTTACAATAATATAGCTCATACATAACAAAAACAAATCTGCTACTTTTCATCCCGGAAAATTAAAGAGTTTCCGTGGGATAGTCAAAAAACTATAGTAACTTATACAGCTTAGTACACAAAAACTACTGATTGGATTTTGATAAGACTTTACAATAATTATATATAATTATATATTATTATTAGTTCATACATCAGAATAACAAATAGGTTACTTTTTAACCCGGAAAAATGTACTGTTCCCGTGGGATAGATGTTTTTGTTTATTTGTAACGTATTATGTTCACAACGTAGACCCCAAAACAATAGTTATTAAAAAAATTGTCTGTTTGTCTGTTTGCCTGTTTTTGCGTGAGCGTTTCACGCGAAAAGTAATGTACCGATTTCAACGAAATTTGGTGAAGTGATAACTTATTACTCGAGTCAACATTAAGACAGTTAAGATAACGGATAGTTAAGATGACTGACAGTTTATAACCGACAGTTAGGATAACTGATAGTTAAGATGACCGACAGTTAAGATGACCGACAGTTATGATAACCGACAGTTACGATAACTGACAGTTAAGATAACCGACAGTTAAGTTAACCGACAGTTAAGATAACCGACAGTTAAGATAACTGACAGTTAAGATGACCGACAGTTAAGATAAACGACAGTTAAGATAACTGTCAGTTAAGATAACCGACAGTTAAGATAACCGACAGTTAAGATTACCGACAGTTAAGATGACAGACAGTTACGATAACTGACAGTTAAGATAACTGATATTTAAGATGACCGACAGTTAAGGTAACCGACAGTTAAGATAACCGACAGATTAGATAACCGACTGTTAAGGTAACCGACAGTTAAGATGACCGATAGTTAAGACAACCGACAGTTATGTTAACCGACAGTTAAGATAACCGACAGTTAAGACAACTGACAGTTAAGAGGACCGACAGTTAAGATAACCGACAGTTAAGATAACTGTCAGTTAAGATAACCGACAGTTAAAATAACCGACAGTAAAGGTAACCGACAGTTAAGATGACCGATAGTTAAGATTACTGACAGTTATGATAACCGACAGTAAAGATAACCGACAGTTACGATAACTGACAGTTAAGATTACCGACAGTTAAAATAACCGACAGTTAAGATAACCGACAGGTACGATAACTGACAGTTAAGATTACCGACAGTTAAGATGACAGACAAGTATGATACAGTTACTGTCAGTACAGTCAAGATAACCGACAGTTAAGATAACTGTCAGATAAGATAACTGACATTTACGATAACCGACAGTTATGATAACCGACAGTTAAAATAACCGACAGTTAAGATAACCGACAGTTACGATAACTGACAGTTAAGATTACCGACAGTTAAGATGACAGACAAGTATGATAACTGACAGTTAAGATAACCGACAATTAAGATAACCGACAGATAAGATAACTGACATTTACGATAACTGACAGTTAAGGTAACCGACGGTTAAGATTAACGACAGTTAAGGTAACTGACAGTTAATTTAACCGACAGGTAAGATAACCGGCAGTTAAGGTAACCGACAGTTAAGATAACCAACAGTTAAGATAACCGACAGTTACGATAACTGACAGTTAAGATTACTGACAGTTAAGATTACTGACAGTTAAGATAACCGACAGTTAGGATAACTGACAGTTACGTTTCGACTGGGTTGCACCAGACGTGGTCACGGGCAGACTGCTTATATAATAAATAAATATCTTATTTATTAAATATCTTATTTTTACACATTATTTGTTATCTTTGTGTTTTTCTTTTGTAAGCTCAATTTGGCTTTCTATAAGTTTATCTACTTAATCCAATGACTAAGTTGTACGTTGTGTAATCAAAGTCCAACGTCCATTTATGCAATCATAATACATATCTATACTAATATTATAAAGAGGTAAAGTTTGTGATCTTGTGAGTTTGTGAGTTTGTGACGTTGTAGGGGGTAATCTCTGGATCTACTGAACCGATTTTCAAAATTCTTTTACCAATAGAAAGCCACGTTCTTTCTGAGTGTCATAGGCTATATATTAACCTGAAAAATGAAAAGGCTTTTTCGTGGTAGTCGGATTTGCAAAGTAAGTCGGAGAAAAAACGGTCGAACGAAAAAGTTTCTTACGAACGCTGCCTTAACGATGAGAGATATATGATTATGTTCTAGAGAAAAGTTGTAGAGCTTAATAATGCCTACAAAAAAAGTCAGCGACAGCATATATCTAACTTTTATATTTAAGTCACAAAAGGTAGTTTTTTATATTAAAAAAATAATTTAAATCGGTAGGTCACCTTTTTTGGTCATATTATCAACAATTATGAATTCTTATCAAAATAAGTAAATTTATCGTCTAAAATGTTTAAAACAACAGACTTTTCCCTTTTACTGCATATAATTTGGACAAATGGTTAAAGAGATATTACAACATATTCGTAGGTATGGACGAACCCGAACGAGCTGTTTGTCTTTTTTTCTGTTTGTACGGGCTAATCTCCGAATCTATTGGACCGATTTAAACGAAATTTTACATGGTAGTACCTTATATCCCCGGGCAACATCTTAGATACTTTTCATTACGGAAAGTTAAAGGGTTCCCGTGGGATAGTTGAAAAACTATTTCAACTTACACAGCTTAGTACACAAAAACTACTAATTGGATTTTAATGAAACTTTACAATAATATAGCTCATACATAACAAAAGCAAATCTGCTACTTTTCATCCCGGAAAATTAAAGAATTTCCGTGGGATAGTCAAAAAACTATAGTAACTTATACAGCTTAGTACACAAAAACTACTGATTGGATTTTGATAAAACTTTACAATAATTATATATAATTATATATTATTATTAGTTCATACATCAGAATAACAAATAGGTTACTTTTTATCCCGGAAAAATGTACTGTTCCCGGGGGATAGATGTTTTTGTTTATTTGTAACGTATTATGTTCACAACATAGACCCCAAAACAATAGTTATTAAAAAAATTGTCTGTTTGTCTGTTTTTGCGTGAGCGTTTCACGCGAAAAGTAATGTACCGATTTCAACGAAATTTGGTGAAGTGATAACTTATTACTCGAGTCAACATTAAGACAGTTAAGATCACGGATAGTTAAGATGACTGACAGTTTAAATAACCGACAGTTGGATAACTGATAGTTAAGATGACCGACAGTTAAGATGACCGACAGTTTTAAAGCCGATTATTATAACCGAGCTCTACAGCATCGTTTAACCGTCCATTAATGCCATATTTTGACATCTGCTCAGCAGATTCTGCTGTGACTTTACAACAGTTGCAATATAACGTTATTTTTTTGATAATAGATAAACATGCAGTCAGTGTTCAATGTATTAATTGATAACTATCAAGATCCCTACTTAGGCCTTCTTGAAAATCTATAAGATATAGAGACCAAAAATAGGCGACCTAGAGTATTTCAAATGCGTCGTAATTATTACGAAGAATATAATGAGGAATCATTTAAAACTAGATTCCGTTTGTCAAAACCTTCTGCACTGAACGTACTACAACTAATAGAAAATAAATTAGAATTCCCGAACGAATTGTTTGTTCTCTTTTTTTGAGCTGCCATTTTTCAAGTAAACCGTAATTTAAAAATTAAACACTTTCACAACACAACAAAACAATAATCAATACAGAGAATATTAGAACGTGCAAAGAAATAATAACAATTTTTATTTGACAATGACAGCGCCGTGACGTTATTACCCATCCAAATTGGAAACAACATGCTAACGTAACAGTTTCCAATGCGTTGTCGAACTTCTCAAGTTGAAAGCGTTTTATTTTATGCTACTAAATATAGATGTCACCAAAACTCGTGTCGACTAAATAAAACTATGTGACTTCCCTAATGAGTAGACTTATAGCATTCGTTCATTAGTGGTTCATTCACTCTGAGTGTATGGTGATTGCCTGATTTAGTAACCACGGTTAAAATATTCGTGGTGAACAGTGAATACTTGACCGGGTGCATAACCGATGTTTAGGAATTCATCCGCTGATTACTCAAACATTGGTTAAATGATAGTCCGTGAACTCCACCCTAAGACAGTTAAGATAACGGATAGTTAAGATGACTGACAGTTTAAATAACCGACAGTTAGGATAACTGATAGTTAAGATGACCGACAGTTAAGATGACCGACAGTTATGATAACCGACAGTTACGATAACTGACAGTTAAGATAACCGACAGTTAAGTTAACCGACAGTTAAGATAACCGACAGTTAAGATAACTGACAGTTAAGATGACCGACACTTAAGATAAACGACAGTTAAGATAACTGTCAGTTGAGATAACCGACAGTTAAGATAACCGACAATTAAGATAACCGACAGTTAAGGTAACCGACAGTTACGATGACCAACAGTTAAGATAACCGACAGTTACGATAACTGACAGTTAAGATAACTGATATTTAAGATGACCGACAGTTAAGGTAACCGACAGTTAAGATAACCGACAGATTAGATAACCGACAGTTTAGGAAATAGACAGTTTAGATGACCGATAGTTAAGATAACCGACAGTTAAGTTAACCGACAGTTAAGTTAACCGACAGTCAAGATAACCGACAGTTAAGATAACTGACAGTTAATTTGACCGACAGTTAAGGTAACCGACAGTTAAGATAACTGTCAGTTAAGATAACCGACAGTTAAAATAACCGACAGTTAAGGTAACCGACAGTTAAGATGACCGATAGTTAAGATTACTGACAGTTATGATAACCGACAGTTAAGATAACCGACAGTTACGATAACTGACTTTCCGTGGGATAGTCAAAAAACTATAGTAACTTATACAGCTTAGTACATAAAAACTACTGATTGGATTTTGATAAAACTTTACAATAATTATATATAATTATATATTATTATTAGTTCATACATCAGAATAACAAATAGGTTACTTTTTAACCCGGAAAAATGTACTGTTCCCGTGGGATAGATGTTTTTGTTTATTTGTAAAGTATTATGTTCACAACATAGACCCCAAAACAATAGTTATTAAAAAAATTGTCTGTTTGTCTGTTTGTCTGTTTTTTCGTGAGCGTTTCACGCGAAAAGTAATGTACCGATTTCAACGAAATTTGGTGAAGTGATAACTTATTACTCGAGTCAACATAAAGGGTACCTTTTGTATGTATGTATTTATATATGTATGTATTCAGCCCTTTTTAACGTCCTACTGCTGGGCACGGGCTCCCTTCAATACGAGGGGGATCAGGCCATAGTCCACCACGCTGGTCAAGTGCGGGTTGGCGGACTTCACATGTCTTTTGAAAACTTGCTAGGTTCTCTCAGACATGCAGGTTTCCTCACAATGTTTTACTTCATCGTTAAGACAAGTGGTAATTGTGTTAGAAATGATTCACAATGAAAATATCAGAGGTGCGAGACCCGGGATTTGAACTTGCTTCACTCGGTTTCCCAAGCGAGCGCGTTACCACTGGGATACCACTGCCTAGATACCTTTTACTTCAAGAAAATCTTTCTTTCCCACGGGAAAATACAATAACTGGTTTTATCGGGTCCTCCCTAGAATCCTTCCGCTGGCTAAGCCTTAAGACATACATACATTGAAACAATATACTAAAAAAATGTTGGTCTTGAAAAGTTCTACAGAAAAGTTCCGAATTGTATATGTCTATCTCCTAAGTTACACTCGCAATATTTATTCTTATTTATACGTATAATAAAACTAACTTAGTCAAATCGATGTGCATGTTTCACGCAAAAAGTACTCAACCGATTTTAACTAAATTTTGTATAGTGATAAAACTTAGTACTCGGGTCAACATTTAGGATACCTTTTACGACAGGCAAATTATTCATTCCCACGGGAAAACACAATAACTGGTTCTATCGAATCGTCCTTAGAAATTTATATGGTTAACGTTGGCTCAACCTTAAGAGATAGATCAAAACATTGTGCAAGAAAATTGTAAGTCTTAAAAAGGTCTATAGAAAAGTTCTACATAATATATGTCTATCTCCTAAGGTACACTCGCTATAACTATTTTCATTATTATATATTACTGTTTTATTATAAGTTATTTATTCTATCTATACATATAATAAAACTGTAGAGGTTAGAAAAAAATGCTAAAACCCGAGTCAGTTCTCTTCTTACATCCCGAAAGAAGAGAAATAGAACAAATCCAGTTTTTTTTCAATTTTTTTGTTTCTCTGTCTGTTTGTCTGTTTGTATGGACTAATCTCCGAATCTATTGAAACGATTTAAATGAAATTTTGCATGATAGTACCTTATATGAAAAGTACTACGTATATACTTTTCATTCCAGAAAATTAAAGAGTTTCCGTGAGATAGTTAAAAAAAACTATAGTAACTTATACAGCTTAGTACACAACAACTTATCCTCCTAATTTAATAAAATTTGGCATGCTGATACCTTATATTGCCGATCAAACAACAAGTTACTTTTCATCCGGAAAATTCATCATTCCGAAAAAATGAACGGTTCCCGTGGGATAGATCTGTTTGTGCTTTTCTAGAGGTGAACCCGAGCGAAGCGAGGGTGAGCCGCTAGTAGTATATAAACTAAAAAAGCAAAACTACGTATATCTAAATACAAAATGTAATCCAAATCGTTAGAGACGTTTCCAAGATACACGAAATAAATTTATATATAGAATAATTGCTCGTTTAATATTATAAGATAAGATTAATAAATAATAACACATCAATTTTTTTTTAAAATGACCAACTAAAAAAGTTAGTTCAATTTTAGCATTAAATAGTATCGCGTATCCAATACGATAGAAGGTTAAAATGTAATCATACATGAAATTACGCTAAATGCGTTTCAATAGGCCATCGGACATCAAAGTTAGTCCCCCCAGTTTATATGATAGACTGTAGAGTATACAGTAACTGCGGCTGACTCTTATTTCTATTGACTTGCATCACGCCAATATATTACTAATTTTATTACAATTGATCTCGCTTTTATATTGAAAAATAATGTAATAATTAATTCGATGTAATCTTATTGTATATCTCAACTGTGTAATTTTTTGTACGGTAAAAAATTGTGTTTATTGAAAGTTACGACCAAAATTATATTATGTAGATAATTATCGATAGCCTTATAGTTAAAATTTGGTTCAGAGGAGACCTAAATAGAGGATGAACAGTGTTTACAGAATGATAGATATACAGAACGGACTGCTAGTATCTACTAGACACAAACTTAGTACGCTACAGTTTGACATACTCGTACATATGTTTCAAGTAAACACAGTCATCTTACTACAGGTTTAGAAATCTAAAATTTTTATGTCAACCTTTGATTCCGTTTGACTAATATTATAAACTACTAGCGACTCACCCTCGCTTCGCTCGGGCTCGTCCCTGTCAAACACATAGGTATATGTACTTGTTACAGACAGTGCCTACCCACTATTTTACAAAAATGATTTCAAAATTCAAAAATGGCACTTAAGTACCTTACAATATTTGTTGATTTTTATTTCTAAACATTTAAAAAAATAAAATTAGTATAATAATTAAATATAGCAATGTTATTTATTTAATTTTAGCTGTTATTATTATAAATATTACAATCATTCATTAACTGAAAATCGCAGTTTTTCATTGTCAGGCCAAGAACTTTTTACCTTGCCCTCGTATATGTGTTTGAGACGTCTATAACCTCAGTCTCTCACGTGACCATGACTGCTGTAAAGCATTCGAAACGTCGGGAACCAAAAATCAAAATAAATCCGCAAAATAATCCGAAAAGATAGTTTTATTTAAAATGTCAAATATTCGGGTAAATCTAAGAAAGTATTACAATGTAACGATGTTGTGCTTCAATCAGAAAGTCAGTATCTTCTCTAAACATAAACCTGATTAAAACTTAATTATAATTAATAATACCTACATGTTTAACTAAAAACGCTATAACCTTAAAATAAAACTTTTGCAATAACTTCAAATGTTCTACCGGACATCAATCATAGATGATAGTAGATATGTATCGACATATGAGTGCCATTCCGTTGTAGAACACCCACTGTGGGCATTCAGATAGGCCTTCCGCTGTTACGCGATGTTTTGTCCTCACCTTAACCGGTTGACTCTATGTGTCGAGCGATAGCGATTATGCGAACTTTCCCAAATTATTCGATTTTGTGATTTTACCATAATTTCTGTACATGGCTACTATATTACAAACTACATAGTATGTACTATTATTATCCATTATTATATTTATTAAAGAAGTACTTGCTAATGCTCAACATGCTCTAAGCTTTAGTAAAAACTTACTGTTATTATTTATAAATGGCCACCTTATTTAATCCCTCCAAGACCGCGGACACGCCGGCGTGTCAGTTAACAATAGATTTCGAAAAAATTTAATTAATTTCTTAGAAATTTACCTGGAGGTGTTAAATTAGCAATATTTACGAGGTAATTAATTAAAGACTAAAAGCACAAAACTGAAAAAAAATGTTGCCCTTAAAGTTTTATAAAGTCGTTCAATTCAATTCCTTTGTTAATGGGCTCAGATCGTGCCAGTTGAGCACAGATTACTTTACCAATGTCACTTATGATTACAAAGTAATAGTAATCAAGTCCTAGGAATCCTCTTACTTAGACCAACCGTAGTCACCATACAATTCGCAGTGAGCTTTTGTTCCGCGGCAGTTTAGCAAAAGCAATTTCGAGTTTTACACCGACGCAACGTGTACGATAGCTATTGACAACTGATGTTTCAACATGAGGGATGACGTATTGCATTTTTTCACAATTCAAAGGTATTGAAGTTACACGTACCTATTGGCTTCTATGGGCAATTTAGAAATATTTTGCAGATATTTTATACGTATGGGAAATTCTAGGGTATGTTGGATATTTACCATAACGTATGTTATTTCAAAGAATTGCATCTAAAAATGTTCAACAATTACAAAGCGATTAAAAAAACAACCTACATATGTACTTGATATGAAATTTTATTAGATATTACAGTAAATTTAATAGCTGGGTGGAACATATTATTGGCAAAAAAATTGATATCAAAAAAGCCTTACACGCTAATTTCCAAAAGATTTCAAATTATTTTCAAATAAGTACATATGTATATCTTAATCTCACTACCTAATTAAAAAAAAACTTTCAAATTAAAAACAATGATTAGACAATCTAGTTTGTTCAACATATAATATTTTAAGTAGTAACTAAACCAATAACAATAAAACTATTGCAAAATCAAAAAATCTGCTACAACTCATAACACATATGTTAACCCATTTATAAACGCGACCGCGCACAAAGGGTGCTTGCGGCGGGGCTATCAGAGCACGTCGCCGTATATCAGCGGACGATTAGTTTATGTGACACTGTTTCACTGGACGGTTTTTTGTTAATAACTAAGAATGGATAGATACGGCAGATATTATTCGTAAAAATGTTAGATCGTAAATATCGATTATACGAATGACCTAAATTCGAGTATCGGTTTGAGCTATTGGTATAGCTATTGGATTTTTTCAAGAACACATCTCAGTGCCTGGAGTTGGCATTTCAATCTTTCACTGGTCCCTTCGAACTGTCTCAATGAAGTTTGTGAGTGAAAGGAATACAGAGTGCACTTGTTTGCGCGTATACTTGTGCTCTATAATATATGGTTATCACGGCTAGTCTTAGTGGGAAACAAACCAGTCAGGAGGACATTATCATTAAATAAATAATATTCTGTTTGGTACCTAATATTTATAATTTTATTGATATATCAATTGCTCTTATCAGCAGTTACCAATATCTAGTTAACTGTGAGACACGAGTTTGATCCTACGCTTTATCATTTATAAATATATGTAATATATACAGAATGTTCTATTACGAAAATTAGTTATATTTTATTTCGTAACTTTTTTAAATAACTTATTTAACATATTAACTATCCTAGACTCCTTTATTTACGATATTCCTCCCCTCAAAGTCCCCAGTCCCATTGATGTTAATTGTTTATTAATGTTTGTGTTTAGTCTTTCGTATAATTTTTTATGTAAATATATTAAATGTAATGGAGTTAGATTATAGACTAACATTTTTGTAAATTAACTAGAATTTACTTACCAACTTATTTTTAATTAAAGTTTTTATGTATATATTAAAATTATTCTGTCTCTTTTGTTGTAGGTTCAAGATTTATAAGGGATTTAGGGATTTATTCCATTTTTAACTCATTATAATTTAAGGATCTCATTTTACCGACCAATCTTCTTCGGGTCTTCTCCATTCTACATAACATTGGTAAAGTCTGTAGTCAACTGGCACGCTTTGAAGCCATTAACAAGAAAATTGATTTGATTTAAAATTAACATATTTATAAATGGCCTCTCTAATTAGTCATAAGTCTGTACTTACCTTTTACATTAGAGGCTGTACATGAATCACGCATAACAGCGCGGTTGCGGCGGGTGGCTAGCGTTTATGATATGGGCGTCTTTGTCACTGCACTAAAGCACCTTGTCTGTCTGTCATTGCTCTAGCGCTTATATACGTAGATGTGTCATGTTTTTATTTTTTATTTTTAAAAGTTAAATGAGTTTTTACGCGATATTTGTATGGCAAAAGAAAGTTTTAACCATATTTTTGTTTTGGTTAACGTATTTTATGAAAAAAAAACAACTAATTTCATGTATCATAAGTAAAAGGATCTTATAAAATGATCAATATCTTTGTAATAATTTTATCTTTCCTAACAAATGATTGAAATAACTAGCAGAACCGTTTTTTTTTTGTTATTCATAACAACATAAACTTTACTACATTAAGAAGTAGAATTTTAACGCCACATTGATTATTTCTCTTCATTTTTAAAATTGAATTTGGTGGACGTTACTTGCATAAAAACTTACAAATCAGTTTTAAAATTAATCTCCAAAAACATAAAACAGTTATCGATCTACATACAAACAGATCCAAACTCTATTTTTTTAATTGTACACAAACTTTGCACGGTTAATACGAGGGGATGAAATTTACATCTATCCGCATTAGCTAAGTGCATTAACAGTGGTAAATAAGCCTGCGATATTTGACGCTCCGAGTTAATCTTAATGACATGTTTCCATTGTACCTACGATATTGTATAGTACATTTCTGACCCACCCTCTGCGTATTGTATGGAAATGTGAAGAGGAGGGATGGAACGCATGTGACGAGAACAGTGATGGGAATGAAATTAAATGGATGGAGACGTTGAGATATACCAAAGAAAAGATGGATAGATTGTGTGAGACAGGACATGAAAGAGAAAAGGGGTGAATGATGAAATGACTTGTAATAGGGGAGAGTGGAAGAGGAAGAGCCACTGCGCTGACCACAAGTAACTTAGGAAATGGCTAGGGAGATGATTTGCGACTCACCCTCCCTAACTCAGGCCCTAACATATACGTCATTGACCGACTGAAAAAAGGAGGAGACAGGAAGCTACTCAATTCGTTTTTATTATTAATTAGGTCGGTATATTAAGAATCTTATATGTATGTTTTGTTTCGATTTTCATAGCTTTTTTGTTTCTGTGAATGGGCTATACTTTCCAAATAATTACATTGCTCTTATGTAGGTTTTGAAGTCGGTGTATCTTTTTTAACAAGTAATAATTGGATTTTTTTGTAATATATCTCACGGGAACCTCTCAAAATATCCGAATTAAATTTTTATATCCTTCTCCAGCATAAAGTACTTATTTGTAAGAAAAAAAATCAACATCGTTCGCTGCAAGCTAAACGTAGTTTTTCAATGGAATAAATAGATTATAATATGTCTTTCTTATAATATAGATAGATAGATAGATAGATAAATTCTTTATTGCACAAACACAAAAAAAAGATTACAGAAGATAAAAATAAAAAATAAATAACAAATAGGCATGCAAAGGCGGTCTTATTGCTACGAGCAATCTCTTACAGACAACCTTTGGTGAAAGGATTAGAAGAATCGAAGACGGGACGGTACAATTAACACTAAATACAGACATGATGAACTACGTTTACAAACATGAATACATACATAAGACAAAAATATATACATACACGTATAATATATACGTACACAGATACATAAATACATACATACATACCTATAGATACATAACTATATAAAAAAAAAAAAATGGGGCGGGCCTGAATCTATGCTTTCACGGTTCCCTTACGACATGCTTCGCATGGTAGTGTAGGCGCAGGCCTACCCTACTGTCTCCTTCAGAGACGGTGGGGTGGCGTTGGTCTTGGGGGAGAGTGACGCTTTTGTCGCAAAGATCCCCAAGGCAAGGTCGGTGTACTATCCTTCACGAGGTTGCCAGCCCTGTTATTGGTCTAGTTCACTAGGAAATAGACGAAACAGAAAACACCGAGCGCTTGCTTTCACTTTTATTTATATATGTATGTTTATGTATGTTTATGTAAGTGTGTCTATGAAATATATATGTACGTATATATATAGCTTTAGTTTAGAACCCAATCCAAGGTGTTATTCGTACCGTGCCGAGGGATGCGTGGCTGGGGGGGAGCTCAGTCGCTAACGGTGGCTATCCGACACCTGGACGAATCGGATAGTATTTTAAGTCCTCCCATCGACATGCGGGGCTCTGTCGGTGGGCATTTTTATTTCCCTAGCTGCTCGTGGGACCTATATGAGTAAGGACCAAAATAATAAAAACGCTAAAGACGTTACCACGTCACAAACCCTGGACGAATTGTGCCAGGACCTCATGCCGCTGACAATGGGTGCGGATGAAACCGCCCAAATGTCAGCGCAACCAATGGAGGTGACTGCAGGCACCGAAATGGCGATAGGGGCTTCTACAAGCCCTGAATCACCTACTGGTAACCCTGCTGCCATCTCCTCTGATGCTGCCCGACCCAATCGTAAAAGATTGAGTGGGGCAGCCTTAATCCGACTTAAGGCTCTTAGGGGACAGGGAGTGGAGGCTGCAAAAGCCTACGAACTGTCCGCTAAAACCTTTGCGGAACTCAGGGCTATGGGGTATCGATTCGATGCTTCGAAACCCGAATCCGAGCGCTCCGTCAAAAGGACCCGCTCGGAGGAGGAATCACCACAGGGACAACCAGTGAGGAAGTCCCAAAGGTCGAGCGAAGCACCGTCGGCCCCACCACCTCCAGCTGCCTATAGTGCGGCCTTATCTTCCTCCAAAGTTGGTGTGAGGGACTCCACTCCCATGACTGACGCACAGCTGCAGTCACTTTATAACGCGATCGTGGCCAAAATCACCACTTCGGAGAAGGGTAAGGGACCTGCCTTTGGCGGGCTATCATTCAGGCCAGGCTGGCTGCTTATTACCTGCATTAACCAGCACGCCAGGGAATGGCTTGAAAATTGTATACCCACCCTACAGCCGTGGCCAGGAGCCAAGCTCGCTCTCATTAATGAGAGCGACTTGCCCAAACCAAAGGTTGGGGTAGTATACATCCCCGATCCGGAGTCCAAAGACGTCGACCAGGCGCTCTCCTGTCTCCGGATACAAAATGATGGCCTTAATACGGAGCTGTGGAAGGTTCTCAACAAAAAGGCGGAGAAGGGCGGAATCACACTCACCCTCTCCATCGACGACCAATCTGTTGAGACCCTCCAAAAAACCGGCCTGAAAGCCTACTTGGCCTTCAAGTCTGTCCAGTTCCGGATTAAGGGCATCAACCAGCCCACACCCAATCCTGGGACTTCTGCCTCTGGACCTGTGCCGTCTACCTCTCGTTCTGGGGCCGCGGCTACTGGAGCGAGTGCCAACGCTGCTGCGCCTTCACCATCTGGTGCAGCTGCACCTGGCGTGGCTCCTGTGGCCGGGACCAGCGGAACGACTGGAACTCTGCACAGGTTTCCTCATACAGGGGGGCACACCAGGGGTGGACAAACCCCCAGAGGCAAGAGCCAGCGCCCCCATAAACAAAAGGGCCGCAGCAAGGGACGTGACAAGCGCAATGGGGCTCGCCCCCAGTAGCGCTACACACCAAACTGGCGATGCCCACACCAACATACTCCAGGCCAACCTACACCACGCTATCGCTGCCACAGCCGTGGCAGAAAACATCTTTAAAGCACATGGCATGGATATAGCGCTGGTTCAGGAACCATGGCTTAACGCCAAGTCCAAGATTTCGGGCTTAAGTGGAGTAGGTAAGATCCTAGCAAACGAAAATGGCACCAAGCCTAGGGCCTGTATCGTTTTTAAGAAAGGTATTAATTTCTTGCCTGTTACAGAACTTTGCAGTGATGACATGGTCGCTGCAATCACCGTTCTCAGAGGGCGTGGTCAAACTAGAGCACTGGTGTGCTCGGCCTACCTGCCCGGAGAGAAAGCCAACCCCACCGAAGAACTGTCTAAAGTCGTCGACTACGCTCGAAAACACAAGACAGAATTAATTGTTGGCTGCGATGCAAACGCCCATCACACAATCTGGGGCAGTACTGGTACCAACAAAAGAGGTGAGTTACTTTTAGATTTTCTCCTAGCTAACGACCTACAAATACTCAATAAAGGCTGTAATCCAACCTTCGCTACCAAAGCTAGGCAGGAAGTTCTGGATATTACTTTTGCTACTGAACAAATCGCTAAACACATAAGTAAATGGCATGTCAGTAATGAAAACTCTTTGTCTGATCACAAACATATTGTCTTTAGCATACAAGGCTCAATAACTACTGAGCCTAAAAGGCTTAGAAATCCCAAAGCCACCTCGTGGGTAGACTTCAAAAACCTGCTCGCTGAGGCAGCTAAGGATTTTCCAAAATCAATCAAGACACCCGACTCCCTTAACATTTTAAACAACTTATTAACGGATGGCATTTTAAATGCCTATGAAAATAGCTGTCCTGTCAGGGAACTCAAGGTTAACAACAATACTCCGTGGTGGAACAAAAAGCTAGAACGACTTAGAGTCTCCACACGTCGCTTATTTAATCAGGCCACTACACCGTATGGGTGGGAACGGTATAAGAAGGCTCTGACTAAATACCACAAAGAGATCAGAAAAGCTAAAAGAGCATCTTGGAAACGATTCTGTGAGAATATCGCCCAAACACATAAAGGAGCGAGAATCCACAAGGTCCTTGCCAAGACACCAAACATCTTTCTCGGCTTCTTAAAAAAGCGAGACAATTCCTTCACGACCACAGAGATGGAGCGGCTGGAACTTTTAAGAGCAACCCATTTCCCAGGATCGTACCCTGTCACCGGCAGTGAATCAAACCCAAAGGAAAACTACATCCACAGGGCAAATAGTTGCGACTGGAAGATGGCCAATACCATTTTTAGGCCTAACCAGATTAGATGGGCTTTGAAAAAATTCAAACCATTTAAATCAGCAGGGGAAGACGGAATTTTTCCAGCTCTGCTTCAACAGGGCATGGAACTCCTTATCCCGCATCTGGTTAAATTATTTAGAGCAAGCTTTGCTTGGGGCATTATACCAGAACAATGGACTAAGGTCAAGGTTACCTTTATACCGAAGATCGGTAAAAACGACTACTCTCAGCCCAAATCCTTTAGACCTATTAGTCTTACTTCTTTCCTACTAAAAACAATGGAAAAAGTAATCGATCAGCACATTAGAACTAGGTATCTTGTGGCTAGACCACTTTCCTGCAACCAACATGCTTACCAAAAGGGTAAATCCACAGAATCTGCCTTAGTAGCTCTGATCGACAAGGCAGAAAGGTCCCTAGAGGATAAGCAGACAGCTCTATGTGCATTTTTGGACATTGAGGGGGCCTTTGATAACACACCTACGGCAACCATCCTGAAAGGATTAAATGCAAAAGGTGTTGATATCACAACCACCAGATGGGTGGAATATATGCTCTCCAACCGGTGTGCGAAAGTTACGTTAAACGAATACTCGCACAACTTCTACACTACAAGAGGCTGTCCGCAAGGAGGAGTGCTTTCACCCCTATTATGGACACTAGCTGTAGACCTACTACTTGTAATCATGGCAGATCTTGACTACGATACACAGGGCTATGCAGATGACCTTGTTGTAGTAGTAAGAGGTCCCTGCCTGAACACAATTTCCACCAGGTTACAAGGAGCTCTCAATACCATCACAAGGTGGTGCAGAGAAAATGAATTATCAATAAACGCTGATAAAACAGTTATTGTACCATTTACCAGGAAAAGGAAGCTTGAAAGGCTGACTGAACTCAGACTCAATGGCAAAACCCTTAACCTATCAAATGAGGTAAAGTACCTTGGAGTCACTATTGATCAAAAGTTGACCTGGAACTCTCACCTCAACAACATTATACAAAAAGCCAAAATGGCCCTCTGGATATGTTGTCGAATGGCTGGAGCCAAGTGGGGCCTCAAACCCAAAATGGCTCTCTGGATGTACACCGCCGTGGTAAGGCCGATCATAACATACGCCTCAGTCGTATGGTGTAACAAAACCAAACAAAAGACAACTATGAGTAAACTAGACAGCATACAACGGATGGCATGTCTAATCATCACGGGAGCCTTCCATTCGGCACCAGGTGACGCTCTAAATGCTTTGTTGGACGTAGCTCCGCTATATCTCCATGTGCAAAAAGAAGCTAAATCTTGCCTCTACAGGCTCTGTACACAATCGAATGTAAAGTTGCAATCGCAATATATGAACAAACTCAAAGAGTTGACATTCGAACACAAAACTCTGAAAATGCCAGTCGATGGCATGAGTACAGAGTTTAACTTCGCTAAACAGTACCAAATAGATCTTCCCAACCGGGACATGTGGCTAAAAAACCAAGAGTCTCATAAAAAGGGCAGTCATGTTTGGTTTACAGATGGATCCAAGAAAGGATCTGATGTAGGGTGCGGTATCTATGGCCTTAAGCCTAGATTTGACATGAGTGTCAATCTGGGCAAGGAGGCCACCATCTTCCAAGCCGAGGTCTTCGCCATCAACAAATGTGCTGAAGTCATCCTGGAGAGAAAGCTTAGAAACCAAAATATCTACATCAACTCAGATAGCCAAGCAGCACTTCTGGCTATAGATTCTCTTGAGACCAACTCTAAGTTGGTCAAAGACTGTATGGATAATCTGAATGTCCTGGGCACATCCAACAGAGTTACCCTCAGATGGGTCCCGGGTCACTCAGGCATAGATGGGAATGAAAAGGCTGATGCATTGGCAAGAAGGGGCGCTGAAACCCCTGAATGTGGCCCAGAACCATTTTGTGGTATTGCAAAACAACATGCCTATTCAATTCTCAAAATTCACTGCAATCGCCAAGCACTTCAAGAGTGGCAATCCACTTCTGGACAAATACACTCTAAAGCGCTAATTAAGGGATATCGCAAAAAGTTTACAAAAGAGTTGCTTCAACTCAACAAGTATAAAACCAGTGCAGTAACCAGAATACTTACTGGCCACTGCAAACTCAATAAACATATGTTTACCCTCGGCCTCAGTCGGACCGCAATGTGCAGACTATGCCATGAGACAGAGGAAACTGCTATGCACATCCTCTGCTCGTGCGGCCCACTCATGCACCGCAGAAGTATCTATCTAGGGCAGCATATTATGCAACCGGAAGAGATACAGATGCTCCCCGCGCAGAAAATCTGGAAGTTCCTGGAGTCAACAGGACTAAGCGGAGAACTTTGAACTTACTATAAAGGGAGCTACAATGGACCAAAACTGGTCGACGTAGCTAGGGCCGACCTCGGCACCACACCCAACAAATAATAATAATAATATATAAAAATACAAAGTATATACATATATACTCAATAACTAACAAGACAGATAATAATTAGTTAGACGACGTTTAAAAATATTTAGCGACATTGAATGGCGACATCATGGGGGAGCATATTCCATAGCTTTACAGCTTTTACGGTAAAAGAATTACCATAGTAATTGGTGGTGCAAGATGGTAATTTCGAACGGTTGTCGCTCTGAGACCTAAGTTGCAAACCAGACACGTCCGAACCTAGAAAATTAAACCGTTCCTTTAAGTAAGAGGGAGTAGTTGGGTTATAAAGGATGGAGAAAAGGATGGAAAGGGCGTGCAAATTGCGCCTAAATCTGATTGGAAGCCACTTTAATTGCTTACGGTATTCGGAGATGTGGTCGAATTTACGTAAACCAAATATTAATATATGTATAATTATAGTAAATATAAATATATGTATAATATATGTATAATTATAGAATAAACTTCTTTTTTAAAAAAAATATAATTTTCTTATTCATAACGTCATTGATAATGGAAATAAACTCGACGTTTCCTGAGAGGAACATTTGTTGGAGGTATTAGCATTCAATAAGCCGTAATCCCGACGCGGAAAATGAAGTAATACAACGTATATTACATACTCGTGTATCAGCTACTGTGTTTGTAAAACCTTTTTTCAATCTTCTTATTAAAATATACGTATGTTTTTATCATCTTAGACTGCTTCAATCAATTATTTAAAAAAAACAATGGCTTTTGCATATTTATATATTATTATATAAGGCAAGGTTAAATTATTTATTACTCGAAGACGTTTTTCTATGAAACTAAGAGGTTATTATATTCTTTTTCTAGCAATTAGGGCAAACTGAAAACTGTTTTTTCTTCTTTAAATAAATATACTAGCTTTCTACGTCATCTTTGTCCACGTAACGACACTAGAAAATGAGACGTTAAATTCAAAGTAAATCTAAACATATGTAAATAATAATAAACAATTATGTAAATATTATAAAGTAAATCTAAACAAAAGTAAGTCTAAAAATATGTAAAAGTAATACAGTAAAACCAATATGATAATTATAAGTTTTAACATGAAACGCGTTTTCTTTAACTTCAAGGCTTCCTAGTTTCTATTCCAAACCGTGTTAACCGACTTCGAAAGCGGAGGACGTTATGTGTTTTTAGATTGTTAACTTATGTGTCTGTCACCTATTCGTAAATCGATTTGAATCTTCAATAGAGTTTATACCATATATCGAATTTAGTCACTAAAAATATTCGGATGTGAACTATCAAAATGTACTAGGGCTTAAAGCTACAATAACTGTGGCTACCCGTCAGCTGTCAACTGTCATTCAACTGACGGATTTGCCCACCCTCATCTTGCATCCGTCTCTAACACAAAGAGATAGACAGAGACAGACGTAGAAGTTTCGTGCAATATAAATGTTATTCTCTCCTGCTGTTTTGTTTAGAAAAATCTCGTTACATTTTTAAGGGTAGCTAAAGGAATTTAAATAGGATTTCTGGTTTTATAACACTTGCTCAATCGAAGCAAAAAAAAATATATGCCTATATACATAGATATATGAAAAAATCGATTTCCTTATATTAGTAACTAGTGACCTACCTCGCTGCTTTGGTGCGTCCAAGGTATATTTTGTTCTTAAAATATCATATAGGTACAGACAGCACCTTTTTACTAGGTATCACTAACATAATATGTTCAAAACCTAAAACTTTTAAAAGGCGTACATAATCTATACCGTGATGTAAATCTTAGTAGTGGATATAATTAACTTTTATCAAAAATTTTTATGATTAGAATTTTTCACGATACGTCTGTCTCAGTTTGTAATGACTCTACTTGATGTGCCAGCGGTCGCGAGTTCGAGTCCCGCTGAGGGCATTAATTTGTGTGATGAGCACGATTGTCATGGGTGTTTATATTTATAATACCTGTGTATTTAAAGTTATATATAATATATGTGTAGTGTATCAACTATCTGTTATCCACAACATAAACCTTGTAGCTGACCATGAAACTAGATGGTGCTGTGTGTTAATGTCCCAAAAAAAATAATTATGCAAGTAGTAGGTACATGACAAACCGAACATTTAATATATTTATTTATTTAATCATTTACATATAAACTTACTGTTTTTTTAGTAAAACTAACTATTTTTTCCTGTCATCCAATCACTATTTGCGTTCTGTCAGAGTATAACCATAATTCTAACCACCCTTTACAAATTAATCACCAAATAATGGAGTCGACGTAGGACTTACACTATCAAAAACAAATTACACTAAAGAAAATTGAACTTTATTCTCTGTATTATTAAGTTTTATTTAACTTACCGAACGACTTTTGTTAACAAAGTTACAAATACATTAAAATCGAGGATTAAGCAAATATGAATCTTATTCAAATGGAATAAAGAATGAAAATGAAGAAAGAAAAAAATTACATGCATATATAATTTGGTATTGATGCCACCACTACATCAATTAGTAAAAACTAATAGAGTTCTTATTTAAAATAGAAATAAGGTTCAAATTGGTATTTAAAATCAATTGAATACAGGGGCTCAGCTTATCGCTTGTGGGAGCTTTCGCTAAGCTCATCGGGTTACTAGAATAATGTTTATGTTTACTTAAAGCTTATATTTGGCATAGGGTAGGGGAGCGGGGGGCTAGTTGTTGCAGGGGTAAGTAGTTACACGCCTTTTTTACCGGGATTTTAAACTCTTTGGTAGACATAATTGGGCTCATTTGTTTTCTTATAACATCGTGCATTACATAAAAACGATCAGTGACCCGCCAAGCGTCAAGCTGCTAGGTTGTGTGCATGTGCCTCGATTTCAACCAAGTAAGTAAAAAAATCCTTTCCGAAATTTTTGATTCCTGATGTCTATATTTTTTATTTTCCCAAAATTTTTAACCTTGAACGTTCATAATATATCTACCTTTAATTTGCAATATTGTTTTTTTCTACTATCGATATCCATTAATGGTGACTTCAATTTATATTAAAAAACGTGCCATGGGGCAGGTAGTTACAATTTTTTGGGGTAAGTTGTTACATGTAACAACTTACCCCAAAAAATTACCATACCTTATTTTAAAAATTCTAATTATTCTGTTTTGTTTTTTCAGAATGAGAAACTATAAAAGAAAAACAAAAAGGGGTACAACTAGTCAAGAAGTTTATGAATCTGCTGCAGCAGAAGTACAGCAGAATAAAACGAGCATTCGTAAAGCAAGCGAAATGTTTAATTTGTGTCCGATGTCCTTATCCAGATATGTCAGAAAAAACAAAAACAACGAAAGTTGTTTATTGGGTTACGTTAAACCTAGATTGGTATTCTCACAAGAAACAGAACATAAATTAGCTTCCTATCTACTCAAATGTTCGGAAATATATTTTGGTTTACTACCAATAGAAGTTCGAAAACTAGCTTACCAATGTGCTGTAAAACTCGATTTAAAAAATATTCCCCCCAGCTGGCTTAAAAATAATATGGCTGGGCCAGACTGGTTTAAAAGTTTTATGGATAGAAATCCTCAACTATCTCTACGAACACCAGAAGCTACATCTCTAAGCAGAGCAACGTCGTTCAACAGAACTAACGTTAAAGATTTTTTTGACAAACTGCAAGGCTTACTCCAAAAATATGAATTCACTGCTTCACGCATATGGAACGTTGACGAAACAGGTGTCACGACGGTACAGAAGCCTAAAAAAATAGTTGCTGCCCGTGGTCAAAAACAGGTCGGTGCGATCACATCTGCCGAAAGAGGAACACTTATAACACTTGCATGTGCCATAAATGGTGCTGGAAATTCCGTTCCGCCGATGTTCGTCTTTCCCAGAATGAGATACACGGATCTTTTTCTTCGCGCTGGACCAGCAGATGCGATTGGAGCGGGCAATTCTTCGGGATGGATGACGGAAGTAGAATTTTTAAAATTTATGGATCATTTCATTCAACATGTCAAGCCTTCCACTGAACAGCCCGTTCTCCTCCTGCTGGATAACCACAGCTCACATGTAAATTTTCACGTCGTTGAGAAAGCCAAAGTTAACAACATAATCATGCTGTCATTTCCACCGCACTGCTCTCACAATTTACAACCATTAGATGTAGGAGTTTATGGTCCTTTTAAAAACCACCTTAATCGAGCACAGACAGCTTGGATGTATAATCATCCAGGAAAAGCAATGACGATTCATGATCTCCCTGCCGTGGTAAAAGATACACTGCCTTTGGCCCTAAACCCTGCAAATATCATGAATGGGTTTAGATCAACAGGAATATGGCCCTTCAATCCTGACATTTTTCAAGACAGTAGCTATGCACCTTCTTATGTCACTGATCGCCCCAATCCAGAAATAGAGTGTCCCACGTCCTCGCAGAACATCTCCAATTTGACACTGAACCTGGAAAATCCAGAATTGTTAGATTTTGCACCTCAACTGAACATAAGCACCACTGAAATCATACAGGCAATCGAAACAGCAACAAATCTTATACCTGACACTACTAAAAATATTACTGTTTCACCTTCTCCAAATCCCTTTTGTTCGCAAGATATAGAATGTTTAACTACATTACCGACTCCAGATTCGCCAAATTTTCAAAAAGAAAATGAAATAGAATTATCGATACCAGGTCCAAGTAAATTTGAAAATTTTTCACCTTCAAAAATAAGACCCTTTCCCAAGGCAGAAGCTCGAAAACAATCCATCCATACTCGTCGTAAACGCAAATCCGCTGTGTTAACCGACACGCCTGAAAAAGACTCATTAAAAAAAGAGCATGAAGAGAAACTGGCCAAGACCAAAAAAACATGTGACAAAAATAAAGGAAAAGGCAAAGGTAAAGGAAAAGGTAAAGGAAAGTCCTCGAAAATGAGAGAAGAAGGTAAAGATAAGGTGAAGAAAAAAATTTTGGTTTCCGACTCGGATTCCGATACTGATGAATGGTTTTGTTTAGTATGTAGCGAAAGTTACAGCACCTCAAAAAAAGAAGATTGGGTAGAATGTTTAGAATGCAAAATGTGGGCCCATGTAAAATGTGTAACGGGAAACGTTCACTCATTCATTTGCATTAATTGCAATTCTGATGAAGACTGATTTAATATTAGTATGTGATATTGTTACCTACCTCTATAAAAATAACTATATATTTTTCTATAATATAAGTACCTACCTTAAAAAATGTTAGAATCCAAAGTATTTTAGTTTATTAAAAGTTTATTAAAATAACTAATAGGTATAAATAATTTACTACAAGTTGTTATTTGCAGACGAAGTTTCTGTGTTTTTATATAAGATTTAAAAAAGTTCCTGCCAAAGTTATGTTATTTTTCTACAAAAAAAAATCTTCAAAAATTACGATATAGATATTATAATTACTCATAAATGTTAGAAGACTGTATAAAGTGATCTCTTTTGTTTATAACGTTATCAAATAATAAAAAAAAAGATTTATAATTGATGATTTTGTTTATTTATCTACCGTAACATCGTGCCCCGAAGATGTAACAACTAGCCCCAAGTGGGGGGTAAGTTGTTACAATCGACTTTTTTGGTTAAATTGTCGATTGTGAAAAAAATACATGAATTTTAATAACTTTTCAATCATATTTTAATAGCTGAATAGACATACTAACGATAAAAGCAATCAAATGTATAAATTATTTGATAGCTTTTGTCATATTGATAATTATCTAAAAATTGTAACAACGTGCCCCCCGCTCCCCTAAGTATTAAAACCATAAACCTATGGGATTTATAACCCCCTATATAACCTTATAAGAGTTCAGAACATGGATAGATTACGAATAAGAGCTTATTATTTTATTACTTCGGATAGTTTTAACTAGTTGGCATATTATTTTTGTAACAGTTACAAACGTGATCCATCATTTTTCATTTTTTTATATTTAAAACAAATTATATATTTTTTTCATAATATATTATTACAGTCAGTACGTATATTAGGTTGGAGCGAAAAAAAATTGTTTATATTTCTTAGATCTTGAGAATAGAATTTGACGTTTATAAAAAAAACTAAATTTTTGAAATAAAAAACACGGTGAAAGTTGGATAGAAAATGGCTGTATGTATTAAGAAAAAACATCAATTTTTTTTCACTCTACCCTAATGTACAAGATGAAATAGTTAAGCTTAAAAGTTAAAAATAAAGACGTTTTACGTCTTGATCATAAAAAAGGTGAAGGTTACACATAGGTTTTTTTTTAAAAAAAAGTGGCGTTTAGAACAATAAAAGCTATTTCGCCAACATTTCTATATCTTCTATTATGTACTCCCTTCAATATGAGGTCAGGCAATAGTTGACCATGCTGGCAAAGTGCGAGTTGGTAGACTTTACATATCTCCTGAAAACTTGCTTGGTTATCTCGGAAAAAGAGGTTTCCGCACGATGTTTGGTTTTATCATGAGATATGTGGTAATAATATTGAAAATAATTCGCACATGAAAACATGCTACGATCCTCGATATTTAAATCTTCAAAATGGGTTAATCCGTTTAGTATTTATGGGGAAACATAAGATCTAACAACATACATACACATACAGATCAAACCCATAGCTCTCCTTGTGCCTTCGCTGCAATTGGATAAGAAAACGCACCTAAACTAAAAAAGGTAAATTTAAAAATATTGTAAAAAAAAACAAATAATAAAACATAATATAGCATTATTTAATAACCTGCCTTATTTTGTTTGATAAACATTTTTTAACAAAAGTAAATCTTTATTTAAGAATGATGTATAATCGCCTCCAAATCAATAAACAGAAGAGGCAAAAAATCGATTATCAATATATTCGAGGAACCAATCACAAAGCAAATGTAAATACAGTTTAAACAGGATCACCGAAGCGTTTATTCAAGCTAATGACCACAGCACAATGGCCTATACCTATCAGATCATTGTGAGGTGACACTTTAAAGGCTGCATTGACACTTTCTTAAAAGAATACATCCACGGCTTGGGCTTGGTGCAAGGCAGAAGAAAATAATATTTAAAAATCTATTACAGAAAAATAAAATTGAAGTAGCTGTTTGTAATGTCAAAATGTTTTTTACTAAATGCATAAGAAATTGTATAACGGTACTTATAAGAAAAAAACAATTTTAATAATTTTGTCTGTCTGGCTATCTGTCTGTTTGTTCTGGCTAATCTCCGAAATGGCTGGACTGATTTTGACGGAGCTTTCACTGGTAGATAGCTGATGTTATAAGGAGTAACTTAGGTTTATTTTATTTTAGAAAAAGAATTAAGATTCTGCTCAAAAAATTAAAACTTACTAGGGACGCACCCGAGCGAAGCGAGTAGGTTAGTATGTTATAACTACCGACTTAACCTCGTTTCTTACTGGTCTAAGTCTAGATCTAGGTCCCTAAAAGTAGCCCATATGTTTGTTACCATAATTACCCATAATTTACCTCTGTACTAAATGTCATTCATCGTCCAGTCGTTTCAATATGTAGGAGTTGCAAAAATACACACATACAAACATACGCTTTTATAATAGTTTGGGAAAGATGCCAAGAACGGGACAATTTGTTTTGGTGTCAAATTTTGAGCAATATGAGGTATATTAAAAAAGCTTTTATATATAACGTAACTTTATTTATACATTTTTCAAAATATAAAGCAAAAACGATATCTTTTCGAAACATTAATTAGCATTAAAGTCAAATTATTATTTTTTAAGGTATGTCCTATTCATGACGGTAACGGTAACCGCTACTATATTATACTATTTAAAGATATTTAGTTAACGTATTATACATAATTTTACAAGAGACTAATTTTATTCAATGGGCAGGTACTTATAATAAAACGATTATAGAAATTTTAAAAAAAGTTTGAATTTAATTCACATAAACCTTAATATACTTAATTTCAACTTTCTAAATTACTCGCCTTATCCTATGACTTACATATATGCACCTGGTCGCTCGTACTCTCAGTAAGCGGATTATCCGCTGTCCGGCTATTATCCGCACACAGACGGACGCCTCGGGCCGATCGATCCACATCCGCTTCATCTACTGACCACGTGGCCACCATTCTACGTATATAGCGAGCTTTATTGATCACCTGGTGGTTAATGGTCATTACAACGTGAAAATAAGAAAGATATTTGTCCTCCTAATCTATACTAATATTATAAAGAGGTAAAGCTTGTGGTCTTGTGAGTTTGTGACGTTGTAGGGGGTAATCTCTAGATCTACTTAACCGATTTTCAAAATTCTTTTACCAATAAAAAGCCACGTTCTTTCTGAGTGTCATGGGCTATATATTAACCCGAAGAATGAAAAGGCTTTTTCGTGGTAGTCGGATTTGCAAAGTCGGAGAAAAAACGGTCGAACGAAAACTTTCTTACGAACGCTGCCTTAACGATGAGAGATATATGATTATGTTCTAGACAAAAGTTGTAGAGCTTAATAATGCCTACAAAAAAGTCAGCGACAGCATATGTCTAACTTTTATATTTAAGTCACAAAAAGTAGTTTTTTTATTTATAAAAAAAAAAAATTAAATCGGCAGGTCTTTATTGGTCATATTATCAACAATTATGAATTCTTATCCAAATAAGTAAATTTATCGTCTAAAATGTTTAAAACAAAAGACTTTTCCCTTGTACTGCATATAATTTGGACAAATGGTTAAAGAGATAATACAACATATTCGTAGGTATGAACGAACCCGAGCGAGCTGTTTGTCTGTTTTTCTGTTTGTACGGGCTAATCTCCGAATCTATTGGACCCATTTAAATGAAATTTTGCATGGTAGTACCTTTTATCCCCGGTCAACATCTAAGATACTTTTCATTCCAGAAAATTAAAGAGTTTCCGTGGGATAGTTAAAAAACTATAGTAACTTATACAGCTTAGTACGCAACAACTTACGCACCTAATGTAGTAAAATTTGGCATGCTGATACTTTATATTGCCGGTCATACAACAGGTTACTTTTCATCCCGGAAAAATGAACGGTTCCTGTGGGATAGATCTTTTTGTGCTTTTCTAGAGGTGAACCCGAGCGAAGCGAGGGTGAGCCGCTAGTACAGTATAGAATACATATGTACTTATACATATAATTATATTGTACTAGACACTTACTCTAGCTTAGCTTGGTTGTGTCCCTACTCCCTAGATAGCTAAAGGTACTGTGCCTATGTGTTACTCCAGGTCTCTGAGGATATGTATACTGAATTTCATTCAAATACGTTCATCCGTTTCAGAATGAAAGAACGTATGTGCTTGTTATACAACGCGCACAATCACATTAATAATACTCGTGGTAGCCAAAGACAGAAAATAAGTTCATTTATCCCTTGGTGTAGTTGCTTCCTTATAATATAGCTGTAAATCGTAAGATTCTAAGTCCCAGTACTTGGTCAGGCCAAGTGAGTAGATTTTTTACCCAAGAAATTCTCAGTCGCAGTATCTTGTTGGGCACTTGGTGGTGATACACCATTGTAGCTCAGTGAGCTAAAGGCAAGTAAAGCTGTCAGCCCTAAATCTTAAGTCTATGAAGACACATCAGCTTACGTCCTATTGGAGTGAGATAAAAATAGCCCTGTGCTGGTGCACTCAAGAACACTAAGGTATGTCCCGCCCAAATGGGACTTGCACCTGCGCGCGATGATGTATTTTAAGTACTAGCGGCCTCGACGGACTTTGTCCTCTCCCAATTTCAACAAATTTATTTATGATCTTTGAGTTCTTACAAAACTTGTATAGAAAAAGCACATTCAGTTTCTCCCTAATTTCCCGCTTTTTTTAGTAAAATTTCTAAGCTTTTCCCTTAAAACCTTATTCGGACTATCTTAATTATTATTTTTTTATTTATAATTATCCGATGTAGTCAAATGCTGTGTGCCTTCTTTGAGAGGTTATCAAAATGCTATCTCTTGATGTTTCAACTATGTCTTGTATTCTTTTCTAAAGGACATGTAGTTAACGAGGGTAGCAGTAACTTAATCCCATAGGATCCGGAATTATTCACTAATGGGGTAATTGAGCGGAATAACCGCGTAGGCATCAGTTTACATTGCTTAAACAAATTAAAAGATAAAATGTCTTAATTGAATTAAATCCCTGACTCAAACATCAATGTTAGTTTATCTATACTTATATATAATACATTTTTGTCAGTTGTGAGTTTGTACATTTTTTGTTTTTGTTTTTAGATCGAAAATCTTATACAATAATAAAACCGATAAGTTTATTTGTGTATTACGTACTATATAAAAACACTTTGACTAAATGATAAGCAGGTTTTTAGAATGTCATAAGAAGCCAGAATAGATTCTCTTTACTGATAGTATCTGGAGTAAGCCATCTATTATGAGGATTACCTAATGAAACATAGTGCCCTTGACGATAACCTTCTCCATCAAGGGCGCCATTCCATTTTTATTATATTTTACTTATTTTATATTATTATTATTTTATAAAAAGTTATACCGTCTTTATGGAATAGTGACAGAGAAAACTGTCAGATTTGTCTTGTCATCAGATGTACGTATCCCTAAATATCACAAAATTGAAGACATACATATCTATTCTTACGTCGTTAGTCGTAAAGTAGTCAATAGTAACATGATCTAGAGGGTTCCGGAACAGTCCTTTAATGTGAGTAATTGATTGGAATAACCGCGTTACAAGCAGTAGCCAAGCAGCGGCATTTAGCTCACATTTCACTATATTTTTCAATATAGTATGGATGATAAATAGATTTATAATTTAAATAAAATAACTGTCCTCTATTAGTGATAGGAGAACTGGCTCGTTTTTGGCCAAAAGATCGGTTTGCCACAATTCCTTTCCTTTCCACAAAATTTCCACTGTCAAAATCCACAAAAAAAATAAGGAAAGTGTTATCATCACATTAGAAATTTTTATCATGAACTCTTGTAGGATAGACGGAAGGGACAAAATGACTTGTCATTCCGTTCTTTACTTTCAACACTACCGAGATATTGTGTTGCTCAATATATTTACCAAAATCCTGTAAAACTCGAATAATTCTGTAAAATATAGCTTCAGCTTCTCATTCTACGCGCTAACTGGATAAAAAAAAGCCGTATACAGTATACACTATACAGCTAGTCAGAAAATATAAAATTACAAGCACATCACAGAAACAAAATTACAATGGAAAATTACAGTACAGAAAGCGTAATTAATAATACGATTCGAATAGCAGAACTATTATAACAGTTTCCTTTATATACCATCCTCACCCGAGCCAAAGCATAACGGATGCCATTTTAGTAATTTGATTTATTAGCCGCGTGTCCCCCAGTCGCTAAAATTACATCCACCACACAATGACTTCCCTTACAATATAACTGATATAAATGTAATGATAATGAGAATTCATTTCGTAAAGAAATTTAACCTAAATTTTGTTATTTTTACAAATATTTCTAGCTAGCGGCTCACCCTCGCTTCGCACGCGTTTGCCTTTAGGAAAACAAAAACAAACCTATCCCACTAATCCCACGGGAATCGTATATTTTTCCAGGACGTTCAGGTACGTTCAGCCTGGACTGAAAGAGTAACAAACATCCATACTCACAAAGTTTCACATTTATAATAATTTATACAATTTAATACAAATATCAACTTTTTTTTGGAATTAGTATTTTAAAAATACAATATTTGTCTGCATTTTCTTATTGAGTCGACACGACCAAAATGGAAGACAGACTTGCAACACGCGTCATCTCAAGTAATTTTGGAGTCTACATTCGATTTTCATCTTAACAGTCAATGGAGGGTCTTGATATATTAATTTCGCAACTTTTCACTACATATTATGTTAACTGATGCTATTAAATCGGTACAGCACATTGACCATTGAATTGACATCCCATAACGTATGATCTGGGTTCAAATATTTACCTAATAGGCCATAGGTTCGATTTTTATAAGGAAATGGTTATTTTTCACAACTTGTTTTTGTCTTTTAATAAAAGTACTCCATGTCTACAATATTTTTACCAGCAAATCTTCAACGAAACTTTACTACTGGACGTGACATTAGCAAAATAAATCTTAATTAACACGCATTAAAGCTATTAGATGAATAATTGAAACGAATATTTTCATACCTCGAGAAAAACTTACATGTACTCATCGAAACAAATCTGTAGAAGTTAGCTAGTATCGATTATTATAAAGCAAGCTGTCTCAAAAATAACATCTTATTTGTAACATTTCGGCCATATTCTCATTTGGTGCCACCCGCGGCGCCTCGACGTAACGAATTCAACTGTCAGCCCCATTGTGTGTAATTATGCTATGTGGCATTCATGGCGAGGGGACCGGGGCACAATGGCAGTTCATGTGATATTTAGTAATGTATGACACGCCCCGGTACTTTCTAATTTTGAGAGAGAGATGATATATACACTACCATACCCTCCTGACTTTGTTCGTGAAAAAAATATTAAATATTATTAAAATTTTTGTCTGTCTATCTGTATATTTGTTTGAGCCAATCTCCGAAACGGTTGGACTGTCTGACGGGACTTTTACTGGCAGACAAGTCATGTTTTAAGCTGTAAAATGGCTACTTTTATTTTAGAAAAAGTAGCTATTTTTATTTTAGAAAAATCGTTTACAATTATAATAAATATTTAAAAATGAAATATAAATGTGTAGTTTGAAAAACTACGCCTTGATCAATATGAATTTAAAAGCAATTTTCAAATATAAATCATTAATATCTTTATGTAATGGTATACCTACCTACTCTCAACTTATTTTTCATAACTACGAGTATCTCTACGAATATGTCATAGTAATTGAAATTTAAACTCTTTTCTATTAATATGGTAGCTTAATATATCAAGATAGAATTTAACTTTTTTTGACACATGTTGTTACTAAAGCGTATTTATTATAAATTAAAAAAAATATAAATTTATCTTCGAATGCTTCGTTATAAAATGTAGGTAACTATTTTTGGCTATTCTTAGATTATGACACGTAAATAAAAAGTGTTAAGTTCTGCAACGTGATACTTTTAACATACCTGATTTGACCACAATATCCAACGTCCTAAAGAATTATATTATATCTATTAATATAAAAAGTTTACATGCAACATGATATCTCTATTATAGCTATACTCTAGTGACGTCTTCACTTATTGATCTTATTTTAAATCCATTGTTATTTGATATGTCGGTCTTGAATCTTTAGTAAATTTTAAAAATTAAGGATAAAGGCAAAAGTCTGGTTTACAAAGACAGCTTAAACTTTGAATTTTATTTCAAATGTTATCATTTTGACACCTGCAAAGTACTTACAGCATTGTAGCCCAACATTGGGATAATTTAGAAATAGAAATTATTTTCCCCATATACCTACTTTGTCTAAATTATAAATTGCTACGATACCAAATTACAATTTGATCTCACAAATAATTCTATTAATTATTAAAAATATTTTTACAGACATTTTAGTTTATATTACGACCTCATAGTTTAATGCTATGTATTTCCTATCCTAAGTGTTTTAATTCAAAAACTCAAAAATTTGCAGTCTATAAAAAGTAAAAACTTACTTATTTAATATAATATATTATTTATTATATTTTTTCGCGTAAGACTTATTTATTCTATATTTCAATCATCAAAGTTTAATTTTATATATCATTAATGTTTGAGGCAACATTATTTCAATAGAACAAACAACATACGTCGCTTTAAATGAGTGTTTGTGTAGGCACCGCCGCGTAACGATCGCGTCATCTTTGGGTGTCTTCACGATCACTGAACATACCTACATATTTAAATTGTTCATTTTTAACCAAAAATATCCTTTCTTTTCATGAAAATTTTTCAATGCATTTTATATCCTGCATAATATTTTCCTGTAAAACCTCACACCAGGCTTAATCTTATTTCCAGCTAAGACCTATACCAACTCTTAATGGCTAAAGCACAAACTGTTCTGTGATAATTATTAACTTCAATCTTTTAATCTAATAATAATATAATATATCTTAGAATTGCGAAAAGCTAGTGTAAAGAAAATAGCCAATATTATTATTATTTCTTATAGAAATAAATCACTGCAGTTTTGCAACAGATATACAGACTCATGTACAGAAAAAAATACAATTCTTTTATTTCCTTATACATTCAGACTGCATTTAATTTAAATGAAACATCTATGAAAGCAATCTCCATTGTGAATCTCACTTGCATTCGTTTATTTTATTCTTTTATACAGATGTAAAGATACTGTTATGACATGCTATTATATAAATTACTTCTAAGCCTCACCTCTTCCACATGTATTGAAAGTGGTAAAGTCGATTTTAATAACCGCTTTGTAAAATTATGCTGTAGTACCTACTTGCGGCTCATCCTCACTTCAAATAAGAACAAAAACAAATCTATCCCACGGGAACCGTACATTTTTCCGATATAAATTATAAAAGTAACCTATATGTTATACCAGACTATAATCCATCTCTATTCCAAATTTCATCCAGATCCGTTCAGCCGCTCTGGGGTGAAAAAGTAACAAACATCCATCCATCAGTCCTTACAAACTTTAACATTTATAATGTAAGTATGGATTCGTATAGATTTATGGGATTAATATTACACTACTAACTAAAATGCCACTTTTAATATTCCATACTATTTATATGTTTTTTTCATATATTTCATTATATTATGAGGTTCATAATCGTTTCAGAAAAGGTAACATGTAAGTCAATTAAATATAGCATAGATTTTATGTAAGTTCTCGTTGCGTTACAACCTTCTCACAATATAAGCTTTTCACTAAGTCATTGTAAATACATCTTAGGTAACGATATAGAGCTATGCGCATACTGTCTATGAAAATTAAACAGACCGTAATAATAAAGAGGTCTATAATAAAACTGTAATGTTGGCTCTATAGTTTATTTGTACTTTTAATTGTTGCTTAAAATTGTTTGTCTATTTTTACTTTTAATATTTTAATAAATATATTTTTTTATCTTTACGCACTTGTGACTTGTGATGTAAAAAATAAAAACATATATCATCTTCGGTTTTCCCAGATATACCTACGGACTATTACAATTCAATTCAATTCTTTTTTTAATGGCTTCCATGCGTGCCAGTTGAGCATAAATTATTTCGCCAATGTCATGTTGAATGAAGGAGTCACGTTCGAGATTTTAGACTATAACACTAATATAAATATTGAATGACTGTTCTCAAAGCCGCGTCTTTCTTATAGCAAAATGTTTGTGATTGATAGTAGGTATGTGTACCTATATATTCAGCCTTTTGAAACGTTCCACTCATGGGCACGGGTCTTCCTTCAATTCGAGGGAAATCAGGGCATAGTCCACCACACTGGCCCAGTTCGGGTGGCGGACTACACATGCCTTTCGAAAACTTAATAAGTTCTCTCAGACATGTAGGTTTCCTCACGATGTTTTTCTTCACGGTAAGGTAATCATGACTTAATAATATATAAGTCAAATGACTTAAATAATTTAAAAAAAAACTTCAAACTCTCTAGTGTACGTTAATACTATTCACGTTTTGTTGCCGCGGAAAAAACATTTGTTCGTTAAAACAGAAGCGATCTGATAACATATTAATTACAAAGCTACCAGAAACAATTATAGTTGGAGTGTTTTCAATTATTTTTTCGCTAGAAACTTAGAAATTTACATAATGAAATCAAACCTTAAGATTTTTGATAGGGCTGTTATAAGAATCGTAAATGTTAATAGAAAAATAGTAAATATAGATAATAAATCTAATGTTAGATATTAATTATCCGTTTTGAAATGTTTTAATCGGGCCTAGCGACCGCCGACATGACTTTACTTCGCGTCTTTAATGACTTTTTACGGTTCTCTTCAACATATATTTAAATGGAAATACGGACAAATACGGACGTGTGGTTTTAACGTACCTACTAATTTGTTAATATTTATCAATATACGATATTCATTTTGATAACGACACGCGAATATGCTTGTTTTAAAATATGTTTATCATTTTTAATATTTTTATCATAAAATAAACAAGTAATCAACAGTAACTATTAAATAAATCTCATGAAAATACAGAATCACCTTACTAAGTCATAAATATAATAGCATGGTTCTATAAAGCCCTATTAAAAAATAGCTATACATTTTGAAATGAAACCATGGTTTAACTTATACCATAAGCGATTATTTAAAACATATCTAACATCTAAACGCGTTGAGTCGTTAATGCACGCTCTGTTACTTTTGTATGCGACTTATCTATTCTTAGACACCTATCTACCAAAATACATAGCATAAGAATCCAAAAACTATTTTGACCATTATGTTAATAAAAATAAGCGTGAAATTTAGAGGTTTTCTAAAAATTTAAAATTTGTCAAGGATTCACACCTTCGTGGTATTCTAAAAGGGCACTGCAGTAATCAAAACATCGTAAAGTAATCCTTTGTCATTTACAATACAATAAGATACGATCGTAAGTTTTCTTATATCTAATATCTATTGCCAAATAGATACTTAATGCTACTTGATTTCATAAGAATTTAACTTAAACTTATAACAGATAAAATATTTATTTTATATTTATATCATAAAATGCTTTACTTACCTATGTAAAACTAATACCTACATATTATGAAGAAATCGGAAAGTTTATATCTTCATAATATGCTACCTACCAATAAGTAGGTATAACCGTATAAATATAAATATCCATAAGAATAATCATTATCGTTAATTAAAGTCATTTTAATATTTAAAGTAATAAATACGCACTTTTCCAATTCGAACAGTGAGGCATTTTTGTAGAAGATATATACCTATGATTAGATAGATATTTTATATGCATGAAGTTATTAAATAAAAACGATCCCGTTCAAAAGCTAAATTTATAATATTGTCTTCACAAAATTAAACTATAAGTATAGTAAACTTATAAATAGGTAATTAGCTCACATAGCACAAAAGCACATTAAAACTTTTTTACACTCAAAATAAACGCTCCCAGCTCCCTCCAAATGGACTAAGCGTCAATTTTAACACCACAGATTATAAAAACTTGCAACCATATTTTATTATCGGTGAAGATATTATTATGTGCGCTAGTTCGCAAATAAATAGGGATTAGGCTGAATAGTATTGTGCCCGTGTCATTGTCACCCGCATTTTGTGTGAAAATAGTTTTAGGGTTTCACACCTTCGAACAAAATATTATCTTTGCCTTAACTTTTAAATATAAATATTTTTTGATTGGATTTATAAAAACTTAAAGTTAAATATTCATACATATAGTTTTCTGTATGCGTTTTGTTAAATTATATCTTTGATCAAAAAATAATTTAGAAAAACAAAGAATTTATTATGTTAACAAAATCAAATTATTTTTGGAAGGAAAATTTAAAATTTATGTCTATTTAAATTGAAATCAAACTCTGATAATTTACTTAATCAGAACTTTCTAAAGATATAAATAGAAGCTTCCAATGAAAATATAGATATTAGGTATATTCTACGGAACCACTCTACATGTAAACGGCTCTATTATTTTCTGCATTATATCTTTTCAAATAAGGATTAGTTTGAAACAGCGCGATGATGGCCGTGGACAAATATTTGTAGGACACTCGGAGACGCATCATAATCGGACCAGTCCATGATCTCTCCTATTATACCGTATAATATCAAAGTATAGTTCAGTTTAGTTCCCCTGTTTATTTACTTAATGTATTTTTATTCGCTCTATCGGATTAACATCAAAATTGATCGAATTGTTGTTATAAATAGGCAGATGGTAATATTTTACAAATGTCATATAGCACTAAAAATTAATGAACTTTAAGCTAACCCAATTTTGACTTTACCTCTCTCGTGTATAATGTTTACATACCTACTATAATATGCAGATAAATATAAGTACATAAATATTTATTTAAATCCACTTAGTTTAATTCAAAAATTTAAATCAAAAAATTTACTAGTAATTTATTTGTAAACGTAACTAAATACAATCAGAACACCAAACCTATCAAAATTGAATTTTTATCTAACACATAAGACAGGTGGGCATTTTAAACGCTTGTCCAAATCTGACTCACTCTCATAACTATCTTATCATTAGACGACTAATCCTTTGGTAAAGCTAAATACACATAATAGTATATAATCCTTACTATTCAAATGAAAACGCCATTGTTAAAACCAGAAGCTACGATTTAACGACTATTTTGCCTTTACAATAACTAAACCCATCCATTTTGAATTTTATGTCTTTAAACACACGGAGATTGACATATTGATAATATTTAAATATTTTTTGGTGTAAAGAAATTTTCTGGGAAAGTTTCTTTGTTGAAAACTGGGTTAGTCCTTATAATATGCAGTCTTAGCCATATCCGGGATCCATTACTTGCGTGTCTTTCACAATTGAAGATTAAAAAATGTCGTCACAACAATTCTTTGTTAAAATCCGGAAGGGCTTTATATATTAAAATATAAGCCCTTTTTATTTAAAACGCTTTATCTTGCACAATATCTCACTGTGGTTTTAATTCTTTGTAAAATTATTTTCTCACGAAATTTAGCTTAAAAAGAAATTAGCCTTAATGACTGAAATAGGAATGCAGTAAGCTGTCTTACGTATTTAAATGTATGTATTTTTTAAAATAATATTAATGTGAGACTATTAAAAGAAGACTGTATATATTATATTGTATTTAAAATAACTCATGTATAATAATAACAAAGTAGAGCGGCATCTACATTCTAATCGCATACTTCTTCTGTCTAGTCACTAGTTAGTAATTACGCCTTTGAAAGATGAGTTAGGTTAATAAACTCCAAATAAGTTTTTTTATCTATACTAATAAATGGAGAGCCGATTTTTTTCTTCGGTTATACTGCGATAACTAATAAACCGTGTTTCGGAGAAGGTTTTAGTATATGATATGTTGGTGATTAATGTAATATGCAGGCGGAGCCGCAGGAAAATGCTAGTGTATAGATAAGATGCTCGCACTGGTGTCCCGTAATTTTATTATTGGTAAATAGAGTAGACACATTTACAATCTTTCATAAAAAAGTAAGTACTTATATCTTAAGCAGTGTTAGTTTCACATTATGAATATTAAAGGTAGTAGGCCTATAACAATGTTTAGTTGGGATATTTACACATAAGTATTAATAATAATTTGCGTTATACATTGTTTGCAAATTAAAAAAAAAATTACATTAATTCTTTTTATTTAAATTAATTTAATAATATTATTACCAATATAACATCCATGTAGTTATAAGTATTCATTTTATTTTGAATATAGATAAACATTGCAAAGATAATTTCACCTCAGCTCAGCTCATCTCACTAATCGCATACGGCTCTAGTTACACAGGTGGCTGTAATTACGCCTTTGAGAGCCGAGCCGGGTGTGTCTAAACAGCGTTTCGCCCGAATTTGCGCTAATTTTAGACTGAGGTGTAACAATATCGGGATCCTGTTAGTAAACCTAACAAACTATTATCAAAATGTTAGTCTGATGAAATAGTTGAACTAATTACGTACGTCTAATTTAACTATTTTACTTAGGTTTGAATTCCATGTGAAGTATCTTTAAAAAACGCAGTTAGTGAATTAACGCAATTATATTTCTGTGCTTAACCAATTTATTTATATTAAAAAAGAAAATTTTGCGTTAAAAAAACTAACACCTCTAATATAATTATTATCAAAGGAATAATACCCGTATCAAAAATTATAGAATAATTATTATATACGAGTATGTACCTACCGATTTGAAATAATATAGGTAATATTGGATTCTACATTTGGTTCATACTATTTAATTATCCTTTTACGGTTACGTTACGTTTTATACATTTAAATTAAAAATATTAACTAACATTTTGTATTTAAATACCAGTTAGGATTTTTTGGGAAGAAAAACGTGCTCAGATAGTTTAGACATACAGAAAGACATTTAAACAAAAATACACCTACAATATAGAAGGGTGAGTGAAGGACTTTTGAAAATCAAGTAGGTATATAAAGAAGTCTAAGAACCGACCGATGAGCGTGTACGAAGAAAATAATGATATTGAAAGAGGGAAAAAAGTATGTATAACCTAAACATCATACTGTTGCCTCTGGCTGCTTTCAGGGAAGGGATTAGAAAGCATGAGGAGCATATACTTTAAAACTACATTTCTTTGTACGACCTGTGTCCTAGGTCTTTAAATATTTTTATCCTTACGATATAACACTTATAACAATGATTTGATGTTTTTTTGAAAAAATATTGTTCTGTATAAATATGTTGTAGGTAGGTATATTAAAATAAATATTTTTTAGACAGAATTTAATTTCAATGAAATGAAAATTGTTGATGAAAATTGATGTCTGTCCGTGGAAAATGTTCGAGGTAAACTATTTTTGGGGATTTTTATTAACGCAATAGAAAACAATGATTTTTAGAGTTTTTGTCTGTTTGTCTGTGCCTTTATGCGTATAATATTATTTTACTTAGATGTATATAGTAGCGACATCAAGTGTGGGGAACACAAACTACAACATATATTACTTGATGCAAACAGAATATGGTTACTTGATAAATATGACGCTTGCACATCGCAACAACTAACTTATTTAATTTTATATTCTAAAAATAATACTGTTCTATAACAGTAAAGAATAATTCGGTATAAATATTTTACACTATTTTTTTTTAACTTTATACAGAATATTAAATATAATTTTGGCTGTTTTGTCAATATTCAACATTGACTTTGACAATTTGACAATTGACACAACTGACAACAACACAACAGCAAATTCTATTATTTACAAAAGGCCGAAAGTATTAGTAAAAATAACAATATTTATTCAAAATGATTGGAGTTCGCTTGAACACATTTAATGATAATTCTGGGGAACCTGAACAGGATGCTAATTCGGCTTTAACTGAATTAGATAAAGGTAAAACTAACCTCAATTACTGTCTAATATAAAATCATTTATACAAAGCTAAATAATGAAAATTTATGTTTTAAGGGCTGAGGTCAGGAAAAGTTGGCGAGCAATGCGAAGCTATAGTTCGATTTCCACGTCTTTTTGAAAAATATCCTTTTCCCATACTAATCAATTCTTCATTTTTGAAATTGGCTGACGTCTTTCGTATGGGTAATAACTTCTTGCGGTTATGGGTTTTGAGAGTTTGTCAGCAAAGCGAAAAGCATTTGGATAAGATATTAAACGTTGATGAGTTTTTAAGAAGAGTTTACAGTGTTCTACATTCTAATGATCCCGTAGCAAGAGCCCTTGCTCTACGAACCCTTGGAGCTGTGGCTGGAATAATTCCAGAGAGACAAAACGTACATCACGCTATAAGAAGAGGCCTAGAAAGCCATGATAATGTTGAGGTTGATGCTGCTATCTACGCAACAACAAGATTTGCAGCTCATTCAAAGTAAGTTACCTTTGTGATATTATTTCTTTATATGTAAATGATGTGTAACATATTTGAAAAAATATTTACATTATATAATATTATACATTTTCTAGTTTTATGTTGGTTTCAATTAAAATTGTTTGTTTTTTCTTCAGTTCATTTGCAGTAGCTATGTGTAACAAACTTTCTGATATGGTTGAGTGTGAGAGTACAGGTGCTGAAAGACGGGCAAAACTTGTAAGAGCTTTGAGAACTGTTCATGGTGGAGGTAAGTTTAATAATTCATTTAAACTTATATCACTATAATAATAACATCATCAATTGTAAATGTCTGTCTGTCAAAACACCTTATTTGATTATTTATTTAAAATTTTATAATATGTTTGTTTTAGCTGTCAGAGCACAAGGTGTGCTTAAATTACTAAGATCCTTATTAGAAAGATTTCCCTCTTCAAGTTCCGTTAGAGCTGCTATAACGGCACTCACCGCCATAGCTGCCGATACTGTTGTACATGTTCCTGATCAGGTATTGAGCAATACATTAAAATATTTATTTTTATATTTAATACTTTTTAAAGTTATTAAAAAAATACACTGTTTAATAAAATTATCAATGGTCAGCTTTTTCTGTGTCTCAGATATCTCTATTAATGAATAAATCTTTAGTGGACCACAGACCACTGTTTGTTTGTTTTTTTTTTTATTTATGTCAGTTTTCAAATAGCCTTATAGATTTTTTTATGACCAACCTTTCAAATGATGTATGAGAGACTTCTAAAAATCTTTTTTAAATTATCTCTTAAGTCTCAGGTCTCTCAAATAAATAAAATTAAACTTTATTCTATTAGACTTATTACAAGCAGTTTTGTACCATCAATATCTCATGGATAAAGATTTTATTACTTACCACTCTGGGGCATATTTGATTCCTGTATTGTAATAATGTTTATTTTGATCAAACCACTGAGTATTCATTCCATGTTAATATTCAAAATATAAGTAAGTTTTATATACTCTAACACTAAAAAAGCCACTTTTAAAATCATTGAAATATGTGGAAAAGAAATTTTTAAATATTGTGTATTACATTATTGTTGGCTTTATTATTTTAATTATTTATTACTATGTTTTCAGGTGGAACTTCTCTTAAGTCTAGCAATGAATGATCCAAGGTCAGCTGTCCGTCGTGCAGCACTACTAGGGTTGAAGAAGTTAGCAGAACATGCTGCACTATGGCCTGCTGAATGCATACAGAACTTAGTGCATGCAGCTTCTGACACTCAAGATAGTGAACACACAATGCTTTGCTTACAAGTTATGCAAGTGAGTGAGATTCTATAGAAATACATAAATATTTATTTCCTTTATAATTTACAATTTTATTTGTCACAAAATACTCTTTAGATTTTTTTTAACTTTCTTTTAATATGTGATACTTTTTTTCTTTATTAATAAACCTTTTTTTTAATACTGGGAAATGCATTTACGCATACCACCTGTACACATTCAAATGGTTATGTGGATCTCACTGACTAGAGAAGTCAGTAATACTCACTAAAACCAAACCTCAAAAAACAAAACCTCCCCCGTCTTAATGGGGCGTCGCAGGATCTGTTACCAATGTTACCAAATTTACGCTATGACCTGCCACCATAGTAGTGGTCGCCGCGATCATAGTAAGGTCGCAATCGCCTGTACAAATGAATTCAAAAAAAATAAATGAACTAATATTTGACCACCTCCCGCCAGATCCTGGTGCGTTGCCCGGCGATATGCGCGGCGGCGACGGCGCTGCGCCAGTACTGCGGCGAGGCGGCGCAGGGCGCGGCGCTGCGCCCCGCCGCCGTCGCCGCCGACGTGCTCACGCGCATCGTCGTGCACTGGTCGGTGTCTGTCGATAATGTCACTACATATATTATAATCGATGCAAAAGATGTTTTTTGTATTCTTTACGCGCGATTGAAGTATAAATTCTTTGGCGCTGTGGCAGATAACGTAATTGAATTAAAACAAATATAAATATAATATTTTTTATAAGTAATCTAATATATAAAATTCTCATGTCACAGTGTTTGTAACAAAACTCCTCCGAAGCGACTGGACCGATTCTTATGAAATTTTGTGTGTATATTTAGTAGGTCTGAGAAGGAGGACGTAAACTATTTTTCATACCTCCGAGTGATAAGGGTGGTCCACCCCAAAAATATTTTTTTTTATTTTTTTTATGTTTCATCATTAAAAAATACATACAAACCTAAATTTTTCAATTTTCTTTAGTTATAAAATTATTAATAATAAAAATATATTTTTAAGAACAATAATTATTATGAAAATATAATTATAATTATTTTTTTTAAATTACATATTATAACAAATTTTACTCTCACTTCCGCTACACTCAGAAAGTGAGTGTCGCCTAAAGAAGTTTTACTTCAATATACTTTATTCAAATGGATTTTTACAAGAACTTTTGAATCATCACTTTTTCATTATTAAAATTTAATTTAAGTGTCAGCTGGTAAGTCCGTGAGAAATCCACTACCGGCTCGGAAGGCAGTTCTGTCATTTATTCTACTGCACACTATAAAACAAAATCCGCCCCGCCGTGTCTTGTTTGTCTGAAGGTGGTAAACTCAAATACCACCGAACCGGGTTTTCGACGGATTTCACCAACGGACAGTGCGATTCATCAGGAAGATTTGAGTTTATAATTGATCAAATGTATGCTATCAATTACTAATCCATACGAGCCCCTAACGAAAGCGTCTAGACAGATTGTATGTGGTGTGCTCCTGCCTGGAGACGTGGAGGAAATGCTCCCAATTTACTTTTATATGACAGTCGGGAAACAGCTATAGGGTTGACGGGTTTTTCGAAGTTACAACTTAAAGTTAAATGCTATTTATATTACCTACGGCATTTTTTTTATTTCTAGCTATGAAGAAAACTTACCCGTAGAAGGAGCTGATCTGATGTTAGCGCTAGAATCTCTCGTCATCGCGACCGGCGTAAATAATGGACAAAATAATATAAAGCCACTACGAATGGCTTTACGTTGCTTGGTGAGCTTATAATTTATTATTTTATTTATATGTATATCATGAAAAATATATTTAATAAGAACAGAGAAAATCACAGCGGAATACTGTTTTTTATAAGTCTATCTTATCATGAATATAAGCGGCCTTATTTTAAAAATTAGGTTAAACTAATTATTCTAAAAAGGGCCCACACCCGCTTCTCCCCATACCCTTTGCACAGATTCGCACCTGGATCCGCCAAAGATCCACGACATTACAAAACAACAGATGGTCACAAACTGCAGACTGCAGACAATCTAGATCAGCTCTGCCTGCAGTAAACCCACGACTTACAAAACGCTTACTAAACCTCAATAAAACAAATCTCAAAATAATGATAGGGACGATAACGGGCCACTGTCCCTTGAACAAACACCTATATAACATCGGCGCAACGGACACCCCTCTGTGCAGAGGGTGCCTCGGCGCTGAAGAATCAGTTGCCCACGTAATCCTGGAATGCGTAGCGGTAAGTTCTCAACGTGAAGAAATTCTCGGACCAGTGAGGTCGCTCCGCGAAGCCTGTGAAGTTCCCAGGAAACTTCTGCGCTTCTGGGCGGAGCTCGGCTGGCTAATATAGCCAGGATTCGCACGCACAACGGACCAGAAGAGAGTCTAAGTGCGGAAAACGAGTCCACTTTACATTTACATTTATAAGAACAGAGAAAATCACAGCGGAATACTGTTTTTTATAAGTCTATTTTATCATGAATATAAGCGGCCTTATTTTAAAAATTAGGTTAAACTAATTATTCTAAAAATATGAAAACAAGTTGGCAAAGGGACATAGTTATTAAATAATCGGAGACATATACATATTTTATTCTTACATACCTCACTACGTGTACGTATAATCCTTTGGGCTTCGCCGCAGTCGGGTAAAAAAGCACGGGCAAAACGTCCCTGATATCCACTGTATTTATTAGAAGAAAAATAGACATTGTGCATAAACAATAATAATGTCCTTCTGACCGATTAAGGCCACGGCGGTCAATCTCACTTAGGCCAGTCGTTTGCGCAGGAGATGTTATAGTGCACAAGTGTTACATCCAACTCCGGGCTGTTACTGAGGCTTACTATACATAAAGACTCAATAATATAAACTTGGCCCTAGCCGGGACTCGAACCCGGGACCTCCGGGTGTGCAGCCGTACATACTAGCCACTAGACCACCAAAGCAGTGGCCAGCAAGTACATAGCGCATGTTGCGTGTGGTGCCGCAGGTGCAGCTGAGCGCGGCGGCGCCGGCGCTGTACGCGCGGCGCGCGGCGGCGGCGCTGGGCGCGGCGCCGGGCGCGGCGCGCGGCGGCGCGCGCGGGCGGGCGCTGCTGGAGGCGCTGGCGGCGCTGGGCGCGCTGGGGGCGCCGGCGCTGCCCGCGCTGCTGCCGGCGCTGCACCACGCCAAGTGAGAACGCCGCTGGGTTACTTAGATATACGCGTGTTGAGTTTGTTTTTTTTTTTGAAGAAAATTTAAAGAATAGTTCTTTAAAATTTTTTAAGAAAGCATATATTGAAGTTATACTTCTTTTGAGACCTTCCTTTTACAAACAGAGAGTTGTGACATACGGAATGAAATATTTAGCTATTTTTGTTCTGTTACGCCAACGTAGTATAACTTCTTAGGTGCGTACATAAATACATACACACATTTTATTTATTTTTTTGTAATGAAGCAACAATCATATTACTATTATAAATGTATGTTACGCTGACTGTGCGAGATAGACTATGACTTGGATACGGTACTAAAATATAACGCTACCTATGTATATATAATACAACGACTTATCCTCAATTCGTTTGGGTGCATCAGTAGGTGCCTTTTAGCAGTATTTTAAAATAAAGAAATTACAAACAAACACAACAAACACACGAACAAACTTTCATATTTATACCAATAGCCCAATCCTCAAATAAAGTGGTTGAAAATCCCATTTCAATATAACTACCTGTTTCCAGAGAAGCCTGCAAAGACCCGTCCTACGACGGCACCACTCTAGTGCTGATATGCACAGTGCTGCTGCAGGAGAGGGCGGCCGCCGCTCTCACGCACAAAATAAATAAGAACTGGGAAATTAAGATTAAAGATGCCATTCAAGGAGCAGACGGATGGACCAGATACAGAGTTGCTAGAGCCGCTTTAAGGTAAAAAAATATTTTTGATTCTTTTTTTTTATTTTTTTTTTTATTCTTTTTTTTTTGTTTTCTTTTTGGTCACTAAGTGTATTTTGCGACTTGATACAAAAACATTGACTTTTTTTATACATTATTCGTCTTTTGTAAAACGACTAACGTCATTTGAACGCAAATTTTATTACTTGTGTTAACCTTGGTCATAATTACACTCACACATGCACATTTTTATTTTTAATATTTTATATTATCACTCATGACTCAGCCACGGTACTTGATCCAAATCCATTCCGCTGTTTCATGTAGGAGTAACAAACAAACTTATCCACATACATTCATTCAAATTTTCACATTTATAATAGTAATTCAAATATAAATATGTATTAATATTGCATACAGATACGGGCATCACAACTTAGCGGCAGACATCCTGAAGCGGCTGTCGGAGGCGGCGCCCAGCGAGTCGGCGCAGCGCTGGCTCACGGCGCTGTACGTGGCGGCCTCCGCCGACGCCAAGCTGTTGGAGGAAGGTACAGTATCGTTTTAAATTTAAAAAATGAAAAGAAAAAAGGTCTTTTTCGTCACGTAATTATGATAATTTAAATTATTCCATAGTGACTGTGAGATTCATTGATACTATGTTGTGCGCTAATACCGTTTCGGTGTTCTATTTAAATTATACTTTTTTACTGTTAATTTTCGGAGGAATACTTATTAAAGATTTATGTAATTCGAGGTGGTTCCGAGAATCCTATCAATTAGCCGCATTATTATATACTAATATTATTCTACATATGGTGTTGTACGTGTTTCAATTTTGAAGTGTCGGTGAAGGTATATTTAGCGACCGAGTGTATAGCGCCCGTGTGTCGCGCGTCTCGCAGGTATCTCGGCGCTGGAGGAGGCGAGCGCGATGTGGCAGGCGTTCGGCGACGGCGGCATCGCGCCGCTGGGCGGCTGCGCGGCGGGCTGCGGCGGCTGCGGCGCGTGCGCGGCGCTGCCGCCCGCGTGGGCGGCGGCGCGCGCGCGCGCGCTGGCCGCCCTGGCGCGCGCCGCCGCCGCCGCGCGCGCGCTCTGCACGCAGCCGCCGCCCGCCATCGCGCTCGCGCACGCGCAGGTACGGGCCCCGCTGGGGGCATTCGTTTGTGTGATAAGCACGAATGTTAAAACTCCAGTCAAGGGTGTTTATATTTTTTTTTTGTTTTTTATTTATTCAGGTAAAAACAGTCGTATACAAAAAAAATCTAAAACAGTAAGAATACAATTAGACCTATATTGCCCTAAATTATTACAAATGAACTCATTTGTCATCAAAAGTGACGGATGCTAAATAAATATGTTTACAAAAATACTCGTAATAAGTGAAACTAATAAAATAAAAATATTAAATAAAACTAAATTGAAGCTACTAAAAAGAAACAAAAATACATATGTCTTATACAAGATTTAGAAATAAATAAGTTTATACAACATTTCCGAAAAACTAAAACATTTATAATATGTATGTATTTAAAGTTATATATGTGTATTGTATCGACTACCTGGTATCCGTAACACGAGCCTCGTAGCTTACCATGGAACTAGAGAGTGCTGTGTGTGAACATTCCGACTAAAATAATGTATACCGTCCCGCAGGCGGCGCGCGACCCGGCGGCCAAGGCGGGCGCGTGCGCGGGCGCGCTGCGGCGGGCGGCGCGCGCGCTGGCGGGCGCGGCGCAGCAGTACGCGGCGCTGGCGCGCACCGCCTTCCACGCGGACGACTCCACGCTCCGGCACCTTTATATGTATCCTTTCTAGTTATGTCGCCCTGGTACTTGTTGGACGCACGTGTTCTTTGGTTTATGCTAACCTAGTACTTTTTAAATAAAACTACCTATGCATTCCGATTTTTTTTTCGCGGATTTATTTTGATTTTTGAATGCTTCAAACATTTCAAATGTTACAGAAAACACCTATATAATGGACTTTTGAGACGTCTAAACCCTTAGACTCTCCCCTGACCATGATCGCTGTAAAGCATTCGAGACATCGAGAACCACATTAAAATAAATCCGCAGAAAAATCCGAAAAAACAGTTATATTTAAAAAATCAAATATTCACGAAAATCTAAGAAAATGTTATGTGAACCTGATACTTATAGGACGTACGTGTATCATTTGGTTCATGCTAACCTGATACTTGCTCGTTCAAACCGCTGAATTTGCACCACGCTACAGCTATTTTGACATCTTACATTAGTGATGTGACTGATATATTCAAATACGTGTCATTAGTAAAAGTACGAGTCGCACATAGTAACTATTTGTTATAATAATACTGAAGGTATTATTAGAACACAGAATAAAATCGCTGCGTGTATGGACTTTTTATGGAGTGTTGTTTTTACCTTAGGCCACCAAACCCTATAAAAACCCTATACCATGTATTCCTTAAACACAAAACAGTTCGCAACACACATACGAGCAAATGGCACAGTTCCTCGATCGAATTACGTCAAGTCAGCAAGAGCGGCCCGATTTAGTCACTAAGGAGATAAAAGCGACGAGTCTAGAGGAGACCATAATGCTGGCCCCGTCCGTGGCTCTCGCCAACATATCCGCCAAACTGTTCGACAATCCGACGACCAGTCCTGGGATTACACATAGGGTGAGTGCTGTTAATTCGCATATTAAATAAAACTATGTTTTAGGGTTTTTTGCGCGGTTTTCTTTTTGTTTTTTTTTTTTTTTTTTTGTTTTTTGGTTCCTGATATTTTGGAGACTAAAAATTAGAATGAATTCGCGGAAAAATCCGAAAAGATAGTTTTACTAAAAGCTCGCTTTCCCATACAAACTTGCATCCCCATTCTCACCCCCCCATTAAGGGATAATTTCCGAGATAAAAACTATTTCACTCACTTTTCATATCATGAGATTTAAAAGAATCTTATTTTAGTATTTTTTTTTATTTTCATATATACAAAAGTTCTTGACAATAACAAAAAAAGAATTATCGAATTTGGTGCTGTCGATCGGAAGCTATGCGCGTACATACATTTCGGTGATTAATTTTTTTTTATATGGATGTCAAATATTCGCTTAAATCTAAGAAAGTATTAATTCGCTTAAGTTTGTAATCATGTTTAATATTTAAAATTTAACTTCAATATAATTAGTTTATTTAGCTTAAATTTTGGCAAAGCGAAATCTGTACCTACATGAATTGTTTTTTTTAAATATAGATGTGTACGTTACGTATTTGTGTACAATATAGACCCCAAAACAATTATAGTTATTGGATTTTTGTCTGTATGTCTGTTTTTTTTTTTTTGAAACAAGTAGAAGTCGTTACATAACGGAAAAGGTTTATGCTTTTATTATTTACTAAGAGCATCCCATGTGACGTCATCACAAGTATTAGGCAAGCATAAGTGTTAAGGAGGTCGTATGCACTCTTTAACGGGATCCTACATATATAATGAGCACTTCTTGAGGGGATCGCGGTCCCTAGTATTTGTGACAAAAGTACCAGGCGATCATAAGTGTTGAGGAGTGTATCTTGTAAAAGATTCGTGTGCACTCTGAGCAGGCTTTTCTTCGATGAGCTTCAACTTGTACAGTAACCGGCGGTAAATAATGCACATCGAGTTAAATAGTGAGAAAATAGGCTAATCTCTGTTTTGTAGAGCGTCGTCTCAGTTACTCAGTACATTATGTTAAGTTTCCAGTCGACACCAGACTGTTAGTGCTCCGTGCGACAGAGACGACGCTCTACGAAGCCGGAACTAGCCGAAACTCTCCCTCTTCAGCTCCATGTGCTCGATGTGTATGTGGTACTCGTGACAATGTGTATGACCTAATATTTTTTTACCCCCGACGCAAACACGACGGGGGTGTTATAAGTTTAACGTATATGTGTGTGTGTGTGTGTGTGTGTGTGTGTGTGTGACAAAAAAAACCCCGACCGGTTTTTTTTTATTTTTAATTTATATAACAATATTATTTTTCTTCTTTAGTAGCTTAGAGTTAACAGACTCAATACATTCTGCCAGTGTAACGTATTGTAAGGAAGACACGAATGAGATTGAGCGGTAATTTTGAAATTTAGCCAGGCCTCCCAGATCGTATAATTGGATACAAAAAGTGTATAATTTGGTTGTCTTTTGTATCCAGTGTGTGTAACAGTTGCCTTGTATAATTGGTTACAACAATTAAAAAAATCAAATGCGAGGTAAACTTTGTGAGAAAAAAATACTTATTTTTTAAAATAATCTAACAATATTATAATTTATGAAATTTTATTTAAACAATATAAAAATTATTTATTTTAAAATCATAAATCGATTTACAAAAAACGTATAAATCGATTTTACATATTTTTGAATCTGTTACGAGTATATTGTGATATCGCTTAACGTTTTTCGCGGGTGTTTAAATACTTTATAGATTATAGTATTATTTAGCAGGTATAACGTGGAATTAAAATTATTGTAATAAGCGAGTGAAAATGCGTAAATGCTAATTCACCGTCATACAGTTAAACTAGTATGGAGGGTAGTGTTTACCTAAACGTTGTTAGCTTGAGTTTTAAATACTTGTTTATAAAGTGTTGTTTATTATACAATAAGCTGTTGATATAATTATATATCCATACTAATATTATAAATTTGAAAGTGTGTTTGTTTGTTTGTTTGTCTGTTCTTTTTTTACGTCGAAACAGATTAGCGGATTTTTTGTAAGGAGATAGTTGGAAGGTTGGAGAATGGACATAGGCTACTTTTTACCGAGGGAGTTTATTTCATTCTCACGAGAAAACACGTTATAATAAAACTCAAAAAGTTATTTATGACCAGAATTACTTGAAAGTTATTAATAATGCTCTTTAATACAATTAAATAAATACATGTTTTAGCAATTTTTTGAAATTCATCCCATAAAAGGGTAAAATAAGGAATATTTTTTTAAGAATCCTATCTTGTTAGTTTTTTTTTGTAGTTTTAGCGAGAGCGAAGCCGCGGGTTCTGCTAGTAAATAAATAAATATAAAAAAAATGTGTCGATGTGCGTTCGCAGCACGCGGAGGCGGTGCTGAGCGCGACGCGCGCGCTGGGCGCGGGCACGTGCTGGGCGCGCGACGTGCTGCGCGGCGGCGCGGGCGCGCTGTGCCGCGTGTCGCTGTCGCCGGCGCCGCGCGCGCCGCCCGCCGACGCCGCCGCGCTGCCGCTGCACCACCGCCTCGCCGTCAAGCTGGAGGGCGTCATACTGCCGCCGCCCGAGTGCGTACGCCGACTTTGTTCACGATTTCATAGGTTTCATTTTCTTTTCGCAGATCCTTCATTCTTTTTCTTAAATAAAGTTACTCTATATTATTATAACATCGGCTATCTGCCAGTGAAGGTCCCGTCAAAATCGGCCCAGCCGTTTCGGAGATTAGCCGGAACAAACAGACAGGCAAAAGTTTTGAATATTGTTTTTTCTTATAAGTACTATATAAACTTTCACATGCATCCAGTAAAAAGCTGTTATTTTTACATTATAAACAGACACATTAATTTTGTTTGTCTGTATAGATTATACATATATAGATAAAACGCATTTTTTCGTCTTTATTAAAGTAAAGTGCGTTATTAAAATCAATAACATTAACATTTAAAAGTGAATAATTCAGTATTAAAAACTCTTTCGGTAAACTGGTCGTTTGATGAAATAAATATAAACAAATTTCATATGAATACAATTTTTTCACAGCAAAAGAAAGCGGCTGCGTCAAGTGAAAGGCGTGCAGATCACCGTCACGGCGACGCCGCACCCGCGCACTAATGAGAAGGTATATAATTCATAGTTTCACTTAAGTAACGCTTATCCGTGACTTAAGTTGACCCCCTTTTGTACCATGCAATAATGACCCACATAAGTCACGTGAGGCCACGCATAATACGTATATACGTATGTATGAGACTACGTAGCGCAATTCAGAGTAGTTGATATAACTACAACGCCATCTATCGTGTGGAAATGTAAACCTTTATTAAAAATCCCATGTTTAATATTATAAAAGCCAGTTTGGATGGACGTGCACGGGCCTCCCTTCAATACGAGGTGGATTTTACTGTATAAGAATTATGAACAAACAGACGGTGGAGCTGACGAACGTGCCGCCGGTGCTGACGGCGGTGCAGACGGTGACGCCGGTGCGCGACTTCTTCTCTGCGCAGCAGCTGGTGAGCGTGCCGGCGCCGGGACACTACACCGTGGCCGCGCAGGCCAGCGTCGTGGACGAGAAGGGCCAGCTGTGGCACACCGGGCCACGGTCGGCTATTGTTATTAAGGTATGTTGTATTGTTGTTGGGTAAGTGTGGCATGCTGGGCCACGGTCGGCTATTGTGATTAAGATATAGTTGTTGTTGCTGTTGTTATTAAAGTCTACTACTTTTTGCAATTTTTTTTTAATATATAGTGTATTGCAAAATTGTGTAAGTTATTATCTTGTGCTAATATACAACATAATTAGTAATTACCACTTAAGCCTTAAGGTAAATGGTAACCTGCAATTCTTAGAGAACTATGGTTTTCAATAGGGCTGAAGATGAATTTAAAGAGATAATATTATAATGTTATGAGTTGTGTATTTAATGTTTTTATTATGTACATTGTACATACATATTTTACAACGGATTCAAATGACATAATAAATAAATACATGCACACTCTCGCTTCTCAAAATTAAACAAAAATATTAATTTAATATTTAATTGGAAAAAATAAATATTTAAAGCACTGATACCCTGTGTAAAAAAATATATTATTAATGATAAATTATATCTTACATATTTTATAGGCTCATGAAGATCCGAGTACAAAAGGCAACGCTCAGGCTGCAAGGGGAAGATTTTAGATAGGAATCGAAATAATTATTATAATTTTTATAATCCGAGGTAAATAATTAATAAATCATTTTAATAATATATTTGTTTTTTATTATTGTTAACTAGACAACCCATGCTGCTCCATTATGTTGATAATATGATTCAAAAATTATTAGTAACTTTTTTTACTTTGGTAAATGCATTTACATATACCACCTGCATGCATAGAGGTGGTTATGTGAGACTCACGGCACGGCAAAGCCAGTATTTACTACCCACTAAAACCAAACAACACCACCGTCTTCATGACCACAAAAACACAACGCTCCGACGGCAGGTCTGCCGAAGCAGACAGCAACAACCATGGGGTTACTCCTCAGTACACTCTGCTGTCAGAAAAGTATCAGGAGCAACCCGCACGGCACACCACCCACCGAAGTGGGCCGCCTCCCTGTCCGTTTCTTGGCTTCGCGCCCGGCTGGATTGCCAAACGATAAAGAACCCCCTTGTAATGTGGGAACAAAATGAGACAACCGTTTAGGTCCAAGATTCGTTTAATACTCTACTAATAGCAGACCGTACAATATATAGGTACCGGGGCGGCTTACACACACACTACACTACACACCACCCGCATATACAGTGCTGGATTTACACTAGGGGCTCTCGGGGCTAGTGCCACCAACTTCGAAAATATCTGATTAAGTATCTATTCTAAATGAAAATCCCCGTTAGTTATTTTTTATATTTTAGTGCCTGGAAGTAGGTTTTTATTTTTCCATTTTTAGTGTAGACGTAATAAGCAGGTAATTTGTAAGAAGAAATTTTTTAACACCTCCAGGTAAAATTCTAAGAAATTAATTAAAATTCTAAGAAATCTATTGTTAACTGACACGCCGGCGTGTCCGCGGTCGTGGAGAGATTAATAACTTATTCGATTAAGCAATTAATTTAAAAAAATACCCCACCGATTTCGATAAAATTTAAATGGGTCCACCTAAGAAGCCCTTTTGAAACAAAAAAAAATCCAAATCGGTTCAAGTGTCTTCAAGTAATCGGTGAATATACATAAAAAAAGATTTCGACGAATTGAAAACCTCTTCCTTTTTGAAAGTCGGTTAAAAAGAGCTAATGCTCTAAAAGTGAAGGGCACAAATGGAGGCTATAGTCACCATTGGCCTCAGTCGCCTTGAAATAAGTAAAGGATACGAACGTGCTTCTTACCACTTTGCTAACCGGTGTATGTATAACATTCGTTTTTATAACTAACTAGCGGCTCACCCTCGCTTCGCTCGGGTTTGCCTGTAGAATAGCACAAACAGATCTATCCCACGGGAACCGATCATTTTTCCAGGATAAAAAGTACCAGTTGTTTGACCGGTATATAAGGTATCATCATGCCAAATTTTACTAAATTAGGTGCATAAGTTGTTGTGTACTAAGCTGTATAAGTTACTATAGTTTTTTAACTAGCCCACGGAAACTCTTTAATTTTCCGGGATGAAAAGTATTTAAGATGGTGACCGGGGACATAAGGTACCACCATGCAAAATTTCATTTAAATCGGTCCAATAGTTTCGGAGATTAGCCCGTACAAACGAAAAACAGACAGAGGAACAAAAAATTTGAAAAAAATCTGGATTTGTTCTATTACTCTTCTTACATCCCACTGACTTGGTTTTTAGCATTTTTGACTATGTACAGACATTCGACCTCTACAGTTTTATTATATGTATAGATATGTCGTTGTGTGTATTCCGTAAATGCACTAAATTATTAAAGAAAAATAAACAAAGTTTTTTAAACAAATTTTATTTGGTTTACATATAATCTTTTGTAAACAAATGAAGATTCCACGATGACGTAATTCAAAGAAAAAGACAACGTATTCCTTTCATAACTGGAGCAATAAAGATGCAAAACTCGCGATCATAGATCAACTACATTCTCACAGACAGAAGTGACATCCTGATTGAAACTGGCCGTTTCATACTTAATTGTTGTTTTTTATGAGTGATGTTGATCATATTATTTTATAGAAAATGTCTTAATATTTGTATATTTAAGTCTGTTGTTAATAATAAATGATTAAATTTGAATCAAATATTTATCTTTCTTTTTGAATCCATCCATTTGTTATGAAAGTCGGTTCAAACATAATATCAAGCATATAAAATATAAATATCTATTAAATTATCTATACAGTTAAATAAAATTGAAGTATCTGTTGATAATGTCAAAATAATATCTTTTTACTAAATGCATATGAAATTATTTAATGTACTTATAAGAAAAATACATTTTTTTCTGTCTGCCTGTGTGTCTGTTCTGACTAATCTCCGAAACGGCTGGACTAATTTTGACGGGAATTTCACTGGCAGATAGCTGATGTTATAAGGAGTAACTTAGGCTAGTTTTTTTTAGAAAAAGAATTAGGGTTCCGCTCAAAAAAATGCACCCAGGGGAAGAAAACACCCGTGCGAAGCGAGGCTAAGTCGCTAGTATTGTTATAAATAAAAACGTAGTAACGTGTTTATAGAAACTAGGCACTAACATTAATACCGCGAAATTTGTCCCTTCCGTTTTTTGTCAATTAATCTATGACATGCGTTATTTCTTCCATCTAATAATTGGATAAACTTACGCCCAATGACAAGCACTAGCTGTCTTTTTTTTTCTTATAGTTTTGATTACGCTATCTCTTTCACATCATTTGGCAATGTGGTGGTTTAAATAAAATAATAAATATGTGAGCATGTGTGCTGCCGCTGGATTAGGTTTATTGGACAGTGGACACTTATTTCGCTAGTTTAATGAACATATAACGTATCTATATTATAAAACATCATTGCCAGGCAGTATAAATGACGCGTTACAAGATTGCACACAATATAGATGGCGTTACGATAACCTAATTTAATTTGTAAACAATTATATAAATTAAATTAATTAACTAGGCGAAGACTCCGCGGCGACATACTGAATCGATTAACGAAATGTTTATCGATACATAATAACCTTGGTATCGGATAAACCGGTCACAGTTAATAGAAAACGATCAAAACTGTTTACTGTGAGAACAAAATAAAGAGTGATAAGATATATGATTAAATCAGTTATTTATAGTTGAAGAGACAATTTCACTGTGCAATAATATTAATAATACTGTAATTATTCCAGCAATACACTATTGAACAGTGGCTAAAATGCATTTGTTAGTGTTATTACCTATATTGGCTTACAGTTTAGAAGTGAAAAGTGAATCTCTATGTGAGATAAGTGAATGTGAATGCAAAACTATTAATAATTCTATTGTTTCAAAGTGTTCATTCTTACAAGATGTACCGATTAACTTCGAAATGCCAGTTTCAATTAAAACATTAGATTTGTCACAGAATAACCTCACAAATATCGGACCTATAAATTCAACAACGTTAGAACAGTTGTTACTAAACAAGAATGCTATAAAAGAATTAAATTCTGGCATCTTTAATCTACCAGAATTAAAATCATTGGATTTAAGTGATAACTTACTAGAAAAATTACAACCAGATTTATTTAAAACAACAACAAAATTGGAATACTTGGGTCTGGCGAATAATAAATTTAGTATAACTTCGCAACTAAACTTCAGCTATTTAGTTAATCTGCGAAGGATAAACTTAGATAACAACCTTGTCGGTCCCGATATAGAACTGAGGTCTCTTTTTAATGTCACTGGGCTCGGGTTACCTTCCACAATACAAGCTATATCAATAAATGGAATCAACTTAACAGATATCCCTTACGATTTCTTCGAACCAATCAAGAACACTTTAAAGGAACTCTCAGTCTCAAATAATAGTTTAACCAAGTTTTTTAAACTACCCACATCCCTAGAATATTTGGACATCTCGAACAATCCCATAAAAATATTGAATACATCGGATTTCCCAATCTATGAGCCACTGGTATATCTTAGAGTTTTGAAAATGAATAATCTAGAAATAGAGGAGGTGCAACAAAATATGTTCTCATATTTAACCCTCTATGAATTAGAACTGGCGAATAATAAAAATTTAAAGGAATTCAGTAATTTAACTTTTGGACGGGAGATACTTTTGGATTCTTCCGACTTTTTGGTCAAAAATATTACATTTAGAGGATCTAACTTATCTTCCCTTGATGAGAGTTTGTCAGTTTTGTTTAAAAGAGTCGAAAGATTGGACTTGCAGAACAATCCCTGGAACTGTGACTGTAGCCTCGCGTGGGTGCGGGATTTACCGATACCTGCCGATTTGACTGAGAATTTACGGTAATTAATCATATTAATCTATTAATATTATAAAGAGATAAATTCTGTAAATTTATTTGTAGGGTGTAATCTATTTCTCGCATAGGAACTTAGAGACCATATTACCGTCCAGTGAAAAATATGTATGTGTAGTGTCAGAAAACAAAAACTTTAAATAAAGTCGGAAAGAATAGCTGTTAATTTGTTTCATCGGCACACCTAGATACGCACCCGAGGAAAGCAAAGACTAAGTCACTAGTATAAGTGTCAATATAAAATAGCTTAGGCTACTATACCTATTGTAAATATATGTAAGTATGACAATTTACCGCCTGTTTGTTAAACTGATTTTAAAAGAACTTAATAGTAATGGACAATTGGGGCAGGCCCCTCTTTTCCATTGGGCACTCTGGGCAAAGCCTAGGGCCCCGTCATCGACGGGGCCACGGTCTGCCCTTAAAATAATCATTCTTTGCAGTCGCCATTCCATTCTACGCAATATTAGTACCCATCTACACATTATTAGTACCCAAATCAATGACAAAATAATTGATTTGCAATGTGATTTACAAATAAGTTTATAGCCCCAAACTTATTAAATATTAATATAATGTTTCTTTTATTGGTTTTACATAATTTAATTAGGTTCATTTGAACATTGAAATAAAATCCAATTAGCCAAATATCAACATACCTAAAATAGGACGAAATGCGTCTGACATTGAATAATCTAATTAGCTTAATTTACTAAGCCGAAAAACTTATCCAGGGTAAACTAAAACTAATTAAGGAGTAGGTGCAATGCTTCAAAAAAGATTGACCAATTTGTCGCTAATATCAATGATGTGCTCAAAAACATAGACTTTGAACAACTGATTGATGATTTTGCTTATGTGAAAACTAGAAGAATATCATAGAATATAAGCACTAACCTGTGAATGCTAAGAGTTATTTTCCGAATTATATTACAATTATCTATTAACTAGCGACTCACCTTTGTTCCGCCTGGGTTCGTCCCTAGATACGTTTTAACTTTTAACGGTCAACATCGATTTATCAGAGATGAGATATTTTCCCGCAGTAAAAACTAATCTATATGTTGACCCGGATAACCAGCTATCATCATACCAAATTTCATCAAAATCTATCCAGCGATTTTCTCGTGATACGTTCCCAGACAGACAGACATACAGGCAAACTATATTTCTAGTGTACATAGAGTTTCTACTTAAAAATTGTTATATGGCTGTGACGATATAAATAAGATATTTGAGATTTTACAATATCTAATTAGGAATTCTAAAAAATCCAAATTAAATAAGAACTAAAATTTACTTCTTTATTTAAAGAGTACTACTTATATATTTATAATAATATATTTGTTTTGTATGTATGTTTTCTTGCAGATGTGCCTATCCCCGAAATCTCTACAATGTGAACCTATTTGACTTATCGACAACAGATTTTAAGTGTCCGAAGTACCAAGCTGGATGGCTGAGCTTCGACTCCGGGCTCACTGTTGGCGCTGTTTTGTATATTTTATTAATAATCTTCACGTTACTGTGGATTTACAAGTTTCTTCACAAACCTTCTATGAGCCAACAGCAATATTCTCAACTAATTTAAGGATTGTCTACTACAACTAATTTATCTCAAAACTTTTTTGTTTAACATTACCGAACTTACGAGACAAATATTTTTTTTATTTTTGTATTCAATTATACAAGCAATATTAATATTAAGTAATGTATTATTTATTATTAATATTAAGTAATAATAACAAATATTAAGTAATACAAGCTGGATACATAAAATAACCATATTATACAATTATATTTGTACCCAATTTTTTTTTTTTAGAAAAAAATTGACAACGTCGAACCAAAATTTATAGTGTGATTAAAATTTATTTTAAAAAATATACGATAATAATATTAAACTTTAATTAATAGTATAAAAAATGTTTTAAAAGACAAAAATATCGAAACTGTATCATATTACAAGACATAATCAGAGATATATATAAGAGACATATCATAAGACATATTCCGCGATAAACAATAGCATTCCCAAGGAGGGTTGACGTCAGGCAGGCGGCCGGTCGTAAAACTTTTGCCAAATCCTTTCAGCAGTACAGAGGATGTACTGCGCCGACCCCAAGTAATTGGGAAATGGGCAGGGAGAAGAAGAAGAAGATTTTTGTACCCAATTATACGATCTGGCAGCCCGGCAACATGCAATAAGTATTTAGGTAATAGGTATGTATATTTATACAAATAAGTAAAATTAAAGTGTCTGTTTCTAATTTTAAAATAACAGCATTTTACTAAATTCATATAAAATTATACACCATACTTATAAGAAAAACTTTTAATTTTTGCCTGTCTGTTTGTTGCGGCTAATCTCCGAAACGGATGGACCGATTTTGACGGGACTTTCACTGGCAGATAGCTGATGTTATAAGGCGTAACTTGGGCTAATTTTATAATAGAAAACGAACAAATGCTAATGCCTAATAAAAAAATACATTTTTGTTAAATATTGTGACCGACTAGAGTAAATAATTAAATTTTAACCAATAATTTATGCCGACTTTACAATTTCTTTAAACATATATAATTATTCTATCTCTAGAAATGACATTTTTTTTCTAAAAACAATTGTATATCTATTGAAAGAGACGACAGGGAGTTTTAATAACCTAGTAGGTAAGTACTATTTACTTCAATAAATAAAGTGTTAAAAATTTTGATTACTTATATATTATAATAAAATTGTTTCTTTTTAAAAATGTTTTTTGTTACAACCCCATATAAAACAGTTATCTATCGACTTAGCCTAATTTTGCTCGGATGCCTCCCTTTTATATTTAATTTTCTATACTAGTATTATAAAGAGGTAAAGTTTGTAAGGTGTGAGTCGAGGTAATATATTATACTAGCGACTTACCCTCGCTACGCTCGGGTTCGTCACTACCTTGATTCTCCATTCAAATTTTCTTCCCTATTTTCACCCCCTTAATGGATGATTTCCGGGATAAAAACTATCCTATGTCCTTTCCAGGGTCTTAAACTCTTCTTACCAAATCCTCTAAATCGGTTCAGTATCTCCAGAGATTGCTTCCCACACATAAACTCAAAAACTTACAAACTTCACCTCTTTATAATATTAGTATGATTAGTATAGAACTATAGTAGTAGATATATAGACAAAATTTTATTACTAACGTAGTACAATATGTTATTCTTGCTCAGTCTATCTACATACCTACGTACTAAATTCCATTCAAATCCGTTCCGCTGTTTTTATGTGAAGGAGTAAAAAACATATAGGTATCTACCATGTTTACCGTTTATTATATTCGTGGTGTGACATTAATATAATGCTACATTAAATAATAATTGGTCATTTTGTATAAAACTCAAAACATAGATCTTACTGTCTCAACGCACCTCAGAAAAAAAAAGTAAAAACACTTGCTTATCATGAAATAGCTATTTCAACTAAATTCGTCACGAAACGAAATAATAAACGAACGATAAGAATTACCTACTTTCACAAAGTAAACAAAGCGAAATGACCAACAATCAAACGATATCAGTATCACTGATAACAGCTATCTGGCACTGATAACAATCCATACACCTATCATTATGTACTTGCCATCTGACGGAACATGACAAAATGTTAACGTACATCATCATAGCTCTTATTGCTTATAGTTTTAAAGTTGAAAGTGCCATAATATGTGAAAGTGAACGGTGTGTGTGTCGCCATAACAATGCAAGTGATCGGGATATAATTGGGGAAATAATAGACTGTTCCTACGATCCTATTGTGTTGGAAAGAGAATTTGTTCTGCCAAATACCGTTTATACATTGGATTTGTCCAGAAACAACTTAAGTAGTCTTTCACCTTCAAATTTACTCAAATCTAACTCTCTAGTGGAGTTGTATCTTAATAATAATAGAATAACAGAGATATCTAACGACGTATTGCGACTGCCTAATTTAAAAAAACTGGATCTAAGTTACAATGACCTTAAATATGTAGATAAGGATACGTTTAAACATATAAACAAATTGGAATATTTAAATTTAGCCAATAACTGGTTTACGTCCTTCGAAAAAATCTCCTTCCACCATTTGGGCGATTTAAAACAAATTGTTTTGGACAACAACGATTTGGGATCTAGTCTCGAAGAGAATAACTTGTTCGATCGTAGCGGATATGGGCTTACTCATAAAATTCAATCATTGTCGATAAGCGGAATCAATCTAAACCGCGTGCACGAGAACTTCTTTGTTGATGTTTATGACTTGAAACGACTTGACATTTCTAACAATAAGTTGGTTGAATTGTTCGAACTGCCTTTTACGTTGGAATATTTAGACTTGTCCAGTAATCCTATTGAAAAAATCTCTGGCGAGGATTTTACAGATTTAGTGGCTTTGAAGGAATTGAAACTCAACAATCTTTCAATAAGAGAAATTTCGGAATACGTTTTTGACTCTTTACATGCTCTCACTAGTTTAGAACTCGAAAGAAATAAGAATTTGACAAAATTTAGCGCTACGGCTTTCGGCCAGGATGTTTTGGAAGACGCTGACGACTTCACTTTAGAAAAGCTATCATTGAAAGGATCAAGATTGACAACATTGGATGAGAGATTAAAAGTTCCATTTGGACAGTTGATAAAATTAGATTTGCAAGGAAACTTTTGGAACTGCGATTGTAAGCTTGTGTGGGTCAAGAGTTTACAAATTCAGCCGAAAGATTCCGAACATTTGAGGTAGGTGGATAAAAAGTTGCCTATGTGTTATTCTGATGTATGAGCTATATTATTGTAAAGTTTCATTAAAATCCATTCAGTAGTTTTTGCGTGAAAGAATAACAAACATCTTTACATCTAGACATCCATACACCCTCACAAACTTCCGCATTTATAATATTAGTAGGATTAAGATATTAATGTCTTTATAAAAATACTTTTCTTATAAAAAGCAACATTTTGTAAGTAAACACAGCTAGTTACAAACTATATTTCTACTGGTTTTTGCCCATAGATATGAATATATTTCAAGATATGAGCTATCTTAATTACAAATTTCTCTCAAATCCTTTCAAGAGATACAATATAAAAACGTAACAAACACACACAAACATCAGCATTTATGTAACTATAATGATCATGCTCTGAATAATTTATAGAAATATTTTTGTTCTATATTATACTATAAATAAACAAAACAAAATCGAATCATTAAAAAAACTAAACTGACCATCTTATCCATATTTCAGATGCTTCACCCCCAAACCGCTATACAACAGCCGCATATTCGACCTAAACGAGAAATATTTCTCTTGCAAAGCAGACAGTAGACACATAGGCACAGTGATCGCCATATCGTCTCTGTGCATTTTCCTAACTTCAATAGCTTTATGGATATTCTTGTTCCTACCAAAATATCAATCTAGATGTAGTTTTATTAGAAACATGGCAATACCAAGTGCAGAATATTCAGTGTTACCAGTAACAGCAAGCTTTCGAGACTTATAATAATTTATAATTGATTTGCAATAATAATTGATTTTGTGTATATTGTATTTATAATTTTATGAAACTTTGTGATTGCCTATTATTTATTTAGAATAAGTGAAATAATTATTATAATTGTAATATATTACTAAAAATAAAATATGTCACTAATTATAACAAAAAATCTTTTTTTGGTTTATAAATTAAAAATGGAGAAAATAATAACAAAAAACTGAATAAAATTCACTTTATATATTTATAAAATACAAAAGTGTACAAACTGCTATACAATACCTTACAAGTCGTGCTTTAGTTTCCTAGTAGGCAATATTTGTGCTCCAGACATAACATGGCTATGTACTTACATCTATAAAATACATCAAAACGATCAATATTTCACACTCATGCACTAAATATTTATGAAATTTTAAGTAAAAACTATTTGTCATGGTGTTTAACTCTACAGCCGTAATCACGGGTTCGAGTCCCTCTCTCGATAAAAAATTTGGAAATATCGTACTCATCATTTCCACATATTTCGTTATAACTATTATATTATATCTATTTTTTTAATCGCCATTTTAAAACCAAAATTGTCCGAAGTAGCAACACTGCCACCAGCACGAGTGCGAAATATTATTAGAATATCCTCTTATATTACAATTTCAGATTAAAAATCGATATCTATTCACTTATCTAAAGCAGGCACAAGCGTTTTACAAAGGCTGCGATTTGAGCAACATGACACGTTAGTTCAGTCTATAGTGTGGAGCGATCGTAACCTTCAATACGAGTTCTCATATTTTAATATCATTTTTTATATTTAAATATAAACATAAAGTACAACTGGTCTAAAAATGTATTTAATATAGATTATAAAACTAAACATGTACAAGTTATCCGGCTCGAAGGACCAAAACTTAGTACAATCACTTAACTGGATAAATATCAAGAATTATCATCGACTCGACTACACACTGTAGGCAAATACGATAAGTTATTTTCTCCGTATGTTTTAACAACCATAAATAACATAAAAAATTGTTTATATAGGCGGTGACCAGATTTCCTACAACCGAAAGTGACAGAACTAACTTTAACCGAAAAAAAAATCAATTTTTAATCTATCTATAATTATATCCATCTAAAAATCTGTAGATATTACATTCAAAAATACTTAGAATATCTTATCACCGCAAATGTTAACCATTTCTTTTTTCCAACCTCGTCTCCACGATACGATATGTTACATAAGTTTAGATGTGAAGCGTTCTTTGGTCGTTTTAGCCAATACGAATAAGCAATTAAATTACTCTATAGCACAACCACGTAACTGATGTATATTTAATTATACAATATTAAATTAAATGTACGTAAAATATTACAAATTAAAGTTGAGTATTACATTTGTACGTCGATATCTCGTTTAGGAATCTGTGGTACAAAATAAACATGTGAGATTCTTCTATGAGTATTACAATTTTAATTTTCTTTATTGATATATAAAAACATAGATACACATTTCTTTGCAAAATATCTCTTCAAAAATGGCGTCGACATGTGACGTTAAGTCAAACCAAAGAATAAAATTCAAAAATCGAAAGTTACAATTGTCTAACACATATTCGAACTTACACACACCACATAAAGTACTTTTTTAAGCGAAACAACTTGCTTTTTAAACTTGTCATCCGAAAAGCAATGAACAAACGAGATTTGAAAAGAGCGTAACTGAATTTCAAATTGTGCGCTTCTTTTTGAGGACACTTTTGCGACGCTAATTATGTGTCTTGAGTTTTTGTATATCAATGATTTTGTTCTTATAATTAACCAAAATTAATCTCACAATAATAAATAGGCGAGTGCAAATTATATTTCATTTTTAAGTACCCAATAAAATTTAACGTCCAAAAATCATTTTAAATTTCCTAAAATGTCATTATTATATGTCATATTTGCTATTCTTAGGGAGATTACACCTTACATTTCATAACTAACCTTTAAAAGTTGTAAAAAATATCGGCCATCTTTAAATGGCGATTTTAAAATCTAGCGAATAAATATTTATACTACTATGATATGGTCTTACAACTACGAACATACATACATGTTAACATTTAGCTTCCAATATTTTAAATTTAAAGCCTTTTTATTCATGAACATAACTCGGCTTGGATAATAATTACATAATTCAATAAACAATTAGATAAATCTAACAGAATTACACTCAAACGAGAATCGAACCTGCGCTTTTCGTTTGATTTTGTATGGCAAATTTGTTCAAAATAAAAGAATATATTATAATGCGCTGCCTGTTGCGCTGACTGTTTCTTTGCCAGCCGTCTGCTAAAAGAGAAGAAGGCGCGACAGAAACAAAACAAATGTGCGGCCAGAAGTTTTCTGTATTCTTTGACATACGATTAATGAAGATAGATATTTATAACCGTTTTAAATTCCATTATAATTTTTAATAAATTATATTATAATTTTTTTACATCCCATTTATAAATTCAAATTGCAATAAAAGACGGATATTGACCGCAAATTCACTTTCTCTCTTTCTAGAGTAGTCAATTTCATGAGAGTATTGCTCAGTCCATGAATGATGGTCACTTACACTGACTGACAGCAGGTTTTTTAATTAAATAATGAAGTACAGTTGATACTTTAAAATAAAATATTTCGAAGGGCAGCACATAGACACATTAACAAAATATGAAACCTAAATCTAAAATATATTTGCTACTACTATAATAATACTAACATACAAATATTATTATACATTTTAAAGATTTGTGCTTTACATTCTTGTCTTTTCACTTAAAAAATATGACACAAATATACAACTGTCTGTCACTACAAACAACTGTCAAAAACAGTCCAAATTAAATGCATTCAAGTCTTTTGTACAAATAAAATTGTAGAAAAATGAGATTCAATAAGTTTTGTATTCAATGGAAAAGAATTTTGCCATTTCTCTCGCCAGATGTCACGATCACTATGATTTTCAGTATATTGTAAAGCTCTACAGCGTGATGTTTTTTTTTTCATTTTATTTCAAATTTAATTAAAATAACAAATTGTAGAGTGTAAAGATGCAAAGAAAATGGATATCATTTGTTCCTAAAGGACAAAAAAACTGAAGAAATTGTGGGCTAAAGCTGTATTTGTGCTAAAACATATTTAAGGCTATGTGTACACCATTTTACAGAAAGTGATTTTAAAACTGTCAAATCGTCTACAGATGAATATTTTTTTTTTGTTCTTTTTTGCTACTATTGGAAATTTTACAGATAACACTACTGCATTACAATATACTGAGGATCATAGTGATCGCGACATCTAGCAAGAGAAATAGGAAAATTCTTCCCCATTGCACATGTGAGACTCCATAGAAGTAGATGTAATGGGATATTTTACTGAGCATTTTAAATTCCCATATGAAATGCTTTCATGATTTTTATTCACCCGAGTCATACATAAAACACTACTTTCATTTTACTTCCTTAAGTATATATCTTTAATAATATAAAAAAACATATGTTTATAAATTATGTATTTTGAAAATCCCTAGTAAAAACTTTATAAAGAACATTTAAATTTGATCAAAAATTGATTATCAATGCAATTTTGTCATAGGTACTCTTTAAGTTTCAAAGACTTACGAGTCTTAATCTTAGACCCTTAAACTGGTTAAAGAAACTATTATTATTATTTAAATGTTTTAAAAGAATAGTCCATTTACTGGGCCTAGTATTGTAGAAAAGTAAAATAAATACACTCTACTTCAGTGAGAAAATGAGTAAGTTAATATGATATCATATACTCTATGAGTTAATGAGTATTTTACCCGACTACGGCGAAGCCCAAAGGAGGGTTATGTGTTTGACCTCAACTCTCAATAAGACTTACAGCGAGTATATCATTCGTGTCTCCGAATGCATAATACTATGTTTCTTCATCAACTTGTTCTCATCTTTTTAGTACATTTTTAATGCAGTCGGGTTTTTTTAATGTTTATAATTTTCATAAGAAATCTTATCCTTTTTTAGATCCACGCATATTTAAACAGTATTTGATATGAACACATTATCAGTTTTAAAATTCTTTAAATACAAATTAACAATATACTCATCAATCAAAAATATACTAGATACACAATCCCAAGCAAAAGTTCCCTTAAAACTATCACCAATTGTATTTAGGAAATTATCCTAGTTGAAATAAATATACAACAATGTAAATTAAACCTTAAAGCTTAGCGTTGCGTGCTTAATGTTTTCACAAAAAAAATTAAAAGCGCGCTCAAATATTCAAATGAGCGCTCATTCGGTGAGTACATTTTTTGTCGCTGATAACGTATCTAGTACTTTTTTGATCGATGACTATACTGTTCAATTAATATTATTATATTATTTGTAAATTTTAAATAAAACTATCTTTTCGGATATTTTCGAGTATCTATTTTGATTTTTGGTTCCCGACATTTTGAATGCTTTACAGCAAACACATGGTCGCGAGAGAGAGTTTTATTTAAAATGTCAAATGTTCGCGTAAATCTAAGAAAGTGTTTGTAAATTTTAAGTCTTAACATCTGGAAGGCTTATAGAACACATAAGCTTAAGTAAAGCGTATATAAAATATTATATTACATAGTTTTAAACACAGATTATAAATACTTCATTCCTAATATTTATTGTTTAATAGTGATGGGACAGTAAAGAATGAATGACTTGATTATGTTTTTTTCAATCGCCATCACTAATAGCTTAATAGCAATATTATAAATTATATATTCTCACTGGGATTAATATCATAATTGATTACAAATCACTGGGTTTCCCGTTAAGTATCCATTTTAAACAATCCCAATCCTTTTCAATAGATTCATTCAAATTCGTTCATTGAAATTGATAAAAATCATTGATTTTCATATAGCAACACATTAAATTAAAAATTGTGTCAGAATATAATAAAAATAATATTAAAATCAATAATTTAGAAAAAATACCATTATCTAGATTAATCAACTAATTTAATTTACATATTATATAGGATGATATATACACCAGCGGTTCCCAAATGGTGGTCCAAAGGATGGACCCTAGGGTTCCGTTCCGTTTCCGTAAAAGGGACACAAGAGTTCCGTCCGGGAGTTAAATAAAACGTTGAACATGAAGCTTAATTTTAGTGTTATTATAAATAAATATGTGAAAAGATTTCATTCATCACATTAAATAGTTAGGTTATTTTTTTGGTACAATAAATATTATTATAAGTATTAATTTTTCATTTATGATTTATTCTTTCAAGTCAAACAGGAAAGTATTCTCACTTAAACACAATCAGCAAACAAAAAATTTGGGAACCACTGTTATACACCACCGTTATAAACAACCATAATCAAAACTAAATAAAATCCAAATGTCATACTAATCTATGCCCGTCCCGGGACAAACCCTCCTGTCAGACGGACGTTTCGGAATTTAGCCTTAAAATGAACCTATTGCTTTTGGGGTCCACAACCTCTTCGGAGAGAGTGAACTTGGGTAACTGTTTTATAGAGCATATAAGGGATACATCACCTTGTCTAAGTTGGAATTCAATGTTATCTGCCAATGGTCTTGCTAGAAGTTCATCCGATATAAGTGACCAGCGTTGGATTGGTCTTGCTTCTTGTTCAGCGGAGAGAACTGGCCCTTCAACTAAAAAGGGTTCGAGAAAGGCTCGGGGTGAGGCGTCTTGGGAGAGACATCGAGCAAGGTGAGCTAGTACCTGAAAATAAAACAGTTTTACATAATATTTTCTTAGATTTACGCGATTATTGGACATTTTATATAAAACTATCTTTTCTCGCGGATTCATTTTGATTTTTAGTCTGTAACAATTATATAACGCCTTTGAGACATCTAACAACTTAAGTCTCTTCCGTGATCACGATTGCTATAAAACATTGGAAACGTCGGGAACTAAAAATAACAACAAACAAAAATTCAAAAATTAGAAAAAAAAATCCTAGGGGGCGAAAAAATTCGAAAAGATAGTTTTATTTAAAAACAAGTTCTAGTTAATAGTATAGACAATAGTGTTCACTGTAGCACTTAGCTAAAGGAACTAGCTATGTCAAACTCTAACGCTAACTTCAAAATAATTTGAAATATAGTTATTTTACACCAATTTTACCTATTAGTTAAAAACTATGTACTGTTCACAATTGATAAAGACATCGTACAATGCAATTTACGAGCCTTTCCCACATATGTTATTATTGCGAAATCATAGATGGCGCTGTTTGCCACTGACATTTTTCGACTTCATTATATTTACACATTCTACTTTACACACGTGTGCACATTTATACAAAAGTGTTCAGCAGCTTTTGGGCCGTCCATATTGTTTTATGTGAATTTCTTGACACAAAAAACCCAATAACTCGGTCCGACCGACCCAGGACCTCCGGACCTGCACATGCTAGCCACTAGATCATAGAGGCGAGAGTTATATACAATATTATTATAATAATTATTGTATGTATGCAGCCCATTCAACGTCCCACTGCTGGGGGTGGGCGTTCTTTCAATACAAGGAGGATGATCACAAAAAGCCCACTGACCGAGTCGGCGGAGTGTCGCGGCTGCTGGCGCGTGGCGCGCAGGTACTTCTGCAGCGCGCGCGCCAGCGACGGGAACACCGCCTGCGCCGCCTCGCGCGGGCCCAGCGCGCCGCCTGCAACACGTTATAGCTAGTTAATTATACAAGTAACCAGCTAGGTTCGTCCCTAGGTACGTTTTGACGGTTAGTATGGAATAGATAAATAAAATAAATAAATATGTCGGGATATTAACACACAGCACCATCTAGTTCCATGAGAAGCTACGAGGCTTGTGTTATGGATACCAGATAGTTGATACGCTACACAAGTTTTAATATATACATAATATAAATATAATCGCCCACGTCTGGAATACAAACATTCGCGCACATCACACAAATGAATGCCCCCAGCGGGACTCGAACCCGCGACCGCTGGCACAGCAAGTAGGGTCACTACAAACTGAGCCAAACGTGTCGTCAAATTGGGAAAATATTCCAAAAAACCGGCCAAGTGCGAGTCGGACTCGCGCACGAAGGGTTCCATACTATTATCTATAAAAACGGCAAAAAAATTATGTTCGTTGTATGGGAGCCCCAATCAAATATTTGTTTTATTTTAATTTAATTATATATTTTTAAAGTGAATATATAACTAAATATTCTGTGAAAATTTCAAGTCTCTTCTTGTTGCCGTTATCAATATCGAGCAAAAACGAGCAAAAAAAATCACGTTTGGATTGTTGACAGACAGAGCGTGCGTGTGCAAAGTGTATGCCATACCGTTGGCGGCGGAGAGGCGCACGCGGCGCACGTGCGCGAACGCGTCCTCGGCGGCGGAGAGCAGGCGCGCGCGGCGCTTGCGCACGCGCCGCTCGCGCTCCGCCTCCTCGTAGTAGCGCTCGTTGTGCGTGGACGAGTCGCGGCGGCGCGCGCTGCTCGTGGAGCCCGGCGCGGACCTGCGGCCGACGTCTCGTTAGAGAATTCGTAATCATATGCTAATAACATTACTACTCCTCTGTCACCATCATACTAATATTATAAATGCGAAAGGATGTCCGTCTGTTTGCGTGTTTGTTACCTTTTTTCTTTTTTGCTTAATCCGCTGATCAGATTTAGATGAAATTTGGTAAGGAGATAATTTGAGATTCTGGGAAGGACATAGGATAGTTTTTATCCCGGAAATCATCCCTTAAGGGGGTGAAAGTGGGTCCCTGTTATTTATATACCTCTAATATTGACGTATACCTACTAATTATGAATTTGATTGAAATGATTTACCATTTCAATCGTTGTCATTACAGCGTGACATAACAAACCCACACTCTCACACTCAAAAGCATTATAATAACACATACATTTTTTAATCCGTCTTCGTATAATATAGTAATATACAACATTCAATTAACTTAGCTACTAGAACTAACATTATAACAGAATTAATAATTATATATATATATATATATATATATATATTTAATTTAAAAAGAACCATCCCTATAAAATCATTCACAATAATTATCGCTAACGTAAAAAAAAACTGAATAATTAATCTCTTCCCTTTCGAAGTCGGTAAAAAACTAATGGATTTCCACAGAATAGTAATAAAAAAAAAACAAAAAACTGTCCATAGCCGTTATATAATACGTACAATTCGATACGATCCAATGACATATTATAGTTTAATGTTACAGTCCGGTGGCAAATTAAAACAAAGCAATACCGTTGTATCTGACCGCCTATCGCAACGCTATATACAAATTTTAAATAAAATTATCTTTTAGAATTATTTCGCGGATTTATTTTGATTTTTGGTTTCCGATGTTTCGAATGCTTTACAGCAATCATGGTCACTGAAGAGAGAGGTTTTAAACGTCTCAAAGCCTTATACTTGTTACAGACAGTGCCTAACCACAATTTTACCATTATTATAATTGCTATATTTAATAATAATAAAAAAAAAATGTTTAGAATTAAAATCAACAAATATTGTAAGGTACTGTACTTTGGTGCCATTTTTGAATTTTTGAAATCATTATGTAAAATTGACTCGTACTTAACTTAATATCATATTTTACAAGAACATATTGTGGAATAAAAATAAAATCAACCAATCAGCAATTTCTGTTCATATATTATAGCCATTAAAAATTAACACAGACCACACAGACAGACAGATTGCAGTATAGACTTAACTATTGGATAGTGTAGGCACTAAGTAATCTAGTCAGCTAGACTAGATGGGTACAGTGCTAACATTAAAAAATCGGGACATATTACGGTAAAGCTATACTTCGCGGCCTAAGGATAATAATCAATGATATAGTGGAAATTTTTAGTCTTCACATTACTACATATTCTTTATACATTACAAAATAGGAAACTAAGTGTATATATTATAATTTGTAAAATCTCACCTTGTCTGTCCGGTAGACGGATTCGTATTGGAGTCCACTTCATAAAACTTTATACTGCCTTGTACTTTTCTCTGAGATTTTGATATTGGTATTTTTTCTAAATATGGGTTATATATCGGAAACTCTGTGTAGTACTTCTGTAACACCCACACTGCGGCCCTCTGTATACTCAACTGCCCTATCGCATAAGACCTGCTTTCTCCGTCTGGACTCCTTACTATTTTTATATAATAAACAGGCTCTAAATGCCTGATTTCCATTAACACAACCCCCACATAATGTATGAAAATAAGTGTATCTCCAAAACTTGATACATATGAGACTAAAGACGTATAGTCCATTGCTTCTTCACCCACAGATAAAGCCTTAGTTGCTTCATTGATCTGGACGAAGTAAAACAACCAATAGGAGAAGGAACATACTGCTAAAATCACTAACATCATTGCTCTAAAAACAAATATTCTAGGTAGAATTGCATTTCTGTTTCTCAAAAACACTGCCCAAATACCAATCGCTAATAAAACTAATTTAAACGCGAGCGACAACAAAATACCTTTACACTCGGCTGTACAGGATAACAATTGAATAATTTGGCTCGGCTGAATAGCTTTATTGTCTGATAATCCAGGAAAGAAACCCAGCTTCGGTAAAACAACCATTGCTAGAGGGCTGACAAACGAGACGAAAGAAAGCCCTAATGCTATAGTTGAGCCAAAATATCTAGAACAAACAAAACCGATCCCACTATCAGATTCCATAGGCCAATTGCTGACATCTTCCATTGATTGAGAGCCTTCAGATGTGTTCCCGGTCACAGCTGTAGTATTCTCCCCCCAGTTTTCATCTTGAGGAAGAATTTGCACTTCAATAACTTCTTGCCCATCTCGGCCAATTTCAGGATTAATGTTCACACTTGTTTGAAATGGTGCCATGTTGTCACAGTCTTTTCGTTGAGATTTTGTGCTTCTGAAATAATAATTATAACCTTAGAAACAAGGAGCTAGTACAAAATATCAGCTTTCTATTAACATAATTACATGATCAATTCTCTCATTAGGTATTTGTCTTTAGTAGGTTTTTATATAAATTTAAAATGTAAAAGTGAGTTAATAGTTGTTTATGTTACTTATAATTTTGAAAGGAAAATAATATATTGTGACCCAATTTTGGTAAAACTTTGAATGATATTCTTTTTAATAAAACTATCTTTTCAAATTTTTTCATGAATTTATTTTGATTGTTGGTTCTCAACGTTTGAATGGTTTACAGCAATCAGGATCACAGGAGAGACTAGGGTTTTAGATGTCTCAAAGGTAATCATATAGTTGTTACAGCCAGTACCTACCCACAAAATTACAAAATTAATGAAAATATGAAAAGATAGTTTTATTTAAAACTAGCGACTCACCCTCGCTTCACTTGGGTTCGTCCCTAGGTTGCTTCCTGCTTCCCCATACAAATTTTCATCCCCATTTTCTCCCCCTTAAGGGATGATTTCGTCTTTATAATAATATAGGTGTCAAATATTCACATAAATCTAAGTATGATGTTCTTTTAATAGTACAAACTTTAAGTAAGCTCTATCTAAATATAAAGGTAATGGTTTAGTTTTATTTAAAGAAGTACCATTAAAAAAGTTTATTCAAAACAACACTGATACAATTTACAAAAAGAACTGTGAGAGACTGTCAAGTACTCGGTACTTACAATTAAAATATAAATTAAAAAATATGATTACATATTATTAAAACTACTCCATCGCATACACCTATGTAAATAACATTTATAAAAATAATTAACATTCAAAAATAAATGTATAAAAATACCAGTAACAGTTTCTGTCACAGGTGCCATTATATATTAATTAAAATTTAATAGCTTTAATTTACTAAGTGCCTAGATGATAAGATAATAAAAACTTACAGGTCATTACCCCATTAATTAGTAATCAATAATATAGTGAGTGTTGTGGAAGACATAAGGTTAGTTTTAAAAGAATTTTCACTCTTTACATGTATATTTTTATATAATTGCAACTACTATTTGTTTACTTGACTTTGATTCAAACATCATAGTGCAATTTATATGATGGATAAAAAAGCAAAAAATATATATTACACAAGTTACTCTAGTTATGTAGTCTTAAATATTATGTACTTAATTAATAAGCATACTATTTGCTAACTTCTATAAGTGTTAAGTAAATCAATGTAATAAATTAAACGTTAATATTATTACTTCAAATATTTGAAGGAAATACAACAGTTTCATAAATAATCTAACTTATAGGACGATTTGGACATAATAATAAACGTAAGTTATTATGAAACATTAAACTTTTAACTTCAAAATTCTAGGAAGAGTTTAAACACACTGGTAGCGTCCACTGAATAAATATAACATCATTAAATAAACATACCGAGTGCTCCGGTGCGTGTGCTGCCTGTGCCTCGAACTCCGCCGGGATCGGCTGCTTATTTCGGATCTTACAGACTCAGTCTCCATAATTATGATATTTTAAAGTCTCGACCGACTCCCGCACTTTATCCATGAGTGATTTTCTCTATGAACCTGCAATAATCCACCATGTAATCGAGACACGAAATCAGAGCAATTAAAATGCTTCTAAGTACTTCACGGAAGTATGCACACAAAACGAGTTCAATTTAAACATAAATGTTTCACTTTACATAACATAAGGGACTGGGGTCGTCGAGTTGACTATTTCTCTAGACATCAATATAAATTACCCTTGCATTATTGACATTTATGGGAATTTTCTAATAGCAGCGTCGTTTACAGGTGTAGCCTAGACGATTTCATATTGAATATTATACGGCTAAAATAATTGACAGCATATTGTAACTAAAAGCACACCGTCTCTCTTACACTGGCTTAATAATGTATATAGCTATCTCACTTAAAAAGACAGTTTTGTGGTTAAATTTTAATTTTTTCTCCCTTACGTGGTAGGGCTATAATCGTTCAGAAATTAATATAATATTTTCTATTTTAAAATATAAGAGATAATTTATAAATTTTAAGTGAATAAATATATAGTACAAAATTATATAAATTCGTTCCATGATTTCATAATTTACTATATTACACTTTTGAATTTTAAAACATAAATATGTGTGTGGCGGTGAATTCGAATAATATAGAACACTAGATTACAAGGAGTGATAATGATAAGATAACACGTCCGTATCTACTACATTTTTCTTTGACCAACCCTTTTAGACATGAAGTTATTATTTACTGGGTGAAAATCATGGATAACCCACAAAATGAAAGTGTACATCGAGAAAGAAGAGAAAATAGGGTAGAAGACCTTCATTTAGATCGAGTAGTGGCTTCCCAACCAGAAATTGGACCTACTCCTCCAGATGGAGGATACGGCTGGCTTATTGTTTTTTCTGCGATGATATACCACATAACCGTACCAACAGTACTGATTTTATATGGACTGGTAATTTTAAAGTCAATCCGAGAGGAAGACCATGATTTAAATGAAAAAATAAAAATTTGGGATGACGATATAGCATTAGTGCCTGTTATTATGGTGGTAATAAAACTTCTCCTGGAATCCTGGTGCAGAGTAATGGTCAAAATATTCAATATGCCAAGGTTCACAGCGCTAGCTGGCTTGTGTTTAACTGTGGCGGGGGTGCTAATATCCAGTTATTCGACTAATATAAACCGCCATGATCATATTGTTAATATTTTCGCAGGAATATTTGCTGGTAAGTAACGATATTTTGAATTTCACGGTCTTGTGATAATATGTAAAATAAGTAAAATATTAACTAAGAGTTTATGAAGGTCACAGACACTGTATGTGACGAGCGTTTTAATGTGCTACTTAACATACGATGGAGCAGTAGTGAAGAATAATAAATTACGGACAAGTTTTATTGAATAGCTATAATCTGACGTTTTGTCATTGTATTGAAGTAGGTCTTCAATCTTCTTCAATGTATTTGGTCAAAGAACACTTGTTTATACTTACAACGATAAAAATGATATTTTTTCCTTATTTGTTCTATTTATATCAATTACTTATACGATGTAGAGTAATTTGCTTTTTATTTCTGTAATAATGTAAACGTTACATATTATACATATAATGAAATTCTAACTGAGTCGAATCTGTACATTAAATATTTTTTGGAAAATATTATTGAAATAGTCATTATTAATTATTATTAATACAAAGGCCGAATCTATAGTTTTTACAATTTCGTCTGTCTGTCTGGGAACACATCACAGGAAAACCACTGGACAGATTTTGATAAAATTTGGTATGATGATAGCTAGTTATCCGTATCAACATACAGGATATTTTTTACTGCTTGAAAATATCTCATCTCTGAGAAATCTATACTAAATCTTAAAACGTAACTAGGGACGAACCCGAGCGGAGGGTGTGTCGCTAGTATAATAATAAGACTGAGAACATTATTTACGTGTATGTTGCAATTTAAATCGTTGAATAAGCAATTCAATGACATATGGACGCATAACAAAAATCAATTAATTAATAAAATAAAAATAAGTAAATAAAATATGTCTTTTCTCAAAACCAAAAACACTAAGATCGAGGTATGGCATACCATATTACCACTCGACTTATTTATTCAAGTTAGTTTTTTTTACTGTGTTTGATTATTATAAAAAAGGACCTTTTGTTCTTCGGTTATCTATTAACCTCCTATATCACATTTTAGGTGCTGGATGTGCTTTAACTGGACAACAAACAGATGTTATCATTACGCACTATTTTAGAGAAAAACTCACTATAGCACAAAGACTCGTGCGCATGGCTCCTTCCCTCGGCAACGTCATAGTGTCACTGTTAGTTGGCTACCTTTGCACAGTGTACACAGGCGACGTAGTCGTTATGATCTATGGAGCCATTATTATGCAGAACTGTTTATTCCTAGCATCTTATACTAGACCAATTTATATAGAAAAAGTTATAAGAACCACCTATAATATGCTTCGAGTCGCAGAGGATGATGATGAAGTTATTTTCTCAAATCAAAATCCACAAAGACTAAGTGAATCACAATCTGGTCCACCTGGAGTGTCCAAACCAAATGCGGTGGCTGAAAATGTAATGTCTACTCAAGATGAAGAAACTGACGTCGTTGTCTTTAAATCTCGGCGGAATGCGAGAGAAGTTCTTGACCCAGAAATGCAAATTCGAGAAAATAACTCACAACCTCGGTTTTCCTCCGATTTTAGCACAATGTTTGAGGGTCCCTCGAATCGATTTTCATCCGATTTTGGGGCTTTTGATATAACTAGGTTTTCTAGTACTAGTAGATATCAAGAATTGGAAAACATAGATAGGGATGGTCAGATTCCGCAACCCCTATATAGAGAAACGACAATTAATGCTCCTTCGAACAGCCTCGTATTTTCATCAGATGTAACTCCAGGAACTGCTAGAAGGACAGCATCTTTGAAGAAGAACTTTATTACGATCATGAATATGCTGCTCGATTTGAATTTCTATTTATATACTCTTTTACATTTGTGCACAACTTATTCTTTGCTTATACTGGGATTAGTGTTTCCTCCAATGTTATGGGAACTAAACCCGACGTTAAATATTTGGTCGGTAAGTAAAAAAACATTATTTAATTTATACTAACATTTTCGACAAATATACATATATCTACAAATAAGTGGATTAAGCACTTCTATTTACTTTATTACATATATAAAAGAGAAAGAAGGTATCTTTAAGGCTAAGTTCCCATGTAACGCGCGTTAAAGCTCGCCAACGCGCGATCAAAAGAAAGAGTTCAGATGACAAGTGTTAACGCGCGTTGCGAGTGCTCGTCAGTGTGTTTCGGTAGAGGCTAGAAAATCGACATGTAAGAGGCTTTTATTTTTGGTTATATTACAAAAAAATATGGAAAAAGAAAACAGACACATTGGGGTCACCCAATTTTGAAAAATAGACCCAGTTTGCTTGCGACATTATATCCGAATCTGAGAGACAATATGTATCTAAATTCTTTAGTTACTTCAGAAGTTCTATAAAACCATTTGACATTTTGCTTCAACTCATACAATGGAAGCGCGCGCTCAACTGAACAGCAAACGGACATTACATATTTATCAAAGCGCGCCTCAACGCGCGATCGACTACGTCTAACTTTTTCACTGAGAGTCGCATTAACGCTCACAGACGCGCATTAACACGCGCTCATGTAATCGGTTGTAAGTGAATACCAGGATATCTAGACGCATGGTTTGAAAACGTGCGTAATAATTGTGCCATCTGAGCGTAGCCTAAAGATAATAATACCTTTGATCCATTCAATTAAAGTTGACTTTATTTATCAAAGTTATTCTGAAACTTTCTCATAAGGAATCTACTCGACGAAATATTAGTGGGGACCAGACTTGAGAAATTAAGGCTAAGGCCATTATGAAACGGATTAAACGATTCTTGCTTGGATATATTTATAAATAATTCTTATTAATGATTAATTCAACGTTTATTGAATTTCAGTAAAGTATAGTATCTTGGAATTATTGAAATAATAAAATTAAAAAGAAATACAAATGAATCTCAGTATAAGAATAATACCTTTTTTAATTTACCAAAATAATCGAGACTATAAATAGTGCTAGAGAGACTCTTTATGAACGGATACGGTTTAATATACGAAGTTGGTCCCTTTTATATGTACTTTACATAGCTTGAATCAATGAATTCCATCAGCTATACGTATCACTTATCAGAGTGATTATCAATTGAATTTAATGTTTTAGGTGGCAACAGCGACAGCGATCTCTCACCTAGCGGCCCTCTTATTTATAACGCTATGTATAGTCCTACCGCAAAATGTTAATGAAAAAACTAAATTATGTGCTGCTTTTTGTGTGTGTGGCGCACTTGGATTTTACGGTAAGAAAAATTTAATTTTATCAAGCTCAATATAATTAAATGCAAAGGGAATCCCCCTATTAAGTGATTCCATTTTCAATAAAAGATGGGCTATCTCACAAACTATATAGAATAGGGCTATCTGTATTATTAATTACGACGGGAACCATCTATTATGTCATACATAAATCAGTAAACCATTTATTCATATAACTTTAAAATTAAAAAAAAAAAACTATTTTACTTCTACAGGTATTACCCTCTCCGTAAGTAAGAGCTTCCTCGTAGTATGGTGTATGTTTGCTAGTTTCGCCACAGCCGCTACAAGCGTACTGCAACAGCCGATATACAACACTTTGAACGAATTTGACAAAACCGCCACCATGACAACTGCTAACGTCTTCGTAGCAGGCATCCTTATGGTGTGGTCCATTGCATATAATTACGAATATAAAACATGCTTCTTTATCGCCAGTCTTCTACAAACAGGCACAGCATGCGTATTCTTCATATCATCGTTTAGAAGACGGAGATAGGTTTTTTTAATGTAAATAAAACGGCCAATAATGTGTGTAATATATTTAATTTATAAGGTGTGTGAGTTACTATTGTTGAATTATACTTACGTTTTATGAGACAATTATAAAGATAATATTTTTGTATTTATAAAAAAAATTTATTAATGATAAATAATCTGTGAATGTGACATTTATATTGGCGGGTATATTTAAAAACTAGTTACCGATGTAAATTTTACTCATTTCAATATTTTGAATATAAACTAGCTTGGTTTTCACAGCTGTAGCGAAAGAAATTTAAAAAAATATCCACTAACATAGCAAAAAAGGTTTGTATAGAAAAAAATCTAACTTACGTATATTAGTCATAAGTTCATAAATCATGTTAAAAGTTATAGGACAAACAGATCATCGATAGAGAAATCTTGGATTCATAATTATTAAATAAAAATCAATTTAAAACATTAATAACCAAGGAGCATAGTTTATCAGTAAAAAAGCTATGGAGTATACTATGTATACTTAAATGCTTCAGAAAAACCAATTAATAAAAAAATATTCCTTTGATACTTATATACTTAATTAGAAACCATATATTACAAAGAAAACGAGAGTCACGATTTTTATTGGCTTTTATTGTATAAGAGATCATCACATATACCTATTACAATTACAATGGAAATAAAATGTAACAGTACAGAATGTTACGCAATATAATATGCATAACACACGACTTACTTAAATAAATATTATAGAATTAATTAAGACTATATACAAAATTAAGTTTTTCTATAAGTTCTGTCATTTCATTCATCCAAATGTTCTATTTCAAATAGACATTTTGATGCCTTTTCTATTTTTTGTAAAAAAATATAATTAATATGTTAATATAATAATGTAATTTAAGCAAAAAATTCATTGAAGAAATAAAATTAAAAATAATTTACAAACATATAAGTATAGTGATTACTTGTAAAACTTAATAAATATTAATTCTATGCTATGGAGTAAAATTAAAAATTAAATTCTAATAGGAATGTTAAGAAAATCATGTAAACTATACCTGAATTGCGGTCGAATATTTCGAGCCTTTAATAAATTGTAAACTAAAAATAACTTTTACAATATGAGTATGTCTTTTTTTTCTTACATTATAATTCATAGACCAACAACAAATCTCAACGCTTGATGGTTCAACAAAGTTACGAATTATTAAGGTATTTTTGGGTACAATAAGTACAGGTCCTACAGTACTCGTATACATAAAGTAGGTTTGTATGATTGCAATGTGCAATAAACTAGTGGGTCATAGAGTGTGACTGTTGGTAATCAAAATAATGATTGACGGTAATCATGGTAATAACATTAAAAAATATGGGGAAAGTAATAAAGGGCCGTTCAAGTATTACGTAAGCTTATTTTTAAGGATTTTGGACCAGGAGTCCCCTGTATATATGTATAAGCAAAAATAAGAAAAACACAAACTCCCCTCCCCCCAAACGATAAGACGTAAGATTTTTTTAAACTACACGCTAATTCAAATTTTAAAATTTATCAAGTAACTTAAAGATTCATAAAATAATTTTATTTAACCTAAAAGAATAAAATAACAAATCTAATATACATAAGTGAAATGAAAAATATTACTTTGAATTATTAATATTGTGTAGTAAGAAAATATATCTTACGTAATACTTGAAACGACCTAATGCGCAAATACAACCATAAATGACTTACAGCTGAGCGAAGGCATTGAGTGATGGTCTCTAGTATGACATAAAATACTTCATCTCAGTTCTTAATTTATAAAATCAGCGGCATTAATATTTTATCAATAATATGTACTAGTTTTTATTTTATTACACTTTATTACGTATGTTATGGAATTCTGTAAAAATATGGACTAAATACATTTATTGGAGAAAACTATATAATTAAGGCCAACTTTACACTATTACATATTAACTGTTTTTTATACATATGTCCAATACTGATTAGATTTAAGTAGTTGATAGAAAGATAAGTTTTTAATTTATCACTTTTAATATTGTACAAAACAAACTATACTAGTAATAATACTAATAGATAATATTTTTATTCAACGAGTTGTGAAAACAAAAATACTTTGATCTTTAAAAGACACCACGTTACTGGCAATAATAACCTTTTATATTTTGAATCATCATTATCACCGATTGTTATATGTAATTATGAAAAATTATCGACTCACCCTCGCTTCGTTCCTTTCGAGCGGTTCGTCCCTAGGTACGTTTTGACACTTAGTATGGAATAGATAGACTATATGTCTATGTGTATACATAGGTATAATGAGTTTTATACCCCTTGAGAAATGATCGATTCACCATACAAACTTGCACCCCCCTTTTCACCCTCTTAAGGGATGATTTCCGGGTAAAAACTATCCTATACCCTTCACTATCTCCTCACCAATTTTCATCTAAATCGGTTCAGCAGATTAAGCGAGAAAAGATAACAGACAGTTTGTCTGTCTTTCACATTTATGATATTAAGTAATATCATTTTTTCACATAAATCACCTCAATTTAACTTAACAAATCCATCATTTCACTGTTACTTAGCTTTTTGACATTATTATTGTTGTTTGTTGTATTTTGACTCTGCGTAGGTAAAAGAGATTCAAACGCTGACCAATCATGTTTCATACTTCCCTGATTATTTTGATTATTTGCCCATTTATTATTGAAATTCCCACTTTGATTCGAGCTACCTGTGGGCCAGCCAGTGCTGGGGGGTAATGCTAGCTGGTTATCAAACGGCATAGTGTAGTTAGTTGACGGATTAACCATATTAAAATTATAGTTTGGTAAGCTTGGTTGACTTGGTTGACGTTGGTTGATAGGTTGAGGCACGTTCGGTTGATGTTGTTTTGTTGTTAATTGTTTTAAATTTGTTTGTAGTAGGGAACTAGTTAAATCGACAGGTTTAGGGGGTTGGGGAGGGGGGATGATTGATGGAGTGGGGATAACTTTAGGCGGTGCCTGCCGTGAGAAATTTCGGGCACTTTCTTGTTGTTGCGCTATCCTGAAAAGTAAAGATTAATGTTGGACAATAATTAGTTAATAATTGGCATGGTTTTATAAGCGATGAGGTAACAAAGTATTTTGAGATTCTATCGTCACTGAAATTTTAAAGTCCTTGTCTTTTAGAAAAGCGTTGACATTCTGCGCGCGTGTATTTGATTTCTCGTTTCATTTACGTCCATTTTCTCTTACTATTAATATTCGAGTATTCAATTATGATTTATAATTATTATTTTTAAAATAAAACTATCTTTTCGGATTATTTCGCGCATTTATTTTGATTTTTGGTTCCCGACGTTTCGAATGCTTTACAGCATCCATGGTCACGGGATATATAAAAATGTTTAAAGTTAAAAAATATTGTAATGTAATTAGTGCAATTTTCATTTTGTTAATGTTAATTGTGGGTAGGCTGTCTGTAACAACTATACCTTCAAGACATGTAACACCTCAGTCTCTCCCGTGACCATGGATGCTGCAAAGCATTCGAAACGTCGGGAACCAAAAATCAAAATAAATCCGCGAAATAATCCGAAAAGATAGTTTTATTTTAAAAATGTCAAACATTCGCGTAAATCTAAGAAAGTATTATTATAATTATTGATAAATAGGTACATATTTTCTTCAGATATTTGTAAACAATTTTAGTAACTTTTATAGCAGAGCTTCAGGTGTTATCGACGCTACTGTCCATTGCATATCCTAGATCATAGTTAACTATCTTTAACAAACTCAAAAAAAAAAACTTTTTATAACTAATAAGCACACGCTTGCACCAAGTGTTAATGTGTGGGACTCGTCCAAATGCGTCAAAACACAGATTTTTTTTATGGAAGCCATTAAAGAATACCGCAAACCACCCATACCTATTATTAAATCAGTTTAATTATAATTATTTTTTGATTAATGATTAATAAATTATAATTGTATTATTGTCCGCCCGAAGTCCGAAATAGACTAAAATTAATACAACATTTACAATTACGTTAAAATCAAGATTAAATTTAGATTTTATAGGGACTATAAAATGCTATATATCTATAGCAACCCAAGTTGGACAGTGGTACTGCAGTGGTAACCCCGGGTCTCGCACCTCTGATATTTTCATGTGCTAATCATTTCCAACATGATTAACACTTGCTTGTTGCACGTGCAACGGTGAAGGAAAATATTGTGAGGAAACCTGCATGTCTGAGGGAACCTATCAAGTTAAATCCGCAAACACGCACTTGGCCAGCGTGGTGGACTAAGGCCTGATCCCCCTTGTAGTAAAAGAACCTGCAGTGGGACGCTAAAAACGCTAAAAAGGGGCTGAATACAGCAATTTACATAAAATCTTTTTAAATACGCACCTCTGTTTATCTTCGATAGTCAATGAACCAGCGTCAGTATTTTTCGTAGGAATATCATTTTTCTCCTGTTTAGAGTTAAATGCGAATGGATCTATTTCCAGTTCGGAGAACATTTTATCGATGTCTGTTTGAGGAGTTGGCACCAGATTTTCTGGTTGTGTTAAAGCATGTTCCATAACCCTGAAAAAATTAAAAAAATAAGTTGAAATAGTAAGGAATAATTATCGATTTCCAAAATCGATTACAATTATTGTTAAATAGATATCGGTCAACACTTGTTACATATGTTTTTTTACGGTAAAATAGTAAAGCCTTTTTAAAAAAGCAAGCTATTGTTACTTTGATTTTTAATTAAAATTTTAGACTCAATTTTAAATAATATAAATAGATTTCCCCGTTGACTGTTTTCTGAACTGTGCAGTGACAGCTTCCTCACGCACTGACTACACTGACGCTCTTTAAATTGAAATAAAGTTTTATTTCATTTCACAATTAAAATAGGTGAAGATACTGCGTAACATACAAACAAAGAATCGCCTTCTTATTTTCTGGAGTTAGTCAAATATAATGACATAATTACCCTTCAAAGAAAATTAGAAACAAGAATCATCCAGTATTTCAAACTTACTTTGACTCATTCTGAATGGAATTAAGTTGTTCTAATTTGGTCCGGTGTTCAGTTTCCACTTTGCAGATCATTTGCTTAACCAAAGAGATAAGTGCGTTAAATTGGTTCAAAGTTAGACCATTTTCTACACACAAGGGTATGAGGAAGGGCAGCACTTTCGTCGCCATCACTTCTTTTGTTATACCAAGTTTTTTGTGGCTGAGTGTCAGTTTGTAGATACCTGGAATAATAATTAATAAATATATTATATTTATATTTTTTTTATAAATAACTAGTAACTGAACATACACCCACACATCTCTCGACAAATTCTATTCAACAGACTCATAACCAGGCATCGGAACCTGTTTAAAAAAAACGGTTAATTTCGGTAATGTAATGGTTACTTCATTGATCGTTCATTAACCGGTTAATAAAAACGAACGCTTCAGTAAACCGAAATAATAATTGTAAACGGTTATTCTTAAAGAATCATTTCTCTTATGGTGAAGGAAAACATCGTGAGTAGAGAAATTAGAAAGTTTTCGAAATACACGTGAAGTCCGCCAACCCGCACTTGGCCAGGATGAGGACTATGGCCTGATCCTCCTCGTACTGAAGGGAGGCCCGTGCCCAGCAGTGGGACGTTAAAAAAAAGGCTGCATAGACATACATTCTTAAAGCAGTTATATTTAGATTTATATACCAAAACAAATTGGTTAATTTACTTATAAGTAAGAAACATAGATGTATACTTTTACTAAGCATTTCACCATTTAGCAATTATTCGCAAAATGTAAACGCACAAAAACTTATTTTAATCGGTTAATTTTGATCATAGAATCTAATTTCGTCAAAAACCGTTACCCGGTTTTAACTGGTTAAAGAACATAAATTGTAACCAAAAAGCCTTTCGGTTTGGGGTTAATGACCAAATCCGGTTTACGCGACAAGGTGAACACACATCAGGAGGATAGACTATGACCTAGAGTAGACTAGAACACATACATTACTATTATAACTACATCTAAATGTCTATAACGTTAAGAAACTTACCTAAAATTCCCATTAAAACTGCCGGCTCTCTAGATGGAATTTGTGGCAAGAAAGGTATTATCTCATCCAGTACTAGCCACTTATCTAAATGTTCCAGCAACTTGCCCAAACATAACAAACAGTTTACTCGAACAGAAATATAGTTTGTACTCAAACAAAGCTTTTTTATTCGTGGCAATAATGCATTTTTCATTGCTGGATAATCAATTAGAGATGCAAATGTTGGCAACACTGATAAGCATAATTCTTGTATCTGTTGTGCATCTGACTCCAGTGCACGATATAACATTGGCAAGATGTCACTTTTAACTTCGTCTCCGGGTGTTAATTTTAATAAGAGCTCCATTTTTTGCATGAATATTAAAAGAATTTGTATAGGATCTTGAATCAGCATGACTGGCTTTAGAACAGGTAGTATATACTTCGTGTACTCTTCTTTAGTTGAGTTTTCAGCAATAAGTAAAACGTTAGGTAAAACAAAAGGGACCATTGGTGGATTTACAAACTCCTTGGTCAAACATGGTAAAATCCGATAGATAGAGATACGGTGGGGCATTTTCTGTATTATTTGTGGTAAGCCTTTATAAAATTGAGATTTTTGTAAGTTGTCCCATTGAAATAATGAGTCAAGATAGTTCAATGTCTTGACTCCAACATCTTCAAAATAGGGGATCTAAAAAAAAAGAAAATTTTGTTAACAGGTAACAAACACATGTAACATAATGTAATATATTATGTTGTTGTTTTGAAATCTGAACAGTCACTTATCAAGCAGTACAAAAATAATCAGAGATTTCCTTATAATATGATGATCTCAATTTTCCTAATTAATCATATAGGAATTGTAATTTATAATAGGTAAATTTCTTTGATAAATCTGTACAGATAAATTAAATTGTGTCTCTTTGTATTGTCAAAATAACTGCTTTTTACTAAATGCATATGGAATTATATACAATCCTTATAAGAAAAACACAATTTTTAAATTTTTTGTCTCTATGTTCAAGGTATTTTCCGAAATGGTTAGACTGATTTTTATGCGACTTTCACTGGCAGAAAGCTGATTTTATGAGGGGTTACTTAGGCTACTTTTATTTTAGAAAAATAATTAAAACATACCCAGGGTTGCACCTGAGCGATGTGAGGGTAAGTCTCTACAAATAACTAAATTTCTTTAATAAAATATGAAACATTTAATAGTAAGTTACCTTTAAAAATTGATGTGGATCAGGTCTTAGTTCTGGAGTAGCATTTAGCATCAATTTCACATATTCCCTTAAGCCTTCATTCACACAAAGCAATCTCGAAGGGGCCAGATTTCTAATTTCATTCACAAATCTTTTAAATTTAGTATAGTCATTGCCTATATTACCTAATGTTTGGTGTCCTGTACTGTGTACAGAATAAATTAACATGCCAAGTGAATAAATATCACTGGCTGGGGAATGGGTTGCTGAAAGGATATATTCTGGAGCTAAATAATCAAGGGCAGGTTGAGTTAATGGTGGCATAGCTTGACAATATTCATTGAAAGGCCAAAATGGAGCTGCTCCTGCCATACTTTGATTGGCAATACAGAAATCAAAACCAAAAATTTTCCAAGCTCCCTGCTGATTAACTATTATAGACTCTGGGCAGATATTATGATGGAGGAGTTTGACATCATTGTGTAAGAATGCCAATCCTTCAGCTATTTGCATTAAGCCATATTTAATCTCCACTTCATATAATTTGTAATTAACTAAACTTGTTGGTACAGGCTGGGGCATATTTTCAGTATTTCCAAGAATGTTAGCTAAGCTTGCAAATACAGGTTCAGTAGCAAATGCTAAACTTTCTCTGCTTTCTTCCAAGCTGTGTTGCACAGTCAATATTTGAGGGTGCCTCAACTTCGTTAGTTGCACAATACCTCGTTTTAAAATGTCTATCATTATATCTCTGTCTGTTTTTGACCACCTGTCCAATTGCTTTTTCTCGAAAACAAATATCGAGGCTTCTTGTTTCGTTGATTTTTTGAAACCTTTGTAAACTTTCCATAATAAACCTAAAAAGTATATAATATTAATATAAGGTTTTCTACTAAACTATACTATACTAGATACAATATTACATAGCATATAGCTTTACCAGGGCCTGCGCTTGCAATGTATTGAGTCGCTTCAAATTCTCGTGTGACTGGGTTTCCTGGTAGAACTCCAGACAATTGTGATACTGTATTACTAACGGAGGAATAAAACTTATTAAACACGTCCATTTTTGCATTCAATTTCAACGTATAGCGAAAATTAAAATCATCACAAAAAGAATAAAAAGCCAAAGCCCAAAGATTACGAATAATGACATCTAATGTCAATCAATTGTCAATGTCAAGTAACTTTTATGTGAAAAAAGCATTTACGGGTGATAAAATACTGTAAGACACAACAATATATTTTTCAACAATATATATTGTTATATTATTAGGATTTTACATAGCGCTATAGTAAAATATTTGTTAAACTTATTGTTAATTAAGTATATAAAATCTCATAATAACACAATTTAGTGCATTGCTTTAGTTATGAAAAGCATTCTTTATAAACCAAAAATTGTAAATGATTTCAGTTTTGAGTTTTTGACTTTGACATATACTTTGAAGGTATATAATATTTACATTTTAATGCAATTTATTGTAAACTTTGATTCAGTGTTTATTTCTGAGAAATTAACAAATGTTAATTTCGTCATGTGATTATAAATAAATAGAAAATAAATGCATCAATTATGAAACTACTTTGGATACTTATAATTACTGTCCCCATATGTACTTCAGAAAGTGATCCATATTTTAAAGAACCATATCGTCCCTTGGGACCTTTAGTTAAGTGTAATTTTCTGCCCCTCGAATTTTTGGACTGTGACGAGCCAGTTGACCACAAAGGTAACGACACAGCTAAGAAAGCTGTTAGACACGGATGTGTTAAATTTGGTGGGGTTCGATATGAAGACGTAGAGCGGACTCAAGTTCAATGTAAAGCATTAGATGGCATCGAGTGTTACGGAAACCGAAGTTTTCTAAAAGATGGATTTCCTTGCGTTAGATATTCGGGACATTACTTTACCACTACTTTAATTTATAGCATATTACTTGGTTTTCTGGGAATGGATAGATTCTGTCTGGGTCAGACAGGTACAGCTGTTGGCAAGCTTTTGACATTAGGAGGTTTAGGTATCTGGTGGATTGTGGATGTTGTACTGTTGATAACAAACAATTTACATCCTGAAGATGGAAGTAATTGGAATCCATATGTTTAAATTACCTGTGATGACATTTTTGCACTTAATATAATAATTATTATTTAATTCAAGATAAATGTACATAATTCAAAAAATCTTTTTTGCATTTGTTATATTCTTAATTTATTTAGATATCTAAGTTTAATATAGGAATAAATTATTTTGATAAGCCTAGCTTCTTTTTTTTATCTATACATGCAGCACTAGTAATATTATTCTGGTCAGTATTGAAGTTTGGATGATTTTGAAAGTAATTTCACTATATTTCAATACTATAATGTATTTTTTAGGTAGATACTAAAGCTTTCGGGGTACATAATACACTATTTAACAATATCTTGCATAGATAGATTAGTCTTATAAAGTTAAGTTTTTTTTGAACCACTAGTGAGTTCAAACCTATGTCTAAAACTAGTAGTCTATTTTGAAAATTTTATGACCTATTTATTGAGGAAGATTTAATGCTATTTTATATCACACTTAACTGAATACTCATTTAAGCACTTTAAATTATTCATTATTTGGCAATTGGTGTCAGTTACTGCTTATAAGGAAATTATTCAGTATATTGCAAAACTAATTAATAATTATAAATAATAATTTAAGAAACCCCCTACACAAATTGTCATTTAATGATTACACTGGCACGTGTCAAGCACTCAACCAAGTAATCATACGCCAAAATTCCTTACATAATTTTGGAAAAGAGCTGATACTCTTACACTGCTGGACCGCTATTAACGAAACATAGCTAAGAACCACCCGAAGGTAACTGGCTTTCAAAACAAAAAAAAACACATTGAAATCGGTCCATCCGTTTGAGAGTTACAATGCCACAAACACACATATATCAACATCAAACTTATAACACCCCAATTTTTGCATTGGGGGTTAAAAAATAGAAATAGTTAAGTTTAAAGACAAAGTATATTATAGTTAGATAATATCTATTAGTTATCTACAACAGTAATAGAGTAAAAGAAATATATACATCCCATTATAGTACTTTAGCATTAAGTATTTGCTATTTGCAATGTCCATATTTCACAAAAAACATAATAACCATTACATTTATTATCAAATACATTGAATTAGAGATTCTAAATAAATGTTAAAAAAATCCATAAACTGAACAAGACTATATGACATTTATTAAATGTTTTGCTACTAAAATATTCAATAATAGAGTTTTAAGACTCTATAATAGTTAGGATTGTATTTATAAAATAAAACAAAATAGAAATTTACATAGTTTATTTAAACTTAAGCCACTAGAGCGGAGGCGGTGCTCGATTCATATTTCCAGTTAGGAGGGAGCACACTCTTTGTCTTATAGTATCGAGCCAGCCTGTGGATTCTGGACTCGACAAGAATTAATCTGAATTTGCTGTCTTTGTCCTTCCTATTACGTTCCAAGTGCTTCCTCATGGCAACAGCCTTCTTGATCAGGTAGTACAAGTCCTCTGGTAGATCAGGCGCAAGGCCCATAGCCTTCATGATACGCAGGATCTTTTTGCCTGTGACAAATCTCACTTGGGCCACTCCATGAGAATCCCTGAGCATGACACCTATAATATTATTATAAATTAAATTCATAATAAGTTACTTATGATAAGAGTAAATTACTGGTTTCTAGATTATTACTTTATGACCATAGCATATTATGGCGCCACACTAATTTGAACGTATATTATTCTATATACAGTACTTGCAAATAAAAATAAAGATTTTAGATTTGTATCTAAGCAAATATTCAATCAAATGAGTAACTAGAAACAGGGAGATATATCTAAGAAGGTAATAAAAGTATGAATACGAATTACAAACCGATTTGGGACGGAGTGAGGCCCTTTTTGCCAAGCTTGAAAATCTGTTCCTTGACATCATCGGCAGTGAGTTTTAACCAAGTGGGAACACTGCGTCGGTATGGAAGCGCCGACTGTGAAATACCTTTACTGAAACACAAATTAACACACTATTGATACACGCCATGTGGTACACGCGAACATCGAGTTCTAGGTTAGACTGTCACTTTGTTAAAAAATCTGTTTTATAAGTAAAACTTTAAGGAGGTTTCATGAAATGTAATTTGCACAATATAAATAACATAAAATTACCCAGGTGCGTGCATACGACCCATGGTTGCGGCTTTTTACAAAAATTGCCGACCTGACAACGACAACAAGGGAAATCGAAAAGATGGTTACCGGAAGATACTATATCGTTCACTTGTCTATGTTCGTCGTTCATACATTCAATATGCTAGAGTTGCCAGTTATAAATTATATAATGTTTGTATATAATGGGAAAGAATTTTGGCTTCTTTTTCCGCCAGATGTCAAGATGTCTATAGCCCTCAGTAAAGCTCTATAGCGTGTATGGTATTTTTTTTTTCATTTTATTAAAAATTTTAATTAAAATAAAAAATTGTGCAGTTTCAGGATGCAAAGAAAATGGATATCATTTGTTCCCAAACGACAAAAACTGAAGAAATTGTGGGCTAAAGCAATAAGACGACCAAAATTGACAAAATCACAATTTTTATATGTAAGGCTATGTGTACATAATTTGTGTACATAATTTTAAAGAAAGTGATTTTAAACTCTTAAAACGTCTACAATATTTTTTTATTTTGTACATATTCATTACAGAGTTACACACAAACTTTCATCCCCCATTTTACCCCCTTATGGGATTGAATTTCGAAAAATGCTAAAACAAGTATGCATTGAAGAGCATTAATACCAAGTTTTAAGTACTCTTGATCATAAATAATTCTTTGCCCATATAAACTTTACAACCCCCTTTTACCCCTTTAAGGAATGAATTTCGATAAACATCGAATAAATATATTTCTTATTTTCTATCTTAAAGCTAAACACTACTTTCTGCGTATTTTACATTTAGAATGACTGAGTTTCATACAATCTTTAATCTCCTATTTGACCCACTTTATTTCGAAAAATTCTTTCTTATCGGATGCCTACATTATTGGAATACGTCCGCAAAATTTCACGTTTCTGCAATCAGCGGCTTAGGCTATTTGTTGATTCATCAGTCAGTCAATACTCAGGACCACCACAGGATAAACCTCTTCTTCTCAATGCTTCCTTCAGCTGGTGTAACTTCCAGGTACAATACATTACACAGGTAAGATGCGAACGCGATAGGAGCAAAAACCAGGTATATAAGAGATATTACAATAAATTGCTAAACCTCAGACTAAAACTACTGAATACTGAACTGACTGAATGTAAATAGGCCATACGTGTGGCGCCCTCCTTTCGAGAAATCTTCCCCATTTCTAGCGTCAACTGTCAGTCTATTTATGTCAAAATCAAATAACAAATGAAATTTTTGATTTTTGACAGTAAACATGGATGACAAATAAAATAGATGAATTTGTTTCATACAAGCTCTTGGTGAATCTATCTATCCCTTTCATTTGCTTGGTAATTAGCATGCTATCTCTACATTTGGCGACAACGAGTGGGACAACAACTTATTTCTGTCGCAGTTACTGCTGTGACGTCACTGCTACATTTTGTCATTTTTGAAATTTTCAAGTTTTAACCGTTGTTATTACTCATCCCTGGGGACTAGGATGTGAGGGATTGTCGTTTTTATATTATTTTACACTTTAAATTTACATTTGATCAATTTTTAGATTAGTATTGATGAATGTGGATAAGTGTTGATTAAATAGAGCAGTGATATAGTTAAGATTTGAGCTTGGATACAAAATTTGTGACTTCTTCATTAGTGTTTCTCTTCCTTTGTTTGGTTATTTTATTAATGTTGTGTAAACATGGGAAAGCATTGTAATATTCCAAATTGTCAGAGAGGAAAAGAAAGTTTTTCATGCCATAGAATGCCTTATAAAGACGCACTTCGATTTTATAACGTATAGAAATTCTTATAAACAGTGTTTATTCTAGAGTAACTCTATCTGACCAGGGTTCTGCCAATGTAGCTGCAATAAATTCATTAATTTCTGATACTAAGGTAAATATACTTCGTTGTGTCAATAATGCATCAAGTGCTATCTTTATGAAGTTAATCGGAACAAAATCTATCATAAGTATGATGTACCTCATTTACTTAAATGTTTCAGTAATAATTTTAAGAAAAAGAATTGCTCCTTGGCAGTCAGCGTGCTCAATGGGATTATGTTCATATGTTGTATAAAGTAGATGACCATAAAGGTGCTGCAAGGCTAACAACAATTTACTGACAAGTATATTAATTCAAACTCTTTTGTTATGATGAAAGTAACTATATTGTTAAGTTTAATAAATTAAGGTACATATTACTTTAGATCTTGGATATTATCTTATCTTTAACATAAAATTGTTTTTAAGAACAAACTTCTTAAAGTTATTGATATTATTATACTATTCTAATCCAGTAGTAGTCCATTAAAAACAATTTATCAACTCTATAGCCTATCTATTGTATAATGTTAAGGGCCTAATTGGCTTATCTACCTAGACCCTAATAATAATTAACTTACTATAAGTACATAAGCTACTATTCATCTATAATAGTTATTAGTAATTATACTATACTTATAAATTAATTGACTATTGCATTTGTTGTATTACATTAATTTATTATAATAATATATTTACAGGTCAAGTATATGCTGCTCAGGTGTTTAGTCGAAGTGTTTCAGCAACTATAAGTCTTCTGATAAAGGCGTTTAGTTTCCAGGAAGAACACAATTATTGTAATACATTAAATGTAAATATTGAGAATGGCTTATTCACAACTGAGATTATTTTATTCATTAATAATAAAATACATTATCCTTCTAAGAATCTGTCATCTCTAGTATGGTATGCAATTTACATAATTGAAAGACAATTACCAAAGATTTGTAAAGTTTACATATTTCCCGATTTAATAAAAGTATTTGAAAAACTTGATACCTCTTGGTACACTTGTGTAGATCATAAAGAAATATTTTAAAGAGCATTCTCATTATTTATGATATGTATAAAAGTTAGACAATGGTGTATAAATTTTAATTGAAGAATGCATAAAGTGGATTCGAGAAAAAAGGGTCTGGAAATAGAAAATTTGCTTAATACAAAAGTTTCAAAAGGGCCTATCTATAGTTGAACTCGTCTTCAGAGTAGTGAATGATTTTCCAATATTTTTTCATTATTTAGTTCATTAATTAGCTTATTTATTACTATTGTTTGTTTCATTTCTTGGTTAATTAAAAGATAATCACTTAGAATTTTCCATTTTCATTATGTTTCTATTAAGTAAAAATAATATATGAATTATTATATTGATTTCTGTGAAATAATATTATATATAGCAGTATATAATTTTAATATATTAATTATAATTGTTACATTTGATAGAACTATGTATTTAGAATTTTTATTTTAGAGTATCTTTAGCTTTTATTTCTTTTCACACCAAATTTTTCTATTACTATGTACATTTTGATTTTGAATTTCTTAAGGCTTTAAGAAAATTAATTTTATTATTCATTTTTTACTGAAATTTGTTTTTTTTTAAATTTGTATAAGTCTTAAATGTTTGTTCAAACGCGCTAATCTCGAATCTTTGCATTTTATAAAGTAAAGATGAAAGGTGGTTTTAGAGCTAAAACTTCAAACAAACGCAAAAGCTGGATTTTAATTTATACCTACAATTAAAACTATTCGCTTAACATGAACTCGTTATTAACAAAAAGTATTGTTCTATGTTACTTCTAATTTTATTGCATTGTAATATGTATTATAAAATATTTTCATTCACGGTTGTTAAAGAAATGAGAAATTTGTTTCGCAATCACAATTTTTTTGAGGTCGTTAATTTTTGTCTATACCAAATCGTTGTATTAATTTATATTTTTTGTATTTTGTATTCAATTGATAAAATTCTTTAAAAATGTCCTTTTATTGTAAACAATGTATTATAAATGTTTTAAAAAAAAGGTTATCCCGCTGAGGTCCGTCCTTGCTAGTTCTTCTCAGGTCTGAGGCATTTTTTCCGAACTAGTGGTAGCATTAAAATAGTAAAATAAAAAAACTAGAAACCTATCTTTGTATTTTATTTCTAATTATAATTAATATCATAAAAATGAAAACCTTACTATAAAACCGATAACAGTTGTTGAATACCGATAAGATTACGATAAAATACATCCCTACTTAATCGTAATCGTTATGAATACCGATTTTTTTACATCACTACGAACTAAATTCTCCCAGATTTGCATATGACGTCATACCCTTAGAAAGAGATGCGTGGCGACTCTAAAGAAATACAATAGCCGTGAAAGTGACAGCATATTTCGACTTGCTACTTATGCCTTAACTGTCCCCATATTAAGGCAAATATCATGACACACCTCTAAAATATAAATCAATTTTTGTAACATAAAAACTTATGTTAATAGATATTTTATGTTGGATATGAAATATAATTAAAATATAAAATATTCAATAATGGTTAAAATCATTTAGAATATTATTATATAAATCAATATATAACACATATGATTTATAAAAAAAAAACATTTTTAGCATATTTAACTTAAGTATATTTTATAATATAATAAAATATTAAATAATATATCCCATGTAGATATTTTTTAATTTGTAATGGTAAATAGGGAAAAATCTTTCTTTGACTATCTTGACCCCCCCGGCCCCCACTTCGTCTTATTCGCCTGCGGTTTTATGAATATGCGCTTGTATGGAGCTCGGCCGGGGCTGAACAGTAAATAACCTGTAAATCAATGGTCAATGGTGTAGGTGTACAATTTTTAAAAGCAATACGAAGCAATGGCTGATCAATATGGAATTTCAGAATCCCAATATAAACTCATACAAATGCAAGCCGCAAGGCGTGCTGAGATGAGACATGAATTCTTAAAGCAGAGAACAAATCCTTGGAAAAATGCCTCCGAAGCTGGATATGTTGTAAGTTTAATTACGTAATTTTGTTTTTTTTTTACCGTATTGTTGTATGTTAGTTAAATGTTCAATATTTTGTTTTAGTTTGACGAAGCTCATCAAAGATTTATCTCTATGAAAGTTACCCAATTCGATCATTTTAAACCCAACAGAAGAACAACTTTGTTTGGAATGTGCGCTATTGTTCTTCCTATGTTGACTTATGGATATTTAATTAAGAACGATCGTGATGGCCGTGAAGCGAAGATCAGGAGCGGTGAACTTCGCTACAAGGATAGGCTGTTTAAACTGTGTTAAACCAATTGTACAGTGCATTAAAATTTTATTTAGAAATATAGCATGTTGTAATTTATAATATTTAATTTTATTTATATGGTTAATGCTTTTTCTCCTTGACTGTCCATTGTAAAAAATACTGGTGATTACATACTGTTTTAAAATGTCTAGAAAAATAAAATTGTAAAAGTAACTGATGTTTGTAATACTATTGTATTTCTAATAAGAATCATCCATTTTGTGCTTATCAATATCTGAAACAATATCTGAACAATAAACGTTTATTTCTTTTTATAATGGATGACTGTGGGTTTTCTGAAATTGAATGTAAGATCCTTTTGAATCAAATAGAAAGGTGTCTTAAATACAGGAAAGAATTCTTAAAACTAAGAACTGATCCTTTTAAACATGCTCGAGAAGCAGGCTATGTTGTAAGTAAAATCTGTAAAAATACATTTAATATCATAAATTCCACTTTATTCAAAACAATTGTTATATGTTCCATTTTTTAATTACATTATATTTTTCAAATAAATTACAGTTTTATCCTGCACTCCAGAGATTCATATCTGATATCATTAAAAGCTTATCAATATGAATTCTTTAAAGCAACACCAAAAAGAGCTTTAAGCAGAATTGCAATGGTCCTCCCAATGCTAGTTTATGGTTATTTAATTCATGAACAAAGAATCCAGTTTTTAGGTGACTGCAGATGTGGACAGTAGAAATATGAAGATTTATTTTATTTACTGCCCTTATCTATTACAATAAGATTTAGGAAAGTCAAATATTGTTAAAGAATATTAGGGACAAAATGCCTTGCTGATTTAAGAATCTTGAGGGTTGAGATTTACAGCAGGAAACATTTTATTCATAGCTTTATTTTTATCAGTTAAATAAAAAAATGGTAATTGTACACCCTCCATTTTATATCAAGCTTGTGCACTTACAAAGAACAGAAACACTAGAAGCAAGTATAGTAGTATTTTATTTGGATTTTTTAATATTAAATGCAATATTATTTTCTCACAGTATTTATTACAATATCATGATACGCTTTTAATGGATAAAATTAGTTTCTAAACAAAGATAGAAAGGTTCATAAAATGTTCTTATACATAATTAGCCAATTATGTTTGCTTCGCTCTAGTGCAGCCCTAGGTAAGTTCTTGATCACAATTTCATGGGTTTTAATTTTTTTTGTGTGGAATGTTGATTCTTTTTTAAAAGAAGCCTTAGTTACTCCTAATAATATCAGCTATCTGCCAGTGAAAGTCCAGTCAAAATTGGTCCAGCAGTTTCAGAGATTAGCCGGAACAAACAGACAGACAAATCTTTTTTAATGTGTTTTTAATCCATAATCAGTCAGTAACTTTAAGCGGATATGTTCTATGTTTTGGTACAGAGAATGCACTCCAAGGAGAACACTACTCTTATTATTTCGATATAAGTTACATTCTTTGTGGTAGATTTAGTATATTGTGTCGTTTAAAGCAGTTAGAATAGTTTTTTGCCTGGAGATGGACTGCCAATTCGTTTGGATGCTGGATCAGTCATTGTTGGTAGCGTTTGGAAAAGAATCTTATTTCTTCTTTCACAGTGTTAATTACTGTATTATCGCTGTTAGTCACAAACCAAGGTATGTCAGTTATAGTGTAAAAGATCATGTTCTATATTCTTTAGATGATACTTATATTACAGTCACTGGTGCTTCCCCACAACTGTGCACCGTACATCGAAATAGGTTTAAGTATTATTCTGTAGATCAGAAGCTTATTGTGCACCTTCAGCTTGCTATTACGGCCCAGTAGCCAAAGCATGGATTTATACCTAATTTAAAGTTCTTCTCTTTTTGTTTTCATTATTTTTCCATGGTAGGCGCCTATCTAGGTGCATGCCGAGGTATTTCACTTGTTCACTGTGGGGTAATGGGTTTTCACCAAGATATACCGCTGGACAGTAGTCACCTTTTCTCAATGCGAACGTAACATGCACTGATTTGGTGGCACTAGCCTAATATAGCAATAAGTGCAAAGCCAAATAGTTCAAATTATTTAAGAGTATATATTGACAAATACTAAATAATATCCTATATTTTATTTAATAAGCCAAAAATTAATAACATGAAACTTATTATCGATCATCTAAACATTTATCTCTAGTTATAACAAAATCTTCAAACTTGACCATGTATGTGGTGCCTTTGTGCCAATGCGCTGTTACTTTTGCTGGCTGCAAACAAAATTTAAACATACATTTTTATGTAGATATTATTTTGATATTAACGTAATCTCCCAAGTTACAGTTTTTTAATGATTAAATCATATAATACTGGCGACACCCTTGCTTCACTTGAGTTTGTTCCTAGTGACAAACAAAAAAACAAATCTATCCCTCGGGAACCATACATTTTTCTGAGATAAAAAGTAACTTATGTGCTACTTTAGACTATAATCTATTTCTGTGCCAAATTTTATCCAGATCCCTTCAGCTGTTTTGGTGTGATTGAGTAAGAAACATCCATCCAAACTTTCACATTTATAATATTAATTTGATATAATCTCACAATAATTGCCTTTTACAACAATTAGTAAATTAAAAAACTTACAAATCCTCCATTAGTTAGTACAGCTTCTATAATTCCAGCATTAAATGAAGCACAATTAAGGGAGCCTTTATCTTTAGGTACACTTATGAATTTATTAACCTGAAAACAAATGTATCTATAAATCTCTTGATAAAATTCCACATTTAATTATTTAAAAAGAAAATAATAATCATCCAATAAGTATAATAATGAAAACTCCATTTGCAGCTTTATTTTTATGTATACACGTTGATATAAAATACTCATGCTAGAAGTTAAAAATAATAAGAATTATAAAATTAAAATTATACTTACTAAAGCATCTTTCTCAATTATATAATAAGTTCTCTCATCATCATTTGCATGTTCTAATTTGTCTGCCTCTTTTCCAAATAATACCTAAAAAAGAGATAAGACTTACTAATAAAATAATTAAGTAATGAATTCCCTAAAAATATTCATATAAAAATATTACCTTCCAGAGAGTAGATTTCACAAATAGCAGCATGTTGAGAAGTTTAATTTCCCTCTTGCTGTTTCGTTCCCTTACGAAATATAAATCAAGCAGTCTAGTTCCAACATCATGGCCCATTTCTGATAATCTAATGAAAATGTTTTAAATTTTAAATAAAGTAAAATTTGGTAGTTAAGTGTTGTATATTGTTATATTACAGACTATTTACATAGCTTACTTTGTCTGCAGTTCATGAATAGAATGTGATCTATTTTGGCAATATTGAACAATTTCTGAAAACAAAAGGGCGTACAGAGCTAGCGAAACTTCCCCTTTTCCTTTGCTTAGGGGTTTGTCTAGAATAGAGGATTTTGATCTACTGGACGACATTATTATTTAAAATAATTTAAATAGCAGTATCTATACCCAATAAGTATGTTTAATTTTAAAGATTAATTGAAAAGCCTGAATACGCAAACATGAAACAAAAAACTGATTGAAAATGACCTTTGACAGTTGACTTTGATTGACAACCAGTGCTGCCAACACTCTTTAAAGAAAATTATATATTTGAAAACTATGATGAGTAAATAAATGTTAGCGAATATTAAATTCGAACAAAAAAAAAGAGAAAAACTGAAGAAGAAATACAGAATTAATATTATGCTGTCGGAGACAAATGTACATATTTTATACTTGCTGCGAATCTCGCTACGTGTATTGTATATTTCCGACTACATAATATGTTACATGTACTATGTTTCTTCGTCAACTTGTTCTCATCTTTTTAAGCAATCGGGTTCTCAAGACGCGATGCGCAAATTGGCGCCTTAGGCATTTTAGTTTATAATTATAGCTACTCACGTTATTAAGACCAATTGAACCACGCGTAAATCATCAAAATTGAATAAGCCGTTTAGCAATTACGAGGAACAAAGGGTCGGACATACATAGCATGCCAGCCGATACAAAGCAAAGCACATCGTCTTCGAAAATATTTGATTAGGTATGTATACTAAATGAAAACTACCAATCAGTTATTTTTTACTTTTTAATGCTTTTGTTTAAAGTCGGTTTTTATTTTTTTTGTTAAAAAGTTTTTATTAGTTATTAACAGAACTCGCGGCTACGCCCGCGTTCAATCTACAAAAGAAAACTCTTTGGCTTTATATTATATATCGCTTCGCTCGGTTTCGTTGCTATGTATTTATTTAATATTGTTCATACAAAAATACTAAAATCGTGATTAAAATTGGGGGTGGTTAGGAGGGTAAAACATACTTTACGCTTATATTATTATTAATATATCTAGATAGAATGTCGCGCTGCAAAAGAACTAAAACCAACAAGCCATGTTTGTTATGAGTGTGCGTGACAGCTACGTCACGGTAATGTAAAGCATACAGTATTGCAACTCGGTCCTGTCCTTGAAATAATCACCTACAGCCGAGCGGCACGTACCCACGCGACAGGGCTGCCCGAGTGCCCGCCGGCCAGTATTTTAATTTCATCTACCTACTTGAGTTTCTTTCTAATTTTGTGATTTTAAATATTATATTTTTTATTTAAAAACTATTATTAGAAGATTTAATTAAAAATCTCAAATTTATAAGGGTGGTATGTGATTCTTACAAATTTGAGATTTAAAAATATTTGCACCTCGACTGAGACGTACGAAAATCTTTATTGTTAAATTTAAATTTAATAAAATCCGCATTCGGATAAAAAGTTTAATTAAAAAATACTTTAATTTTATTTTTAATTTAATTAATTTTTATTTTTAAAACGTACGATGTCTCGATACTTTTTTTTTGACATTAGCGAAGCTATAAAAATGTTTATTTTTGTTTCCAATTATAAAAGTTACTTAACATAACCACCTTATATAATTTTCGTATCCAATGATACGATGTGGCAGCCCCGCACGGTTGTCTACCGAGTGTATACCGAACGCGAGGCGCGTTTGTATGGAGATGGAATACTGTATGTAATATTACCGTGGCTACGTCTTACACTCGCCATAAGCCATTAGTAGCTTTCCTAGTATGCGTGCATAATGTTATCAATTGTTGAAAATATCCCCCCAAAAATAAATAATTAATTGAATTGGAATAAAACAAAAATAATAACAATATCTCTAGGGTCGGAACTGAGGTCATTTTCATTCTTTGCATAAAAACGTACTAATTAATTTTTTTTAAACTTCTGGATCAATTTTGATGAAAGTTGGAATATATAAAGTTATGATTTATGTGGATAGAAAAATAATAAAAACATAACTTATATGAATATGCGTTTGAACGATGGGTTTTCATTTACTATACTCGCAGATATCTAACGAGATATTTTCATTTTAACTATAATTCATACCTTGTCATATCTACTTATTACATATTCATATTAATTTACTTTTATATAATATAAAAAAATATATATAAAAAAATACTAATGATAAATACTATTGAATAAAAATACTACTCCGTTAACTTATTTCTTTAATATGTATGAAATTATTATTGAATATTTGTAAGAATGTGGCAACATTAATATTTTAATTATAGTTTGGTAATTGAATTTTTTGTATGACAACATTCTCTCTGTGTACGCCGGTCAAGGCAATCGTCCATGTTTTTGTATCGTCTAAAGAGAAAAATAAAACAACGCAATTAATCCAACATTACACCTTTTATTTCGCTCCATCCGCTGTTAATATACCTGAAAAGGTTATGGGCCCAGTCTCCCGGAGCGAAAAATAGCAGTATTGTATTGCGGTGCAGCTGTGGTAAAACGGCGGTGTGGTACTGCGGTCAAGCAGTCACGTTCGGTGCAAAAATGGACGGCGAGAGCGATATCTTTGGGGCGAACAATCGCTTCTTACTAGAAAATGCCAGTAACTGGCATACATGGAAATTCCAGGTTAAAGTCATACTAAAGGCGGTGAATGCCTATGACTTGGTGGACGGCTTATTAAAATGCCCAGAAAATGACGACACAAAGTTAGCCACGTGGAAGAGACTAGATGCGAAGGCTCAAGCAGTCATCGTAGGCAGACTAGGCAGCACAGCTATGCTGCATGTACAGAATTGTGAAACAGCCAAAGAGATATGGGACAAATTAAATACAATTTATGAACAAAAATCTGATGTGTCACTCCACATATTGCAGCAGCGTTTCTTTGAAGAAAAATACAACGGTTCGGAAGATGTATCAACATTCATAGCCAAAATAGAAGCAATCGTGACACAAGTAAGGCAAGCAAAAGGTGAGATTGCTGAAAACATGATTGTTACAAAAATTATAAGTTCGCTAGGTGAAAACTTTCGACACTTTGTCTCTGCATGGGACTCCGTTCCAATAGAAAAGCGAACCCTGTCTGAGTTGACAGCCAGGCTCATTATAGAAGAGCAAAGAAACAAAATGTACCAAGAGAGTGGAAGCAGTAGTTCCACAGCATTCAAGACTGACACAAAAACAAGAAAGTGCTTTATCTGCGGTAAAGTGGGGCATTATAAAAAAGACTGTAAAGCTAAAAAGGTTGAAAACAGCTACAAGTCTGAAAACATTCCATTTTGTAAACAATGTAAAAAACGTGGACATACAAAAGAAAAATGTTGGTTCAACAAGGACAAAAAACAAGAAAATATAAATAATAAACAAAACGCGTTTGTCATGTCAGCGTGTGAACTTGCGTCAAAAAGTATAAACAGTGAGTGGTTCTTAGATAGTGGTGCTTCCGAACATATGTGCTCTACAGTAGACAATTTTATAAACTATAAAAAGTTGTTAGTGCCTAAAGACGTTGTTATTGGGGATGGGACAATAATAAAAGCATTAGGTTATGGTGACATTGACCTTGAAGCATATGATGGTCAACAATGGATCAAAACATTAATAAGCAATGTTTTGTATGTGCCGAGCATCAAGGTAAACCTATTTTCCATGAGTGCTGCTCTGGATAAAGGCTACAAGCTGGAATCAACTGCTACTGAGTGCCAGTTTATAAAAAACAATAGTGTCTATGCTATAGCGAAGAGACATGGTAAAATGTACACAATGTTATTCAAAAAGCCCGATGCTTGTGCCATGGTTGGAAAAGTGATGTCAAATTTAAGGGAATGGCATACTAAACTAGCTCACCAAGACATTAAGAGAGATGTAATATTTATAAAAAAGTCTGAAGAATACAAAGAAAGAGACAGAGGACAAGAAAAGAAAATTACATAGATTTTGACACTCAAGAAGACACAGAACAAGTATTAGAACTAGAACAAAGCCAGTATGAAGATATTGAGGACCTTGAAACAAAAGAAAGTGAAAAAGAAGAGAACTCAATTCATTCCTTTCATGAGGAGTCAGCAATATTAGAGGAAGAGATAGAAGAAGAACAGGAAACCTCACAACAGACAGAAGAGGTAACCGAAAGACCTAGAAGGGCAAGGAAAAAGCCAAGCTGGTTTAAAGACTATGAACAAGGAGATGAAAATATGTTCCTGAGTTACAGCTGTGATGAACCTATTTCCTACCAACAAGCTATGAAGAGACCCGATAAAAGAAAATGGGAAGAAGCCATAAATAAAGAATTGCAAACACTGGAGGAAAATAATACATGGGAGGAGGTGGCAGAAGTTCCTGACGGAGAAAACATAGTAAGTAGCAAGTGGGTATTTAAAGTCAAGGAGGTAGAAGGAAAAGCTTTGTATAAAGCTCGCTTAGTGGCCCGAGGATTCGAGCAGAAAAACTGTGATGACCAGACATACTCACCTGTTGCTAAATTAACCACTTTCAAAGCCATGATGGCTGTAGCTACCCAGAAAAGACAACCAGTGTATCAGATGGACGTTACTGGGGCATTTCTTTATGGTGACATAAATGAGACAGTTTTTATGAGATTACCAGACAATAAGGTATGTAAATTAAAAAAGTCAATCTATGGTCTTAAAAAATCACCTAAATATTGGAACACAAAATTTAATAGTTTTATGACAAAAGAAAGTTTTCTAAGATCAAAGAATGACCCTTGTTTATATGTTAAACATATTGGAAATGATTTTATTTATGTGCTATTATTTGTGGATGACTTGTTGTATTTTGGTAATAATAAAAACCAAGTAAATGACTTTAAAAATTCAATATGTAAAAACTTTAAAATGAAAGATTTGGGTCTGGCCAGTAATTATTTGGGAATAAATATTAAACAGGATCTTAGAAATAATGTAACTGTAATTAATCAGAAAAAGTATTTATTAAAGTTGTTGGATTTATATCAAATGTCAAATTGTAAATCTGTATGTACTCCAATGGAACATAACTTTAATTTTGAATTACTAAAGAGAGATAAAAGTGAAAGTATTGAAATAGAAAAAGCCTGTAGAAGTTTAGTAGGCAGTCTTTTATATGCTACTTGTACTAGACCAGACTTATGTGTTGCAGTAGGATTTCTTAGTAGATATGTGCATTGTGCTAGTGTAGTTTTGTTTAAATGTTTAAAGAGGATATTGAGATACATAAATGGTACTATTGATTTATCTTTAACATACAAATATGATAAGGAAAGTAAAAATGTATGTAAACTGCAAGGTTACAGTGATGCAGACTGGGCCGGTGATGTATCAGACCGGAAGTCAACATCAGGACAAATATTTTATATTTTTAATTCTCCAGTTTCTTGGTATAGCAAGAAACAATCTTGTGTATCAATGTCATCTTGTGAAGCTGAATATGTAGCTCTTAGTATGAGTATTATGGAAGGATCTTTTTTGAAAAAGTTACTCAAAGACTTTGGATATGATAATGTATATTTTGAAATACTTGAAGACAATCAAAGTGTAATTAATATAGCAAACAACAATGACAGTAATAAGAGATTAAAACATATAGACATAAAGTATCAATACATAGTAGAAAATGTATCAGCAGGTTTAGTTAAAATAAAATTTGTTTGTAGTAATAACAAGGTTGCTGATTTGTTTATCAAACCATTAGGAAAAATACTTTTTGTTAAACTTAGGGATATGATATTGTCATAACTTTGTAAACTAACTTTATAAGTAGAAACATGCATAGGAAAGTGTTGAGTTAGTATCTTATGACTGTAAAAGATGTTTGTTATTCTTAAGTTGAGGGCTCTGACTCTTGAGTATTTGTTTTGAGGTTATGTTTGTGTTATTAAGGGGGTGCACTAGTGTTTCAAAATTGTTAAGGGGTTAATAAGTGTACTTTAAATTAAAATATCATGTTGAGGGGGTGTATTGAATATTTGTAAGAATGTGGCAACATTAATATTTTAATTATAGTTTGGTAATTGAATTTTTTGTATGACAACATTCTCTCTGTGTACGCCGGTCAAGGCAATCGTCCATGTTTTTGTATCGTCTAAAGAGAAAAATAAAACAACGCAATTAATCCAACATTACACCTTTTATTTCGCTCCATCCGCTGTTAATATACCTGAAAAATTATAGATTATCTTTAGCTTCATAAGAAATATTTAAGCACATTAAATATAGCATGTATGAAATATTTGAAATGGTGAAGTCCAATAAGATTTCACTCAGTGTACTTTAATTTGGTACACATATATTTTATTTCAATAACACATAATATTTCAAAAAAAAAATACTTTGCGTTTTACTATTGTGTTTTACTTGCTTGGAGCACAGTAAAATTTCACATTATTATGTACAAAATGTCTATCACGGTATTTTTTTCTGATATAATGATCTTATAGTACTATCACGGTATTTTTTTATTATTTTTATAGTATTTTAACCTTTAAAACATTAATAAATAATTACTTAACTTACCGAAAATTCGATAAATTATCGAAACAAATAAGACAGCTATGAAATTTCTACGCTTTGGCAGTCGAGACCACCGAAGTTAAATCTTTAAATTCAGATCGTTAGTGACTTAGCGACAAAAAACGTTAAAAACTCAATCGTTAACTATGTAAGAAAAAGGCACGTGGTAGATAGCCCATGACATTTTAAGGCCAAGTCAGGGCAGTAGTAGACGTCTCATGGCAGCAGCCAGCAATGCGCCAGAAAAGCAACAGGCGTGTTATCAAGTAGGGTACAGCATCAAAATGATGACCACGACCAATCTATTAAGACTGAACGACTAAGGCGTTATTGAAGATTTTTATTTGTCTATACCTAGATAATTGAGAATATGTTCGTCTTGTTTCGTTCGTTTTTTAGAACGGTTGGGCCGACTTGGCTAATTCTTATTTCAGAACTAGCGGCTCACCCTCGCTTCGCTCGGGTTCGCCTCTAGAAAAACACTAATACAGATCTATTAGTTCCCACGGGAACCATCCATTCTTCCGGGATGAAAAGTAACCTGTTGTTTGACCGGTAATATAAGGTATCAGAATGTTAAAGTTTACTAAATTAGGTGCATAAGTTGTGTACTAAGCTGTATAAGATACTATAGTTTTTTAACTATCCCAGGGGAACTCTTTAATTTTCTGGGATGAAAAGTATCTAAGATGTTGACCGGTGATATAAGGATGCAAAATTTCATTTAAATCGATCCAATAGTTTCGGAGATTAGCCCGTACAAACAGACAAACAAACAGAGAAACAAAAAAAAACAAAAAAATCTGGATTTGTTCTATTTTTCTTCTTACGGGATGTAAGAAGATAACTGACTCGGTTTTTAGTATTTTTTTCTATGTACAGACATTCGACCTCTACAGTTTTATTCTATTTATAGATAGAAAAAATAACGTATAATAAAACAGTAATATATAATAATGAAAATGGTTATAGCGAGTGTACCTTAGGAGATGGACATATACTATTGAGAACTTTTCTATCGACCTTTTTAAGACTTACAATTTTCTTGTACAATGTTTTGATCTATCTCTTTAGGTTGAGCCAGCGTTAGCCATATAAATTTCTAAGGACAATTCGATTGACCCAGTTATTGTGTTTTCCCGTGGGAATGAATAATTTGCCTGTCGTAAAAGGTATCCTAAATGTTGACCCGAGTACTAAGTTATCACTATACAAAATTTAATTAAAATCGGTTCAGTACTTTTTGCGTGAAACGCGCACATCGATTTGACTAAGTTAGTTTTATTATAGGTATAGATAAGAATATATATTGCTTAGGAGATATACATTTAGGTACTATTCAGGACTTTTCCTGTAGGACTTTTCAAGACCTACAATTTTTTAGTATTTTGTTTTGATGTATGTATGTCTTACGGTTTAGCCAGCGGAAGGTTTCTATGGAGGACTCGATAAAACCAGTTATTGTATCTTCCCGGAGAAAGAAAGATTTTCTTGAAGTAAAAGGTATCCTAAACGTTGACTCGAGTAATAAGTTATCACTTCACCAAATTTCGTTGAAATCGGTTCATTACTTTTCGCGTGAAACGCGCATACAAAAACAGACAAACAGACATACCGACAATTTTTTTAATAACTATTGTTTTGGGGTCTATGTCGTGTACATAATACGATACAAATAAACGAAAACATCTATCCCACGGGAACCGTACATTTTTCCGGGATAAAAAGTACCTAAGCTATTTGTTATTCTGATGTATGTCCTATATTATTGTACAGTTTCATCAAAATCCAAGCAGTAGTTTTTGTGTACTAAGCTGTATAAGTTACTATAGTTTTTTGACTGTCCCACGGGAACCCTTTAATTTTCCGGGAAGAAAAGTAGCCGATTTGTAATAACAATCATGATAATAATCATGTATGAACAAAATTTTTATTAAAATCGAATCAGTAGTTTTTGTGTACTAAGCTGTATAAGTTATTATAGCTTTTTAACTATCCCACGGGAACTATTGAATTTTCCGGGATAAGAAGTCTAAGATCTAAGATGTTGCCCGGGGATATATAGTACCACCATGCAAATTTTCATTTAAATCGGTCCAATAGATTCGGAGATTAGCCCGTACAAACACACAAACAGACAGAGAAACAAAAAATTTGAAAAAAATCTGGATTTGTTCTATTTGTCTTCTTACATCCCCCTGACTCGGTTTTTAGCATTTTTTTGCTATGTACAGACATTCGACCTCTACTCTTTTATTATAGTATAGATCTTTATTATAGACCCAATATTATAGTTTATATGAAACGAAAGAACATAAAATGTTTTGCATGCACTCAAAGATCATAAATTTATTGAAATTAGAACAAGGTCAACACTCAACGTCTATCGAGTCAAAGTTTAAATAAAACTAATAATAATTAACAAAACCTTTACTCTCGTATATAAAAGCGTATAATAACAGCGCTATGACAAGATATTTGCGTTTAATAAAACTGTGACATTTAAATATTTGTGTTTACAATAATTATTATAATACAATCGTCAATTAATTTAAATATATCCCCATAAGTATGACAGTTATTAATATTTATGTGATTTTATTGTATTTATATAATCATTGCGTATTTTTTTATATTTCATGTCTGTAAAAATAAATTTAAATAATAATAATTAACTGGACTTTACAAAAAGACGAATAGGTACATATATTTGGCAATTTTTACATATTCGAAAGTGAAACAAAGCAATTGTTAATTATTTATACATTTACCATATTTAAAAATACTATAAAATGATTATCTTTTAGGGTTAGTAATTTACGATTATGATTAACACAAAGATAACATTTCGTTACAGTTAACGAAAAAAAAAACAAAAGCACATAAATATTAATAAATCCTTATTTTAAAGAATGTACTTACCTTATATGACGAAGGAAACACAATTTTCCTTCGTTTTGCAAAATATTTCCTATTCAATAAATCCATTCATTTCAAATACATTTCTTTTTGCCAATAATTACGGACGGCAATTGTTCTTGAAACCATCACATCTAACACAGTTCGCTGATTTTCGATTCTATTGATCATATAGATATTAGGGGCTATAAGGTTGGGAAATTGTCCGGTAATAATAGTAAGATTACATAAGCTGCTAATCAGAGATAATCGTAATCCAAATATCGAAAAAGTGAGAGTCAATTCAATTTTCTTATGGCTTCAAAGCGTACCAGTAGAGCACAGATTACTTCGACAATGTCAGATAAACGGGGGATGTTGGAAGAGAGAGAAAAGATAATAAAAAATAAAGTAAATTTTTACTTTAAGGGTTAACTAAAACTTTCTTTTAATGCACCAAAATTAATTTATAAATCAGGTTCAATTAATCGTAGTTAGTGGTAGATCAGTTTCTTTGTCAGTTTTAGTAATATAAAAATAGATCTTTTAAAATCCTTTTCAATTGGTTCCAATTTCTAAGTTTTCCAGTAATTTATGGCAAAAAAGAAACCAATATTAGCATTAATAGTGAAATCAATACAAATATAATGAGCACATACAGATTGTATGTATGAATTTTTACATCTATGCCCTGCATGTATGCTGCAGTAATTAAATATGTAATAACAAATTGTTAGTCTTAAATAAAAGGTTATATATAATTATATTTTTTTTATTCTGTAAAATATGTAGACACATAGCATATCACATCTCCAGAAACACATATATATTATTGTTGTAGATTTTAGTCTATAGTGTAATCCGTTAATATTATATAATGTATACAATATATACAGTATATAATACCAATGGATATATATAATGTCATTACTCTTAAATTCTTACAATTAGTACATAAATGAAATACTTGAAAATATGTGTCTTCATAATTTACAAAAGTATACCCAAAACACTCCAATTAAAGTTACCATTACAGTTCTTACAAAAACTATCAATATTATGCAGGTACAAAAACTTAACTACCATTGTAGTTTGTAAGTAAGTTTTATTATTTTCACTAAATTAGTAAAATAAAACTAAAATATTTGAAAAACACCAGAAAGAATTCAACTCTTTGGTTATAAATGTATCTATTGAAGAAATGTGATGTTAATTAAAAATTAAAAGATATTTAATATTTCAATTTAAAAGTACCCTAATTATAATAATAGCTATACTTTGCTATTATAATAAAAAAAAAAACAATCCCTAATTTTAGTATAATGAAAAATATATTTTAGCTGCACAAAAAACTTAACTGAAAAGCATGTTCATTTGTTTCTATCCTTTTTTATTTTGTAATTTCTAATCTAAGTACCACGAATGGTATTCATCTTAAAATTTAATGAATTATTATTAGGCTACTTTTATATTGTTTTAATATTTTATTTGTGTTTATAAACACTATGCCATAATACATAGTCTATTGGCACTAATAATTCTGCATAGTATCAAGTAGATTGTGTTATATTTAAAGTAGTGTATAAGTTACTGTAAAAGCCCATATATAGGTAAATCTTAGGTATAACTACCATTTACCAACATGAGTAGGTAAATATAAGCATTTTATAAAAAAGAGACGTCCTTTCAGCTTGGTACATGCTAGATTTTACCAACAATGGTTGGTAAATAGGTATTTGTTCTCGTCAAGATAAAGGCCCAACTTTGAATAACATAGGTTGACAACGAGAATACCTTCTCGTTAGGCCTTTTTTTTATTTCGTCTGTAATGCGCGCTAGGTAACGGACGCGCATTGCATTGCACACTCTGACCCGAATTTTTATTCGCGTACTGCGCGGCTAAGCCGCTGCCGGATAAAGCCGCTATGAATTCCGAAAAACTCATAGCTAACGAGCTGTTGGCGTTTATACAGCACGCCATCGACACTATGGACGAGGTCAGCATCATGCAGATCTGCAAGTCGAACTTTAAAGAAGAGGAGATTTGCAGGAGCAAGGTGCTGCTCTACGAGACTCTCGGCCAGGCCGACCGAATTCCTACTCGCAGAAGGGATGAAAAGGGGGAGAGAAGTCTTCAGGACATCATTAATCTTCTGAAGACAACCGATCCTGACGACGTTCCCGCCTTCGTGGCAAAGCAGCTGAACAAGCTGCCTCCCGTCACGTTCGATCACGTTGACGTCACCAGGCTGCTCAAGGATATCACCACCCTGAAAGCTGGCCTGGCAGAGGTGCAGTTTAAGTTAGAGATTTCCGAATCTACCATTAGTGAGCTGCGCGCAGAATTATTATCATTCAAAAGTAATGGTTCTGTAAGTAGGTCACCGGAGTTCACTAACATAAACACACGTCGCGGCGCACAAATTGACTCCATCAGCAGTTTGTCGTCGCCGCCGATTACTGCTGAGGTGCGCGAATCGCGCGACACAGCTACGCCTGCCGCCCGCTCCCCGGCCCCGCTGATGACGTCGAGTGCGAGCGCGGTCATGACCCCGCCGCGTGCATACGCCGCAGTCACAGCCACGCCCGCCCCCGCCGCTACACCCGCCCCGCCAAGCAAGCGGCCCTCGAATGGAGGGAAAAAGAAGAGCCGGAGCAGACCAACTGCCAAACAGGTGCCTCCGTCGGGTTCCACAAAGAACAAATCTGACGAGGAGGGCTTCACTAAAGTGGAGAGGAAGAAGAGGAAGCCCTCATGCCGTAACATCTGTGGCACAGCTCCGAGCCAGCCAGACCATCCGATGCGCCCCGCCGTACCATCGACGCCGCTGTATGTGTCCCGATTGCACTGGTCTACGAAGGTCGAAGATGTCGTAGACTACGTCCAGAAGAGGTCCAACTTCAAATTGAGGGTTGAACGGCTGGTACCTCGCCACAAAACGAGTTTCAATTCGTTTTTGGTGAGAGTGCCGACTCATCATCTGCCAACCTTCATGAAGGAGGACTTCTGGCCGCAGGGCGTCGTATTTCGAAAGTTCCGAGGTCGTTTGCCCGCTGACACAGCTCACACGTCTGCATTTCGTGTGAATTAGTTATAATTAATATACATATATATGTTAGTTTTAAGGTATATATTATGCTATGGGCCTCTGTTTACGTATTTAAGATCCTTATGTAAATATTGCCTGAAATAAATGATTAAATAAATAAATAAATAAAAAAAAAATTATTTCAAACGCAGAACCGACAATATCATGAGTGCTTTACCAAAATCGTTTGTAAAACCTAACATACGTACCGTACCAAATTCTGATGGTAAAAGCCCAAAACATCGTCTACTTTTTATATAATATTACCAACTTGTATTTGCAAATCCTAAGATTTACTGCGTAAAATTAAGATTTACCAATATATGGGCTTTTACAGTAACATATATAAATATAAAACATAATTTATTAAAAGGACAGATCTAGAACAGTGAATGTGACTTTGGATGCACCAGCATTGTGCCAACGGTATCTACATTTTCAATAAACTTATACTTATAATGTTATGTTATAAATCTAGTGTGAGTCAATATTTACATCTAAGCTTTCTAACATACTGGTATATGGTGTCAGTCATTAAATGTACACAAGTAGTGAAAAAAAACATGTGTCATGCTACATAATTTACGCCATATGTATCACTTGCTTATAAGTAAACAAATTCTTTCTGGGAAAACCAGAAACCAGAAGTTTCTGTATAATAATTCTTTTTTAAATATGTCATATACATCAAATTATATTGTTAAGATTAAAAGAAAAAATGTTACATTATAATCACAAGTCATAATTTTTCTTGTATGTTAACATACATATTTTTTTGTTACAAGCAATTTAGTGTGTAGAATAAATATTTCAGAAAACTCTTCCTTTCAGATTAAAATGAAGAAAACATTCAACTATATTCACCATATATCAGTAACAGCTTTTCATTTAACAACAAGTAGACTGTACAGTCTCCGCCTCAAGTAGATTGAAGTCCATACCATTAGGTCTGTTGAAGCCAGTCTTGATGCCATCCCATCCATCTTCAACTTTGTATTCCCCAGTCTGTATGCGATTGTACACTTCTTGAGCAACAAGGATGAAAGCTCTTTCCACATTGAGTCCTGTTTTTGCCGATGTTTCCACATGATGTAGACCTGAAAATTAATTTAGCTAATATATTATGTAACTAGTAATACAGGCAAAGTTTAATGTTTTCTATGCATCAATCAAACAAACAACTACTATCCTCAATCAGCTACGAAAAATGTCCATACCGAATGAGCGCTCATTTGAACATTTGAGTACACTTTTAATTTTTTTCTTTGCAAAAACAATTTTAAACTTTATGAAAGCATAGAATTTAAAGTTCAATTTACATTGTTGTATATTTATTTCAACTAGAATATTTACCTAAACATAATTGGTGACAGTTTTAAGAGAACCTTTGCATGGGATTGTGTATCAAGTACATTTTTGATCTATGCTTCTATAAAACATAACAGAATTAACTTTTATGATATGATTATGAAAATTTGAGTATTTTAAATAGGAATAGATGTATCTAGAAATTAACAATAGCAGGTGCTAAATTTCCCTTTTAACAATAACAATATAAACCTGTTTCACAACATACTTACACAATTTGTGACCAAGTTTGCGTTCATAGTTCAAGGACTTAATACAACAAAACTCAACAGTATTTACTTCAGATGAGTGCTGAGTTTTCAAATGTAATACTTTACAAATTGTGTTCATATGAAGGAACAAAGAATAGTCAAGAATTTTCATTGCAAAAATGATACAAAAACATGCATACTTAAGTCCAATGACACTAATATAATATGTACATTTTTTTGTTACTTAAATTATAGCATAATTTTTCTCTTTATACTAAGTGTAATCTAATAAATAATAGTAATGCTTCATTAGTACTTCATTTGGTATTCAAAATGTCTAATTAGGTCAGCACTAAGATAATGAGACATGTACAATGACACAGTCATATTATTTGCCTGTATTTTTAGTATCATCCAAATAAAACTAAGCTAATTATTACTTCTATTTACCGTTTTCCTCAGCAAACATCCTAGCTTCTTCACAAGAAACTTCTCTGCGTGCTCCGTTTTTATTATCAGGGCCAACAAGATCCACTTTACAACCAACCAAAGCAAAAACAGGCCTATGAGGTTCTATATGTCTTTTAGCTTCCATCATCCAAAGAGGTATATGTTCGAAACTTGATCGATTGCATACATCGTATACTAAAAGAGCTCCAACCGAATTTCTGTAGTAAGATTTTGTAATAGATCTAAATCTTTCTTGTCCAGCTGTGTCCCAAAGTTGCAATTTAATTCTTGTGCCATCTTGTACCTCTATTATTCTTGCGAAAAAATCGACACCCACCGTAGGATCGGACAGCTAAAAATTAGGCGTAATTAGTACCTCTAAATTTACAAAAATGTTATACAACAACAAAAACAAAGATATTACCTCAGCAAATTTTCCATCTGTAAAGTATTTCAGCAATGAACTCTTGCCTACTGTGCTATCACCGATCAGAATAAGCCTAAATTGATAGTCAAATATTGGGTCAACCATTTTCTTAACATAAAACTCAGAACAACAAAGGTCTCGTCAAATTATTTGCGTATTGAGATTTGAGATGATTTTGTGAATGATGACATCTGTGATCTGACAGCAATTGCGACAATTTTAATTTTTAAAATTCACAGATATTAGATTAGAGTAGACATAGATTCAAGTAGAGTTGCTCTTTTTTATCTTTTCCATTTGTTATCTAGGCACGCGGTAAATGTCAAATAAGTTACAATAATTGTCAAAGCTGTTGAATGCAGCGCGTCAATTATTATTTTCCAAAAAACAAATTTCTATCGTTTAGTTTTCGCAACATAGTGTTCATAGATTATTTTTAATTATTTATACAATACACTTATCTGCTATTTCCATAAAAAGCTTTTTATTTTTGTTATACGTATAACCTGATAAAAGAGGCCGACACTGGCGCCCTAGTAAGTGAAGCTTAGCGTGTTATTACTGTTATTCGTAAATTTATCCCGTGAATTTTAAATTGATCATCATTACTAAGTGCCATTTTGTGTTCATACGTTAAGGTTTTGTCAACAAAGTGTTTATTTATAGTGATTGGGGAAAGTAAGTAACCCGCCAATTTATGTCATCAATAAATTGTCTCCATAAATATGAGTTTTAGTCAAAGCCTTGTTAAATCAAAAGAAAATGAAGAAAGTCGAGCCAAATCCACACCAATTGGTATGTTTACAGTTGTTGAATTGATTTGTTATAATATAATATGAAATGTGAAAGTGTAATATTTATATTATATTTTTATTTCTGTTTAGCCATGGTGGCACCTGAACTTAAACAAAATACTGATGCTGATACAGAGATAACAAAGACTTGTGCAGTACTAGGATGTGAGGAATCCAAGAACTTAGGTTCTGAATTATATTTTAGGTAGATTCCATAAACATTATTAATATAATATTAAAAACATTAACATTACAAGTTTTGTACAATTTATTACTATTTATTTTTGGTTATATTTAAAATATATTAATATATTATTTATATAATAGTTATAAATAATAAATATTTAATAAAGCCAGCCAGTTATAAAGTAATCTAATTATATTTCAGGTTCCCTGATGATGATCATTTACGGCAAATATGGGCAGATCTAACAGGCAGGAACAACTGGACACCAACAGATTACTCCTACATCTGTATTGAACATTTTTCCGTAGATTGTTTTGAATGTAATGCTGATAATTCTGTTGTCTTAAATAGTAAAGCTGTACCTTCACTGAAGTTGCCTAAACATGTTTTAGAGGTAAGTGTTCAATAATTTTTTAGACTTATAGTCTTAAAAATACATTAATTTGTGTATGTTAAGAAAATGGGTAGACAGATAATTTAAATATCCAAAATGAAACACTCTTTTTATTCTGGATTGCAATTCATTAAGTAAATTAGAAACTATAATATGATTAAATTATATTATCATTTTATTTTATATTTTATATTCTATAATAAATAGATGTTTCACATGCAGGTGTTTTTTAAACATCATAGTATACATGGGGCACTAACATTAGTATGTCAACTACTGCATGAGTCACCCTCAAGTTGAGAAAAGACGGCATAAATATTAATTATAATTTATAATGTAAAACTAAATAAATTGGGGATATATTTAAATTAGATGTGGGTTTTATACCAAAAAGCTATATTATCTAAAGAGTTATTGTATCTATACATATAATAAAATTCTAACTAAGTTGAATCTGTACATTAAATATTTTTTTGTAAAATCTTATTGAAATAGTCATTATTATTGATACAGAGGCAGAATTTATAGTTTTTAGTTTCTTTCTGTCTGTCTTCCCAGATAGGGAACACACCAGGAAAAAACCATTGGACAGATTTTGATGAAATTTGATATGATGATAGCTGGTTATCCAAGCTAACATATAGGATACTTTTTACTGCAGGAAAATACCTCATCTCTGAGAAATCTATACTAAATGTTAAAACGTAACTTCAACTTTGCTCATAAGATCGGATTAATCTTAAAATATTTGCAATTAGTCTGTTGTAATATATATATATATATATATATATATATATATATATATATGTATATATATATATATATAATTAAATATTTGTTCTAGGTGGAATATATAGATGAAGAAAGTCTTGAAAATGAATATGAAGATGAAGATTACTTAATGGACAGTGATGAACTTGAACAGGAAGAACTGTCTCAAACCAAAGCTTTAACAAATGGTACAAGCTCAGACAAACAGACCACAAAAACTAAAGAACTAACAGAGGAAGAAAATATTGAAATACTTAAACTATTCACAGAAGTTCAAAAAATGCAAAAACATGCTGTATCATTGAAAGAAAAGTTAAAATCAAGAATGAAAGTTTATAAACGTCAAAATAGATTTTTAATGCGCCTAAAAGAAGTTATAGAGATGAAGCGAAATATATTAAATCAGAAAAGAAAGAAAAAATCTAGAATTTTATTATCTCTGCAGGACAAAATGAGGGAAGATACCAATGGTCTTGTATTAGCAATGCCTACAAGACATACGGACGACTTGAAAAACTTTGCACTTAGTATATATAAATATTCACCTCAAGCGTACATTTATATTAGGAATACATTAAGGACTTTGTTGCCGAGTACTGATGTTTTAGAATCATGGATCTCGGGAGGTTATGAGCCTAAGAATATATTGTCTAATAGTAATTTGATTAAAGTTGTTTCTGAATTGACTGATACAGAGTTATCATGTAAAGTGTCGTTACGCTAGTGTTAAGTTTTATCGTATATTTTGTGAATAATTAAATATGATGTATTTTCGAAATTTTTTTATATGGTTTCATTTATAATCCATAATTTTAGTTTCAGAATATACTTTACCATAATATCAAATAAATTAGTATTTTAAGAGTATTTATTTATTACTTATAATAGTAAATACTTTTTAAATTATGATATTGTGGATTTTAAAGTCAAACAATGGTAGCGCATAATAGTGGGACAAAACATGCTTTAAATTGGCTTTAATTTATTATAGCTTTTTACAGCAGCTTTCTCGTAAACCGAAGAAAGAAAATTAGAGATGAAATGTCGTTTTAAAAAACTATAAGACTATGGAAACACTATTTGACTAATTGCTTTAAATTAGTATTATATAATATGTATTTATAGTTTACTTTTAAGTTTTAAATTAGTTATATAAATATTGAAATAATAATGTAAATCTAGTTTTTTTGTTTTTATCTTATTTAAATTGAGATCATATTTTTTTACTTTTTCGTGTAATCTTTTAGTTGCTTAAATTATTATAAAAAATATGACATTTGATTGGCAATAGAGCCATCTTGTTCAATAAAGTATGAACTATATAGCATTGTGTTCTGATTTGCAAGCTATCTAGTTTTTCTATTCACCAATAGATGGCGTTGTAGCATGTGCTAGAAAGAGAGGTATAGAAAAATCCAAAACGAATGTACCAAACAAACGATTCTAACTCAGTACCGTGATTCTTTCCTTACGGGTTGGTCTGTGATGGAGAAATCAAAATAAAATCGCGCGTGAACGAAAATAAAATAGTAACCATCTGTTCAAATATTGTGTAAGTTACATTATTTTATGCGAGAAAAATGTAAAATGGTCACGTTTTTTTGCCGTATCGTTTGACGTTCGCGTTGTTTTTAGTTTTGTGTGTAGTGTTTTGTTTTTACCGTGTAACGTGAATGGATTTATTGTAACTCAATTATAAAGCCGCTTTATAAAAGGTACGTAACAGTTTTAAAGGCTTTAGTTCGGTTAGCGAGAGCCAATCGCTCCTTCACTAACTGGACTTTCGCAATCGCTATTCCTTTGGCGTAGCATTCCATAAAAGTAAACCAGGCACAACCATGGAACTTGAATACGTGTATAATATTCGTTTCATTTTGCCACCATAATTATAATTAAACATATTGTCGATCAAAATTCGTATCATGTCACATCATTTCTCTTTTTACTATTATGGTTTAGAAATAATTTCAACCCAATTTGCAATTGAAAGTGTATAACATATATATTATTGGTTTCTTTTTTAATTGTTTATGTCAACGGATGATTTAATATTTTTATGGCCCATAAAAACTTATTATCATAATAAATAATCTTAATAAATATTAGTGTTAAAACAAATGGTATGTAAAATTTTATTCCAATTTGGTTCAAACAAATTGTAGGATATTCTTCAATAAATATTTTCTTCGTATGTAAAATATTTTTTTTAAAGTTATGGGTTATCGCATTGTGATTTCACACTTATAAATGCGCAGCAAACGGTAAATTGGATCTATCGGCTATAAATTACTATTTGTTGGTTTAGATTAGATCCGCAGTAAAGCCCACTACTATACCATAATAGGTACATGGGCAATTTATGATGTATGGCCGATGGCGGTGTAAAATTTTAATCAGTATAAGAAATTCTAAGAGCAGGATGAAAGCTATGCCACAGCGACCCGTAAACAATATACAGTATTTTTTTTATAAGTAGTCTTTAGACTTAGGTGAATTATTCTCTTGATTTTTTTATGCGACTACCATTTTATAATTGTATTCATAAAAAAAAAATATCTAAAAATACAATTTATATTAAGATACCGCGTAAAATACACAAAAATTTGAAAAGGAAATAAAACGCCCGAAATATGACGTATATTCTATATCTATACCTTCTCCTTTTTAAAAGAGGAAGTCGATTAATTCGATTTGTTGCCATGTTCCTCAAGGAAATAAGAATTTATCAAAAAAATAATTATGCTTGTATAATGAATGCTCTTGCTTGCTACACTTTACTCTGTATACATTTCATCCCACACTTGTTAAAGATTTACCTGCGGCTCCACCCGCGTTTTATTTATGTGTAATCTCCGCTCCTAAAGGTCCTAGCTGTTTATAATTTATATATACCCTCGGTCCGCTTCGCGTTCGTTCCTAGACAAAAACAAATTTATCCTACGGGAACCGTACATTTTTCTGAGATAAAAAGTAACCTATGTGTATTCAAAACTATAATCTATCTCTGTGCCAAATTTTATCCATCCGTTTCAGACGTTCTGACGAGATTGAGTAACAAACATCCATCCATTCATTCTCACAAACTTTCTCATATATAATATTAAGTATGCATTATAGATAGAGCGTAAATTATAATCCTTTTTTTGAATACCTTCCTCCATAAATAACCTTTAAAAAGAAAAAAGACTTTTAAATAGGTCTGGGAGTTCCAGAGACTAATCACTAACGTGTTTAATCAAACAAACAAATTCTTCAGCTTTATATTATATTAAGGCAATTGTAGCCCAGTGGTAACGCACTCGCTTGGGAAACCGAGTGAAGTGAGTTCAAATCCCGGGTCTCTCACCTCTGGTATTTTCATGTGCGAATCATCAACCCTGCACTTGGCCAGCGTGGTGGACTATGATTTCCTGATTGCCCTCGTACTGAAGAGGAGGCCCATACCCAGCAGTGGGTCGTTAAAAAGGGGCTGAATACATACATACACATTATATTAATCGCATTAGTATACAATAGAATAGATTTATATTATATATTTAGTAGTGCTTGGTACAATTTTATTGTACACATAAATTATCTCACTTAAATTATGCTAGAAATATAGAAAAATATTTTATCATTTAACAAGGTTAATGAAATACTATATTATTTATTTTCATAAACAGCAACTAAATAGAGATTATCGGTCTAGATCTGCGATTTGTCGATAAGCAATCTGGTCATCGCTAAATTTAAATTCGTTTTTAAGAGATATGATGATTGTAGTTCGTATGGTGGGTGGTATGGAAGTGACTCATTGGGTCAACACCTCACCTCTAGCCTTTGCTCTCAAGATTAATTTACTTGTATCTGAACTCGGAAATACAATATAGAAATGATTCTATGGTTTTAGATTGAAGCAGAATTAGATATAACTGAAGTAATATTCAAGCCTGAGTTTTATGATCCTGTATTAAATTATCTGGAATTCCATTATCTTAGTATGCCTTAAATATTATAAATGCGAAAGTTTTGGATGAATGTTTGTGACTCAATTACACCAGAACAGCTGACCGGACCTGGATGAAATTTGGCGCAGAGTTAGATTATAATCTGGAATAGCGCATAGTACATGTATACTTTTTATCCCGAAAAAGTGTATGGTTCTCGTGGGGAATCCGAGCGAAGCGAGGATGAGTCGCGAATAAGATCTAGCATTAAAAGAAGATAAAATGATTGTTAATAATTAAAAAAATAATTTTTATGTTCGTATTGGTCTGGGCTACAAAACTAATGTAACTAACAGCTCGGTGGTGTAGTGGCTAGCATGTACGGCTGCACACTCGGAGGTCCTGGGTTCGAGTCCCGGGTCGGGCCAAGTTTAGTTATTGAGTCTTTCTGTATAGTAAGTCTCAGTAACAACCCGGAGTTGGGAAGTTGGCGGTGTTTCACCCCCGTGCCTCGGAGAGCACGTAAAACCGTCGGTCCTGCGCCTTAACTCTCATTGGTCGTGTCGAGCAGTCGTCCCACCGGAGTATGAGAGTGACAGGAATAGAGAGTGCACTTGTGTCTGCGCGTACACTTGTGCACTATAATATCTCCTGCGTAGTTGGCTAGTCTCAATGAGATTGGCCGCCGAGGCCGGAATCGGCTAGGAGAACATCATCATCATCAACAGTATATTTTACAAAAATAAACGAAGTGATGCCTATAATGCGCAATTTGAGATAAGGTAATTGATTTTCTTTATAGAATAACTGTTTGTCACAGCGAGTGGTTTAGAATAAATATTGACGACGTACCAAATGTGACAAACACTAACAGTCAAATCAATCTGACGTAAAATTATAATCTTATTATTCTTATTTTTAACAGGCCCGTGCCCATTTTTGGGGACGGGACTCCTTCCAATGCGAGGGGGATCAAACTATAGTCCACCACGCTACCTACTGCAGGTTACCGGATTTTACGTCTTTTAAAAACTAATTAAATTCTTTTGGACATGCAGCGAACTTACCCTTTGCTACCACTTATACTGTTTAAATATTAATAAGTACTTATCTAGATATTTAATTTAATAATACCCTATAATATTAAATTCAATATAGATCGTACGTGAGTTCATGGAATTTTTAAGTTTCCGAGAACCTGTTTGAGTGTTGATCACTTTTATACGGCAGTTGTGAAATACTTCTCCGCCCGTGGCTAATTTCCGTAAACAAACTAAGTAGTTACATTGCAAAAGCTACTGAAAATAGCGAATAGCAAGCGAACTAACAGGATACTTAGTAGACGTTAATCTTTTACATGTTGAGAAGTAGGTTTAAGGTATAGAATATGCTACCAGATATACATATGTTCACGTAATCGCCAAGTAATGGCGGTATCTGAATCACTTTATTAAAACGATAAAATAATATACAAATTCGTAATCGATTAAATTTGTTGATACACTCGATTAAAAAACTTGCTTGCTTTATTTAATTACTTTATCTGTATTTTATAAATAGAAGAGTCGACCTAGTGCGAGTTTTTTAGAGTATGTTTTTCTATTATTTGCTATCCGGTATGGTTAGCAATCCGGAAGCTGTCATTATATATTCTACTAAACTGTCTATTGTTTTGTAGTTTAATATATTTAGATACACATTTATACAATAAGCTCTCGATCCTAAAGGCATTAGAACAAAAACTGAGTATTTATGAAAGTCTATTCCATGTTAGTATAATAAATTAACGTCGATGCCAGTCAATTAATTATATATATTAGGTATAAGTTGTCCATATTGGCATAATGATTGATTATTGTGTCTAATAATAGATAATTACTTAAATAATTATCAGTTTACTTAAATAAGTATCAGTTTTCCATTACGTAAAATTATATTATACGGCAGTGAGCTTTCCTGTGTAGCAAATGGTGACAGGTTCATTTCTGACTACGACATACCGTTCGTCCGCTCGGGTGTTTAACAGTAGCCTATGTTACTCAAGGTCATAATCTATCATATGTATAGTTTATATATTTTTTTTAAAGTATCAAAAGATACTTTTACTACGAAAAAAAAACAATATATACTTATTATGAAAATATACAAGAGATTTCAAGATTAAAAAATTCAAATACGAGTATTTATAAAAAAAACAGAATTTTTAAATTAAAAATAAAATGTTGGTCTGTCTCTCTGTTTGCTCCGGCTGATCTTCGAAACGGCTGGACTGATTTTGACGGGACTTTCACTGGCAGATAGTCGATGTTATAAGGACTAACTTAGGCTACTTTTATTTTAGTAAAAGAATTAGGGTTCTGCTCAAAAAAATTAAAATATACCTAGTTAGTAGGGACGCACCCGAGCGAAGGTAAGTGAGTAGACAATAAAATAAGCACTACTAATTTCTAAGTCTTAAAATCATTAGGAATCCTAAAACTATCAACCATAATGGAACACGGTGTGAAAACGTAAAGTTAGTCAGCGATCGACCAATAATGTTTACAGTCGTTAACAGATTTAGGAAACATGTCGAATTTTATTGGTGCTTTGATTATTTCGCACTAGCACCTACATGTAGCGTGAAGGTTTACCATTAAAATTAGATTGTCGCAATTAAAAATCTGCTAACGATAATACTGTAAAACGATAAAAATTAAATACTAATTCGTGTTGTATTTAGCCAATCGACGACACGTTTTTCTCAGTTTGTAGTTACCCTGCTTACTGTGCCAGCGGTCGCGGGTTTAGAGTCCCGCTGGGGGTATTCATTCGTGTGATGAGCACGAATGTTTGTACTCCAGTCATGGGTGTTTACATTTATAATACTTATATATGGATATAAAGTTACAAGTATATGTGTAGTGTACCTATCATCTATCTGGTATCCGTAACCCAAGCCTCGTAGCTTAACATGGAACTAGTTAGGATAGTGCTGTGTGTTAATGTCCCAACATACTTATATTTATTTCATTTTCCAATAACTTAGGAACCAAGTCGCTTTACTCCTATTATTATATTATAATTACTTATGTATAATATGAAGCGTTTGATGTTTTGCTGTGATATGCGTTTATGGTGGGATACCTGCGCCCTTCTCCCCTTGTAGGTAGGTGTGGAACTTAATGGCTAGAGCCGAATATTCCCATTGAAATCCCCATCGCCATAACAGCACCCCGCGCGATTAATTGCGCATATTATCTTGATAAATTTCTGACAACAAAATAATCAATTATTTTGTAAGCAATTCTGTTTAAAGATAATTTAAAGTATACATACCTACATATTATAATAAAATTGTAACTAAGTCGAATTTGTACATTAAATATTTTTTGCAAAATCTTATTGAAATAGACATTATTATCGATACAGAGGCCGGATCTATAGTTTATAGAATTTTTGTCTTTGACCGCATCACGGTAAAACCACTATAGGGATTTTGATGAAACTTGGTATGATGATAGCTGGTTGTCCGGGTCAACATATAGGATACTTTTTACTGCGTGAAAATATCTCATCTCTAAGAAATCTATACTACACGTTAAAACGTAAGAGTACGAGGGTGTATCGCTAGTTCTTTAATAAAAAGCAAATATTTAAAAAAAGCTTGTATGCACATTCCCAACATAATAATTTAACATATCATAAACGATTTAACGTTACCTGAAGAAAAAAGTAATTACGCAACTAGTTTGCATCATGGTTCAGTTCACACATAAATGTGTGGGAAAACGCCGGTTACGATAATAGCATAAATGGAGTTGCTCTGTTAAATTTAGTTAAAATTTTGATATTATTATCTGGTTATGACTTAAGCTTAACGTGTAGAATATAAGCTTTATCTATACTAATATTCGAAAAATAAAAAAAAATGTTTTTTTTTGTCTTCATGTTTGTTTGCAAAGATAAAATAAAAATCCGCTGAACCAATTTAGATGCAAATGTATGAATGGTATGAAGACAGTTTTCCCGGAAATCATCCCTTAAAGTGGTGAAATGGAGGTTGCAAGTTTGTATGGAAATCAATTTCCATACCGTTAAAATGCTAACATACCCAGGGACGAACCCAAGCGAAGCGAGGGTGAGTAGCTAGTGTTTTATATTCTTACATCTAGCGTAGTATAATTGCCTACTATTTAGGGTTTCAGATTTGATAGTCGTACTCTAGCCGAATGGCTAGCGGAGCCGAATTTCCCCATTAAAATTTGTGGTTTTTACATTTCAAACTAAACCAATGTTCCTGGACATACACTGTACAGATGTGAGTTTGAATCTGGTCAAATTCAATTTATTTTTAAAAAAAGTGGGATGAAATAGGTCGAAAACAAATTTATTTAAAAAGTGGGATAAGGAATTACTTCTTTACTAAATTTTAACCTATAATCTAGTATCTTAAACACAAGGAGATCTGTAAAATATCTAAATACATTTAGTGTCCATGTTCTTTTTATATCTTAAATACCCTTGTACATATCCCTGTCCGGTCCTCAAAGTGCCTTAAATGTCAGTGGTCCGTTGACCTGATGTTAGAATTTATTTATAAATGTGTAAAATTCATATTATCATGTATATGTTTTCGCAAATACAATGAATAGGTTCTTGGTTTTAAAATAACAGATTTTGAAAAAAACTTTGTAAGGACACTAACGCAGCCTTTTTAAAATAAAACTATCTTTTCGGATTATTTTGCGGATTTATTTTGATTTTTGGTTCCCGAACCGTCCCAACCAAAAAGTTATTGAACCAAAAATCAAAATAAATCCCGCGGAACAATCCGAAAAGATAGTTTTATTTAAAATGTCAAATATTCGCGTAAAAAAGAAAGTATTACAGCCTTTTTTATTGATTGACCTTTTCTGACTTAGTACGTTTAAGGACACTCAAACTAAATTAAATTATAAATATTCCCGTCTGAATGTGCTTTATTAAGAAGTGCATAATTTTCGACTAATAGTCGCTACGTGATAGAAATAGAATAGAAATTTGGAATATTTTCTTTAATGTCCCGAATAATGAACACGTTTAAATTTTCAATTCAAAGGGTTAACGAGCTTATTTGTTCTTGTTGAATGTTGCGTAAATAAATCGCTTGAGGAAGTAAACCGTTAATATAGTAATTATATTTCATGCCATAACGAAGAATATTGTTCTCTTACCTAACCGGTTTCATAATATTTAGATAACGTTTGACGATTGTAGATATAGTTATTTCCCTCGACACTGTTTGAGGAATTGTTATTTAATTCTATGCTTATATAATACAGCTGAAGAGTTTGTTTGTGTATTTGTTTGAACGCACTAATCTCTGAAAGCAACAATCGGATTTGTAAAATCATTTATATGAGAGCCCAATTCTTAAGGAAGGTATAGGCTAAGCTGTCTAACTTACGACTTTTAAGGATCAAACCGGTAAATAGACTACTCTAGTGGAGCCGCGCGAAAAGTCAGTACATATTATGTTTTAATGATTAATGATACAAACTGAATTTTATTTATTTACGTCGACACGTTTGGCTCAGTTTGTAGTACCCTACTTGCTATACCAACGGTCGCGTGTTTTAGTCCCGCTGTGGGCATTCATTTGTATGATGAGCACGAATGTTTGTACTCATGGGTGTTTATATTTATAATATGTATGTATTTAAACTTATATTAAATGTGTTATTATAAATTTATTAACTATCTCGTATCCATAACACAGGTCTCGTAGCTTAACATGGAACTAGATGGCGCTGTGTATTAATGTCCCATCATATATTTATTTTGGTGTAAATGTAGCGATTTGAAATGTTACTTAGTTTGATATCATGGATCATTGTTTTATATTGGCGTCAGGAGGAGATGCAGGAATTTTGCAATAGCTACATATGGATATATGAATAGAATTTGTTTTTCTTTTTTTTTTTCATTTAAAAAAACTAAACCTCGTCTCTACTAAACAAAAAAAGAGAAAATACGTTGATAAACAGATAACAAAAACTGTTTTGTCTTTGCACATTTATATATTTATTATTTATTTATATATCAGATAGAAACCCGTTTACGAAAGTTTACTGAGTTTTTGAGAAAGTTTTAAATTGTTTTTTATCGTAGAGGAGCCATTGTTCCAATTAACTATTAACTTTTTTGTACGAGGCGAAAATAACGCGTCCCAAAAACTGACATAAATTGGAGTCTATGGAAACTTTATATTTAGGCCACGTACGCTATCGTATTTATAGTTTGCCTTTACTATGGATTGAAATAGTTTACGCTAGCGAGCGTGTAACATTGGAATTTCTATACAGAAAATAATATCAGACTATTCAGTGTCGTTTAAAGTGCTATTATTGAATCCGATGCGATGGCACTTAGAATTTAGTCTATTAAGTGAAATATTCTTTAGTTCATGAATATTTTTCAGGTGTAGAGTTTTGGATAAACATCGGGAAGGCCTCTTGAAGATAATAAATAAATAAACAAAGTTAGTTTCGCTTTTATCGCAAAAGTAACAACTGTGCAAATATATGTATGTTTCTGGTAACATTCAGTTAGAAAATGTGAAATCCTATCGACTATAGTCTAAAATTACAAGTAAGATGTAGTAGACATTAAGAAGCGTGAAAGTTTTATTATTTTTGGTGCAATATAATTTAAACTTTAATGTTTATGATATAATGTTGCTTATTGATTGTTTATTAATATAAGAGGGTTGGCTTAAAGTACGGAAGTTGTAACGTATAGGAATTTTTATGTGTCTCGTTTACAGAACTTTGTTTATTTATTTTGTATCAGTTTTCATTTGCTACTGTGATTTGAAAGGGAATGAATGTTATTATGTTTGTGTTAGAAACGGTTTTAGAATTATGTACTATCTTCTGTTTTATTATTCGTCTATGACAAAGAGGCAAGAAAAATAAAAGAGACGGCACAAAAGATAGACAAAAATAAAAACTTAGTTTGGTTATTTCTTTACATTCAAAGTATCATACAAGGATTATTAAAAAAAATATACCACTGTAAAACAAACATATCTTATCATAACTTTAATATTTACACATTACATAAAATGACAAAATAAAATAATCTATACTAATATAATATTATAAAGAGGAAAGATTTGATTTTTTTGTTTGTTTGCTTGTACCGAATAGGCTCCGAGACTACTGAACCGATTTAAATGAAATTTGGTAAGAACATAGTTTGAGACCCTGGAAAGGACATACCTGGAAAGGTAGGTTTTATCCCGGAAATCATTTTTAAGGGGGTGAAAATGGGACAAACCCGAGCGAAGCGAGGGTGAGTCGCTAGTTCTTGATATTATCTATTAGTATTTAATTACATTTCTATCCTTTTTTAAGGATGTTTTTATTTTTAAAAACATTCGAAAGCGGACGATGAATAACAACTAATAACTATAAGTTTGTGTAGTAAATTTAAGCAAGCTATATAAAGTAAGCCGATGAAGCCAGGACTTGAACTCTTAAAAACCATTGCGTTTAAACTCATTTGATCCGTTCTGGGAAGTCCCATACATTACAGTTCATCGAAAGCGTGTTTAAAAAATATGATTATACTTTCTTAAATTTACGCGGGAGAGATTGACCCGTGACCATGATTGCTGTGCATTCGAAACTTCGTGAACCAAAACTCCAAATAAATCTGCGAGAAACAACCGAAAAGATAGTTTTACTTAATACATGATTATTATTGTAATGATTCTTACTGAGTATGCATAAATGTTAAATATTTTTAAACCGTCCTCACCATCTTAATTACTTTGAAATTCAAAATCGCCATGTGTTTTTGACTTTGCAAGAGTGACAAGATAAGCCGTTAAAATGGTTTTATTACTGATGCTAACATCTGATAACCTTCGTACTTGTACAAGTAACAGGCGTCGAGTATATAGTGACAAGAAACTTATATTTAAACTAGCTATTATGTGTTTGTTTTGTTTTAAGGGTTCAGTTGGTAGTTTTGATAACCTTTTTTACACAAAGAAACCCTTATACACGGGCGCTTTAACGTATTAAAGTCTCGGGGCACCCTAGGACAATGGGGTCCCTAAAATATGATAACAGCTGACTATTTCATTAAAAGGTTAATGTCAAGGAATCATCTACTATCAAGATGGAGGTGAGAGCATTGGATCCCTTTTTACAAGCTTTTATTAAACTTGCAATGTTTGTATGTATGTTTGTTCGGGTCAAAACTTGCAACTAAATTTTAAAGCAGTTATCCTCAACCGATTGAACAGAAATTTTGTATACACGTTTAGTTTGTATGACAATGCATGGTTAGCTAAGTGACGTCATTCTATATCCAATATGGCGGGTCCCCAAACATGGCGGGGTATGATATTTTTAATGCACTCCCTCATTATCGATATCAAATGAAAATGTTTGCTGAGAAAAATAAGAATAAAAAAAAATATAAAAAATAAACTTTAAATTAAGCCAAATCCGTTAATTTATTGTACTACAAAATTTATTTGATATTTAAAAACTTGTTTTTAAAAATGTTCTTTAATATTAATTTAATTGTTAGAATATTAAAAGTCAATCAAAATATAGACAATATAGTTTGTAATTACTTATAGTTTATTTTCGTATAATAAATCATATTTATCGTAGTAAGTAATAGCGAAGCGATTCTATAGATCATATGGCTCTGGATTTGGAATTGCCCATGGATAGAATTTATAAGAAAAATTGGTTATATGTCACAGATTATATTTTCTGAATTTACAAGATGGATTTTTTTTAATTTTTATTAATTTTGATATATCTAGAAAAGGTTTGCCCAATCACGTACATATATTGGTAAGATTTCCCTGGAGGCTTTTTTTGGTACTAACGAAAGGCCCTACTTATTCATTTGGTGAGACAGATTTGTTATTGCATGCGGAAAATATTTGTTTAGGCCTAGTTGTTTTATTCATAACGTGTAATATCCTTGAGGGAGACAGACTTACATATTGCTTAAAAAAAAGGAAAATAAAAAATTACAACTTTTTTCCTCCTATTGACTGTTGAACGTATATGGCGCTTGAAATACAACAATCGATTGTTACACACGCCACATTCATCAATGTGTCTAGTCACCAGTGCTAGTTTTTCTACCTATTCGCTTGCCTAAAAGGTAATTTGTATGAAATGGAAAACGCAGTCTAATAACAAAGTTATTATAAAAAAAACATTGTTTCCACGTAGTTATACCTTAATCTGTTTTGTTGGTTGCTAATGTAACGGACATGAAAAATGCCAATAAGTTTAATCTATAATAAGTTGATAAAAGTGAAATTTTGTTTTTTTATATAAGCACATAACTTGAGAACGGCTAGACCAATTTGGCTAATGTTGCCTTTAAATGTTCATGATATCCCATCGATCAATAAAGTACTAGGATATACAATCCCATGCAAAAGTTCTCTTAAAACTATCACCAATTGTGTTTTAAGTAATTATTCTAGTTGAAATAAATATACAACAATGTGAATTGAACCTTAGATGCAATTTGTTTTCACAAAAAAAATATATATATTAAAAGCTCGTTCAAATGTTCAAATGAGCGCTCATTCGGTGAGAACATTTTTTGTCACTGATCGTGTATCTAGTACTTTTTTGATCTACTTGATATTCCCAAAAAGGTTTTTAGTAAAATATTATGTTAATCTAGAGAGTACTGTACCAACCACTGATAGCATCAAAATGTAAAATTGTGCATTTCGACTTGTTCTTGCTTTAATTTAACCATTTTTCGCATCGAAATGAGATGGGCCTCATACAACAGAGAATCAATTTCCTTAGGATATTGCACACTAAAGTAATTATTACTTGTTACATTTCTGTTGTATACTGAATATTGAGATTTTAATTTGATGTGATTTCATTGCTATTTGAATGTATTGTTGTATGAATAAATGCTTTCAAATTGTTAAGTATAATTTGTTCCTCTTAACTTGGGAAGGCTTTTTTTTATTTATTTTTTTACTAACAAATAACAAGCGTAGTGAAATAAATTGCAGGATGTTTGTTGCATTCTATACTTATGAGGTATGAGTAAAATAAAATGGAAGTTGAAAGGATTTGACTAATGGTCAGTTAAATGTTATGTATATAATTTAAACCGCAAAATTGTGTTGCAGATATTTTAATTTTTGTATACCTTACCTGGATACGTTAAAACTTAAAAGGTTATAAAAAACCTTTATTATTTTTTATTACGTTTAATGCCATTAGGTTTATTGGCTAAAAGTAAAATAAACTTAAACTTGTGCTTTATTAACACCTCTAGTTAAATTTCTAAGAAATTAATTAAAATTCTAAGAAATCTATTATTAACTGACACGCCGGCGCGTCCGCGGTCGTGGAGGGATTAAAGTATAAATATATAAATAATTAAAATGTATCTACATATATTGGTACTAATATTATAAATGTGAAAGACAGGATGTTTGGATGTTTGTAACTCAATCACGCCAGAACGGCTGAACGGATCTAGATGAAATTTGGCACAGAGATGGATTATAGTCTGGAATAGCATATAGGCTACTTTTTATTCCGGAAAAATGTACGGTTTCCGTGGGATATATTTGGTTTTATTTTTCTACAGATAATATATGTATATAATATATAACACTTATGTGGTAATATAATTTTATATTTATTTATTGTAAAAAAAAAACAATATATCACATAAAATATATTTAAAAAAGCTCCATCGCTGTCATTAGTCATACTTGTCACACTTGTTGATCTACTCTTTATGTTCCGAATGAACTCTGGAAAAAAGTGGGGTTTCACATCATATTGATGTTTATTTTTATTATTTATCCGTCATAAAAATATACTTTATCTTGTGAAAAACTACTCAAATAAAAAAAAGTTATTACAAAGGCTAGGGTAGTTAGGGTCTTCACCCCTAAGCATGAAATAGTTATTTTAAGCTGATTATGAAGTCTGTATATCTTTGAATGTGTTTTTTAAATAAGTATGTGATGGTGTTCCTCTGATGCTTTACGTGATTAATGTTCGTTGTGTCATTTTGCTTCTCTTATTTAGTGTTATTAAGTATTATTTTATGTCGATTATAAGTATTTGTTTATTTTATTTACGTTTGTTGGCAGTGTTTGATGAATAAAAATTGTAAATGTTATAATATTTTCAAACGAATTAAACACGTAGCGATTGTAAAATCGATTTAATGAAATCATATTAACAAATATAATATAAAAAATACATTTATAGATATTGCTTCAAATTCGCTTTTTTCACAAAGACGTTGGTACTAACAAGTAAGACCTGTAAAAAAGATGAATATATGGACAGATGTTTATTCGAGTCGCCATCGTGCCTCGTAGCCTAAAACAACGACAATCGATTCTGTCGCCGCGCCGTCCGGGACACTATCAATTTTTCACAATAACGCTTTGGTTAACGACCGGCGAATCAGCTTTTCAATTTGAGGCTGAATAAAGGTAACTGAATAACTTTATGAGTTATTGTCATATTTCACACCGGTTTTTGTTTAAAAAATATGATTTATATGGTTTCATATTTAAATGGCGACGTTACAAAACTTTGAACTGTTACTTCAAGAGCTTTACTGAAAATTAAAAGGTCACATCTAGAGAATAACAACGTCTACACTCAAGTTTATTTCTTTTTTATTATAATATTTGCCTTTAAAAGCAAAAGATTTTTTTAATAAAAAGTAGCAGACTCCAGGTATAGGTTAAGAATGCTGTGTCTCGGAAATTCTGTCATGTTGGCATGTTGAGAGAGTACATACACTGTTTGTGCATACACTTTTGTACTGTAATATCTTTAAGAGGTTCGTCTAAGTGAGATTGCCTAAGGTATATATATATTATGGGCATCTGTTTACATATTTAAGATCCTTTTGTAAATATTGCCTGAAATAAATGATTAAATAAATAAAAAAAAAATTATCATGAGACACTGTTTAAATAATTCATTATTTATACCATAAATTATAGAATTAATAAAATAAATAAATAAAATAAAAAACTGCCTCGTTCCTCTAATGCCTAGCATATAACGCTACAGGCCGGAGTCTCAGATCGGGCCAGGGTTTTTTTTGTCACTAGCAGCCCCGAATTAAGAAGTTGGCGGTGTTTCACCACCGTGCCTCGAAAAACACGTAAAGCAAGTGCTCCTGCGCCTGCACTTTCACTAGTTTTATTCAATTTGTAATTTCATCGGATATGAGAGAGAAAGGAATGGATAGAAAACCTGTGCATTGTAATGCAACATTTTCTGCTCAGTTGACTAATCTCAGTAATATTAGTCCTAACAAAAATCCGTTAGAAGGACATTATTATTTAATACATAATGATTATTTGGCGATTAAACGATACCAAAAAAAGAAAGGGTTAATGAAAAAAAAAATAATTTTCCACTTTATTTAAAAGACAATGTAATGTCATAAATGATGATGTTCTCCTAACCGATTCCGGCCACGGCGGCCAATTTCATTGAAACTAGCCAACTGCGCAGGAGATATTATAGTGCAGAAGTGTACGCGCAGACACAAGTGCACTCTCTATTCCTGTCACTCTCATACTCCGGTGGGACGACCACTCAACAAGACCAGTGAGAGTTAAGGCGCAGGACCGACGGCTTTACGTGCTCTCCGAGGCACGGGGGTGAAACACCTCCAACTTTCCAACTCCGGGCCGTTACTGAGGCTTACTATACAGAAAGACTCAGTAACTAAACTTAGCCCGAGCCGGGACTCGGACCCAGGACCTCCGGGTGTGCAGCCGTACATGCTAGCCACTACACCACCGAGGCAGTTAACATATAACATTAAACAAGAAATGGTCGTAAATAGTACCTAATAAGTGAAATTAATAATTAAAAGGTCAATGTATCCAATTAAATTCGTTTAATTTTAGGAAGTAAATAATTGGATTAATTGAAGCGATTTCGATTGAATAACCGCGCTGGTGTTACGCGTAGCGTTAATTACGTTACATAGTCGTTTTCGTTGAATTTACGTTTGTGTGTTGTTATTTGTATTTGTGTTTAGTTTTAAATTAACTATTTTTTCGGTCTTTTTTGCGGATTTATTTAGATTTTTGGTTTTTAAAAAGCCAAATTAAAGCAAATATCAATGTAAATCCGCGAAAAGATCAGAAAAATTAGTTTCATTTAAGACTGTTTTATTTTAACGGTTAGAGATTTCTTAGAGATAAGATATTTTTCCGCAGTAAAAAATTTTCATCATACCAAATTTCGTCTAAGACTGTCCAGTGGTTTTCTCGTGATGCGTTCCCAGACAGACAGATAGACAGACAAAAATTCTAAAAATTATAGATACGGCCTCTGCTTCGATAATAATGACTATTTCAAGAAGAATTTCCAAAAAATATTTAATGTACAGATTCGACTCACTTACAATTTTGTGATGATGATTAATTATATTTTGCCAAATGATAGATTTGTTTTATAGTGATTGTTATATTTAAAGTCTCGTTAATCAAAGTAATCTATATACCTACCCCTACCTATGTACCTAATTAGCATAGAGGTTTCTTCAGCCAGATCTTAACTTTTACCAGTTTTTCTATATCACTTCTAGGTATTCTTATTTCTAAAATATGTATTTTTGGTTTGACCGCCCTGTGTAGATTTTTCGTTAATTAATTTCAGTTATACCGCATAACAAACAATATTATTTTATTTGAATAATATCAAACAGGAAATAACAAACTCACAAAGCGTATTGTTTTATTAATTAAAATTATATTAAGTTGTACGCTTTAGCTATTGTGTAGAATAAAATGAGATAACTATAATTAAACCTTTCATTTTGATGCCTTTTCACTATAATTATGTGTTGTGGACTTAATGTCATGTACATAACAATGGTTCAAAAACATTTAATCTTTATAGCAGATTACGATAACTCCTATACTTTTATTCTATACAAGAAACGTTGCTGGAGTGTGATTCGACCGGAACATGACTCTTACTGATAGTGTGAATGCACTCATTGTTTCTTGTATAACAATACTTTACCAGGACGATATCGGACCGAGAACGGACTGTGATCGCCACAATAGTGTGGAGCGGCCCTAATTCACACAGACACACATTTACAAGAAGTACAAGGACTAATCCACACTATCAGTAAGACTCATGTTCCAGTCAAATTACACTCTAGCAACGTATCTTGTATAAAAAAATCTTTACCAGACCAATATCGAACCGAGAACGGACTGTGATCGGCACTATAGTGTGGTTCGGCCCTAATAGGCTAAGAGGTCAACGAAACAAATTATCCGTAAACCACAAAAAGAACAAACTTTTTAAAACTTTTTACATAAAACTTTTTAAAACTTCCTAAATAAAACATGACTGTAATTTCATTATATTATATTGGTAGTAAAAATGAATGTTTGTTGTAAAAATTATGCCAAATTCCTATTCCTAGTAAAGGGAATCACAGATAGATATGTTGTTGGGATCCGTCGAAAATGTACCGCATCTAACTGCTGTTTAATTAAGTTACAGTAAAGCTAATTTATTTTTATCTTTCGCATACTTTCGTACATACATGAAAATATAATTAAAGGACTGATTTTTCTTCATCACAAAAGAGTTATACTTCAAATAAAGAAACAAACAATGTAAGCCAAACTATTTTCTTTTTTTTTGGATTTTCTCGCGGTTTATTGGTTTTGGACCGGATAATTCGAATGCTTTACAGATAAACATGGCTGCGGCAGAAAAACATCAAAAAATAGTTATATTTAAAATGAGAAATATTCGCATAAAAGAAAGTATTAATGCAATAGATAATTTAAGATTATTATTTTTGATTATTAAGGTTTTGTTTTTTGTACCTAATTTATTTTGTATTTTATCAAAAGAATTATTTTATACATTATTTTAAGAAAAGAAGCGTAAGGATAATAATATTACAGTATAATTAAATAAGTCTCACAATACGTAGCACAAGTAACACTTCAACCCTTGTCGAACCCAGGACTTCCTGCGCAGCCGTACATGCTAACCACTACACCGCAAAGGCAGCAAAGAACTGATATCATGATCAACTACAACTAAACGCTAATCCAAAAACGTTCTAAAAGCGTTGCATTGGATTGAAGAACAAATTAAGTTATATCCGGTTTAATCTCTGACAAATTTACATATTTGTACTTGTGAGTCTATATATAGTTGAGGACGTATTCAACTAAGTTTATGAATAAAGTTATATTATTATATTATTATTATTAAAAAGTCTTTCAGAGTTGGTAATTATTACCTATGAGTACATTTCTTTTGTATATTCATTCCGGCGTGGAAGATAGCATACAATTACAAGTTAAATCCCATAGTTTTGTTTGCGATAAAGAAACTATTTGTTTATCGAATTGCTGTTATGAATGCTAATATTTGTGTGTGTGTATGTTTGTTACTCCTTTTCGTTGTGATGGCTGTACAGATTTGGTTAAAAAATACACCGATAGATTAGGATCAGTAACACATAGGCTATATGTAACGCACCGAGGGACGCACCTGATCTCGAATCCGAATTTTAATCAAATCTGTCGAGCCATTACCTAGATAAAGAAATACTCGTAATAGGTACACTTCCCATCGCATAAATTATTGGCTATATAAGTTTCCTATTTCTTCCGGTTCTTAAATATATTGTGTTTGCTCTACAGTGGGAGAACTATTTAAAGTTTTGTAAAAATAACCTGGTATAAGCCTGGAAAAGGGCTTTAAGTTTTTTATTTTTTTTAAAAACCTAATTATTTATTTACGATTTGTTGAACTTGCTAGTTATTTATTTACAAACTTATTTCACTTAGTTTTAATATCCTAAAACTTTTTCACTCCAAGTATTTTGAATTAAACTCTAGAACCGTTAAAGAACAGAATTCTAATTAAGTTATATTCCAAAGTCGCTTAAGTTTTGCGAATTTATGCCATTATTGCTGTACGAAAGTTTAGCAATGTACAATTTAACTGTCGGTGGATTTAATTCTGTTATGAAACATGCAATTATGAGATCTGCGGGTTTCTAGGCTGTGGCAGTAAGTGTTATGTATCTAGGAGATGGGTTGTGAGATAGGAACAGTAATATCACGATGACCTTTTGCATCTCAAATTAATAACCTGTCTTAGGCTGTTAGAACTGCTGAAATGTTACTAGACAGGTATATAAGATGATATTCTATAATTGTATTCTTGTATTCAGCCTCTTTTTAATGTCTGACTGCTGGGCACGAGCCTCCCTCCAATACGAGGGGGATAAGGCCATAGTTCACCACGCTGGCCAAAACGTGTGTAAACTTCACATGTCTATTGAAAACTTGCTAGGTTCCCTCAGACATGCAGGGTGTTACACGATGTTTTCCTTCACCGTAACACAAGTGGTAAGCATGTTGGATATTCTATAATGGATATCGATAATAATAATAGAAAACTGTACAATGTATGGAAATGACATATCTAAATGAAGATGTTATGTACTCGGAATATGCCGTTTGCGCACCCTTTTTAGATTTCTGTTAGCTATATTTTTTGTAGAAATTAACATGTCTAATGGGGATTGTAGAGATTTAATAAGATAGTGATGTTAAATATTTAGAAATAAAAACTTTTTAACAAAAAAATAAAAACCGACTTCAAACAAAAGCACTAAAAAGTGAAAAATAACTGATTGGTAGTTTTCATTTACTATACATACCTAATCAAATATTTTCGAAGTCGGTGTGCTTTGGCTAAGTAATTAAAGCCTGCCTAATAAATACATACCTAATCAAATATTTTTGAAATCGGTCCCAGCCCATACAAAGCAAAGCACACCGACTTCGAAAATATTTGATTAGGTATGTATAGTAAATGAAAACTACCAATCTGTTATTTTTCACTTTTTAGTGCTTTTGTTTGAAGTCGGTTTTTATTTTTTTGTTAAAAAGTTTTTATTTTTCCCTTTTTAGTGTAGACAGTAGTAGCAAAGTAAGGATTCTAACGTGTTAGGCTTGTCAAATCAAACAAAATAAGCCCAAACTCAAAGTATCTACTATTAGCCGTTGAAGAGTTCCACCTATCCACCTTTTGGCCTTGCCATCAGATCAGGTCAACAACACCGAACCACTGTACTATCGACGGAAATAGAAATACTTGCAAAGTTTCAAGTCAATATGACAATTAGAAGTAGGTTAAATTCATCATTAGTTGTTTTTCCACCCTTAGGGGTGGTATTTTTTTTTTGAAATTTAAATGGGACCAATCTGGAAGTATACCCTTTCAAACAAAACAAAAATTTTCCAAATCGGTTAATAAATGACGGAGTTCTGAGGTAACAAACATAAAAAAAAAAAAAAAAACATACAGTCGAATTGAGAACCTCCTCCTTTTTGAAGTCGGTTGAAAAGAAAGAGGAAACTAATGTTTTATGCTCTTAAACTCACTGGTCCATTGTAAGTAGATAAAGATAATAGATATATGGACTTTTCTATCTTAATGATGGTCGTAATAGTTTTTATGTCTACATTGGCTGTTTTATGAATAACTAGCGTTTTCCTGCGGCTCCACGTAGTTGAATGTATGTATGTATTCATACATCCTCCCAAACTTTTGCACCTAGTTTAGTACCTAGGTTTTCTAAATTATCTAAGTATGTTATATATGAATATAAAGGTGATGGCAATATAGTTTAAATATACAAAAATACTGTTTTTTACTTATAAATGATTACTCTCTTTTTAAATTATTGATCTTGGAATTTAATTATTTTTTAAGGTGCTGTAGTAATAATATAAAAAGTATTTGCTCAAACGAAATGTATGGTTTTATCAAAAACTATTGAAGAAATTGATTTGGTTTCTTGGAATTCTTGTAGGTCTTTTTCAACAAAGGAAATTGCATGTAAGATTTGGCGTTTAGTGGTAGTTGCAACGTAGACATGGTTGGTTGGTGAGGACAAGGAGGAATGCGAGAGTGAAGTGAAACGAAGATAATGGAATGACTGGAAAAAAATTAAAGAAATCCCTCATTTTTAAAGCCCGTCATTTTCTAAAATTCAAAAGAATTTAATATAGTCCGAACATAGAATAAAAATAATAAAACACGAACATTATGCATGCTGTTTTTTAAATAAGAAAGGTCGAATAATTAATTATAAAAATTAAGTTTTCATTTTGCAGTACAGTCAAAAGAATGAATGAAGACAGCACAAATAAAGAGGTTTTGATCATTGATTTTATTTTAGACTATGCTCAAAATAGATAAGCATAACTTTAAGTCCCTCCCACTAAGTGGGTGTATAAAGTGATGGCATTATAGAGATTGTAGAAGCTTCTCATCTGTTAGGCGTAAACTTTTGTATATGTGTAAATATGGCGTAAAAAGGATTTTTTTTTATTTTGTAGAATTATTCTGCTCTCAGAATTCGTACTGTGATGTAAGATAGTCTATCTAACCTTCCTCGAAAATGGGCTATTAAACACAAAAGATTTCTCTAATCGGACCAATAGATCTAGAAATTAAACAAACGAAAAAAATATTCAAACAAACAACATCTTATATATATATATATATATATATATATATATATATATATATATATATATATATATATATATATATATATTTCTCAATAATATAGAACAATTTTGGTACTGTACCTATATGCGAGCTTATTAGTTAATATCGAAGCAATGGAGCAAAGGATGGACGTGACTTGCACAGAAACAGTTAATGACTCGGAAAGTGACGTCGACCCAGTATATGACAAAGTTGCCATATACCTAATAGAATATTAGTATTCTAGCAACCCCAAAACACGTTGTCTGCCCTTATTTTAACTTTGTTTAATCCTTGAGCACATTAGATAAATTCTATACAAAAAATTATTTTAATTTTTAGTATTTCTCGAACTCCTCCAATTATTCGGGCAAAATTTCGTTTTCCAGCCATTCTCAAGTTATGCGCTGAACAACGAACAGTATTTAATTTCTTTATTATTTAGATTATAAAACGTTCTAAATTAACTTATAGTTAAAATATTTTGTTTCTCAATAAACACCTAATACTCACTATAGAATTTTTGGTTTTTTTTTTCGAAATTCATAAATAAAACTGTATTCGTTTAAATGTACATGAAATGGTTTTTCGTTCCCGCCCAATCAAATTAAAAATAGAGGAAGTTAAAAGCTCCGACGTGACAGCGTGTTTCATCATATTTTTTATCTCCCACCAGGGTTTCCCAACCTTTCTTCCGTTGAACCTCCCCGGATCATAAAAAATATTTCCATTTAAGTTTATGTTTTATATTATAATAAAACACACAGTATTTTAACGAATAATATTTTCATACCCCGCCTATTTTTTTTTATTATATAATAAAAGACATTATTTTAACGATTTTTATTTAAGTATTTTTATTATAAGTAAATACAAAATAAACTCTTTTTTCTCATTTCTTAAATAAAGTGATTATTTTATTTAATTGTTGACAAAATTATTACTCTGTAGAACTGGGTACTGGTAAAAAGTTTTGCGACTGCCTCGGTGGTGTAGTGGCTAGCGTGTACGGCTGCACACTCGGAGATCCTGGGTTCGAGTCTCGGGTCGGGCCAAGTTTAGTCATTGAATCTTTCTGTATAGTAAGTCTCAGTAACAGCCCGGAGTTGGAAAGTTACGTAAAGCCGTCAGTCCTGCGCCTAAACTCTTACCGGTCGTGTCGAGCAGTCGTCCCACCGGAGTATGAGAGTGACAGGAATAGAGAATGCACGTTGTGTCTGCGCGTACACTTGTCCACTATAATATCTCCTGCGCAGTTGGCTAGTCTCAATGAGATTGGCCGCCGTAGCCAGAATTGGCCAGGAGAACATCAGAAAGTTTTGTCATTATAAAGCTTAACTTTAATATTGCTGTAACGTGGTTATTTAAGCCATATCCGAAACAATTTTCGCGTTACCGCTATAGGTCCATTATCATTAAGCTCAAATGGAGTTTTTGACTGTGACATATTTATTCCATGAATTAGAAATTATACTCTGAAATCCTTAAAACATTCCAAATTGAACTTAAAAATACTGCATGCGAAAAGCAAAGTTTTAATTCCAGTCTACTAAATTTTACTACTTTGTTTTATTTATTAATAGCGGCTCGCCATCGCTTCGCCCGGGTTCGCCTCTACAACAAAAACAAATCTAGCCTACGGGAACCGCACATTTTTCCGGGATAAAAAGTAACCTATGTGTTATTCTAATGTATGAGCTATATTATTGTAAAGTTTCATTAAAATTCATTCAGTAGTTTTTTCGTCAAAGAGTAACAAACATCCATACATCCTCACAAACTTTCGCATTTATAATATTAGTAGGCTATTGTCGATGCCTATACTTAACTAAAGCAAGTTTCAATTATCACGTTTATTTATCCGGATCGTATTACATAAACGTATCGACAGATGGACAGTCAGTATTTATTTATAGGTTTAATTCGAATCAACTGTTATGTGAATACATTGATCGATTTAACGATCCACTTTAAAGGTTTTTACAGCTTTCAGATGCTCGAGCTTTTAAAGTTTTATATTGTAATTTTAACTGTATTTGTAATTAATTATGGGATTGTTTGTATTTATTTGTTTGGTCCTTGAATGGTAGTGAAGCCTGTGGGATTTCGCATAGATCTAATATAAATCAAAGCTTTCAAATTCATTTTGGTATTTTAAATCTAAGTTATAAAAATTTACATTCTTAAACTTTCCTGTCTGAGCTTTCTCTCGTGTTATTAGATGCATTTTTAAACATCCTTTATTTGTGTCTAGCTGCGCCATCTAAGAAACTCTAGTGCAAAATTTTATACTTTCACACTTTTTTTACGAGCTCATCTACACGACGATTTTTTCGCGCTGTCTTTAAAAATGAAATCTAGACTAAATAGAATACTCGTAATTGCTTAAACATTTTATTATATATATTAAAATATTTACGAAATTATATTACTTAACATATCTCTTTACTTTTCCTGCTACACCTTTTCTTAACTTATAACATTCCTGAATTTTAGCAATGTACTTGCGACTTACCATCGCTTCGCTCAGGTCTTTTTCGCCAGGTTTTTTGTCGCTAATTTTTGGATCGGAACCCCAATTCTTTTTCTAAAATGTAAAATGTAGCCTAAGTTACTACACATCAGCTATCTGCCAGTGAAAGTCCCTTCAAAATCAGTCAGCCGTTTCGAAGATTAGTCGGAACCAACATAGAGACAGACAGATAGGCAAACAAAAATTTTAAAAATTGTGTTTTTCTTATTAGTATCGTATGTTTTTTCATAATATGCATTTAATGAAAAGCTTGTTATTTTGCCATTACAAATAGACACTTCAAGTTTATTTATCTGTATGGACTAGTAATGTGTATACATTAGTAATATATATATATATATATATATATATATATATATATATATATATATATATCTAAGTGGTTTAACTTCATGTTAACCGATGATAATGATATAAACTTAAAATATGTAAATATATAAATAAATTTATAATATAACTTCACTTTCACAATGTTAATTCACATAACATATTATATTTACCATATTGCTCGAATGAGTTAAGAAAAATATGTGCTGTAAGCGCGCTCATTGTTGACACGCGTATAAATTTTTCAACAACCCAAAATACAATTTTCTCCACGTCTGTTCACCCTGAGTGGGAATAACAAATCGCTAGCTTTGAACGTCTAACGCCATGACAGCTTATGAGGGTTGCCAGAATACTATTAAGATGAATATTCTATGAATTTTTAATAGTAGCAATTCAATTTATTATACGAGTATAAATAGTTGATTTTTTTTTATTTTAAAAAATGGATTCTGACAGATAAATGTTTTGAAGTGCTTAGAAATATTTTACACGAATTTAAATAAATAATGTTATGTCATATTCTACATCCATATATTATTATAAATGTCAAAGTTTGTTAGGATGGATGGATGGATAGATGGATGGATGGATGTTTGTTTGTTTGTTATTCTTACACGCCAGAACGGCTGGACGTATATGGATGAAATTTGGCATCAGATAGATTATATTCTGGAATAGCACATAGGTTACTTTTTATTTCGGAAAAATGTACGGTTCCCGTGGGATAGATTTGTTTCTGTCTATGTGCGAACCGCGGATTAGTCACTCTCGCTAGTGACCTATATCCGTGACTTCACATGGACAAAAGTAGTAAATTATATAAGATGATAATTTAACTTACTGTTTATTTCAATCTTCTACTGTGGCTTAGGCTAAGCGTTTTTTGTTAATACTAGTTAATAGAAATAAAAAAAAAACCGACATCCAGGCACTAAAGTGTAAAAAATAACTAAACGAGGGTTTTCATTTAGAATATATACCTGATTTCGATAAAATTTATATGGGACCACCTGGGAAGTATACCCTTTGAAACAAAAACGATTTCCAAATCGGTTCAGGCGTCTTGTCGAGTAGTCGAGTACCAAATCGGTGAACATATATAAAAAAAAAAGATTCCGACGAATTAAGAACCTCCTCCTTTTTTGGAAGTCGGTAAATAAATTTAAATTTATATTTATTTTACTAATATGTGCCTAAATTAGAACTACCAAAAATCATTATTATCTAAGTTAGCGATGACTATCCTTAGGATTATATTACATCCATATGGGATCTTAGTAACAACCCTATTTTTCACCCTTTATTTTTTCAGTGATGCTCTGATTTATTGCGTCTACAGCCTTGATATTGGCTGCAATCAAACCGCAACAGATGTTTCTTACCTACTTTACGAGCGAATGGCGGGACGGTGATATGGAATCTTTAGTTCGGAATGGAAAAAGGATTGGAAATGTGTTTTTGCCGAACTAAAGCAATGGTAGTGAAGTTGATTTTAGAATTTCTTTTTTTTTATCTATTTTCCTAAGGGAAGAGATACGCGTGGTACTAATACGCTGTGATATACATATTATATATGATCTGGCTGGACATCGAACCTATGTCTTTTGGTGTGCATTAGCAAATCTCGAGCCTATAGCCTCTAGAATTATTTTTTTGTTTCCGAAGTATCGAGTATCGACCTACTCTTAGGACCTAAAGTGATAAATATGTACAAATATAAAAAATGTTCCGTTTCGCCATTGCAAACAAACAAACGGTATATGTAGGTGTACATATGGTGCTATTTATTTTTTACCTTTTAATCGGACATGCCCTTGTTATGTAAACACAACCTACAAATATCTCAGCTACTTCATTCTAGTTTACAATAATTTTTTAACAAGCGACTCACTCTCACTTTGCTCGGAAGTAAGTGAAGCTTACCACAATCAATACATTAGTGAAAACTGCACTTAAATCGGCACAGCCATTTTTGACATCAGCACGCACAAACACACAGACAAACAGACAAAAATTCTAAAAATCATTGTTTTTTGTTTTATTGCGCTCCTAATAATAGTTTTTTTTAAATATTTTCCATGTACAGACATCGATCAGTTACAATTTTTTTAAATTATTATTATACGTATTTTAACTTATTATTATTTTAATTTCTTACATTATGGCTTTTAAAATAATTATTTTATAATGTCTTCATGAAATATAATTAAGGATGACGTCGTTCTGCAATTTTGACCGATTTCGCAAAGGACATATTCAATTCGGGTATTATATATATTTTTTCTTTCAATATTACACAATTTCTTTGCCAATTCTCGTTTTTTTTTAATTAATAAGATTCACCTTACATATGAATGACAAGGAGAAATGCCTAAACAGTAACTAAAAATAAGTAAGTGAATTAAAGACTTGACGACACTGCGCCGGCGGTCGCGGGTCCGAGTCCCGCTGGAGGCATTCATTTGTGTGATGAGCACGAATGTTTGTACTCCAGTCATGGATGTTCATATTTATAATATGTATGTATTTAAAGTTATATATGTACAATATATCAACTACCTGGTATCCATAACACAAGCCTCATAGCTTACCATGGAACTAGATGGTGTTGTGTGTTAATGTCCTGACATATTTAAGACTATTTGCCCATCCCTTTTTTTGAGTTTAGGTTTTATTTACTTGTGATTTATTTTTTGTTTTAAAACAAAATAAAATTTCAATGTTATATTGCCAGATCGCCTGGTCAATGCTATAAGCTATGACCGTGTTGGTACTAACGTTTTAATACCGCGGACAGTTAGATCGGCTTGTCGAACACAGTTAACTGTTGCGTGCTTTAGTTTTTATTACAATCGTGCGGTTAGGGTCGTTTTACCTCAATAACATTGTTATAAATATATTTAATATCGAGATTTATTACCTACATATGGTTAAATCGACGATAAAATTTTAATGTACCTTACGAAATATTTTTTTAGTTTCCATTACAAATTCATATTTTTAACTCATTTGAATATATTTTTATATTATAAACCAATTATAGATTTTTTTTAGTATGTACTATCGACTTACCCTCGCTTCGCTCGGGTGCATCCTAGGTGCGTTTTATTATTTTTGAGCGGAACCGTAATTCTATTTCTAAAATAAAGTATCCTAAGTTACTCCTTGTAACATCAGCTATTTGCCAGTGACAGTGCCTTAAAAATCGGTCCAGCCGTTTCGGAGATTAGCCGAAACAAACAGACAGATAGACAGACAAAAATTTTAAAAATTGCGTCTCTCTTATAAATACCGTATAATTCCGTATTTAGTATTATCCGCATTTAGTAAAAAAGATGTTATTTTGACACAAACGGACACTTAAATTTTATTTATCTGTATCTAAGATATATGTAGAGCGATATAAAACTGGCATGCAACTGTCCAATGTCATTAAATAGTCGTCGTGTACCGCGTCGTGACATCATAAAATTAAAATAGATATAGATATTTGACTACTAGCATCTGCAGCGATCTGTGTTTCATTTTAACGTAACATAAAAATATTTAGATTAATGATTGAATGCATTTTTCCCTTTTTTTTGGGAGGTTTATCTTTATGTATTAAAACATTTATTATTATTATTTATTTATTTATTTATGTACCAGAAAAAAAAACATACAAGTTAAAACAGATGCCATGTGTACAAAGGATGACTTATCTCTTTAGGAGATCTCTACCAGAAACCCTTAGGCGTGAGAAAATATAAAAATAATAATGCGGTGCGGTGTAGGTACAAATTACAAACATCAATTATACTATAAATATACACATATACAAACATACATACATACATGTTTACATAAATACTTACATACATACATATACACATATACATACATATACATACATACATATTACATATATATCCATTATATTATCTAGACCCTAATTAAATATATATGTAATATATCCATATTATAATTAGGGTCTGAGCAAAACAAAGTTTAGTAGTAAGTACTTAAGTAGTACTAACTAAAATATAGGTACAGAAAAGATTCAATCACAATGAAAAAAAAGTATTTTAAAGATAACATTTAAGATATCTTCTTATCTTCGGCATTTTTATTTCAAATTTAAGTAATATTCAATTTTTTTATGTGTATGCTGGTTCCATACAAATAATACCTAAGTTGAATGTGTTAAGCAGCTGTTAATAATAATTTATTTTAATCTATACTAATATTATAAAGAGGCAGAGTTTGTTTGTTTGATCGCGCTAATCACAAGAACTACAAATCCGCTTTGAAAAATTATTTTTGCATTAGATACCCCGTTTATTGAGAAAGGCTATAGGCTATATATCATATATATCATCTTGCTACTACCCAAGGGAGCAGAGCAGTAATCATAAACGTCAACAAATCGGGCAGACTTCCATACATTATTGTAAAACTGATGTTAATGATACGTTTAAGCGCTTTAAGCTCACAAACTACTGAGTCAATTATAAAAATGCCTTTTGCATAAAGCCAAAGTTTTTTTTTGTAGTTATAGCGCGAGCGAAGCTGCGGGTTCTGCTAGTACAATATATGTATTTACAATAATCGCGACAGACCGGAAGCTAGAATGTATGCACACTTTTATTATGGGACTAGGATTTTATTATAGCTTTTGCAACTTCCTTTTTGATTTGCCTCGCTCGAGAGCCCTAGAGAGAGAGAGTAACTACACTCCCGCGTCTTAAGTAATTTAATAAATCTAAATATTCATCATAAACTATTTGATACATCGGGATAAAGAGAAGCAGGTCACCCAAAGATAGATTAGCTTCTTATTGGCAAAGAAATTCTTAGTTACAATATAGTAGGTAATATGTTATATATTATAATACTAACGACATTAACTCGCTTTGCTCGGGTGGGTTCTTAGGTGCCTCGTAGTAGCCTATGTGTTAGTCCAGGTCATAGCGGTGTACTAAATTTTATCCAAATCAGTCCAGCCGTGTCAGCGTCAAGGAGTAGCAAACAAGCTTTTTTAAATGCTCTAAAAAGAAGAAAATAAGCTTTAAATTAAATCAAACCCTAGAACTTATTTACATTACACAATTTATCTATATGCAAATAATAATATATAATAATAATAATACTTTATTTCACAAAAATACATACATATTGTAGTTGAAAAGCATACAGTACATTTTGAAACAAACAATTTAGATTATCAATACAAATATTTAAGGTTTAAAAATATTAAGGTTGAATTATTATACAACAATTTAGACTACCAATACAAATGATACGAAAACAAACATATTATACAAATTTTAACATTTATAATAATACCCCGAAGAGAAAATGTTGGTTCAAACTAAAATTGAATAATGTGAGACACAATCCCGTCATAATGTGAACGTTTGGTACAAATTGAACCGTTTTGCGGTAGGCAATGATGCAACGGAATAATGGCTTTATTCTAAAAATACTTAGCGGTTTTGACTCAAAAGAACGGGGTTACGGAGTAATAAATGTACATTTTTATACACGCAACATAAATTTCGTTGAATAAAATAACGTTGTTTCATAATGTGATGCAATATTCGCTTCACTTTTTGAACTGTTCGTTACATTTAACTTACGGTTGGTTGCGGCTTAGATGTCAGGGAAGTATGATAATTAATAATTACAGTATGGAAAAAGAAATAGCTTAATTTTATTCATAACTAACTAACTTTCTCGCAGTAAAAAGTATCCTATATATTGACCCGGATGACCAGCTATGGTACGGGCCGTCCGCAGGGGTGTTGTAGTGTGTGCGCAAGCGATCCTGCAACGCCCCATTGCACTGCAGCGAAGGGTTCCGCTGTGGGATAACCAGCTATCATCGTACCAAATTTCGTCAAAATCCGTCCAGTGGTTTTCTCGTTCCCAGACAGATAGACAGACAAAAATTCTAAAAACTATTCGGTCTCTGTATCGATAATAATGACAATATCAATAAGATTTTTCAAAAATATTTTATTTATAGATTCGACTAAGTTAAAATTTTATTAAATGTATAGATATATGTAAGTTAAATTACCTATACTAGTTATAGGTTATTTAAAGGTGTAATGATACGCAAGTATTTTTTAAATTAGTATCTTAGTGTATTTCAGGTCGAGAACAGAGATCTACAACCTTTTGTATGAAAAAAATAAATAAATAAAAGGAATTATTGTAAAATAAACAAAGATTATTGGTGACGGACAGAGACATATATTACAAACTAGCATTGCCCGAGGCTCCGCCCGCGTTCAGATGACCAAAAACCAAATTCTTAGGATTTTCATATTAGTATACTCTTACAATGCAGTTTTTGTGTTTTTGTATTTTTTCTCAGAAATGAGATATTTTCCCGCGGTAAAAAGTATCCTATATGTTGACCCGAATAACCAGCTATCATCATACCAAATTTCATCAAAATCTGTCCAGTGGTTTTCTCGTGATGCGGTAACAGACAGACAGACAGACAGACAAACAAAAATTCTAAAAACTATAGATTCGGGTATCGATAATAATGTCTATTTCAATTAGATTTCCCAAAAAATATTTAATGTACAGATTTGACTTAGTTAGAATTTTATTATATGTATAGATTCAGGTATTAAAAAATCGCATATTTAATAATAGCTTACCTATTTATAATAATAAACTTTATATACAAGTATTCTATTCTCAACTACTTTTTTGTTGTAAAGTGTAAAAAAAACCACAGGTGGCACGAGAAAAACTTTCGTGAAGTATAAACTTTTAAGTTGTCGGTCTTAATCTAATTTATTAAAAAAAAACCGCTTTCTTAAAACAAGCACTATAAATAGAGTCATTTAAACAACTTAGTAGTTGTGAAAACAATGAACTTCAAAGTCTATCTATTACAGAAATGATGCGCCCTCCGAACAATAATGCAGTCAAGGGGACTGTCACCAATTAAAATTCCATTTTGTATCTTAAGTTATAAGGAACATTTTTGCACAGACGAGATTTTCACACCTGTGACCTTTTGAGGACCATGCACAGTTCCGTCAGTAATCAGGTCACGTTCTTTTTAAACGTGGTTGTCGAAGTAGAGAAATTCATCCGTGAATGGTGGATTTATACTATGGAGTGCGTGTCTATTCATAGAGGAATTTATTGCCGCCCTAAATATGGGATGTATGCTATTTAGATTAAACTGTGGAAGAATGGGTTGATTTGATTTGAAAGTTTTGAGTTATGACAATTTGTCGGGTTCGTCCGTAAGCTGCAATGCTCAGTCAATTGCGTGCGAAAGCTAGAATAAAAAAATTAACAGATTATAAATTTTCACGACGAAAAGAAATTTTTCAAAGGAAGCACTGCATTTCTTTCAAAAATCCAATCACAAGAGACGTGCACATGATTTTATTAAGGTTGATCTCTGTATTAAAATTTATATAACTCATTCCAAATTTACCTGATCAAGTTTTATTCAGGTCCCCTTTAGAAGGACAACCATTGTAGTCTAGGATATTACGAATTTGAAAAATATTTTTAAGGTAAAAATCTCTGTAAGGCTTGAAACATGTCGATATTTATCGCGAAAGTTTTGAAAATATTTAGGCATTTCATTCCCCATCCCACTCGATCGTACATGTTCATTGTTTCCAGTACTTTTGTTCAGTCAGGCTTCATTATCTCGAAACTTTTAAGAGAAATACTAGTCTGTCGATTTTAGCGGAATGATTCTGAATATCGGAGCTTTTATTCCTCATGTCCCACTTTTATGCTTGTATTGGCACGTGTGAAGTGATTTTTTACGCACTACAAATATAGTACAAGACATAAATACATTTATCTTCTACAAATAAATTGAGTACGTTTTCGATGAAATTAAAGGCCTGCTTGGTTCAAAGGTCAACATCCTTCTATTGCTTCAGTTAGACTCGCGTAGTTATACTCAAAAAAATATTCTGTAACATAACTGTTTGTTTTTTTTTTACTAAGGAGTATTTTATAAGTATAATTTTACATTATAATTTGCATTAATTAATTATAGCTTAGATTAATTAATTTTCTGGTAGTCTCTTGTGGTTGGTTAAAATGACAAGTGACAAGTTACAATATGTCACGTAGATATGTGCATTTTTACATGGGAAAATATCGGAAGAGGAAAGCCATCCATTTCCTCGAGCATCCCATCCAATTTAAAAACACACGTGAAAAAATACTTTCGTACCCTGTTACAGGATACGAAGTGAGATAGAATTTTTGGTTATATAATTGCATATTATGTTTTTTCGTTTGCTATGTTTTTAACTGTATGTCGGTACGAATTTTGTTTTTTTATTTATTGAATTTATTTTAGGTTTTGATTTGAATAGCTGCATATTAATATGACTTCGTTATTTCAATGACCTTTCCTACTTTGTGAGAATTTACAATTTTAAAAACAATAGCTTGTTTCGTGAGTTTTTGTTGTGTATGAAATGTGGAATGCAGAGGATTTTATTTTGTAAAAATACTAAGATCTTTTCATTTCTACAGTCAGAGTTGCAAGTAAAAATTTCGATTTTAACAAAAAATTAACAAAGTTACCAAATACATACATACATATAATATGTTATAGATGTATATATGTTAAATAATATTCTCAAGTTTTGTTATGCTTAGATTACAAGTATATGCATATTTTTCTATAGGTACTATTAAAAGTTACAATGTGCACTCATCCTTATACGAACGAATAAAGTAAGCTTGTTTGCCGTTTCACGCTTCACCGACTTCATCTCGTGCCTGTGGCGGTATGAATGATTACAAAACTACCGCGATATCAAAGCTTGGGCAACACTTTTATAATTGCTTTTATAGCACAATTATTGTTGTAGAAATATCAGAAATGGGTTTAAAAACGAAAACGTTTTTAAGTTCACGTCGGACGAAATTGATTTATGTTTTCTGTAAATGTTAAGGTTGTATTGAATTCGCATGGCTGAGTCTTAACCAAATGTTAAGCTGGCTTACGAGGTCTTCAAATTATGCATAAGAAAATAATTTATATAATTAAAAATTATCAATAATAATTTAATTAAAGTCTTTAATAATAAATTAATATAATAGGAAATAATTTGATTACTTCAACATTAAAATGGAATACTAATTGACTTCGATCAACACAAATCAGTTCAAACAATTTTTATACGTTGTAAACTAAAACAGTGTAGGACAGATCGAATCTCCTACAGTTAGTATAGCAGGCGGTATTAGAAAGATAAAATAAAGTAAAAATGGTCAAAAAGCTCCTCAACTGAGTTAATAAATATAAAGTTAAGAAGAAACCATTGTAAACAACCATAAACCCTTAGGTTAAAAAATTTCTCTATGTAACAAAAACAAATGTAAAAAAGGTCTCCGACCTCCATGTCGGAGGAAATGTCGGCTATTATAAAAAAGGCGGTATTAGTGACAAATTTTTTGCTAGATATCAAAACGTCAGTTACCGTGCAGATAGACGATTTAATTTTTTAAATTTTCGCGTTCCATAATCTATACATATAATTAACTGCCTCGGTGGTGTAGTGGCTAGCATGTACGGCTGCACACTCGGAGGTCCTGGGTTCGAGTCCCGGGTCGGGCCAAGTTTAGTTATTGAGTCTTTCTGTATAGTAAGTCTCAGTAGAAGCTCGGAGTTGGGAAGTTGGCGTTGTTTCACCCCCCTGCCTCGGAGAGCACGTAAAGCCGTCGGTCCTGCGCCTTAACTCTCACTGGTCGTGTCGAGTGGTCGTCCCACCGGAGTATGAGAGTGACAGGAATAGAGAGTGCACGTTGTGTCTGCGCGTACACTTGTGCACTATAATATCTCCTGCGCAGTTGGCTAGTCTCAATGAGATTGGCCGCCTTGGTCGGAATCGGCTAGGAGAACATCATCACATATAATAAAATTGTAAATACTTAAGCCGAATCTGTACATTAAATATTTTTTGGAATATTTTTTTGAAATAAACATAATTATCGATATAGAGGCCGAATCTATAGTTTTTACAATTTTTGTCAGTCTGTCTGTTACCGCATCACAGTAAAACCACTAGAGGGATTTTGATGAAACTTGGTATGGTGACAGCTGGTTATCCGGGTCAAAATATAGGATACTTTTTACCGCGGGAAAATTTATTTCTGAGAAAAAATACAAAAACTGCAATGTGAGAGTAGTTTTGGTCATCTGAGCGCGGGCGGAGCCGCGGACAGTGCTTGTTCTATATTACACTACGGGATTTAAACGCGTGTAATTGTAAGTGGCAAATTACCAGTAATAGATAAAGGATGTCGCCATATGGGCAACAAAATGGAATGTGGAACCTTCCACATGCCATCAGTTACCGAACGGTGCCTGGTTTCCTTAAAACATCGAGGTCCGACATACATACATATGTATGTGTGAATAAGTAAATAATATTCATATGTACTTTAGGTATGTATGTGTGTATATATATATATATATATATATATATATATATATATATATATATATATATATATATATATATATATATATATATATATATATATTACAAAAAAAACTATTCCATACTAAGCGTCAAAACGTATCTAGGGGCGAACTTGAGCGAAGCGAGAGTGAATTGCTAGTTTTAAATAAAACTAAATAAATAAATAAATATAAATAAATATATTGGGACATTAACACACAGCGCCATCTAGTTCCATGGTAAGCTACGCGGCTTGTGTTATGGATACTAGATTGTTGATACACTACACATATATAATTTTTAAATACATACATATTATAAATATAAACACCCATGACTGGGGTACAAACATTCGTACTCATCACATAAATGAATGCGCCCAGCGGGACTCGAACCCGCGACCGCTGGCACTGCAAGTAGGGTCACTACAAACTGAGCCAAACGTGTCGTCAAACTAAGTTTAAGAATTTTTTTTCGCAGATTTATTTAGATTTTTGGTTCCCGAAGTTTCGAATGTTGTACAGCAATTATGGCCACGGAAGAGTCTCTCCAAAATAAATCCGTAAAAAATACGAAAAAATATTATTAAATCCGAAAAGATAGTTTTATTTAATAATGTCAAACATTCGCGTAAATCTAAGAAAATATTATACGAAAAAATATTATTAAAGACATAATTAAAATAATCTTTAAGCTACTTAATGCTAAATGTAATGATAAACAATTATTCTGTTTTATTTTGAAAATGCGTAGGTATTTGAGACGATATTATTTAAAGATTTTCTACAGAAATAATCATCAATTATCAATCCGCCCACGTTCGGCTTATTTGTACCTTCAATCTATTTCGTTTAATCACAGATCAAAGATTCACGAGAGGCTTTCTTAGCTCAGTGAAATTGATCTTGATTGGCTATAGGCTTAAATGTTGACCGTCTTATTACTGTGCAAATGTTTATATTGTTTGTATGTATACATAATACATACATACATACATGTATAGCATATTCTCATGGAGAATGATCAAGTCAGTTCAGTAATTTTAAGAAATATGTATATAATTAATCCGTTTTAAACGAAAAAAAAATAAATAAATCCGCGTGTGTGTATATATATATAATATATATATATATATATATATATATATAAGTCAATTGCTAAAATTCAAAAACGGTTGGACCGATTTGAATAATTCTTTTTTGTTTTGTTGAGAGTGTGTGAGGGGTGGTTTAGTGGTTTAAGTATCCAGGGGTGTTGTAGTGTGTGCGCAAGCGATCCTACAACGCCCCATTGCACTGCGGCGACGGGTTCCGCTGTGGGTTTTAGTGAGTAGGAGTCTCACAGTACCTTATCCGTTATGACGGCGGGCAGGGTCCCCATGATGGGTTTCCCCAGCGTCAACAAAAAAGGCGTGGTTTAAGTATAAAAAAATAGGGAAAATCCATAACAACAGCTGAAAAATCGACTTTGTATGGAATTCACTATCCAGATTATTATCAATAAAGGGCGTTAGTAGTGGACCTATTATCTACAAAAAGATTAAGTTTATTTTAGAAAATAATAATATATAGTCTATAATATTCCTTACTAACCGTTAAAACCTGCCTAAGGACGAACCCGAGCGAAGCAAGGGGAAGTCGTTAGTAATATAATAAAAATATTTAAAATTAACAAATATTATATAAAATATATAAAGTAGGTACTTGATGCCATTTTTCTATTTTTTTTTAAAATCATTGCATATTTTTTTGTAACAACTATATAGAAACTTTTGAGATATCTACAACCTTAGTCTCTCTCATGACCATGATTGCTCTAAAGTGTTTCATTCCATTCAAAAAGTCACGAATCAAAAACGAAATATATTCGCGAAAAAATTCGAAAAATAAGTCTAAAGAAAGGATTATGTATAATCTGTATTACTTTATTAAATAGAGGCACAAATACTCAAGAATTGTGGGAGTATGAAATGTAACAAGTTATACCACTTTTCTTAAGGACTAACCTCACACGATCTCCTGTTGCCGACATATTCCGAGGTGTGAATCGGAAAACTTCGTAATTTATATGTTCAAGTTTTGCGGTTTTTCTGGCTTCGTGTGAAATAGGAGCTAACGTATCATTTGCCGACACTATGGTCGGTTTGAATAATAATTTTAAACGCTTCATATACCTATATTCTATATAATATTTAGAATTATATTTTTAAAATTGTTTGAACGGTCCACTTGTTCTCAATTTTAACGTCACTTAAAAAGTGTATCTTTGCAAAACAACGTAATCCCAACTGAAGGAGCTTGCCTTCCCTCGTAACTTAGTTTGGGATTATACTTTATAACAGTTTCTTTGTTGAGAGTTTGTTTGTATGTGGATTGATAGCCAATTGATGATAAATGACGGTTTAGGTTATATTTCCAAAAACTCTCTCAATAAATAATGCTGATCTAGCTCTTGAAACTTTACATTGTTGAGTAAAGAGAATAGCAATTCACTGTTGTAGTCAAGAACTTTGTTTGGTCTAACTACATTTTATGTTAGATTTTCTTCTTGGCGTGGTTTATGACAGTTTTAGATATACTTTTGTTTTTATTATACTATTAATAATAAGGGAATGGAGTTTTTTGTTTTGATGTTACGAATAAACTTTGGAAATTCTGAATTGATTTTCTAAAAATGTTTCCTTTTAGGAAAACGGTCGAATATAGTGTACTATAAATTATGCTGTAAAAATCCAAAGCGTCAGAGCTTTAGACATGTACTTACTAACTAATATATCGTGTGGATAGTACAGACAGAATTCGTATCTGGAATATTCAGAGTTCACGTACGAATAGAGATGGGGCACGCTAGATTTAACAGGTTATCGCTAATAATCCAACTGGAACAAACTTTAAAATTCTTGCATTTAGATTTTAGTGAAAGACCTTATTTGCAACTGGATTTGCTATATTATTGAAAAATTGTTTTGAAACGATTGATTGATATCATAAGAAAAAAAATTTTTTAACCAAAAAATTAAAACCGACTTCAAAAAAAGCACTAAAAAGTAAAAAATAACTGATTGGTAGTTTTAATTTACTATACATACCTAATCAATTTTTTCGAAGTCGGTGGGCTTTGTTTTGTATCGGCTGGAACCATACATTTTTCTGGGAGAAAAGTAGCCTACGATTACGATTATAGTCGGAATAGCACGTAACAAACGTTCACTATTGAGTAAAATATATATATTATTTTTTAGGCATTTTTTCATTTTCTCTTCCCCTCGACATAACGTACATTCCACGAAGAGGATTAGGTACGTATAACCCCTTTACGGACAGAAGGAATTCCTATGTATCTACAAAAATGTTGCTCATATACTGCTTTATATATGTACTGTACCTATTTGTCTATTGTATTTGGTCTGAATTAGTTTTAAAACACTATTGCTTAATTAATTTATAGAAACTAAAAATAGTTTTTATTGATTTTCAAGAGTCGTTTAATAGATGTTACTTAAATCGTTTACAGGAATATTAGAGATGGTCTGGCACATGTTCAATTCACATAACTTATAAAGCCAAAATTCACGTGTTTGATATTCGCGTGAGGCAATTTTTAAGCTTAATAATAAGCAGGTAACTAAAATAATGAATCCAATAACAAATTTCTCAATCGAAAGTGGATAATGGAGCGTAGAAAGCTTAAATCTTTATGGAAAAAGTTTTCCTTCCATAAATTACCACAAACATTTTTTAACTAAAAGAGTGTCACCCTGTATACACGTGCCAAAAAAGACGGCACTCGAGAGCCCTCCACACGAATGCGGGCTCCAATGCCTCATTACCATTGAGCCTGCAATATCCGTTTATTATGTCAAGTATTGAGTTCTCGATGCTAGCTAAATGTTTTCTTCATTAAATTGTATATGTTTTTCATGTTTCATTAGCCTCGCTTACTTTGTTTCTTCTTTGTATTTTATTGTAATGGATGCGTTGTAAAGTAGCTTTCTAATCTATACATATAATGAAATTGTAATTAAGAAGAAGTGGCCGAATCTATCGTTTTTAGAATTTTTGTCTGTCTGTCTGTTACCGCTTCACAGAAAAACCACTAGAGGGATTTTGATGCAATTTGGTATGGTGATAGCTAGTTATCCGGGTCAACATATAGGATACTTTTTATCGCGTGAAAATATCTCATTTTTGAGAAAAAATACAAAAACTGCTATGTAAGAGTATATACTAGGTAATATGTAAAACCTAAGAATTTGGTTTTTGGTCGTCGGAATGCGGGCGGAGCCGCGGGCAACGCTAGTAAGTATATTAATATTAAGCAAAGTCTCAGGTACTGGGATAAGAAGTAGATTTTTCTCTCTGGCCCGCAAAGATTTTCCAAATAAAATCGATTCCATCGGAATTTGAGACTGAAGAAATAGAATGCACTGGTGTCTGCAACTACATTTTTGCACTATAAATACCTATAACTAGTCTCAGTGAGATTAGCCGCCGTTGCCGAAGTCGGTCAGGACAACATAATTGTTAAGAATGATTGTTTTCTAAAAAATACGAGTTAATGATATATTATTATTGATATATGACTTTTAAGAATAAATATTGAAATTTAAATTTACAATCGTTCTAGTTGATGGGGGAATAATTTCGGCATCATAAGTAGTGTAAAACAGAAACTTCTACAAGATGATGCTATTAATAGTTTATATTAAAACTAGCGACTCACCCTCGCTTCGCTTGGGTTCATCCCTAGGTTGATGCTCCATACAAACTTTCATCCCCATTTTCACCCCTTGAGGGATGATTTCCGGGGTAAAAATTATCCTATGACCTGCCCAGGGTCTCAAACTATCTTCTTACCAAATACCATGTAAATCTGTTTAGTAGTTTCGGAGCTTATTCGGTGCAAACAAACAAACTCACAAACTCTTTATAATATTAGATGTACATTTAATAACACCTAACTATGTAGTACTTATATCAGAAACTTATTACATCTGACATACGATACAGCTGGTCTCTAACTTCAAACCAATAATGCATTATTGAATAGGACGCGGAACGTCGTGTCGTGTCGGGTATCTCGCGGTTGAATGGTCTTTCAATATCTAATCAAATTCTATCATTTATAATCATGTTCTACTACAGATTGCTTTATCATTGTACAATGAACAAACGTATAATTTAACTTACCATTTTTATACGAGAAGGTTTAGGAGAAAAAGAGGTTTTTTTTAACTGTTTGTTTAGTTGAGTTGATCGTATATGGATAGTTCTTTTCACTAAAGTAAGTTATGCTCAATTCCAGTTCAAATTCCAACAAGTAACAGACAGATAAACGATTCATTTGTTTGTAAGTAAGATGTTTGACAAACCTGTGAACTAATTGATACATCCCTATCACTATTAAGCTAGTAGGCACTTGTATTAAGGTATACCTTTAAGGTTAAGATGGTCCATATAAAATTAAGTTGCAAATTCTGAGGTCGTCGGAGAACACGTATCTAACGCCGTCAGTTCCGCACCTAATCTCACTAGGCCTGTCCATTGTCCACATCGGATTATGGTGAAAGAAATATAGAGTGAAAATAGAGTACCTGTACCCTAGTACTAAAATAACTCCTGAAATTCAGTAATAAGAATTTATGTTCTAGTCTTGCTCAGTACAGATTGATATAATGATATTTAAATCATTTTTAGTTGTAGTAATTTTAAGTGGAATGGAAGCTGTGACGATTTGGGCGAATTTCATCATTATTTATTTCGACCGAAATTGACGGGAATGCTGAAGAAAATGTTAAAAAGTATTTTCCTGTACTATTTTTAAAATAAATTAATTAAAAATGTTTCTTTTTGGGGGAATAAAATCGCTCAGTTGTTTCTTCAAATAAAAATTTCTCCGAATAATATAGCTTCTTTAAGTTAAGATTCCTCATAATTCGAAAGAAAATATTAAACATTCATTTGTAAGAAATCAACCACAATACTTGTTCATTGTCAAAATGTTACTTTAAAGGAAATTCTTTCGGGAAATCATAAACTTACTGGTATATTAATAAATTCTTAGATTGAAGTTATGTTAGAACATTTTTTTGTTATTAAAGTAGAAGCAAATATTCTTTTATATTATGAAAAAATATATTTAGTTATATTTACTAACAAAAGAAGGTTTTTAGTATAGATATGTATGTATGGATGGTATTTTAAAGAATAACTAGGAGTAATGCTATACAGAGTTGATGAGGATAAAACAACGGAAGTCTCAAAAATGTCAGATCGATTTCTGGCTAATATACATATTGACGTTTTGACATGTATTCAAATACATGCTAACATAATAAATACAGCCATTTGTTACAGACTAGCGCCTTACCCTCGCTTTGCTTCGGTTGCGTCCGAAGGTATGTTTTAATTTTTTTGAGCTTAATCTTAATTTTTTTCTAAAGTAAAAGTAGCTTAAGTTATTTCTTAGGTATAACATCAGCTATATGGCAGTCGAAATCGGTCCAGCCCAGCTGTTTTGAAGATTTGCCAGAACAAAAACACAGACAGACGGACAGACAGAGACAAAGACAGACAGATAACAAAATAAAATTTGTATTTTTCTTATGTGTACCATATATATTTTCTTATGTAGGCATTTAGTAACAAGCTGTTATTTTGACATTACAAACAGACACTTCAATTTTGTTTATCTGTATAGATTAAGAGTCTCGTTCATTAGGGATTCTCGATGCTGTGGCAGTTTATCAAAGTAAAAGCCTATTTAAGTCTCATGCAAAGCGAAAGGCTTGTTGGGGCCTTGTAGGGAATCTAAGCCAGCAGAGAGTACTACAGATGACACAAGTTTATTTATAAAGAGCTTACATCCTAAAAATATATTTCAAAATTTACTTTAATTTTTTATAATTGCCTTTTTTTACTAAAAAAAGGCAACGATTTAAAAATCATTCAAAGTACATAATTTTTTTTTCATTTTGAAGAATATGATTTTGAATGTACATACATATTATATGGTCTCTTGAGTTGTATGTAAACTATCATTAAAAAAAAATTGATTCGCTATTGGCGAAAATATCGTATACCTATATGTAATATCGTATATAATTTTTTTTTATATTAAACTATAGATTCGGCATCTGTACCGATAATAATGACTTTATCAATGAGATTTTCCCAAAAAAAAAACATTTAATGTACAAATTCGACTCGGTTCTAATTTTATTATGTGTATAGATCATATTAGATAATAAAAATGTTTGATCAAAACAACTAAGTTGGATCAGATAAATATTGGTATATTAAAAGCTTTTGCTACCTTATGACGCTTTCTTCGTTTTTTATACATGAGTAGAAATGAGATTTCTTTTTTGACTAACGTTGGTTTTTTTTATCATATCGCCCAATCGTATTTAGTAGGCTTTCAAAGTTTGTTTAGTAATGGCAGAATTGGCTTATTTAATACTTTGGAAATTCTGAATTGATTTTCTAAAAATGTTTCCTTTTAGGAAAACGGTCGAATATAGTGTACTATAAATTATGCTGTAAAAATCCAAAGCGTCAGAGCTTTAGACATGTACTTACTAACTAATATATCGTGTGGATAGTACAGACAGAATTCGTATCTGGAATATTCAGAGTTCACGTACGAATAGAGATGGGGCACGCTAGATTTAACAGGTTATCGCTAATAATCCAACTGGAACAAACTTTAAAATTCTTGCATTTAGATTTTAGTGAAAGACCTTATTTGCAACTGGATTTGCTATATTATTGAAAAATTGTTTTGAAACGATTGATTGATATCATAAGAAAAAAAATTTTTTAACCAAAAAATAAAAACCGACTTCAAAAAAAGCACTAAAAAGTAAAAAATAACTGATTGGTAGTTTTAATTTACTATACATACCTAATCAATTTTTTCGAAGTCGGTGGGCTTTGTTTTGTATTGGCTGGAACCATACATTTTTCTGGGAGAAAAGTAGCCTACGATTACGATTATAGTCTGGAATAGCACGTGGACGAAATTTCATCCAGATCCGTTCAGTCCTTTGATTGAGTAACAAACATCCATCCATCCATCCAAACTTTAGCATTTATATAGTAGTAAAATTTATAGTTTAGCCATATATACAGTACATTGTAACAAAACGTAAAGCTATTATAATATTATTTTTTAGGCATTTTTTCATTTTCTCTTCCCCTCGACATAACGCACATTCCACAAAGAGGATTAGGTACGTTTAACCCCTTTACGGACAGAAGGAATTCCTACAAAAATGTTGCTCATATATAGCTTTATATATATACTGTACCTATTGGTCTATTGTATTTGGTCTGAATTAGTTTTAAAACACTATCGCTTAATTAATTTATAGAAACTAAAAATAATTTTTATTGATTTTCAAGAGTGGTTTAATAGATGTTACTTATATCGTTTACAGGAATATTAGAGATGGTCTGGCACATGTTCAATTCACATAACTTATAAAGCCAAAATTCACGTGTTTGATATTCGATGGAGCGTAGAAAGCTTAAATCTTTATGGAAAAAAGTTTTCCTTCCATAAATTACCACAAACATTTTTTAACTAAAAGAGTGTCACCCTGTATACACGTGCCAAAAAAGACGGCACTCGAGAGCCCTCCACACGAATGCGGGCTCCAATGCCTCATTACCATTGAGCCTGCAATATCCGTTTATTATGTCAAGTATTGAGTTCTCGATGCTAGCTAAATGTTTTCTTCATTAAATTGTATATGTTTTTCATGTTTCATTAGCCTCGCTTACTTTGTTTCTTCTTTGTATTTTATTGTAATGGATGCGTTGTAAAGTAGCTTTCTAATCTATACATATAATGAAATTGTAATTAAGAAGAAGTGGCCGAATCTATCGTTTTTAGAATTTTTGTCTGTCTGTCTGTTACCGCTTCACAGAAAAACCACTAGAGGGATTTTGATGCAATTTGGTATGGTGATAGCTAGTTATCCGGGTCAACATATAGGATACTTTTTATCGCGTGAAAATATCTCATTTTTGAGAAAAAAATACAAAAACTGCTATGTAAGAGTATATACTAGGTAATATGTAAAACCTAAGAATTTGGTTTTTGGTCGTCGGAATGCGGGCGGAGCCGCGGGCAATGCTAGTATATTAATATGAATCAAAGTCTCATGTACTGGGATAAGAAGTAGATTTTGCTCTCTGGCCCGCAAAGATTTTCCAAATAAAATCGATTCCATCGGAATTTGAGACTGAAATGAATAGAGTGCACTGGTGTCTGCAACTACACTTTTGCGCTATAAATACCTATAACTAGTCTCAGTGAGATTAGCCGCCGTTGCCGAAGTCGGTCAGGACAACATAATTGTTAAGAATGATTGTTTTCTAAAAAATACGAGTTAATGATATATTATTATTGATATATGACTTTTAAGAATAAATATTGAAATTTAAATTTACAATCGTTCTAGTTGATGGGGGAATAATTTCGGCATCATAAGTAGTGTAAAACAGAAACTTCTACAAGATGATGCTATTAATAGTTTATATTAAAACTAGCGACTCACCCTCGCTTCGCTTGGGTTCATCCCTAGGTTGATGCTCCATACAAACTTTCATCCCCATTTTCACCCCTTGAGGGATGATTTCCGGGGTAAAAATTATCCTATGACCTGCCCAGGGTCTCAAACTATCTTCTTACCAAATACCATGTAAATCTGTTTAGTAGTTTCGGAGCTTATTCGGTGCAAACAAACAAACTCACAAACTCTTTATAATATTAGTATAGATGTACATTTAATAACACCTAAATAGTACTTATATCAGAAACTTATTACATCTGACATACGATACAGCTGATCTATAACTTCAAACCAATAATGCATTATTGAATAGGACGCGGAACGTCGTGTCGTGTCGGGTATCTCGCGGTTGAATGGTCTTTCAATACCTAATCAAATTCTATCATTTATAATCAAACTACAGATTGCTTTATCATTGTACAATGAACAAACATATAATTTAACTTACCATTTTTATACGAGAAGGTTTAGGAGAAATAGAGGTTTTTTTTAACTGTTTGTTTAGTTGAGTTGATCGTATATGGATAGTTCTTTTCACTAAAGTAAGTTATGCTCAATTCCAGTTCAAATCCCAACAAGTAACAGACAGATAAACGATTCATTTGTTTGCAAGTAAGATGTGTGAAAAACATGTAAACTAATTGATACACCCCTATCACTATTAAGCTAGTAGGCATTTGTAATATGGCATACCTTTAAGATTAAGATGGTCCATATAAGATTAAGTTGCAAATCCTGAGGTCTTCGGAGAACACGTATCTAACGCCGTCGGTTCCGCACCTAATCTCGCTAGGCCTGTCGATTGTCCACATCGGATTATGGTGAAAGAAATATAGAGTGAAAATAGAGTACCTGTACCTGGTACTAAAATAACTCCTGAATTTCAGTAATAAGAATTTATGTTCTAGTCTTGCTCAGTATAGATATAATGATATTTAAATTATTTTTAGTTGTACCTAGTAATTTTTAGGGCATCTGTGACGTTTTTGGCGAATTTCATCATTATTTATTTCGACCGAAATTGACGGGAATGCTGAAGAAAATGTTAAAAAGTATTTTCCTGTACTATTAAATTAATTAAAAATGTTTTTTTTAATAAAATCGCTCAGTTGTTTCTTCAAATAAAAATTTCTCCGAATAATATTTAAGTAAGATTCCTCATAATTCGAAAGAAAATATTAAACATTCATTTGTAAGAAATCAACCATAATACTTGTTCATTGTCAAAATGTTACTTTAAAGGAAATTCTTTCGGGAAATCATAAACTTACTGGTATATTAATAAATTCTTAGATTGAAGTTGTGTTAGAACATTTTTTTGTTATTAAATTAGAAGCAAATATTCTTTTATATTATGAAAAAATATATTTAGTTATATTTACTAACAAAAGAAGGTTTTTAGTATAGATATGTAAGTATGGATGGTATTTTAAAGAATAACTAGGAGTAATGCTATACAGAGTTGATGAGGATAAAACAACGGGAGTCTCAAAAATGTCAGATCGATTTCTGGCCAATATACATATTGACGTTTTGACATGTATTCAAATACATGCTAACATAATAAATACAGCCATTTGTTACAGACTAGCGCCTTACCCTCGCTTTGCTTCGGTTGCGTCCGAAGGTATGTTTTAATTTTTTTTGAGCTTAATCTTAATTTTTTTCTAAAGTAAAAGTAGCTTAAGTTATTTCTTAGGTATAACATCAGCTATATGGCAGTCGAAATCGGTCCAGCCCAGCTGTTTTGAAGATTTGCCAGAACAAACACACAGACAGACGGACAGACAGAGACAAAGACAGACAGATAAAAAAATAAAATTTGTATTTTTCTTATATGTACCATATATATTTTCATATGTAGGCATTTAGTAACAAGCTGTTATTTTGACATTACAAACAGACACTTCAATTTTGTTTATCTGTATAGATTAAGTGTCTCCTTCATTAGGGATTCTCGATGCTGTGGCAGTATATCAAAGTAAAAGCCTATTTAAGTCTCATGCAAAGCGAAAGGCTTGTTGGGGCCTTGTAGGGAATCTAAGCCAGCAGAGAGTACTACAGATGACACAGGTTTATTTACAAAGAACTTACACCCTAAAAATAACATTTCAAAATTTACTTTAATTTTTTATAATTGCTTTTTTTTTACTAAAAAAAGGCAACGATTTAAAAATCATTCAAAGTACATAATTTTTTTTTCATTTTGAAGAATATGATTTTGAATGTACATACATATTATATGGTCTCTTGAGTTGTATGTAAACTATCATTAAAAAAAAATTGATTCGCTATTGGCGAAAATATCGTATACCTATATGTAATATCGTATATAATTTTTTTTTATATTAAACTATAGATTAGGCATCTGTACCGATAATAATGACTTTTTCAATGAGATTTTCCAAAAAAACATTTAATGTACAAATTCGACTCGGTTCTAATTTTATTATGTGTATAGATTATATTAGATAATAAAAATGTTTGATCAAAACAACTAAGTTGGATCAGATAGATATTGGTATATTAAAAGCTTTTGCTACCTTATGTACGCTTTCTTCGTTTTTTATACATGAGTAGAAATGAGATTTCTTTTTTGACTAACGTTGGTTTTTTTTTATCATATCGCCCAATCGTATTTAGTAGGCTTTCAAAGTTTGTTTAGTAATGGCAGAATTGGCTTATTTAATAAGTACTTTCTTAGGTTTACGTGAATATTTGACATCTATACATATAATAAAATTCTAAGTCGAATCTGTACATGAAATATTTTTTCGAAAATCTTTAAAAAATAGTCATATTTATCAATACAGACACTGACTCTATAGTTTTTTGAATTTTTGTCTGTCTGTCTCTCTGTCTGTCTGGGAACGCATCACGAGAAAACCGATGTACAGATTTTGATAATATTTGGTATAATGATAGCATGTTATCCGGATTAACAAAAGGGTAGCTTTTTACTGCGGGAAAATATCTCATCTCTGAGAAATCTATAATCACCGGTAAAACATACCTAGAAACGAGTCGCTAGTTTTAAATAAATTTATTTATACCACGGGAGAGACTCCCATGATCATGATTGCTGTAAAGTTTTTGGAAACGTCGGGAACCAAAAATTAAAGTAAATCCGCGAAAAAATCTGAAGAGATTTTTTTTAATTTAAAATGGCTTATTTAAGTTCTATTGAAAGACTAATCTTTTCTATAAATTAAGGAGACTGATTCAATACAAGCTGTAAGTGACAAGGTTCATAATTTTGCCAAAGGCATCTGGCAAGCTTTCGAATTAAAATGAAATAATCTGGGTTTTAACCTACCCCAGCTTAACTAGTTTTCAGGGTTCTGAATGGTCGAGAGGAAATCCTATAACTAAGTGAAAGCACTAACTATGAAGGACGCGTATCCAAAATATAACCGTTTTGTAGGGTTGTAGCCCAATATGATACGTGTTATTAAGGAGATTCTACCAATACTCGACATAAAGCCCTACATTATTATTTAATGTCTCATCAAATAAATCTGTATATAAATAGGGAGAGATAGAACAGTTCAGTACCTTTTTCTCTTATATTTGTCAATAGATTTTCGACGAGTTTTTAGTGTTATCAAAATGATTGTACTCGAATTTCGGAACTAATTTATGCGAACACTTGTATTGAAAAATACGTGACATAGATTTTTACTATGAAATAATTAATTGGAACGGTCTTGCATGTCTATTAAATAGGTAACCCGGTTAAGTGACCAGCGACTGAACGAAGCTAATTAGGTAGGGGACGACTCCTAACCATTAGGAAGTTACATGAATTAAACAATGTACCGACCGACGTTTATTCAATGACCTATTTAAATTTTCACTTACCAAGTATTTAATTCTATGGCTATTATTCAATTTAAATAAAAAATAATGAAAAGATTGTGTGATCGTGTTACATAATATGCATATATTTACTAGCGAAATATCCTCCTTATGTTCAGGTTCATCCCTAGGTCATAGTGCAGTCGTCGTAACAGTCGTTTTAGCATGAGCCATGAAGGTTTAATAGACATCCAAACTCGAATAAAAATTCGGTATTAATAAATAGTAGTTCAATTCCCAAGTTCTTTCGAAGCATTACCTATATGTTATAAATATAATTAATATATATGTTATATATATAATAATTATATATATGTTATATATATAATGAAATTCTAATTGAGTCGAATCCGTACATTAAATATTTTTTGGAAAATCTTATTAAAATAGTCGTTATTATCGATACACAAGCTGAATATATAGTTTTAAAAAAAAATTTGAACGGACAGATTTTGATGAAATTTGGTATAAGGGTAGCCGGTTATCCAGGTCAATATAAAGGATACTTTTTACTGCAGAAAAATATCTCATCTCTGAGAAATCTTTACTAACCGTTAAAACGTATCGGGGACGAACCCGAGAGGAGCGAGGCTGAGTCGCTAGTTTGATATAATCCAATGTAATAATTGCGGGTTGTGTATTTATCCAAAAGTATTCTTTTTATTTTAAACTAGTTCTGGCTTCGTCTTCATAGTACATAGATAAAACAGCTTTAGATTATGTTACACGGATGCTACATCTTTTTTAGCAAAAACATTTTAGAATAATTTCTGGTAATTAATGTATTCATACAAACTAAATTTACGTATAGAGAGTTGAAATTTTCACAGAGTATGTATTTCTATTGCCGCTATAAAACAAATAATAAAAATAAATAAAAATGCAAAAAATATTTTTTAACATAATCGATAATCGAAGTTTAATATTATACTACATATATAGAGTAAAAGTTACATTAATAAAAAGTACATGTACGGTGGTACGGAACCCTTCGTGTGCGAATTCGACTCACACTTGACCGATTTTTATTATTTCAATATTTTTTCTCGTACATTATTAAGAAACAATTTTATATGCCTATTACCTACCAAAGGTATACCATACCTGATATGTATATTTAAAATGTATACTTAGAAGATATATTTTTGTTGCTAGTATAAGGATTTGTGGATTCTACGAAAATAGGACGCTGGAAAGAAGGCCAAGGAACAATCCGAAAATGACACGGTGTGACATTTCGAACACCTACTTTTTACAGAATGTAGGGCAATTTTCTTTGCGAGTGACTCCTTTGGGTAAAATCTGAAACAAGAAAGTAGCAATAATAAACAATTGAAAAAAAGACTGAGTTTGGTAAAATTTATAATGTAATTTTCATACAGTAAAAGTATTTTTATAAACTCCACTTTTTTACGCAAATATTATATTTACATATAACTAAGTACATACATATATTATGCACCCTATGCTGCTAATATAATTAACTAGTTTATATGTACATAATATGTATTATATACATATAATACTATATATGTGTGCATCCATATATAACTACTAGCATTGCCACCGGTTCCGGTCGCGTTTAGATGACCAAAAAACCAAATTCTTAGGTTTTACATATTAGTACGAGTATACTCTTACATTGCAGTTTTTGTATTTTTCTCAGTAATGAGAATTTTCCTGCGGTAAAAAGTATCCTATATGTTGGCCCGGATAACCATACCAACCCGGATACCAGCTATCACCGTACCTTTCATCAAAATCTCTCCAGTGGTTTTTCTGTGATGCGGTAACAGACAGACAAAAATTCTAAAATATAGATTCGGCCTCTGTATCGATAATAATGTCTATTTCAATAAGATTTTCCAAAAAATATTTAATGTACAGATATGGCTTAGTTACAATTTTATTATATGTATAGATAATACATATATTTGAAAAATATTATTTTCCTTTAGGGCATAGGGCAGCAATCGATTGACGTGATTTCAGCATAGATTGCACGTCCCAACTGATACATCAACGCCCACATCAAACCGCTAGACTTGAAGGGCTGAAATTTTGATAACCTACGGTTTTGATATTTGATGATAGCAGTAAGAAAGGATACATTTAGTGGCAATTTAAACGCGGACAAATGATAATAAATAACTATTAACATAACAAATTATATTATATGTTAAATCATGTTTACGAATAGATATTAATAAGATATTCTAAATGTTCTTATCAGATTAGTTTAGAATAGGTACCTACTTATATGCTATGATTTGATTTTAATTAAATTTTCGATATGTGTAGAAATATACTAGAAATATTATACTTTAACATCAAAAAGGCCAATTACATTAAAATTCATGTTTCCTGTAAGTATACTTTTTCCGTAATCTTAACATAAGGCTATAAAATATTGTTTGTAAATGAGAAAACTTCGTACAATACAGCCCGTGAGTGATCTTACCAAGTTTGGACGTTGGGGAAATTAGTTAATAGCTGGTAAAGTTACAAGTATTTGTTGTATACAGCCCTAATCTATTGTAATCACTGCTAATAAATTCTCACTAATATTATAAAAGAAACGAAAGGTTTGTTTGTTTGTTTTTTCTAATATGATTATTTATGACGATACGACACGTTTGGCTCAGTTTGTAGTGACCCTACTTGCTGTGCCAGCGGTCGCGGGTTAGAGTCCCGCTGGGGAATTAATTTGTGTGATGAGCACGAATGTTTGTACTCTAGTCATAGGTGTTTATATTTATAATATGTATGTATTTAAAGTTATATATGTGTAGTGTATCAACTATTTGGTTTTCATAAGCCTCGTAGCTTACCATGGATATAATAGAATTGTAACTAAGCCGAATCTATTCTACATTAGGTATCTTTTGGAAAATCTTATTGAAATAAACATTGATACAGAGGCCTTAATGTACAGATTCGGCTCGGTTAGAATTTTTATTATATGTCTATAGATAATCATAATAGAAACTCGTGCTATTTTTGTAGTAGGAAGCTCTCTTCACAAGAACTGTCGTGGTTGAATACACAATGGCTCGGCAGAACGAAGCCGCATGACCGCGATGTGGTCAGTCCAACTGTTGTCTTAATTACTATAACAGTTCACATGTATATATATACATACTCGTACATATGTACATACCTATGTGTGTATATATATATGTATATATATATATATATATATATATATATATATATATATATATATATATATATATATATATATATATATATATATATATATAGAAACTAATACTAGCGACTCACTCTCGCTGCGCTAGGGTTTATCCCTAGGTACGTTTTAACGGTTAGTATGGAATAGATAGACTATATAGTAATAGGTATATACATAGGTACAAAATAAACAGTTTTGAACTTTTCGATTTTCCAACTGTTTTTTTTTTGGGTTTTCCCTATTTTCTTATACTTAAAACACCCCTGACTCCCCCAAAACAAAATAAAAGAGAATTATTCAAATCGACTCAGCCGTTTTTGAGTTTTAGCGAGACTAACGAATGGCAAATGATTTTTATACATGTACTCGGAGATGATATAATAGGCAAATAGGCGCGAGTGCGGGAATTTCCTACCACCGCGCCTGTCGAAATGATTCCAAGAACTCGACCGATACAACATTGTCACATATAATAATATAATTATATAAATACCACACGCTATAAGATTTAACAGGATGCACTTAATTAGTCTATTTTTGTCGTTGGATAGAAAGTTAACGTATATTTATAACAAATAAGAATTACATATTTTCCATAATCGGATTATTATTGACACGTCTAATGTTAATCAATTAGCCAACCATTTGACCGCGCGGAGCGGTGTGAGGCTTCCCTTGCCGTTCAGTAGTTATTGCACACGAGTAGCCACATGCCGCGTGTTTGGGCAATTGATTAGTCTGTCTTGTCTGTATTTGACGTCAGTGATGTGTGTTATGTAGATTATTGTATTTATATAGATTACTTGTACAGGTTTTGATGCTGCAAGGTATTTTAATGGGTATCTGATTCGAAATATATACTTTTTTAGATTTACGCGAAAGTTTGACATTTTAAATAAACCTATCTTTTCGGATTTTTGCGCGGATTTATTTTATTTGAGACTGCAGTCTCTTCTGTGACCATGATTGCTGTAAAGCATTTGAAACGTCGGAAACCAAAAATCAAAATAAATACGCGAAAAAATCCGAAAAGATACTCGTAGGTTTATTTAAAATGTCAAACATTACAGCCAAAAAGCGACTTGATGAAGTTAACTGATAACTGTTTGTTGCCATATTAACCATTATTACTATCTGAAAAATAATATATAATATTATATTCTTTCTTTAAATGATATTCTATAAATATTTGTGATTGTAATATGCCTAACATGCCTTATTTAACTATTTTATTAATTTAATTTATCATTCCTTTTACAAACAGAGAGTTGTGAGATACGGGATGAAATCTTTAGCTATTTTTGTTCTGTTACATCAAAGAAGTATAACTTCTCACGTGCGTACATAAGTACACACACACTTTTTTTTAAATTGCGACAACTATATGGAATAAGCCATTAAAGCGCACAAATCTATGTCTAATCCAGTAGTCATTGAGACGCCTGCATGTTCCACAGTATCCAAAATGAGGTGTAAATGAAAATCACCCTTGTCTATTTTACACTTTTTTTAGTTGCTTAGATTTATTTTTATGTGCGGTTTTGTACATATCTATATGTCAACATTACGTAATCATTATTAACAAGCTTTGTTTTCTATAGGAACGTACATAATATGTACCTATGTAGGTATGTATGTACATTATCCATATATAAAAACTTAAGTTTAAGACAATATACATACATAGGTACATATTATTGATCTGCTCGATCGATTAATTTTTATTTAAATTTCATCCGATTTTTTAAAAGTTATTATTATTATTATTATTTTAAACTAAATTAAAATTAGTTCATCCGTGGGCACTACGATGCCACAGACAGACACACAGATACACACGTTAAAATAGAACTCCTCTTTTTGCATCAGGGGTAAAAAAATACACAGTAATTTATAATTTAAATATTTATTTTATACTAAAAAAATACAACCTTATCAGTTGAGGTTACCGTAAAATTTATTGTGATCCTTATAAAAAAGGTCGGTACTTACAACGTATGTAAAATACGTGTATTTTATGATACATAAAGACGCTTATGATTTACGATATAACTTAATTTTTCTAGGGTTTATGCTGTCATAAAGAATATATGTCAGCATCGTATGTGTTGTTGGAACGTATATATCTTCTTCGTCTATTTAACGCAGGTAAATCTATTGTCAGGTAAAGGACTGTTGCTTTCACCTTGTAGGGACACTGGTCTCATCACTAATAAATTTTTTTGACCAGGTTCGTCAAATCTGGATGACATTAATCAGTAAAAGCATGACAAATCAAACAACATATTTGCACATTTATAATATCATTAACTGAGTAGATTTAGTAAATATTTATCTTGTTAATATATGATTTACCACCTGCATACGAACTGGTGGTTATGTGGGACTCACCAGCTAGAGAAGCCAGTATTACCCACTAAAACACAATGGAACCTCTCCCGTTTTAATAGGGGTAAACCGTCGCAGGGTCGCTGACGCACTCAACCTACCACTATCACTCACCCACGACATCCCGACAGAGATAGAGATGAGATATTTTTCCGTAGTAAAAAGTATCCTATATATTGATCCGCATAACCTGCTATCATCATACCAAATTTCAAGAAAATCTGCTCACTGCTTTTCTAGTGATGCGTTCCCAAACAGACAGACAAATAGACAAAAATTCTAAAAACTATAGATTCGGCCTCTGCATCGATAATAATGACTGTTTTCAATAAGATGTTCCAAAAAACATTTAATTTACAGTTTTGTCTCAGAATTTTATTATATACATGTATAGAATATAGACATAATGTATAGAATTATTCAAATTACGAAATAAATCAGATTAAGGAAGTGACACCTAGCTGACTAACCGCACCAACCACTTTCATTTTTCTTTTATAGTCGTCAGAACACTTTCTACTGTAACTCACATAAAGACTATTTTATTAAAAACTTTTTATATATTATAGCATAAATAGTAAAACCACTTTTACTACACTTTTTTATTCAATCACGACTACCACTTATTACTTGTTTTTATTTGCAACAGTTGTAATTTATATTGATGAGATTGTAGAAACATAGTGATAAAAGTAAGTAACGAAATAATAAAGCCCATACTAAATACTAATATTATGTATAAATGTGAATGTGTGTTTGTTTATTTGTTTGTCCTTCTTTCACGTCGAAATAGAATGACGGATTGGTGTGATTTTGTGTGGAGGGAGTTGGATGACTGGAGACATACATACATAGGCTACTTTTTACCGCGGGAGATCATCTCATTCCCACAAGAAAACAGGTTATAATACAACCGAAAAAAATACTTATGATCAGAATTACTTGAAACTTGGTATTAATGCTCTTCAATAAAATTAAATAAATACGTATTTTAGCATTCTTCAAAATTCATCCTACAAGGGGGATGTAGGGTATGAAAGTTTGTATGAAACCTACTTTTTTAGTTTTTTTTTGTAGTTTTAACGCGAGCAAACCTGCGGGTTCTGCTAGTTTTACATAATTGGGATATATAACTTCCAGTACAGTGATACATTAAGTTTTCATATAGTGAAGGCTTCGGTTAGACTAGAGTCCCACAGGAATTACATGATGTATGCTATGGGGTGATAAGAAGCTCTTAAACTATTTCTATGTAATATCTATAAATTAATACCTCCTTTCTTATGTGTAATATTTGAAGTAAAAAAATTACTATATTTCTAAATGTAATTTTTAGCACTTTTTTTTTGCTGTGAGGATTCGTGAACCAGCTTAAACTTTACGGGACCGGGGGCGGGGTTAATGGCCTAAATTATACTTACAAATACATATATTGTTATAAGTTTTATTATATTTTTTATTCAAACGCTTATTAAGTTGTAACGACTGCTAATCATCTCAATCAGCAACGAGTTATGAGAGCAATAAAAAGTATTTTCACCATATAATAAATAAGCGGTAAAGTCCCAGGAAGATGCTAGTTCAAAAATATATAAATGTAAGTAACGAATCACTCTCGCTTCGCACAAAAAAACACACTTTCATATTTATAATATTAAAGTATTGATATATGTAAAATATTGGCTTTAAAATAATTAATCAACATCCTGAACTCTCGCAAGGATATCTCACGTCAAGGATGTGGAAGTGACGCAAAAGAAATACAAATATTTGTGTCAAGGAGAGCAAATAGTTCGTGAAAGGAAATAGAGTACCGACGCGTCGTACTAACATATTGTTTAGATAGACACGCCAGGGATTTGCGTCATTTAGCAATGCCGCTGATGATTGAATTTTTTGTCTATATATAGATATTTTTTTTTGGTTTAGAAGTTATATCGTCACCAAATAATTTGAATTAGAGATTATTTTTAACAATTTTACACCGTATTGTTTTATGATTGGATATAAATAATGATGGCTGGGTTTTCTGCAAATGGCTGATTGTAAAAGACTAGTAGAGTGAACTAGTAGGACCTAGTATAATTAACATGTTAAAATTATGTATGTACAATGTAAGTATAGGTATACTTATTAAGTTAAAAAAGCTAAATAAAACTTTATAACGAGCGTTTTTAACAATGACATACTAGGTAGTAAGAATGTGTCAAAATAAACTTGATCTTTGTAAGGTGTCATGATTACATCACAGTGTGTTTGTTCATGACTGTTTTATATGGGTTCCAATCCACTAGCCAGAGTCTTCGCACCTGTTACTTTTTTTATTTAGTCATTACATTTCTCAGAGATGAGATATCTGTCCGCTGTAAAAAGTATCCTTTAGGTTGACCCGCATAATTAGCTGTCATACCAAATTTCATAAAAATCCCTCCAGTGTTTTTCAGTGAGGCGGTCACAGACGGACAGACTCGATAATAATGTCTATTTCAATAAGATTTTCCAAAAAATATTTTATGTACAGATTCGGCTTAGTTACATTTTTAATATATGTGTAGATTAGTATTAACGTTTGATCAATATCAAAAAAGGAGGTCCTCGTATAAATTATATGTACTTTTTTTATATTATTTATTTTATTAAATAAAATATTTAAGATAGTTTGCGAATCTATCCCCCTATTGCCTCTTTCAGCAAACAAAAATATACGACTGTTTTTGTGCCGTCTAATTTTTGTGTCACTTGTGATTAAATTTTATAATTATTTACTAGCGGCTCACCTTCGCTCGGGTTCACCTCTAGGAAAACTAAACTGTCCTACGGGGATAAAATGCTATTCCAGACTATAATCTATCTCTGTGCCAAATTTTACCTAAATCCGTTCAGCCGTTCTGGCGTGAAAGAGTAACAAACATCCATACATACTCACTCACAAACATTCACATTTATAATATTAATACGAATATATTTTCAAAAGTATAATATAACTGGATTATATTAAAGTGCATCCATTATGAAGGGTGTATAGAACTGCCTCGGTGGTGTAGTGGCTAGCATGTACGGCTGCACACCTGGAGGTCCTGGGTTCGAGTCCCGGGTCGGGCCAAGTTTAGTTATTGAGTCTTTCTGTATAGTAAGCCTCAGTAACAGTCCGGAGTTGGGAAGTTGGCGGTGTTTCACCCCCGTGCCTCGGAGAGCACGTAAAGCCGTCGGTCCTGCGCCTTAACTCTCACTGGTCGTGTCGAGTGGTCGTCCCACCGGAGTATGAGAATGACAGGAATAGAGAGTGCACTTGTGTCTGCGCGTACACTTGTGCACTATAATATCTCCTGCGCAGTTGGCTAATCTCAATGAGATTGGCCGCCGTAGCCGGAATCGGCTAGGAGAACATCATAGATATCAAACAGAAAAAAATATATTATCAAATAAACAAATATTAATAAAACTTAAATTTAAATAATAGCAAAAATAGTTTGTGTGTGTGTGTGTGTGTGTGTGTGTGTGTGTGTGTGTGTGTGTGTGTGTGTGTGTGTGTGTGTGTATGTGTTTGTGTACATAAAATGTTCCAGTGGATTTTTAGGTAATTTCATCTAATATACAAAACTGTATAAATTTTGAAGCAAAATAGGTATCTTATCTCAGTTGTTGTAAATTATATTGAAATTCATAATAGCTTAAACAAGAACTTTAAGACTTTAATCATAGTTAACAAGCAAAAGGGAAATGTAAAACTATTCCAAGAATCAAACCCATATACCTCCTACTTCACCTACTTTGTGAGTTTTCGAATTGTTGAATAAAAATAAAGCCCAAACTTGTATGTAGTTTGTTCCCGTTTGAAGAGATTTCGGGTTTAAACTTAACTATCTTTATTGTACGGTTGCTGGATACTCTGCTTTTAATAGACATTCATTGTCTAATTAGCCTAGATATTCTAACTAGAACTCATGTTAATTTATAACTACTAAATACACTAATATTATAAATGCGAATGTGTGTAAATGACTTTTACACTACGAATAAATAATTATTTATTCCTAGCTTTTACACGCTGTATTTGCTTTTAATCGATTTGTGTGAAATTCAGAATGTACATAGGTATTCGGTAATGTCCTTAATGAAAATTTTGACTTACTTCTTATCTATTTATAAACCTGCCTTTATGCCTTCTAATTATAAACATATAATTTTGGATAATTATTATAATTAATGTTCGCCCAATGGTCAAAATTCGATATCAATTATTATGGAAAATTCTAAGAAAACATAATATATGAATTTACCTTTCTATATAAAATAACAAAACTATTTCCAAACAATTTTTTTAATGTATAGTCTACACATAATAAAATTGTAATTAAAATAGCGGAATCTGTACTTTAAATATTTTTTGGAAAGTCTTATTGAAATAGACATTATTATCGATACAGAGGCCGAATCTATAGTTTTAGAATTTTTGTCTGTCTGTCTGTCTGTGACCGCATTACGAAAAAACCACTGAAGGGATTTAATTAAATTTAAAATAATGGTAGCTGGTTCGGGTGAAGTGTCAACATATAGGATAATTTTTACTGCGGGAAAATATCTCATCTCTGAGAAATCTATACTAAATGTTAAAATGTAGGTAGGGACGAACCCGAGCGGAGCGAGGAGTAGTGAGTCGCTAGTGTTGATACTAAAGCTCGTCAATTCCTACTAAACAAAGAAGAAAATAATATGGTTTGACAAACAGAGGAGAAAAGGTACTGAACTGTTTTGACTTTGCCAAAGATAGATATGAAAATCTTTAAAATTGAAACTTTAAAATTTTATCTTTATTTTTTACAATGTTCAAAAGCCAGTTTCAGTTCAAAAGCCTTAACAAAAAAAATAATTCATACTCTTGGGTTTAAGCTTCTAAGAATTTATATTTGTTTTATTTCGATATTTTTCTGTATACTTTTTTTAGAACTAAACCTGACTTAAAGAATGTCTGCACATATTATTTGTACGATACAAAATATTAATCCAATCTATACTAATATTATAGAGGCAAGTTCTTTGTTTGTTTGATTGCGCGCGCTAATCACAAGAACTACAAATCCGATTTGAAAAATTACATATTTTTACATTAGATAGCCCATTTATTGAGGAAGGCTATATGCTATATATCATCATGCTACTTACTACCCAAGGGAGCAGAGCAGTAATCATAAATGTCAACAAATCATATTATTGCTAATAGCTTAAAGAGATTTTTTGTAGTTTTAGCGCGGGCAAAGCCGCGGGTTTTGCTAGTTATAATAGTTATATAGAAAATATGGCTTTTCATCAAAGCGTTGGCCCTAGAGATCAAATGCAGAGCTTGTAGTACAAGTTGTCTTCGCTTTGAAACATATCCCAGGGTCATATCGAATTCAACAAGTTGCGTTGCGAGATGGTGCAATGAACCAGATTACTGAGTAGATGCATTATGAGAATATCAACTACATGATCTGAGTTCATCCTATTTTCTTGCACTAGTGTTTTATAGCGGCTTTACTCGCCTCGGAGTAATTTCTCTCGTAGATCGTATTGTTATGTTAAATTATATATAATATAATTTTCTGGAAAAGAATATGCTATAAAACTCAAAAAGTGTTCAAATCGGACCAGAGATTAGGGCTTTGAAACAAACAAACTCTTTAGCTTTGTTTATTAGTCTATCTACATATATCTCATAAATATTTTTGTACATACAGTGTGTAATATGAGTGATGACTCAAAGATGGTAGGGGATACTTCGGTTGTAGATACTTGCAAACTACAGACATATCGTTATAAATGTGAAAGTTTGTTACTATGGATGGATGGATGTTTGTTATCCGTTCACGCCAGAACGACTGAACGGATCTGGATGAAATTTGGCACAGAGAATTTTACTTTTTGTCCCGAGAAAATTTACGGTACCCGTGGTATAGATTTCTTTTTGTCTAGAGATGAACCTGAAACGAAGCGAGGGTGAGTCGCTATTTTATTTATATGTTCCAAATAAATTTGGAACCACTAGAACTTGCCGATATGGGTGTTAAATTGATAGGTATTGAGATCCTGTCCGTGCCAGCTCTGATCCATTAGTCATATTACACATTGTATGTACCATAAATAGATCTATACAAATATATAATAGCCAGAAGTTATGACGCTTCACACTATTATTTCATTATCATTCAATAAGTGTGAAAGTTGAAGAGTCTTTTTGTTACTTCGGCACTAGTGAGTGAAGATCGGCTTAAAGATAGTTCAGATTGACGATTAAAATTAATTTTATTGTTTATGATATTCACCTGTCACGGCCCGCAAGAGCGGACCCGCCAGCAAAAACTAATGTTTCTTTATTTTTCAACCGACTTCAAAAAGGAGGAGGTTCTCAATTCGACTGTATTTTTTTTTATGTTTGTTACCTCAGAACTCCGTCATTTATTAACCGATTTGGACAATTTTTGTGTTGTTTGAAAGTGTATACTTCCAGATTGGTCCCATTTAAATTTAAAAAAAAAATACCACCCCTAAGGGTGGAAAAATAGCTAATGATGAATTTAACCTACTTCTAATTGTCATATTAACTTTAAATTTGCAAGTGTTTTTATTTCCGTTGATAGTACAGTGGTTCGGTATTGTTGACCTGATCTGATGGTAAGGCCAGAAGGTGGATAGGTGGAACTCTTCAACGGCTAATAGTAGATACTTTGAGTTTGGGCTTATTTTGTTTGATTTGACAAGCCTAACACGTTGGAATTCTTACTTTGCTACTACTGTCTACACTAAAAAGGGAAAAATAAAAACTTTTTAACAAAAAAATAAAATCCGACTTCAAACAAAAGCACTAAAAAGTGAAAAATAACTGATTGGTAGTTTTCATTTACTATACATACCTAATCAAATATTTTCGAAGTCGGTGTGCTTTGGCTAAGTAATTAAAGCCTACCTATTAAATACATACCTAATCAAATATTTTCGAAATCGGTGCCAGCCCATACAAAGCAAAGCACACCGACTTCGAAAATATTTGATTAGGTATGTATAGTAAATGAAAACTACCAATCAGTTATTTTTCACTTTTTAGTGCTTTTGTTTGAAGTCGGTTTTTATTTTTTTGTTAAAAAGTTTTTATTGTATTTAGCCTCTAAAGCCTATCTATGTCTTCAATATACACAAAAATACAGACGATTTGTATGGTCATACGAGTATATATTCAGCCCTTTTTAACGTCCCGCTGGGCACGGGACTCCCTTCAGTACGAGGAGAACAGGCCATAGTCCATCATGCTGACCAAGTGCGGGTTGGCGGACTTCACATGTCTTTTGAAAACTTGCTAGGTTCTCTCAGACATGCAGGTTTTACGATGTTTTCCGTCACTGTTAAGACAAGCGGTAATCATGTTGGAAATGATTCGCACATGCAAATATCAGAGGTGCGAGACCCGGGATTTGAACCCGCTTCACTCGGTTTCCCAAGCGAGCGTGTATATCAAATTGAATATGCTCCTTTTTTGAATTTGGTCAAAAGTGTAATCAAAACTGAGTGGGACGAAACGGAAAAATACGATAATTAAATTCTTCAAGCACTTTGCAAGGTCACGTTATGTTTTCCTCGTGTAATAATTGCGAATTCAAAACATTCGATCGAGTAATCCGAAAGATTACTCGATCGAATGTTTATTTTTGGCGGAATAAATTAGAATAGATATTTCTTTAACTGAAGGTTTCTTACGTACAGGCGGATGTTTTATTATATTGCTTACCTCGATGTAAGTAACGGGTTCGAATTTCGTTTGAACTATTTCGTAAACACTAATTTATCCCAATCTAGTTAAAGTAAACCAATGTGCAAAGTAATAACTTAGTAATAACTTTACTCCGCCGGAAGCCGACAAACGGGATATGTCAATGTCATATTTGCAAGGGCAAGCATAGCACACGCTAGATTACAGCCTACAGATCTAAAAATTCTTTACATTGAGTTTACGAATATACTTGAATATATATATATATATATATATATATATATATATATATATATATATATATATATATATATATATATATATATACAAAACAAAAGTACACTTAATAGGTCATGTCTGCGTGGAATTGTGGCAAGAATGCTAGCCACATTTCCCCTCTGAATGGCAATGCCGATTCTTTGGGTGAAAAACGAACAAGCCGCCTTTTCATCATTAGAGGCAAATCATTACTTGATGTCGAATATTTGATAAAATACTATTTTAAGCAAATAAGTAATAATATTATTGCAAAAGCGTGTTTTGGCATCGAATCGATTGACTTTTGCTTATACGAATATACTTTTTGATCAACTTCAAAAAAAGAAAGAATTGTTTAATTCCGTAACATTAATTGTGTTACTTTTGACTCGTTACGCTAGATGTAAATAAGTTCACTTTAAATTCTTTTATGTGATTTTCACGTTTGTTTATTTTTTTTAAGTACATATATATAATATTTATCATCATGATATGTAAAGCGAAACGCTTGTTGTATTATACTCATAAGTCTATATCAGAAGGACTTCTTGATTTAAAGAAATTGATAAACGTTTATATTTATATACGTATTACGTATGTGGCTGTATTCTACACCGTGCTTTGTTTTTAATAAGCCAGGACAAAAGTTAAGAAATCGAAAATGTAGACTGTAGTTCTCGAAAGAACATTGTTCTATATTACCAGACATATAAGAACTTGATTTCTTTGAATTTACTGAATGGAACATATAGATATACATATATAGATACCCCTAAAGCGTAAACCAGAGCATGGATTCGATCTCTTATATATAATTATGCAAATACGTACGCCCACGTCGCCGGCGCTAATACAAGTAAACACACAAAACAAACACACGACACTATAACTCGTTAACCTTAGCCTACACACATTTGACTCATCACGCTTAGCATAAATAAACAGAGGCACGCACCACACATCGCACACTTGTGGCTGTCGTTACTTTAAATACTTGAGTTTTCGTATAATTACATCTACTACAATTATAAAACGGTATTAGTTTGTTTGTTTATTTGTAGAGAATAATCTTTGGAACTATTTGTTTCAACTATATAATCTATACATATAATAAAACTGTAAAGGTCGGATGTCTGTACATAGAAAAAAATGCTAAAAAACGAATCAGGGGGATGTAATACGAGAAATAGAACAAATCTAGTTTCTTTTTAAATTTTTTAATAAACAATATTTGTATGTGTAACTAGGTATTAAGCCGTTACTGAAAAAAACTCTTTATCTAGTTGAAAACTATACAACACATAAGTAAGCTATTTTTAACACACTTTTGTTGGCTACTCAATTATTATATACACGTATTTTGGGACTTCAATCTATTTCTAATTGTTAAATTTATCTAAAACTCTTTAATGGCCACTAATAAATAAAACTTTTAAAGTTTGCGTAGTTTTTTATATAATAATGTAGCTTTGGAAATAACCTTCTTCAAGAATTAGGCTATATAATGAATGCAAAAAACATTTTTCCATATCGACTGGTAGACAGACGGTAGTTCCAGAAATTAGCGCGCCTAAACTATAAAACAAAATTGAACTTTATTATATTAAGTATATATACTTAGTATATATATATATATATATATATATATATATATATATATATATATATATATATATATACGAGGGTGCATTTTTAAGTTCGCGGAATGAGAGGGTTGGAGGGGGGTGATTAGGCTCATTACGATCGTAACGTGTTTAGTGACTCATAATTAGTATAAATAAGAGATTTCATTGTTATTAGACTATTAGTCTTTGAGCTATTGCCAACCAAGCAACATAATCAGGAATGAAAAGTGAAATATGGAAAAAATCGAATATCGTGCCGTTATTAAAGTTCCTTACCAAGCAAGGAAAATCAGTTGCGACCATAATGGATGAGATGTCATCGGTTTACGGTGACTCTTGTCCAGGAAAAACCATAGTGTACAAGTGGCACAGTTTGTTTAAAAAAGGAAGGGAATCCCTTGAAGACGACCCGAGGCCGGGCAGGAGCATCGAGGTGACCACGCCAGAACTTATTCAAAAAGTCGAAAAACTTGTACTCGACGATGCTCGACTAAAGAAGAAACAACTCGCAGAAATGGTTGGAGTATCCGATACAACCATTTTTAAAATCCTGAACAATCATCTTGGCATGACTAAGGTCAGCGCAAGACGGGTATCGAAAATGCTCACGCCGCCGCAAAAACAACAACGCGTAGAGTTTTCACGTGCATTTTTGGACCTCTGCAATGTAAACAAGGTTGGTGTATTGAGTCGAATTGTTACTGGAGACGAAACTTGGGTTCATCATTATGAACCTGAGTCGAACCAAGACTCTATGCAGTGGCATAAAAAGGGCACAGCACCCCCCAAGAAGTTTAAGGTGTCACGGTCAGCTGGGAAACTCATGGCAACGGTCTTTTGGGACTCCGAAGGAATATTATTGATCGATTATAAAGATGAAGGTGTTTCTATAACCGGAGAATACTACGCTTCAAATTAGAGCGACTAAAAGAAGCCATTAAACAGAAAAGACGGAGAAAGTTGACGAAAGGTGTGCTGCTTTTGCACGACAATGCGCCCGTCCACAAGAGCCGCGTTGCGTTGGCTGCCCTGCTTAAAGTGGGCTTCGATATTTTGAACCACCCACCCTACAGCCCAGACCTGGCCCCGAGTGATTATTACCTCTTTCCAAAAATGAAAAAAGAGCTGCAGGGTAAAAAATTTACCACCGATGATGAAGTTAAGGAGGCAGTTTCAGCGTATTTTGAGGACAAAGACAAAACATTTTTTTATGAGGGTATAAATAAATTAATTGAAAGATCTGAAAAATGTGTCCGTCTTGCAGGTGAATATATTGAAAAGGAAAAATAATTTGGTTTTTGTATTTCAACCCCTTACCCTTCATTCCGCGAACATAAAAACGCTCCCTCGTATATATATAGGTCCTTTTTTTTTTTTTTTTTTTTAACGTTGGGAAATGCATTTACGCACGAGGTGTGGGACTCACCGGCAAAGCCAGTACTACCCACTAAAACCCAACAAAACCTTCCCCCGTCTTAATGGGGCGTCGCAGGATCGCTTACGCATTCAACTACGACGCCCCGACGGCAGGTCTGCCGAAGCAGACCACGACAACCACGGGGTTGCTCCACAGTCCACTCTGCTATCAGAGAAGTACCAGGAGCAACCCGCATGGTACACCGCCCTCCGAAGAGGGCCACCTCCCTCCGCCCACCGAAATGGGCCACCTCCCTGTGCGTTTCTTGGCTTCGCGCCCGGTTGGGTTGCCGGGCACTACTGAGCCCCCCCACCACGACAAGGTGAACGCACGTTGGGGGGGATATATATAGGTCCTACTAAATAACTGCCATCTCGAGTTGTGTTCTTTAATTAATATCCGGTACTGCCTAATCATGCGAAACTTGACCTTCAATTTGGGTAGTTTAGATTGAGAGCAAAATTAGTCACATTACGTGTATGAGTCATACCAAGTGTTCCTCAATCCACCCAAGGACTTGATTGATGTGTTATTTTAATTTCAAACCACGCACATACATTGCAAATATACGCAAGTATACAGTTAATAGTACTCTTTAATAGATAGTTTTTTATTAAATACCAGTATTCGTCCGCGGCATGACACGTGTTAAGATTACTTCTTTGTTTTTACAAAACATAAAAAAAATCTTCCGTCTCTCTTTTCCCATTATTTTAAATAAAGTTTTACAGGAAAAATTGGAAAATTTGTTCAGTAAATTAGGAAATAAGGAAAAATATAAAATTGTTTTTTTTTTCTAATGGATTTTTGTATGAAATTGAAGATTACAAACTTTATTGAAAATTGGATTTCTAAACACCTACCTCTATTCGCTATCCTTTAGGGACTGGCTGTCCTCGGGATAAACGGTATTGTAAAGAAACTTTAATACCATGCTATCCGCTACCAATATTCCCATTTTTGACATAAGAAGTAGCTTATGTGACTTCTAGCTATACTGCCTGCCAATCAGATCGTACTTTTTTTTATGTATTTTAATTGAAGAAATTGATGTATTCATATATTTTTATTGCAACAGTAAAATATCTTTACAAGTCATTTGATTTATAACATTTGCCATTAGCGAAATGCGACCATGACAATAGTGGGTTCAGTGACCGACCTGTCCTGTTGTCTTGATGTCTTCTCTCTTTGTCCTGCTCTTATCCGTTAATCGCTTAATTAGTTATCTCTTTCATACATGACAAATGGTTTTGTAGCACTCCGTATTGTTGAAAGAGGTTGTATATTCAAGTAATAATTATATTTTATATGTTTTTTTTTCATTATAGAATAATAATAGAAAATGTTATTTGTTTTAAAAAATATCATTTAATAGATATTATCTCGTAACGCTTATTTGGAATAAATCACTAAACATTCATTTCGTTTTATTACTATATTATATTATTATTTATAGTCCAGGAGGAATCGGCGCATGAGTACCAAAAACTATTCCACTTAAATTTTTTTATGCAATCATCTTCAAATTGCCCTATTGATGATATAAATGCATGTTGCCATGGGGCAACCCCGTGCCATATTGTTTAAACAATTGCAAGGAATTGTTATTTTTCAACCGGACAATTTTTTTTATATTCTTTATTGAAATACAAATAAAAAAGGTCCTATGACTTTTCGCGATAAGGTTTATTTTTTTAGAGATATGAATTTTAAAACACTATGATTTTTTTTAAAAACAATGAAATTTTCTTAAATCTCTATTAAGAATATTATTAACTACTAGCATTGCCCGCGGCTCCGCCCGCGTTCAGATGACCAAAATCCAAACTCTTAGGTTTTACATATTAGTATACTCTTACATTGCAGTTTTTGTATTTTTTCTCAGAAATGAGATATTTTCCCGCGGTAAAAAGTATCCTATATGTTGACCCGGATAACCAGCTATCATCATACCAAATTTTATCAAAATCTGTCCAGTGGTTTTCTCGTGATGCGGTAACAGACAGACAGACAGAATGACTGACAGACAGACAAAAATTCTAAAAACTATAAATTCGGATTCTATATCGCTAATAATGTCTATTTCAATTAGATTTTCCAAAATAATATTTAATGTACAGATTCGACTCAGTTACAATTTTATTATATGTATAGATTGTATAAAGAATTAAAAAAAATATTATTTATATTTTATTTTTCAATATATTTTTCATGAGTTAAAAGTGTCCAAATTTGAGATTTTTCGAACCTTTCAAAATCCAGAGATTACCCCCTACAAAAATACATGCATATTATAAATATAAACACCCATGACTGGAGTACAAACATTCGTGCTCATCACACAAATGAATGCCCCCAGCGGGATTCGAACCCGCGACCGCTATCGCAGCAAGTACTATTACTACAAATTGAGCCAAATATGTCGTCAGTCGTCTTATTTCGGATCCTACAACCTATCTACAAAAATAAAATTGTTAAAAGAAGTGTTAACAATCATTTAATTAGTCGTCAAAAGACAATGAAGAGAATGATATCGGAAGCGAAAGTGATATTACGCTTTTCCTTTATTGAGTACAGAGAATAAAGTGCCTATATACCGAAGATACTTTGAAATTGAAATAACCAATATTTCCAACAGGTTTCTTTTGGGAGTTTCTTATAAAACGTGCTATTTAGAGTTCTTTTGGTTATTTTATAGACTAAAATGAAGCTTAGTTGTATACAGATTTTTTTATCAACTTAAAACTGCTCGATAATAGCACATGGGCGAAGATTCGCATATTATAGATGGCTTTTAGAAATAATTTCATTGTAATTATGACTTACTTCCTAATTTTTTACGGACGGCACGTTTGGCTTAGTATGTAGTGTCCCTATTTGCTGAGCCAGCGGTCGCGGGTTCGAGTACCATTCATTTGTGTGATGAGCATGAATGTTTGTAGTCCCGTTACGGGTGTTTATATTTATAATATGTATGTAATTAAAGTTATATATGTGTAATGTATCAACTATCTAGTACCAATAACATAGGCCTCGTAGCTTACCATGGAACTAGATGGTGATGTGTGTTAATGTCCCAATATATTTATTTATTATTAATCTACTGTGTGTAACAATTTCGTATCTATGACTTCTTTTTAGATGTGAACTAAAGTTAATAAGAAACTTCGAGTTTCGCACTTTGTCGGTAATATCAAACGTAAAACGTGGATGATTATGAGAATCGCAGAACGATTGTGTGGCTAACACAAAATTCAAACGAGTCATCTCACGACGAGCTATGACGACTCTCACCAAGTAATTATGTTAAGTGTGTTTCATTTCAAGTATCCATTTGGCAGACGACAAAAAAGGTTTCTCCGTAATTGAGACTCCGATAGCCTCGATCAATTCGTCCTTATTAAGTAATAAGGTTTTATTATCATTGTAAAAGAAATTTTTAAGAATTGCTTACTAGTTTATTAGCTATAGAATCGGATCAATATTGTAACTGCGAATGTTTGTATGTGTATATATGTGTATGCATACATATACTCAAATGTTTGTTATTCCTCCACGTTGAAGCGGTTGGATGAATTTGGATGAAATTTAGTATACAGATAGATCTGAGGTAACACATGGCTTTTGTTGGCACCTAAGATCGCACCCAAAAACGTGAGTGGGCTACTAGCTGTTATACCAATTATTTGCATCGTCAGAGTATCGAATAGGCGACCATTGTTGCTGTTATGCTATCAAGACATGGTTTGGCTAAAGTTACTTGTAAAATAAATAAAAGCAAAAGACTTATTGAAACAATTCTCATTAATTGTAAATAATGAAATAAGGTTAGAACTAACGATCAAACGTAAACTTACTTGAAATGTTAACACAGTTTGTCTTTCGAAGAAACTTGCATTACACCCTTATGCCTAACTTAATAACGCGCTAAGCGCTCCCCCTTTCCCGCACTTAGTTCCCGCGGGAACTATATTAGATTCTCAAACTGACGTTAACGATCCTTTCAGGTAATCTCATGAAGTTTTTTCTTTACATTTCTGTTTGAGGCATGGATGTGGATAAAATTTTGGTTTAATAGCAGTATATTTGTGATTTTTTTTATGATGGGAAAAGTATTTATGCGTACCACCTATATACATACAGGTGGTTATGTGGAACTCACTGAGTAGAAAAGTCAGTGCTGCCCATTAAAACTCTCTTCAATTAAAGCTCAAATGAGATGCGATTAGAGAAATAACGCGCATTTTGCTCTAATTTACGTGCAATGTACATAACTACACATTTAAAATATACTATATATAGAGTGTTAGTAGGTAAGAATTATTGACCTGCCGAAGCGTAACGTGGAGTTTCTTCCCAGGGGAGTGATTGAATATATTGGGGAAATAGTAGCCTATTTTACTTTAGCATGGTACGTTATGCTATTACATATAATAGCGTTTAGCTTTATGTTTTAAAGAAGCATTCCCTTTTAAATAAAACTACCTATTCGGATTTTTTCCCGAATTTATTTTGATTTTTGGTTCCCGACGTTTCGAATGCTTTACAGCAATCATGGTCACGGGAGAGACTGAGGTGTTACATGTCTCTAAGGTATTATATAGTTGTTACAGACAGCCTACCCACAATTAACAAAATGAATTCAAAAATTGAAAAATGGCACTAAAGTACCTTACAATATTTTAACTTTTAACTTTAAATATTTTTATATAATTTTAATTAGCTTTATAATTGAATATGGAATATTATTTATTTCCCTAAAAAAATCTCGCAAGAACATTTAACTTATTAGGGATAAAATGTTGATTATGTCATTTGGAAGTTGCAACTGAATACTCTGTATCTCCGTGAGAGTTCTGTTACATGAATATCCATAATTTGGGTACTATTTGGGTTTTATCGTACTGGAAACCTTCCTTTTTTATCTATTTACGCCTTTTTGGTTCAGCCCTTCTGGAGAATGAACCTTTCCGGAGATACAAATAAACATACAAATAAAAAAGATTTTTTGGGACTGATATTGTACAAATAATATAATTTAGCAATTTTAAAATCACAAACTTAAGTTTAAGTTTACTTTTAAGTAATATACAAAAATAATAATATAATGTGTAGATCGCAATAATGACAGTAATTCTGATTAATATATTTTGTGTCTTTATTTTTTGTCTATAAAGGTCGTACTTCTTTTAAATTATATATAAATAATTAATAAATTTAATTTTTAATATTCTTTATGGTTATACATAATATAATAATAGCAACACTAAATAATGTTAGTAATTAATAAAGTTTAAAAAAAATTGTAATATTTATAATAATAACAGCAAAAATTAAATAAATAATATTGCTATATTTAATAATAATATTTATTAAAAAAAAATTAAAATGTTTAGAAATAAAAATCAACAAATATTGTAAGGTACTTATTGCAATTTTTTTTAATTTTTGAAATCATTTTGTAAAATAGTGGGTAGGCACTATCTGTAATAAGTATGTGTTTGAGACGTCTGTAACCTTAGTCTCTCCCGTGACCATGATTGCTGTAAAGCATTCGAAACGTCGGGAACCAAAAATCAAGATAAATCCGCGAAATAATCTGAAAAGATAGTTTTATTTAAAATGTCAAATATTCGCGTAATTCTAAGAAAATATTAATATTTAAATATTTATTATGTATATTATATCAAATAAGATTTTACTTCCTACCATTTTATTAGTATTTCCGTAATACGGCATCTATCTGATTCTGTAACACAGATTACATAACAGTGTTGAAGTTGCAAAGAAAGTACAAGAGTAATGCATTATTCACTTTAAACTCGAACTGTTGTGAAAGGATGTTGGTTGAAAAGTTGACCTGCTTGTTGTTTTCGAAAATGTTATCACTTTTAAGTTTAGATTTTGCTATTAAATATTTTTTTGTTAAATACTTGGATACGTTGATAAGTACGAGTCTTGTCTTTAAAAATTATTTATTATCATGTGTAATATTATCCTTTTGTGAAAAATACCTATATCGTAAGAATATAACTGTAAATTTATTAATTTCTGAAAAACTATTAATTTCTTCGCAATTTCAACACTTGTTATGAAATATTAGGCTCTACTTATTATTCGATTTTTTTAAAGTTTAAAGTAAAAAAAAATAAGTATTTTTTTTATTTTTATTCCATTTTAAGCATTTGTTTACATATTTTTACAGCTGAAATTTCTATTATCTATATATCATTTGGGAAATCACCAAAAGTATGGTTTTCGATAACGATGAATGATTTAGTTCCTTTACAAATGATGTTATTGCATACAATATTGTCGCATACCGAAATGTCGACCCTTATATTTGACAAATTGCGTATTTGGACCAATACCTTCAGTATGACAATAAAACACTTTCAGAAATATCCTAATCTGCCACCTTTATTGAGTTCGAATAAAAACGGGGACAGGTAAAATGTCATCCAAAAAAGGCAACCATTTTCATTCATATTTTGTGTCGCGTTTCAGCGATTACGTTTGCGGAGTATCTTTTTTAAAGCAATTTAGGCAGCATTTGGCGTACTTTTTGCTAGTTTTAATCGATGTTGCCATTTTAGCCCTCGAGGCTGTTTCATTTCCTCTTCTCTTTTGAATGCTTTCAAGAGATTGTGGAGGATTGCTCACATTATACAAACAAAATTAGAGTAATTTTTTCTTCGTCTATTATCATTTAACTACTATGAGATTATCAGATATCTTACGTTAATTTAATTTAGAAGATATTAAAGGTAATAATAACAATGTTTTCAGCATAATAAACTTTCGTAAAAATATAACAAAGTTAGCAAATTATTTAAGACTATGTACGTAGGGCATTCTAACATTCAACTATTTTGCAAAAGTAGAGCGAGTGAATGGTGGATACGTTCTCAGTAGAGCACAATGAAAACACAAATTTAATTAAAGTTTGCCGCTGACGTTAGTTGCTGTTAGCAGACTATAGGATCTCTTCATTGAACCAGTTCTTACCTAGAATTGATATGAACAAAAGGATTCAAGAGGGTTGATTCTACTGATTTCATTTTAAGTAAGGTTTTAAGTAAAAGAATTTGAGGCAAATTATAATAGTAAAATATAAAAATAAAATAATAAGTATTAATTAAGACTTCTTTATCTTTCCAGATAACATCTACAATGGGGCTATGATGTGAAATAATGCTGCTGCAGCAGGCGTCATCGTCTCCAGGTCCTAGCGGCACTGCCAGCCCGAAGTTAACTCCGAGTCCAAGGCCCAACCCTAGTCCCAACTTCAGTGCACGATTCACAGGCAGCCCTTTAAGCGATGGAGCCTCAAGTTCTAATAGCCCAAAATTGGGAACGTATAGCCCAAAATTGGGAGCAAGTCCAAAATATGGAAGTCCTAGAATGGGGGCAAGTCCCAGGTTCGAAGGCAAAGGAGCTTTGGAAGACGAGGTGGCGTTGGAGAGACTTCAGACAGAATTGAAAGAGGGCTGGACGGTTCACACAGGAAGGGATGGCAGACTGTATTATTGCAAGTAAGTAACGTTTGCAAATGCATTTATTGTAAGATTTTTTATTATTTTATGTAAATAGGTTAAGCTGAGATTGTATTCTCATTTCCTACACAAGGAAATGCAACGAACAAGTTTTTGAGTTATTTCAGCCGTGATTTGCATCTTAATATTTGTAGCTAGTAGCGACTCACGGTCTCGCTCAAGACTTTCTGCGCAATCTTTACCAATTAACTTTTGACACTATATGTAGTAATATCTCACGGAGACCATCTGATGTCCTGGGATAAATCGACTATAGTGACTCAATTGCTACGGGAAAAAAGACTTTGTATTTGTGTTTATAATCGGATTCATTCTATCGAGTAACATTTGTTTATATTTTTTTAGGATTCCATAACCAGAAGGTAAAAACTGAACTTTAATAATTTCGTCATGTCCGAACGGACGGACGTATCTTGCAGCTATTATATTCAGTGACTATTGGTTCTGTATAGTTATAATTTAGGTAAAAAAAATTATCGGTGGCAATCCATACTTGTAGTTACAAGTGTGATGTGTGTGTGGTGTGAGAAAAATGTGCACTCTGATGATGATGATGTTCTCCTTGCCGATTCCGGCTACGGCGGCCAATCTCAATGAGATAATCTCAATGAGACACAAGTGTACGCGCAGAAACAAGTGCACTCTCTATTCCTGTCACTCTCATACTCCGGTGGGACGACTGCTCGACACGACCAGTGAGAGTTAAGGCGCAGGACCGACAGCTTTACGTGCTCTCCGAGGCACGGGGGTGAAACACCGCCAACTTCCCAACTCCGGGCTGTTACTGAGAATTACTATACAGAAAGATTCAATAACTAAACTTGGCCCGACCCGGGACTCGAACCCAGGACCTCCGAGTGTGCAGACTTACAATGTGCACTCTTTCGTATCATTAAAAAAATAGATGTTTTAAAACAACATTTTTAAGCCAATATTTTCACAGTTACACCCTTATAAAGTGGTTGACATTGTAACATATAAGTCAGGATTGTTGTTCGACCATCATCGATTATATCGTACGATTCCCTCTAAAGCGGTAGCCTAAAATTACCATTGAACGTTGGGATCGTTGCATGCGATCCCCGCGTGTTCAACACAGGCTCAGTGACCTTCCTTTTTGTGATGGTACACTGCTTTACAGATATCATTTTATGTTCATTTGTCTTTATTTTAACGGTTTTTGTATTGTTGTTTTTGTGTGTGTGGCAATGTGTCACAAATTAATATTATTTTATATTAATTTCATCAACACTGCGTTTACAAGGTCGTTTTTATTTGTAATTGTATTATGTATAACAATATCTAAGTGGAGGCACACGATATTTAATATTGATATTGAATAAATGAGATTATGAAATACGTTTATCCTAATCGTTACATTGTGTTGTTGCTATGTACCAAATTCTATTTTCTAAGATTAGCGCATACAAATATATGTAGGTACTCTTAATTTTCATAACATTAATATGAATCTTTTTTTGTTGTCTAACATTGAATAAATGAAAATTAGAAATATATATATATATATATATATATATATATATATATATATATATATATATATATATATATATATATATATATATATATATATATATATATATATATATATATATATATATATATATATATATCGTCGAATATCTTTACGTTAGTATGACCAAATAAATATGATAAATATTTTAGGACATAGACACACAGCACCATCTAGTTCCATGGTAAGCTACGAGGCCTGTGTTATGGATACCAGATAGTTGATATACTACAAATATATAACTTTAAATACATACATATTATAAACATAAACACCCATGACTGGAGTAAAAATATTCGTGTTTATCACTCAAATGAATGGCCCCAGCGGGACTCGAACCCGCGACCGCTAGGGCAGCAAGTCGCCAACCAAATGAACTTATGAAGCACTTATTAAATAATCTGTAATAGTACATCTCAAATAATCAGTTTTCAATAGGTGTAGCGGATGTCAGTCACCTTTTCTAAAACAAAGCCAGGCAAGGCGTGTAACAGAGGAAGCGAGTAATGTAGGCGAATGAATTCGTTCCGTTTCTAAGCAATTCCTGCCATTTATCGTGTATTTGCAACGCGTCGACCGACAGGGCAGGGCTATCTATCAATCTAATCTTACCTTTAATTGTAGGAAGAATAAAATTATAATCATTATTCAACTAAAAACAAAAATCTAAAAAAATATATGAAGATATTTTGAAGAAGTGTTTATATTTTTTTAGAAAACAGCTATAACAAGCAATAAATGTGAAAGAAACAGCAATAAATGTAAATAATATGTAATTTGTTAAGGTCGTATATAAATTACTTGTCTGAATTTAGCGCGCTAAGTGTTGTTAATGATGAAACAAATACTTGCAATACTTAACATATATTCGTCTGGCACAGTGGTGATATAGTCGGTTAGCGTTACTTGGGAACTAGTTTGAGTTTTTAATCTTTTATTATACGTTATTTTTTTTTTTACTTTGAGTAGGTACCTAAATTACAGCTATACAGAACCAATAGTCACCGAATATATATATTTTTGTATTAGTATCTTACCCAAAATTATCTAGTTCCGAACAGCAAATATATATCTCGAATCGTTGAGTCTAAAAATATGAAATTTTACGTTTTTTGTATAAGGCTAGAATATTATATTTATTTCTATATACAATCATGATATCTATCTCGATTATTTTTTGTTGTCCTTTGGCAAAACGGCTGGCTGGAAGGAACGCTCTTTAAGCGTTTTGATCGATGATTATGTTATAGTTTTTCTATTTTCCATTACATTTGCTTGGTGTATTTTATTTATTGAATTGGCAATATAGATACCTGCTAGTAAAAAGATATACTCCTTAAGAAACTGTTTTTTGGCCAATACAAATTCCTTCATTGGCAGCTTTGTGACTCATTCATTTATATGTTACTTTAACCCTATTTTAAATAGAATAATTTTAAAATATACCGATTATCGATCTTTCTAATATGTAGTTATTACTTGACAATTCCTGAAAATAATGAAATATCATTTTAACAATTTCGTTGAAGCCATTTTTTGCTATTAAAAGCTTACAGAGTATTAAGTGAATTAATGTGGGTGAAAAGATATTGTATTTTATATATAAACTTTGCCACACATCTTTTAAGGGGTTGAATGTATTCTTTCGTAATTACTGTTCATATTATACTTTACTCATTACTTTCTTAAAATGTTTGTTTTTATTGTCTATTGGGCTGGGTTCTGATGAATGTGTGCATCTGTGCGTATGTGTGTGTGTGTGTGTCCGTCCGTTTGTTACTCCTTCACGCTAAAACGGCCGACCGGATTTGCATGGGCTACTGTTAGACACACAGTGACGTATCCAAGTGAATCAAGTCGCTAGTTATTACTACTTACTGGTATATACTAGCGAATTACCCTCGCAAAAACAATTATCAATAATTTTCTCAAACGTACAACTTAAAACAAGAACATCGATAAAACAATTGGCAACCCTACACGAAGGAAACAGCTTGTTCAATCGAATTGGGAATCGCTGAGTTTATAGCCTTGTACTCGGAGTTAGCTCTCGTACGTATCTGGTTAGATCGGGAGCAATATTGTGTATATATGCTCTACGACTTCAAATTGAATTGAAGCTGTTGGTCGGTCGAGTGTTTTGCGAACTTATTGTATATGAAACGTTGATACAGTTAAAATGCACTTGCATGTATTTATGTTATAAAAGTGTAAAGGATAAATATTATTATTATTTCATTTCATTTTAAAACGAAACCAAAAGAGGGGTGTTATAAGTTTAACGTGTGTATATGTGTATCTGTCTGTCCCGTTGTAGCGCCCAAACGGATGAACCGTTTACTTTAGTTTTTTTTGTTTAAAAAGTGATTTGATCGAGACTGTTGTTAGCTATAAATCAAGAAAATCCGTTCTGGTTACCAGCTCTTTTCTAGACGGTAAAACCATATGAGCAACTTCCACAGATCTTGGTATTTCGTCACTTCAATGACATTGCTACGTCATGGCAACCTTGGCCTGATGCTGCAGTGTCACATGGAACCTGCATGATACTTAACTCTTTATTAAAATATTGCAGAGATATCGTGTTTAGGCTAATTAAAATGGCCGCAATGAATACGTTATTGTCTTGGATGTTTTTAAGATTTTTATTTTTATTTCTTGTTTCTCAAGTAAAATATAATAATGTCATTAGTAAAAATATTTACACTACACATTTACAAAAAGCTTCATTTAGAAGCCAGCCGCTATTACGCTATGTTGTTTTAAACAAAAGCTTTTTTTCTAAGAAGTTCTAAAATGTTATTACTTTACATCCTTTCTTTATAAATAACTAAAAAGGTTTAAAATATTTTATTCACTCTAGGCCACGAACATTAGACAGGCCCCGACTAAGGTAATAGAGGCTTAGTAATTTTATTATGAATACAACCTTTTACATTTTTAGCTTTTTTATTCACTCCGGTATATTTTTGTGAAATAAATACACAGTTTTATTTTGTAAGTCTTTAGGATTTAGGATTATTGAATGTCTTACATTGAAATTCTTTACATTTATACGATGCTTTTATCTCTTCACGTGTCGCATTTACGTTTGTCTTGAGTCCTATATGTTTTTGTTTATTTTTGTTTTTCTTTAGCCTGTGTGATACAATATTAAATACACGAAGTATTAATAACTAAGTGAATTCAGTGACTCACCCTTGCTTCGCTCGGGTTCGTCCCTAACTTAATTCCCCATACAAATTTTCATCCCCATTGTCACCCCTTTAAGGGATGATTTCCGGGGTAAAAAGTATTCTATGTCCTTTCCAGGGTCTCGGTCAAATTAGTATAGATGAACGTATTCAATAACTATTCATATTATGGCAAACGATCAGCCTTTTGGATTTTTTAACTCTGTATCCTATATGTTATTCCTAGTTATAGTCCAATAACGTATTAAATCTTTAAATCTGTCCAACGTTTAACATGAAGGCGAACAAACACACACAACACGCATATACACTTCCACAAACGCGCGCGCGTACACACGCGCACACACGCACACACACGCACACACACAAGCACACGCACACTCAAACGCACACACTCATGCAGATGTTCGCATTTATAAGTAGTAGTGTTATTACTATAAAATATAACTGAGTACTTTGTAAATATATTTCATAGCCTCATTATTGTTATGAAACCAAATAATTAATTAAATATTATTATTTATTCGCTTAATTAAAGAACGGACGTTCACTTTCGAGCATATTTCTTTTTTGAAACTTTAAACTTTATTACTAAACAGCTGCCAGTATAAATTCTGAAATACATATATTTAATCTAGAATTTATTGAACCTAAAATCAAGTAGGTATTTCGTAATCTATCTAGGTAAATTTCCAAGAAATTAATTAAATTTCTAAGAAATCTATTGTTAACTGTAACGCCGGCGTGTCCGCGGTGGTTGAGGGATTATGTCACATAATAAGCTATATAATAGAAAAGTACTATTAAAATCAATTCAGTTTATATAAGTCACTAGCAACTTACCCTCGATAAAGTAACTTAACAAGCTATGTTCAAACTAAGTTTTCTGTCAGTCAGTTGGTCTTATCTATGAATAGTGTTCGTTATGTGTACCGTATTCAACCCAGTTATTCTAGACGTTTAAATAGGTGAAGGGTATGCTGGAAATAGTGAAAGGTTGGTTTAGACGCTTTTCAACGCGTTGATGCAGTGCCTGGCCTTAGTGTAGCTTTCAATGTACTAACATTGACCTCTAAATGTGGCAAAATTTTTTTTTTTTTAATTTACATTTCATAAAATATTTCTAAATCTTATAAAAATATAGCTCGTTATACTTAAATTACTGCAACTGATTCTCGCTTCGCTCAAGTGAGTAGCGCCACGTTTTGGCAATTTTATTATGAAAAAAAACCTATATATTATTACTTGAGGTGAAGTATTAACAAATACCTACACACTGACATCTATCTACATATACATATAATAAAATTTTAACTGAGTCGAATCTTTACATTAAACATTTTTTGGAAAAGCTTATTGAAATTGTCATTATTATCGATATAGACGCCGAATCTATAGTTTTTAGAATTTTTATCGCCTGTCTGGAAACGCATCACGAGAAAACCACTAAACAGATTTTGATGAAAAACCTAACTAGGGACGAACCTGAGGGGAGCAAGGGTGAGTTGCTAGTTAATAATAATATAAACTCAACAAAAACTAAACAGATAATATCCGTTTTTTAGTGACTTCGCACTTTGTACTCTGTTTTTTCTCATTGCGTTATTATACGTAACATTACTCAATTTTTATATAATTTTCTTATATTTCAAACTACATTATTTAAATAACAAGTATGCTGTGACCTCCATTCATTTATTTTCCCAGCATTGTTATAATGTAATTTGTTCTTCTATTACTATTTGCAATTCTAAAGCTAAATATAACTTAATAAGTTTATACATTATACAAATATGGAAATATCTTTTGTCTACGGTCTCGAAGTTATATTTTATTTCAATTAAATTTATTTTAGTTTACAGCTACAAAATATCTCGTTGCATATTGGATCGTACAGTACAAATATGTACAAATATGTATTTAGTTTGCTATTATTTAAAAAAAAAATTAAAATTATTATCCTTAATTAATTTTAACTTTTTAAATTATATGGCTTAAATAATTAATACTATATTTTATATTTTTCTTTATGGTTATAAATATAATAATGGCAACACTAAATATAGATTACTAATTAATATTTTTTAAATTGTAATAATTATAAAAATAATAGCAAAAATTAAATAAATAATTTTCCATATTCAATTATAATTAAAATTATAAAATTATAAAAATGTTTAAAGTTAAAAAATATTGTAATGTAATTGGTGCAACTTTCATTTTGTTAATTGTGGGTAGGCTGTCTGTAACAACTATACATTCAAGACATGTAACACCTCAGTCTCTCCCGTGACCATGGATGCTGTAAAGCATTCGAAACGTCGGGAACCAAAAATCAAAATAAATCCGCGAAATAATCCAAAAAGATAGTTTTATTTAATAATGTCAAACATTCGCGTAAATCTAAGAAAATATTATGTCGATCAAGTAGTATTATAACGTGTTGTGAGACCAGTAAGGCCCGATCCACACTATAGTGCCGATCAGAGTTCGCTCTCGGTCCAACGTCCGATATCGGCTTGGTAAAATATTGTTACGTAACAAGAAACAATGAGTGCATTCACACTATGAGTAAGAGTCGTTCCGGTCGAATCACACTCCAGCAACCGTTCTTGTATAAAAAAACTTTACTACGAGGACGGACTGTGATCGGCATTATAGTGTGAATCGGCCCTAAGCGGACTACATTTAAGTAAAAAAATACTCGTTTTGATGTATATTTCTGCCAATCCTGAAAGCTTCATATTACACTTCGTAAAAGTCTCTTATTGTTTCGTCGACACGAAGTAGGTTTGTGTGAATAATATGTCAGAGTATATTAAAATGAGCTTTCATTAAGTCGGCGCTTAGTTACAGAGCTTTGTTCGCATCCACATCCCGACACAGGGCTATGTGAGTTAAAAAATATAAAGCATTTTCTATACATTTTGTTGATTTGTGCATCTGATTTCATTATGTTTAAATTTATACTTTATGTTTATTGTATAAGAGGAATCTGAATGGCGCTAGTAAAGCCAGAGTGCAGTTATTTAAACTATTAAAACGTATTAAAAATTCATTATCGGTCCTCTTAGAGGCTTCTTCATAGATACCTTGGTTGCTACCTTAGCCCTAGTGAGTTTCAACACTTACTGTTATTGTATATGTATATCTGTTTGTAATGTTAAAATAACAGCTTTTTACCAAATGCATATAATATATGCGGTACTTACAAGAAAAACACAATTTTGATCATTTTTGTCTGACCGTCTGTTTGTTCCGGCTAATTGCCGAAACGGCTGGACTGATTTTAACGGGGCTTTCACTAGTAGATAGCTGATGTTATAACTCAAGGTGTAAAAGTAACGAAAAATAGCGTACCCGTATGCATTCGTTACTATAGCATCAGTACTCGTTACTTTTGTATCGTTACTCGTTACTTTTGATACCCGATAACATACTCGTAGAGCATCGCATCGAGTCGTGTTTCGTATGTATTGCGTACGGTATAACGTTGACGTCGCATTGTTTTCAGTGGAATAATGCACAATCAGCAAACCATTACAATTGGAGAGTTACATGATATCCAGAACCCAGAAATTTTAAATATTTTTAAATCTATAAAACTTTTAAAAACTTTACTAACAATATTTTTTTATTAATATTTTTTAAATTAAATAATAAAAAATAAGTAATTTAAAAATGAATAAGTAACACCTTTTATCACGTTAGTGTGACGTCGTAATGCATATATTATTTAAAATCAATTGCGCGAACGATTTATCAAATCATAATCTGTACGTATTACACATAATCATTCAGTAAAAATTTTAAGTATTTGTTGGATAAAATACTAAAAATGTGTTCTAATGTAATATAATGGTTGTTTCTAATTTAAAATTGTTACTAAACAAAATTTCTAAGATCTGGAAATCATGCAGCTCGAAATAAATAAACTCCTCAATTTACTCATCAACGGTATTAACTGAAAGTTGTATATTGTTGAATAAAAAACCAATAAAAACATCAGTACGAAAATATGTACGGAAAATGCGAGTAACGAAATGCATTCGTGAGTAACGTTTCGGTACTCGGTACTAGATGGCGTACCCGTTACTCAGTAACGAATACATACGGTTTGCTACAGCACTAGTTATAACGATTAACTTAGGCTACTTTTATTTTAGAAAAAGAATTAGAATCCCACTCATAAATATTAAAATGTACCTAGGGAGGTACCTAATTAATATAAACAGAGGTTAAAAACCGTAACGTTTAAAAATACGATATTTACCCATCTATGTATAGTATTTACTATTTGTATTTGTTCTTGGGTTCTTATTTTGGTCCGATGGCTTCAATCTTGCTACCTTTGAATTTATTTTACCCAAGTCCATGCTTATCGCGCTATCCCTTTAATATTGTGAAAGTTTGAGAAGTATTTTAGACGTGACTTATTAGGAAAATGGCGCTAAATGTTAATTGGTAAAAGCGATTAATTGAATTATATTTCTAAGAAGAGAAATTAAGAAGAAGTAAGATTTTTTCAAACTAAATATATAAGGTCAGTCAGTTAGTTAAGTTAGTATCATCAATTTTTGCCCTGATACATCTAATGGAATATGGAATATTATACAAAAAATCACTATAATTAGGCGCAGGTCTAAAATTTGTAGGTACTTGAAGCTTGACTAAATCGAGTGCTGTTCCATAAAAGTAAAGATATAAACATATCTTTCCCATATACTACCATAGCTTACTTTCATTAAGTCTCCGTCGTATGAGTCTAAGTAATTACAACGCTTTGTGCGAACCGCGACCACATGTGCAGATACAATGTGCCTTTGTCCGGGTGTTATTAGAAAAATACGAGATTCAAATGAGCATATTGATGGTCTTGTCGGTTTCAAATGATAGCCTTGTGAATAAAGCACTCTTTGAAGTTCTAACTTGTAGGCTGAGACGTCAAAATTAATAACTTCATATATCGATAATTATTGTATATAATAAATGTATAACATACCAGATATTGATATTTGATACAATTATTGTGGAGCGTTTGTGAAATTTCTATATATCACAATATGTTATTAATTTTGATTTCAGGGATATAGGGGGGAAGGGGGGTGTCAGTAGTATTTGGTAATCCAGCCGGTTGCTCCTGGTACTTCTCTGATAGCAGAGTGGACTGTGGATCAACCCAATGGTTGTGGTGGTATGCTTCGGCAGACCTGCCGTCGGGGCGTTTTTGAGAGATGGGTGAAGTCCTGCCTGCGGGTGCTTGGCTAGCGTGGCGGACTATACCCCTCGAATTGAGGGAAGGCCCGGGCCCAGCAATGGAAAGTTAGAAAGGCCTGAATTAATATTTAGTATTATTGTAGAGTCACATGCACAACGTCAATATGCATTGTTCTGACCTTATTCGATTTATTTTGATAATTCATCTGTCTACAATTTATTACAAAATGTCGTTAATAGTCTTTATGGTGTCAACGTTTTTAAGTTCAATTTTTGACCGTTTCTTTCGATAATTTAAAAAATAATAAAAAAGTAAGGACGCAAAAGCAAAATTACGTAAATCAAGAAGTCGCTATACAAAAATTAAATTTTTGTAGAGCTCTATTTGTTATTGCTGTATCGGAAAAACTACAAATAAAAGGATATTTGATATGATTACATACGTTGTTATTTGTTAAGACACGACTCGAAAGACGCAGACGGTGCAAACTAAGCATTCTGACGCACGGGCGGACTTAATATGTATAATACAATCCTAAAATAAACATCAGATCAAGAAAGGGTTTACGGTTTAAAAGTATTAGATACAAGTCTCGTCGACGATTACGTGATGATAATCTTAAGACATTTCTTTAGAACTACCTAATAATAATAATTAATATAGTATTTGTATTCCGGTCCATTTTCAAGCCGGTTCCGCTTTTAGGCCTAAATATACATAACTTAAGTAAATTAAATAGAAAGATGAATGATAAGAATTTAAAATATCTGTTATGTTATAAATTAAATAGAAAGACCACTAAATGCGCAGTGGTATCCCATAATGGAAGGTATTCAGTTCAATAAAATGGCTGTTTTGTTGTACGAAAGAATAGTAAAAGAGATTTTTCAAAAATAATCATTTTAAATAATTATTTTGATTCTTTTTGCATACATTTTTTTTTCAGTTTGAAAATAGCTCGAATTTTATTAGTTTATGTAAACTATACAATATATATATATATATATATATATATATATATATATATATATATATATATATATATATATATATATATATATATATAATTAACGCGTAACCGCCTCTTCGCTCATATCTTAAATCACTGGTCATAAAAGATGGTATGAAAGACGTACCTGGATGTGCATTGTGTGTACAAACAAACAATGAGATTAATACTTTATACGTAATATGTATAAAGAATTCGTTACATAATTGCATAATCAGAAAGACACGTCAATGTAATTTACATACATATGTAGATATAAAAAAAATAAGCTAGATAAAACATATTTTTATAAATAGTTTCGCTTTTTAGTGCTGTTAATTAACATAATGTGATAATAATTATAGTTGTTGGCATTCGCTATCTATCCTTTGTCCAACTTTCTATTATTATTATGAAACTAGCGGTCTGACCACTTTCATCACTGCAGCGTTCAAATTGAAGTGTAGTTCACGGAATGATGCTTCTAGTATCCAAAATAATATTTTAGCTCTCTAAAGTTAGAATGCAACCACAAAATTTGCATTCATTTCGTGTTTTATAAGCTAATTGAAGGCTAACTAAAGCTTTTTTTAGCAAGCCCATTACTAATATAGTAAATGGGTCTGGGGAATAACAATATATATAAATACTAACATTAACAGATACTTTAAAAGAAATTTTAAATTTTAAGCTTTTTTTTGTATGTTCACTGCACAGCGAATGCGTTTTATTCAATCTACTAGCGGCTCACCCTCGCTTCGCTCGGGTTCGCATCTACAAAAACACTAATAGAGATCTATTAGTTCCCACGGGAACCGTTCATTTTTCCGGGATGAAAAGTGACCTGTTGTTTGACCGGCAATATAAGGTATCAGAATAATAAATTTTACTAAATTAGGTGCATAAGTTGTTGTGTACTAAGCTGCATAAGTTATTATAGTTTTTTAACTATCCCACGGGAACTATTTAATTTTCTGGGATAAAAAGTATCTAAGATGTTGCCCGGGGATATAAGGTACCATCATGCAAAATTTCATTTAAATCGTTCCAATAGATTCGGAAATTAGCCCGTACAAACAGACAAACAGACAGAGAAACAAAAAAATTGAAAAAAATCTGGATTTGTTCTATTTGTCTTCTTACATCCCCCTGACTCGGTTTTTAGCATTTTTTTGCTATGTACAGACATTCGACCTCTACTGTTTTATTATAGTATAGATTATTAACGCTGCGTTAGGATGACTTCCAATCAAACTACGATACAATATTATTCGTTTATTTTTATTATTTCCACAGGCAAATATTTCCAGCAAAAGTTTCACCAGCAACACCACAACAATTATGTGTAACGTCTGCATTGTAAACTGTTGGAATTCCGAAGTAATAAATCGGAATGGCTCACTCAACGATCAAACAGAAATTATGAAAAATAAATCCCACCCGTTTTACAGCGCCCCTTACGAAGTTATCTATTGTAATTTAAAGTTGACAGTGCTGGTATTAGATAGTCAATAAAGTCTTATTATAATAAATTAATATAGAATATAATAGTCCAAGCCCATATTAATGATATAATAAATAGAAATTAACACTATATATTATCTCTATGTACGTAAATAAAGTGATGATGATGATTATAGTGAATTTGGAAAATAATACAATTTTTTCTGAAGTGCTTACTAAGGTTATTCAACTAGAGTTAGTCTGTACTATTGTTCCGTTTTTACATTCATTTGTAGTCTGCGTCTCTATCTGTTATGTTTTCATCACTAGTAAGACTGTTTTTGGAAACGTAAAAGATAGCGATAGAACTTTTCACAGAATAAATTATAATGGAGGGTTGTCTAACACGCTATAGAAAACCCATAAATAAAAACATACCTAAATGAAACTTAATAATTAATTAATCTTGGTCTCATTTTATTGGTTTAATATGTAATACAATTAATAATTATATATTTTATGGAGGTATAGAACCCTCAGTACAGTGCTCCGACTCGTACTTGACCAATTGTTCATTGGTTTTTAAGCATGTATTCATAAAACTAAGTAAACTTTGGTAATAGTTTTTATTAGAATTGAGTTTCACTTAAGAATATAAATTGGCCTAAACGTACTTTTGTATAAAAAATTGAGTATTTCGAAGAATACTGCATACATTCCTGTCACGAGCAACACGTGTCTCGAATCTCTATACGATCCGCGACTGTAGTTTCACGAACCTTTTACTTTCTAACTTGATGTTAATATATTCAGTCACTTTCAGTTTGTTATATAGGTTTATTCGTACACACTCAGTATGGTAAGTGATAGGTCGTACGTCTGAGTGCCTCAGAAATGTTCTTTTGGGAAGCTGGATCGTTGTAGGCTTTAACGATTATTAAGTAGTAAGTATTAATACTGCCTTAGATTTACGCGAATATTTGAAATTTTGAATAAAGTTATATTTTCAGGTTTTTGGTTCCCGACGTTTCGAATGCTTTACAGTAAACCGGTCTCGGAAGAAGAGACGAAAGAAGAGACGAAGGTTTTAAATATCTTAAAAGTGGTTAAATTAAACATCGGGAACACAAAAATAAACATTTTGTATCGTATACCTCAAACCCTTTATTATTAGATTTTACTGTATTATGAATAGTAGACAATTATAAGTAGTATAAAAAAGAATGGGAAGATATTATCAGCTAGTAAATTCGAACCTAGCTGGTCTTTCATTCATACGCATGTCCTTCAGTAATACATTTCCTAATATACCAATACCTTGGAGACTTAACCTGACCCGGACGCAAAGTAGCTTCTGTTACCCTCCAACTTATGAACTACTAGCGACTCACCCTAGCTTCGCTCGGGTTCGTCCCTACGTTGATTCCCCATACAAACTTTCATCCCCATTTTCACCCTCCTTAGGGATGATTTTCGGAATAAAAAATATCCTATGTCCCTCCTAGGCTCTCAAACTATCTTTTTACCAAATTTCATCTCAATCGGTCCAGTAATTTTTGAGTTTATTTGTTACAAACATAGAAATATACAAATCCTTTCTCATTGTAAGTATTGTAGATAAGAATAGAGACAATTCTTGCTGATTAAAAGGACGAAAAAGAATATATTTTCTAGCATTACGTACTACGCCAGGCTATGTGATCGATGCCCATATATACTCGTAGAAAACAGTCATGCTGACTTAAGGTGATAGATATGTAAGTATCCTGCTAAGGTTGTAGTATGAATTTTAAAATTAATCCCTCCACGACCGCGGACACGCCGGCGTTACAGTTAACTATAGATTTCTTAGAAATATAATTAATTACTTAGAAATTTACCTGGAGGTGTCAAAATACATACATATAATATGTAAATGCTCACCATATCACAGTGAGTTATAAGACGGGTTCTTCACACGACGATCTCTTCCGCGTCTTCCATTGCTATTAATATCCTAAGATAACCTCGTTGTGGGACCCCACTCTTATGTTAGAGTAGTAGTCTGATCTAGTAATATACCCCGGCTTTTTCGAGAAGTTTTTTTAATAAAACATTCGATATATTTTGTTCGTAACACCAAGTTCCTATTGAGCTGGTAAAACGGGAAGCTCAGGTTATATCTTTAGTCGTTACAGATCAACAAAACTAACTACAATGTATGTATGTATTATGTATATACTTTAACGCTTTATTTGTCTCGTTATGGAGCGAATTTTCAATAATGCTTTCTTAGTGCTGATCCTCGTTAAGGAAATCTTGTGCAAAGTTCCAAGCTTTTGGAAACCATCAGTTTGGATTCTGCGTTATCTGTCAGAATTAGTTGTAATAACTTTAAATAAGTTTCTTAAGCATTTTGACCAAAACTAATAACATGTCGTTGGATTGTTTTGTACATTAAAGACAACTCTTTAACACAACATAGTGGAATTACTGTCAAAATTCTATACTTATTAACGCCACTACAGTAGATTGGCGGCACTTGAAACACGCCAAATCTGTAGCTGCGGTGGCGTATTATTTTAAGGATATTGGTATTGGAATATTCAAAAAAAATATTTTACGCCAGCGCAGCTACAGATCTGGAGGGTTTAGGTACTGCCAATCTACAGCGGTGGCGTTAATAGGTAAGTATCCAAAATTCATTATTGGAATTCTTATACGTGGAAAAATTAAAAGATACGAGTAAAAGTGGAACAATAAGATAAATCATTTAGGCCATTAATCATATTGCAATGCCTATAACTAACCAAAATATTATATCAAGCAATTACATAATATAAAATATTCACACCAAATCTATCCAAGTTAATCGGCATCAGCTTATTGTTACCACTCTCAGCGAGGCGTGTTGATAAACAAAGAGATCGGATAGCGTTACGTCACCGTTGCGTAGACCGACCCACATCTTCCATGTCAAGCACGTGCCCATTGTTGAACGTTGTTTATTTTTAAACTCCGACCCGCTGGTTGGGCTGGAGCTGCAGAAATATCTTTTAGCTTTCAGTTTTATCATGGAGTTATGGTATTTGAAAATTGTGGTTTGTTTCGTCTAAATGAGAGTTTGTGGATGAGTCAGTATTCACTGGTGAATATATTGTATAAGTTATTGTTATTATAATAACTAACTTGTTATACTATAATATTGTAAAGCTAAAGAAATTGTTCTTTTCATTCGTTTATTTTTTTAACGCTTTTCTTACTAAAACTATCGGTTTTATTTGAAGAATTCCATTGCCTGTTGTAGCTTTTTTATTAAGGAAAATTATAGGCTAAACTGACATCACATCCGCTTCCTTACCGCGCTATAATGTATTTTAAAAAAACTACGCGAGCAGAGCCGCGGGCTTATAGGTATATTTAGTTGTTTTATAAATTATTTTTGATGATTATATTTATTTATTTGTCAAAAATCAAAATTTGATGTCTACGAACTACATTTAAGCATTGTTACATTCTTAATAGAATGAAACTCTTCATTTCGCACAATAATTCAGAACTTTATTTGTGAGCAACGTCTAATTTTTTACAGTTTTACGTACACATGAATTGGGGAATTAAAAAAAAACATATATTAAAAAAAAACTTTGTTACTATTATTTTATTATAATGTATTAAATGTACCGGAGTACTATTTAAAATTCTGTACATTTTCAGTTTAATGAAAGCAGTATTATAATGATTATGATTTACGAGTTGTAATTTATGATGTTTCGAGTGTTCAATGTACGTTAGACGTTGGGTTGGTTTTAATATAAACTGAGATTAGGAAAACAGTGAGTAATTCAAAGTAAATGTACATGTTATTTGTAGGAGGTTTTGCTTTTGGTTAAGTAATAAGTATATAACAATAACTAGCTCTAACCTTTGTATTTTTAACACTATATACCTGCTGTAGATGCGAGCGAGTTCAAACTCTACTTCTGACCGACTTTATAAAGAGTCTTTGTTTTTTAGTTGTAAGGTGATTTTTATGATTATTTTTTTAAATGAGTTTTTCCGGCCTCCATGAAAATAAATAGTTAAATATAAATAAATATTACTTTTAATGTTGGGACATTAACACACAGCACCATCTAGTGCCATGGTAAGCTACGAGGCTTGTGTTATGGATACCAGATAGTTGATACACTACACATATATAACTTTAAATACATGCATATTATAAATATAAACACCCATGACTGGAGTACAAACATTCGTGCTTATCGCACAAGTGAATGCCCCCAGCGGGATTTGAACCCGCGACAGTTGGCATGGCAAGTAGGTCACTATAAACTGAGCCAAATCGTGTTGTCAATGATGGATGAATGGTGTAATTATACACATTTAACAAAAAAATCGATCACGGCTAATTGAAATGAATCTCGAATACATTTTAATTCAGACATGAACAATAAAAAAGTCCATAGTAATCTTTCGAGCCATTGTCGAATGACGCGCGATCAAACACTAAACAGCCGATTTCCTTCCACAGCGTATCTAATGAAATGTTTAATTATATATTGCGCGGTACCATTCTGACGAAAGTATAAGTCCTCGTAGATACATATTATGATTAATTTAAGTTTAAAAAATTTAAAGTAAAAGAAAAAATTTAAAGTAAAAGAATTATTTTGGCAAAATATTATTAAATTTCAATTGTAACAAGTAACAAGAGTAACACCGATACCGATACCGATTAACCGTAGTCAGAAATCGAACCCATATACTGAAGTCAGTAACCGTTTCAGTATTTATTTAGTCAGAATGTTATTTAATATTTATACAGCGAATACCCTTAAAGATATCTTCGAATAAGATACAATTTAGTTTTGCATATTTGATTTTTGTTTTATTTTCTTTGAGGAAACACAGTGTGTGAAAGTCACGTCGGGAATAAAGGACAATACTGTCTTATTACTTTCATATTACGTACCTCGTGGTAGGTCGGAGCCAGCGAGAGGAATGAAGCACCGCGGCATGAATATTAAAAAAATACTTGCTCATAACTCGTAAGTTACGTGGTTTTAGAAATATCTGAGCTTGTAATTTGTTTCTGACTATGTTTATTATATGAGGTTGAAAGGCATGTGTTAAAAGATAGTGGGTTCGATTTTTTTTCATAGCGTCTAAAGCTTTTTTTTCATAGCGTAGTAAGTCTGTGATTTCCGTTATTATTGCGATATTTCGCTTAAAAGTTTCTTTTGGTTTTGGTTTAGAGCTAAGCATTACCTGTGTACTCTTTTAATTTAATTATTTATGTTATTATCTTTTGATTTTAAAAAGTATATTGGCCTTAAAATCTTTTAAATGTGATTTTTGTTTTTTTTCTGACATAATATGAATTTTATACCTGATACGACAACAGCCTTGGGGTATACTCTGATTATTAGAAAAACATAAAATTCGGTGCACACTTTCGAATGACGCCGAACACCTATAGGAATATAAACATATGATATGAGATCCTCATCGTTTTTTGAAGTCGGTCAAAAATAAATAATACCCTGTTTTATAAAATCGGAACATGTTTAAGCCCCATAAGTTCGCCCTCTCGTTCGAAACCTCTCAATAAGTGATTACAGTCAAGTTCACCTCTTGCAAAATGCTTAGTTATCCCGAACCTCTTGTCCTCTCGAGCCACGTCAGATATTGATTTCTTACTCAATCTGCTGTAGATTTTGTTACCGAAATTTGAATATGGACCTGTGTTTTAAATTTTCAAATTATTCCGTTAGTGTATTGATATTATAGTTATTTATTTTGTGTAAAATGACGCTGATTGGGGAGAAGTGTCATTTATGTTATTCACTTATAATGAATTATATAGTCTTCTAAAATAAATGTATAAGTCAAAAATAGTACCAATGGTTTGCTGTTTATGCTAATATTAAATTATATTAGTGGTTATTATTAATTATATAGTCTTTTGCCATATATATATATATATATATATATATATATATATATATATATATATATATATATATATATATATAATACTATATTCTTTTGTATTTTTTATTTTCTTCTTAAAAGAGAGATAGTGTAATAAATGTTTATTTAAATTATAAAATCAAATCAAAGGCAGTGGTAGCCCAGTGGTAACGCGCTCGCTTGGGCAACCGAGTGATGCGGGTTCAAATCCCGGGTCTCGCACCTCTGATATTTTCATGTGCTAATCATTTCTAGCATGATTACCACTTGCCTTATGGTGAAGGAAAACGTCGTGAGGAAACCTGCATGTCTGAGGGAACTTAGCAAGTTTTCGAAAGATATGTGAAGTCCGCCAACCCGCATTTGGCCAGCGTGGTGGACTATGGCCTGATTCCCCTCGTATTGAAGGGAGGCCCGTGCCCAGCAGTGGGACGTTAAAAAGGGCTGAATACATACAATACATATTAATCAATATTTATTTACTTTTCACTCAGTATACATTGTCATTTATTATTATTCTAAAATATTATTGTTTGGTTTCATGTTTAGTTGTATTGTAATATGGGTTTATATAGGTTAATTGATAACATATTTGTTTTATTGGTACTTTAATTTAGCCGTGACAAAACAATCGCGTAGTATAAACAGCGCCATCTATATACTCGTATGTACAATTCAAACGAAGCGAATATCTAGTTTTTTTTATCTAGTTCCATGGTAAGCTACGAGGCTTGTGTTATGGATACCAGATAGTCGATACACTACACATATACAACTTTAAATACATACATATTATAAATATGACTATAACTCAAAACTGGAGTACAAACATCAGCGGGACACGAACCCGCGACCGCTGGTATAGCAGTATAAACTGAGCCAAACGTGTCAAATGACATTTCTATAAAAATAGTACTAAAAATTTAACGAAATGTATTATATCTATTCCACATGTACATATATTCTTTATACATAAACAGAACACACTTATTATATAATCAAATTCCATGCGCAATGATATTCGAACTCGAACCTCCAGTTATGTGTTACAGGTGTTTCGTTGAATAAATTATGCTTCCTTTACCTCCCTTGAAGTTTTGATGGTCCTTTGGTATATCAAGATTTAGATTGTTTTCAACAACTTCATCTACACTAATATTACAAAGAGGAAAGATTTGTTTGTTTGTTTGTTTGTTTGTTTATTTATTTATACCGAAAAAGCTCCGAAACTACTGAACCGATTTAGTTGAAATTTTGTAAGAAGATAGTTTGAGACCCTCGGAAGACATAGGACAGTTTTTATCCCCAAAACATTCCTTAGGGGCGTGAAAATGGGGATAAAATTTTGTATGGGGAAGCAACCCAGGGACGAATCCGAGCTGAGCGAGGCTGAGTCACTAGCGACTCATATAAAATACTACTTTTTTGCTTTGTTCGCTTGCTAAGATGAAATTAAGTACCTATGACGCTCACGACTATCAATTTTACGTACAATTTTTTGAATATTTTTTTTGGTCCGCTGAATTACTTTCGCGAGTTTTTTTGTGGATTAAGGCTTTATCTTTCTGAACCGGTCGTAAACTCATAACGTTCAGTAAAAATTGTTATAATTTAATGCTGAATAAGATACTTTCCTATCATTAATCATAGCATTCTTCTTTCATCCATATATATTAAAAAACGCAACATCTCATTCTCTCTCTCCGTCTTTGTTTGGATGCTTATAACTATTTTTTTTGTATAGATGTACAGTGTACATTATCTAGCCAGTTGTAAATAGGCATTCAATTACGTCAGGTGGTCTAGATTATTAGCAGTCACGATATTTATTTTTAAGGCAGAGAACTAACAAACAGTAGACACAACAAGTCCTCACTATTTTTTTGTCACATTCAAAGAAGTTTATTTATATTGTATTTAATTTTTAACCGATTCAAAAAATTAGGACATTCTCAATTCGGATGTTTATATATTTTTTTTATGTATGTTCGGCCATAATTCCATCATATATAGACCAGATAAGCAAAATTTTTTTTTGTTCGAAAGAGGTTTATTCCGAAATTCGATTTAGATTTGAAAAAGTCCACCCCTAAGTGTAGAGGTGTATAAATAGGGGATGATCGTTTTTTTATGTACTGAATTTTAAAATACTTTCTTATTTTGCTACTACTATGTCTACACTAAAAATACCAGCCGATACGTATCAAAGCATACCGACATATCTATCATCTCATCAATATCTGAGAAGGTAGATATCTATAGTAAATGAAAACTACCAATCAGTTATTTTTTTCTTTTTTGTGTTTTTTTAAGTCGGTTTTAATATGTTTTTTAAAGTTACTAGAGAATGAGACGAATAGAGTATCAGGAATAGGATAGTTGTAATGTTTATTTTTTTATAATATTTTTATCAAGTTTAAAAGTTATTTAACATTTTTTTAATATAAATAATTAATTAAAATAACATTACATATTATTCATTAATTGATTTTATTATTTTTCACTTCCTGTGTAATGCATTCTATCTCAAATAATTAAATAAGGTATATTAGGCATATTACAATCATATATTTATAGAATATCATATACGGAAAGAATATAATATTATATATTTGTCAGAAAATAACAACGATTACCATGGCAACGTGGCAATGTATTCTATCTCATTCTCTCGCCGGCTTAATCCAATTATTAGTGTCGCATTTTCGTTTCACCGAGTTTCAAATTACAACGATTCTAAAGAAATTTCACTTCAAAAATCAAAGTGCAACGCGTACCCGTTACATCGCAATAACTTTACTTTTTTATATAGTTATAGGTTTGCTGGAAAAAATTACTAGACCGAAACGGATCCAACGTAGAAGATAGTCTTCGTACAAATATTAATCACTCATTTTTTAATAAAGTAATTCACTTCGGTATAATGAAAACGAAGAGCTAATGCAGCGTAAGTGCTTCATAATGTCAGTTATAAAAAGTTTGAAAGTCATTAAAAAATTATAAAAAGTTAACTTTCATGACTTGGATAAGATGTTATCTTCAATATGAAGCGTGAAAATTCATTTCAATGGGTTTCTGGTTGTTTTTATTAAAAATTATATATTAGAAATTCTTCTTATACAGATCTAAAGCAGTTTTGCTTTTGTTTTATACTAGCGTTTGCCCGTGACTCCGACTGTGTATAATATTTATAAGTTGGCCATGTTGTGTATATTATTTATAAGTTGGCCATTGCTGCTAAGGGATGGATTGTGATGTTAGAGGGCCTACGCTTATAACCTTCGGTAATAAATGAGCTATTAAACGCTTCATATAGACTAGAAATTCCACCGAAAGCTAAGCCTAACTACTAAGTGATGATCCAAACGAGACAAAACCCAAAGTTTTCATCATTTCTTTGGATTCAGGTCTCATACAAAATGTTATCAAAGTACCTATAGCCTACATACAGAATTTACATTCGCATTTATAATATTAGCATGAATAATCTAAAAAAAAAGAAAACTAGCGGCTCACGTTACGTTTTCGTTTAGTATAGATTTCTCAGAGAGCTATAATCATACCAAATTTCTTAAAAATCTTTTCATTGGTTTTCTCGTGATGCGTTCCCAGACAGACAGACAGACGGGCAAAAATTCTAAAAACTATAGATTCGGTCTCTGTATCGATAATAATATCTATTTCAATAAGATTTTCAAAAAAATATTTAGAATTTTATTATATGTATAGAATATAGATATAATTACATCACGTCAAACAATGCAACTATAACCGAAAATGGTTAAAAGTCTTGATAACCGATTCAATGTACCTTTGCTGTATACAGCCGGAAGTCGCGTCGCGTCGTCCCGCAAAATAGAACGGCTTAGCTTTTAATTGTTTCTACCATGCTCGAGATCGATATGCGTTGTAATGATTTATATATACTATTCTTTATTGCACTTATATGTAAAATACAGAGATTAACAAACAATGAAATTAGTTAACAAAGGTAGACTTAAGAGTATCTGCAGAAGAGATCTTTTCCAGTCAACCTAAGTAAGTTGGAGAGATAGTATTAAGAAGCAGGCTAAAGTGCAATTACTCAAATATAAATACATAAATAAATATATATTTTATATACATATAATTAAAATTTCTATGAAAACTAATGAAATTTGATCATTTTTAAATAAGCATTATTTTTTAAATAAAACGTAAAACATTGTTTTGAATGGTTTTTTTCAGGATTTTTTTTTGAGGTCATTCATTGAAAAAAGAATTGTAATAACTATCAAAGTTATCACATGATGTACACAATTAAAGTTAACAAATAAATGAATGGAGTATGTATTCAGCCCTTTTTAACGTCCCACTGCTGGGCACGGGCCTCCCTTCAGTACGAGGTGGATCAGGCCATAGTCCACTACGCTGGCCAAGTGCAGGTTGGCGGACTTCACATGTATTTTGAAAACTTGCTAGGTTTTCTCAGACATGCAGGTTTCCTCACGATGTTTTCAACGAATGAATAGAGTACTGTCTTTTTTTTAAATTGGTCAAAAAAATAAATATATTCTAATAAATAAAGGCGGCTACACAACGTAACTGCATGATTGCCGGCATATGTACAAACATGCTTGCGCGCGTGGTTCCCGCATTGGCCTGAAAGAGTTATTGGTTATTTCTGTCTAACTTCGCTTCGTGGTCGCTTGTAGTAATGCCCTTTCTAGCCAGTGAGTCCCACATAACCACCTGTATGTGTGGTACTGTGGTGGCCACAGGTGGTATGCGAAAATGCATTTCCCAATTTAAAAAAAGTGGTCTACAGCCCCTACTGTAAAAATGAGTTAAAAAAATATTAAACTTAATTTTAAAAATAATAAATCTACACGTAACAGACATGTAGATGTAGTAAGTTCTTATTGTGTGGATCAAAATGACAGCATTTTAAATTAATATTTTTAATTTTTTCATTTGTAAATGTATGTAGTAATGTGTTGCTTAATAATTTGTTGTTAAATAATAGCAAATTAAATTTAAATTATTATTTTTAATTAATTTTATCTTTTTCAAATTACACATAGATCAATTATGTGGCTTAAATAACTAATATTTTATCATTTTTTCTTTATAGTTATAAATATAATAATGGCAACACTAAATATAGATTACTAATTAATATTTTTACAATTGTACTAATTATAATAATAACAGCTCAAATTAAATAAATAATATTCCTTATTCAATTATAAAACTAATTAAAATTATAAAAATGTTTAAAGTTAAAAAATATTGTAAGGTACTTTGGTGCAATTTTTCAATTTTTTGAATTCATTTTGTTAATTGTGGGTAGGCTGTCTGTAACAACTATATAATACCTTAGAGACATGTAACACCTCAGTCTCTCCCGTGACAATGATTGCTGTACAGCGTTCGAAACGTCGGGAACCAAAAATCAAAATAAATTCGCGAAAAAATCCGAAAAGATAGTTTTATTTAAAATAACATCTTATTTATTTAAGCTCTCTATTTTTGAATCATAGACAGCTGCTTTATTTTTTTATAATTATATGTATATATATAATTTAAAATACCTGTATAAAATAAAGCCCAATCCATTAATATTGATCATTGCCTCAAAGAGATACATATGATATATCATAATAATACATCACTCTGAAAGTAATTCAGGTCAGACTCGGGTCTGATATGATGTTTTTATTAATTAAATAGGAAATCATTAATTACTGAAGATAAATCATTTGCACTTCATTAATTAATTATAATTGTGTGTTTCATATGTTTTTTTCTATAAAATCTCTCTATATGTAAAATACAGTACATAAATAAATACATACATACATACATACATACGATAAATAGATACATACATTTATATAATAAAATTCTAAATCGAATCTGTACATTCAATATATTTTGGAAAATCTTATTGAAATAGTTATTATTTATCGATATAGATACCGAATCTATAGTTTTTAGAAATTTTGCCAGTCTGTCTATCTGTCTGTCTGGGAACGCATCACGAGTAAACCACTGCACAGATTTTGATGAAATTTGGTATGGTGAAAGATGGTTATCCGAGTCAACATAAAGAATAATTTTTACTGCAGTAAAAAATATCTAATCTTTGAGAAATCTATACTAAACGTTACCTTTATATACATAGGCAAAGACAAAACTGTTCACTACCTTTTTCTCGTCTGCTTGTCAATCGATTTTCTTTTTTGGTTTAATAGTTATTGCAGAGTTTTAGTGTCATCAATAAAATATTTTGGAAACAGATTTTTTGCACATTTAGTAAGATTTAATAATGATTATGGTCGAATTTCGAGCATTTGGTGAGCATAAATAATAACAATATTATTAGTGTTGTTAGCTCTAAAAAAAAAAAACTTGTTAAAACCTACATATCTATACAAATAAATAAAATTGAAGTATCAGTCACTAAATGCATATATACTTTCAGCATGCACGGTTGACGGTACCCACTAATAAGAAAAAAACAGTTTTTAAATTTTTTGTCTGTCTGTTTGCTCCCGCTAATCTCCGAAACAGCTGGACCCATTTTAACGGAAATTTCCCTGGTAAATAGCTGATATTGTAAGGAGAAACTTAGGCTTTACTTTTATTTTAGAAAGAAGATCAGGGTTCCGCGCAAATAATTAAAAGCCATGAAATTGTAAACAATATCCGAGTACCTAGGAAGCACCCGAGCTACGAATAGTTTTGAATAAAATTGGATTATTTAATGAATATGTTTTTAGTGCACGTGATTTATACTTATAAAAATACACAGTGTTTATTATTTGCTAAGATAAACATTTGTCTCCCGCGTGCATCGAACCTACTACCCTCAACATAAACTTCACTGCTGAATACATTATGTTTAATTCTAACATGTTATATTAATGAAAATGCAGTGCATTATGGGTATCAATATTCTGCACTGTTTATACAAGTTATACGTATCGGCTTAGCCCCGTTAGCTACTGAGAGATTTGCTTTCATTATTGTTGGTACACTGAATACCTACTACACTAAAATGTAGCTATATGAAATGTTATATGGAAATAGTTTTAAATTATTTTATTATTAACTAGAGACTCACCCTTGCTTCGCTCGGGTCCGTCCTTAGGTGATTCTTTAAATGGACATATTTTTGAAGTAAAACTTCTTTAAGCACGCTTGACTTGGGGAGTGACATACGGAATGAAATCTTTAGCTATTTTTGTTCTGTTACGCCAAAGAAGTATAATTTCTTACGTGCGTACATATTTACATACACAAGTTTTGTTAGTATCCAACCTATCCTAATTATTTAAAATATAAATCGAATTTCATAAAGAGTACCGATAACCTACAGAAGTTTTACTGCTTGCGCGTATACACATTCATACACACACTCTTTAATTTTTTATTTATTTATGAACCGATTGAAATAAAACAAATACTAAATGTTAAGTGAAGCTTAACACAATACATTACTGAAAACCGCACCCAAATCGGTTTACTCGTTTCTGAGATTAGCACGCACAAACGCACAGACAGACAAAATTCTAAAAATGATTGTTTCGGGTTCTATTGCGTTAATAGAAACACCCAAATAATAGTTTTTCTCAAATAACTTCCACGTGCAGACTACAGACTTTTGTTGTTGTTGGCTTATTTCAGAGATTTCCTTGATTTGAAACGTGATGTACAGTTAATAGGCTCTTATATAAATCGGGATACGGACTGGAATCCGGGACCACGTGATTTGCATAGTATCTAGACGGAATCAAAATAAATTATCGCATGCCTTATTGGTGTTTTTTTTTAAATTCACATAGATGATATCCATATACATTAAACAACATTTATGAGAATCGATTCACAAATATATAGCGATATAGCGTAACAAACTACAAACGAATTGAGAGTAGGTACCTCGACCTTTTTGGAGTCGGTAACAAAATGTTAGGTATCTCTCTAGTATAGGTAGTCTATATTAATTGATACTTGAAATGTTTTTTAGCATTGGTTGCATAGTCATCATAATTTTTTTTATCTTTAAATTAACCGACTTCAAAAAAGGAAGATGATCATAATTCGTCGGAATCTTTGTTTTTTTATGCATGTTCACCGATTACTCGAAGACGCCTGAACTGATTTGGAAATATATTTTTTTGTTACGAAGTATACTTCCCAGGTGGTCCCATATAAATTTTGTCGCAATCGGTCGAGCGGTTTTTAAAAAAATCAACAATAAATTATTTTTTTAAATAAATTGCTTAATCGAATATGTTATTAAAAAACTTCCTTCTTACAAATTACCTGCTTATTACGTCTACACTAAAAATGGAAAAATAAAAACTCAAAATAACTAAACGGGTGTTTTCGTTTAGAATAGATACCTAATCAGACATTTTCGTAGTCAGTGCCAGCCGATGCAAAAATAAAATATTTCGATACCTAAAATATATCACAAATCGATGTATAATATTTTACCTATAATTAGAGTTCATACCAAATCATACTTACATACGTACTTGAATGAATATCTAAATACTCATATCTTAAAATATTGTCGGCTGGCACCGACTTCGAAAATATCTGATTAGGTATCTATTCTAAATGAAAACCCCCGTTTAGTTATTTTTTACATTTTAGTGTTTGGAAGTCGGTTTTTATTATTTTTTTAAAAGTTTTTATTTAAAATATAAATGTTTATTATAATATGAAGTAATAATTGGGTATTTCATTTAAAATACTATTCTAATGTGTTTTTAAGTTGTTGAAAGAATAAAGCATTATATTTGAAGCCATTTGCAATTTCAAATATAATTCTTATTTATACCAGAAACAAAAACTAATTTAGCAAAGGGTGTTGTATCAATTGACCCGATCTACCTTTCCCCCATGAAAATTGCCTGAGCTTTAAGAATCCAATATTTCAATATAACAAAGTCCAACCTTTTTAAAATTAATAAAATTTTTCGCCCCAATAAAGTCTCGGGTATAATTTAATCGTAATGTTTGAAGCTTTTTATTGTGCAATGAAGGTGGAAAGCTCCTTAAATATCATAAATTTTTATGAATTTTTGTTATCCAGCATTTTTTTTATAATGATAACGTGCTTTAAGGAGTTTTTTTTAAAAGGTAACTTATAGGTAGATTAGGGAGCAGTGTTAATAAAACAAGTTGTTAAATTAATTTTTTAGGCGATTTCGAGTAAGTGGAGAGTACTAAAACGTTGACTGTTCATAATTGTTTGCAGTATCTTTGGATAGGTTTTGAAAATAAGATATATACATTAATGTGGCTTTTTATTTAGTTAATTACTTAGTAGTAAGTTATGTTTAGCATTAGGTCTTCTTCACCGCTTTCTCGTCTAATTATTAAAGTATGGAGTTAGGCAATGTGAAGATATTTTCATATTTTTATGATACTTTCTTGTAAAAGATATTTATATCATCTAAATCACGACTACTCGTATAAATAAAAAAAAATCATTTTTAGCTAAAGAGTAATTATTAAAATACACGTTTAAATTAAAATGGATATTTAACCATAATATGCTTAGAAATGTGTACGAGAATAAAACTTAGATTTGAGCTCGACTTCCTTTCCATGAAAATTTCGAAACACCTTTGAATTATTTACGGAGCGTGGAGCAAAGTGAGTCAAAATGTGATAAGCCTCCAAAGATGTTTGGTAAACACTCCCTGTATCTGGACGAGATGAGGTTGTTGAGATGATCGTATTTAAGTCATAAGCCGTAAGCTACTTACGAATGTTTGAGTTAATGCTTCTAAAACATTACAAGACTTAATATAGATAATACAGCATTTTTCTAAATATATACTTAATATTATAAAAAGGAAATATTTTTTGGTTTGTTTGTTTATGTATTTGTTTGTTTGTTTGTACCGAATAAGCTCTGAAACTACTGAATAGATTTACATGATATTTGGTAAGAAGGTAGTTTGAGACTGGGTATAGGATAGTTTTTATCCCGGAAATCATCCCCTAAGGGGGTGAAAATGTGATGAAAGTTTGTATGGGGAAGCAACCCAGAGATCAGCTCAAGCGAAGCGAGGGCAAGTCGCTAGTCTAATGTAAAATTATAATACATTTATTATTATATAACTTATTGCAAAAAATGTTGGGGGTGTGGTATAAGTGAAATCAAGAATTTTGATAATTTTAGGACTTCAATGGGACATGTTTTGTTTGCAGAAGTAAGATTAGTGTAAAATTAATAAAACATAGCTAAATTTTATTTCCATATTCTTATTTATTTACGAGTACTATTCTGTAGAATTGTGTAGAAAATTTTTTGTAACTCGACATTGAAATGTTCGATTTTTTCAAACTAGTGACATGCTCTCGCTTTGCTGCTCGAGTGTGTCCCAAGATACCTATCACATTTTAAATATTAATCATAGCATTAATAATATTCATTATATGTACGAGTATATCACGTGTTATGGGTGGCCTGGAGTGGTCTTCCGAGATAAATTCTCTAAAATCCTTGCAGTAGTTTCTGAAATTAATCCGAACAGATACAAAACCAGTGCGGCAGGGGGACTTAAATTTATAATATGTGACGATATCTGTGTTAAAAAAAGTATTATCATGGATTCAGCTATCGAGCTTAATAAAAGATCTCACAGAATAATACCACAATAGTGTTCTTTTATAGCAAAGGTAGGTAGGTGTATAAGGAAGAGGTCTCAATTGGTGCCAGTGAGAAGAAAATTTAATTACTATGCCAAGAAAAGGGCGGTTCCCTGGTAACTTACATACATACATGTAAAAATTCTTATCATGTAGGCATTGAAATTAAAACCTCCTACGCAGCATGCCAATATTTACCCCCGACAACTCGATATAACTTACGACGAGCATTTAATCTCACTCTTTAATGTTATTAAATTGTCACAATAAATTTACAGTTTATGGTATAAAGTTTCAGATTTTTCCGCTATCGCTTGCAATTTGAATAATCTGATTGCTGTTACATCGAGTTTTAAGCCCTTTAACTAATTTTCGTGACGAGCCAGGATTAATTGAATTTTGTGGCGCACCGCAATGGTGTCGGCTCTATACCGCTTTATACTTGTCAGCGCCTATACTTCAGGGGTATTTAAAAATATTCTTTTGTATGTATGTTTTATATTAAAACGTTTGTTAATTTGTTGACGAATCGACCTAATATTTATTATATTTAAGTTAGATGTAAAAAAAACCTTATTTCATGCATGAACGAAGTTTGCTGGTCATGGTACATAAAGAGAGATTGCTGCAAAATGTACCTACTAACGTAAATGGTGCCCGTGGGATTATAAAAAAATTAACGGTTTGCGTGAAAAAAGTATCATAAAAAGAAGTTTGCATTACATAATTAAGTTTAATTTCAAACTTAACTAAACTTAATTATAGAACGGGAATTATAATTTTAAACTTAATTATAAAAAACCATGGTGTTAAAGTATACGCGTGTGTGGAAAATTTTAATTATAAAATTCATTTAATTTCGAAATTGCATACATTTTTTACTAAAAGTACCTACGAGCAAAAATGTTAATTTTGATGGTTGAGCGAGAGGAATGATTACGTCATATTTCAAAATTAACGCGCACAGACGGCGAAATTAATTAATTATAGTTTGACGAGTTTCGACGTGAGCCGCTTACCCGACTACCCCAGAAGGAGGTTAGATATATTAAAAACACTTTACATAATATAATACTTTTATGCTACTATATTGTATTACGTTGGAAGTCATCCCACATTTATTAAGACAATTATGATTTCGGTAGCTTATATTTAAATGTTTTTTAATATTTTTCAACCGACTTCAAAAAGGAGGAGGTTCTCAATTCGATTATTAACCGATTTGGACAATTTTTGTGTTGGTTGAAAGTGTATACTTCCAGATTGGTTCCATTTAAATTTAAAAAAAAAAATAAAATACCACCCCTAAGGGTGGAAAAATAGCTAATGATGAATTTAACCTACTTCTAATTGTCATATTGACTTGAAACTTTGCAAGTGTTTCTATTTCCGTTGATAGTACAGTGGTTCGGTATTGTTGACCTGATCTGATGGTAAGGCCAGAAGGTGGATAGGTGGAACTCTTCAACGGCTAATAGTAGATACTTTGAGTTTGGGCTTATTTTGTTTGATTTGACAAGCCTAACACTAAAAAGGGAAAAATAAAAACTTTTTAACAAAAAAATAAAAACCGACTTCAAACAAAAGCACTAAAAAGTAAAAAATAACTGATTGGTAGTTTTCATTTACTATACATACCTAATCAAATATTTTCGAAGTCGGTGTGCTTTGGCTAAGTAATTAAAGCCTACCTATTAAATACATACCTAATCAAATATTTTCGAAATCAGTGCCAGCCCATACAAAGCAAAGCACACTGACTTCGAAAATATTTGATTAGGTATGTATAGTAAATGAAAACTACCAATCAGTTATTTTTTACTTTTTGTGCTTTGTTTGAAGTCGGTTTTTATTTTTTTGTTAAAAAGTTTTTTTTATGTACTCGTAACTTTAAATGCACAGACTCGTACTGTAATACTCACTATCTGGTTAAGTTTGTTTATATAATTATTATATGTTTTTATTTGAATGTTGTGTACAGATATAATTGGACAACAAATTTAAAATGATATTTTTAGTTTTTTAATACGTAGATGTAATTTTTTTAATTTGGGTTCTGTTTCTGTACCTAAATAAATAAATAAAAAATATAGCATTTCGCATATTGTGATTCTAAATTGGATGGAAAGTGAGTAATGTTCTGTTATCTCTAAAGAATAGACTAGCCAGTCTAGTAGACTTTCTCGTTCAGAATATGAGTGAGTGATTTAGTTTTCTAGGTAACGATATAGATTATAAAAGTTCATTTTGGCTAAGCTGGCTGTAATTTTTCATATTTCCTTATTATTTGGTTATCAATTGTATACTTTAACTCCTCCAGGTAAATTTCTAAGAAAATAATTAAATGTCTAAGAAATTAATTGTTATCTGTAACACCGGTGTGCCCGCGGTTGTTGAGGGATTAAGAACATTTGAATATATATATATATATATATATATATATATATATATATATATATATATATATTTGTGTGTGTGTGTGTATTAATTTACGTAATTTCGTTATGCGAATATATATTGTTATTGTTATATTTCACTTTGACCTATATGTCGGGTGTATAAAATAAATAATAAAATCTGTGCACCGGAGGCTCTGTAACACCACACAATGCTTTTACTAATGAAAAACTAGTTTTTGTATTTTTCACTATTTGTTAGAAAAATCGTCACTTGTTTTGGGAAAATTTAACCAAAAAAGACGACCTCTTTAAATCACACTGAAGAAAAATTTATAGCTTAGGCTTAGAATAACGTTCAGACAAGATTTTAGTTATGGAACTCTATAACATTTAAGGTTCAGACTTCCTAGAACCATTGTTTATGGGGCCCTAAAAACATAAGGCATTAAAGACATTTGTTCTAAACGCTAGTATGTATACGAATCGTAAGTGCAGTAGTAAAGTATTTAGCAGCTAGCGTGCTGCCATGCGCGCCTTCATTAGCATTTTCACGTTGAAATCTGCGGCGTGTGTGATTCGATTATAATTATTTATTACGTTTTGCGATCAACGGCAGTTTGTACAAGGTGTTCGGATATTCGCCACCGAAATATACTCTTTACAAAAAGGTAGCTGTGTGAAATTTTAAATTGGTTGTTTTGACTTAAAATTTTATTTCTCATAAAGTTTATCGAGAAGTTTGTTGAAATTGTAGGAAACGCTACATATAGAAAAGATAATAACGTTGTCTGCTAGATAATATTAATGAAAAATGAAGAAAGAGAAAAAAATGATGAAAATGTGCCTTTATTACAAGGAAAATATGATGAAAAGAGCATCTATAGAGAATTTCTTGACAGAAATACTGAATAGGTAAACTTGGCCCGACCCGGAACTCGAATCCACGACCGGATAGGATCTGTGACCGTACATGCTAGCCACTGGAACACCGAGGCAGTAAAAGGATCTATACTTAAATAATGTACAAAAGAGATGTATACTCAATAATAATTAATTACTGTAGAAGTCATTCCCGCATGTAATTGTAGCAAGAATGTCGAAGATATTTCATATGTTCTACAACTTAACGTTACCATGGAAACCAGTTGATAATTTTAATTAAATCCCTTAACATAATTTTTAACCCCACTTATAATAGTTCTTGTGTAATAAATCATTGAATGATTTGATTTTGGTATGAAGGACACCTCGCCTGGACCAGTTATTGTGTTTTCCGTGGGAATGAGATTTTTCTGTTGTAAAAGATATGCTAAATGTTGACCTGAGTAACAAGTCATCATTACTGTAAATTTATAAAATCCATTCAGTACTTTTTGCATGAAATGCACACAGTTATACAGGCAAATCTCTTCAAGTATATATTATTTTCATCAAGCCTATATTCCGTACACAATAGGTAACGGTCATAGCTTTTAATTTTAATGAACAGATATACTGCCACTGCTGTCGACACGTTTGGCTCAGTTTGTAGTGACCCTACAGTACTGTACCCTACTGCGCCAGCGGTCGTGGGTTCGAGTCTCGCTGGGGGTATTTATTAGTGTGATAAGCACGAATGTTTGTACTCCAGTCATGGGTGTTTATATTTATAATACCATACCTATTTAAAATTATATATGTGTAGTGTATCAACTATCTGGTATCCATAACACAGGCCTCGTAGCTTACCATGGAACTAGATGGTGCTGTGTGTTAATGTCCCAACATATTTCCTTATTTATGTGTATATATCTTTAAAATTACACGTGTATCTGTGAAATTAATCTTTTAATTCTAATATTCAAGGAACAAACCATGAATGATAGTCGGACATCAAACTATAGTACCCTTGATGTAATAATTAAATGTTCAGCTTTGTTTTGCAGAACTTAGCCAACTTGAGATATACCCCTAATCTGTACACGTTGGGTGAAATAATCGGCTCGGGGGAGTCATAAACTGTTTATCTGAAGATCCTAAGTAATGGAGGATAATCCTTGGTAGATTGATGATGTTAGATCTGTTTTCTATGGTGGTGGCCTTTGTGCTTTTGGGCCAAGGCTAAAGATGTCTACGTTTCCATGTAGGTACCTTTGTGGATTCGTATTATAAATGCGAAAGTTTGTATGTTTGTTGTATGTTCACTCTGAAACGACTATACGATGGTTGTATAACGACTACTGTTTAGGCATCTAAAGCTCCGAAGTGTAAATCACTAGTCTATAGGTAATATCATAGTGTTATAAATGTGAAAGTTTGTGAGTATGTATGGATGTTTGTTACGCTTTCATGCTAGAACGACTGAACGGATCTGGATGAAATTTGACACAGAGATAGATTATAGTCTGGAATAGCACATAAACTACTTTTTATCCCGGAAAAATGTACGGTTCCCGTGGAATAATTTGTTTTTGTTATTCTAGAGGTGAACCCGAGCGAAGCGAGGGTGAGCCGCTAGTTTTATATAAAGTTCAAGTTGCGTGTGTTTGCTTTTCTTATGTAAACGATTGTCGATTATTTATCATTTTTCAACATTAAAGTTACAAATTAAAAACTCCTACAAAAATCAAAAGCTCTTAAAATCATTAAGCTTTTTATTTTATCTTACAATTAAATTTTCAATGTGATATTATTAAAACCGTCAAGTAAAATAAGCCTTTTTAACAATCAAAAGCCGCTGTCTGTAATGAGAAATGAACGAAATGACACAAACAGAATATTGAACTCAGTTTTAACAATTCAAGATTGAAAAAAATTGCCATTATCACAGTGCCAGTAGCGATCTACAATTTTTGCCAAAATAAAACGTACCATCCAAGTAGGGGTTTTATTAAAATTCTTTGATAAAAGGGTTGAGCTTTGATTGAATTTCCAATGTTTTTTAACGGAGATGAAATTCACGTTATTTACGACTGCTCCATTCTTTTTAGGCCCGTGTCGAATCAATGGGCCTTTTAGAATTTCGAATACAGAAATTGATTAGAACAAATTTAAAACTTTGTGCGTTTTTTGTTTAAGATACCTGAGGAAGTCATTGCGTTTTTTTAAACAGGAAAGTGAAGAATTACAATATTTCCACATTTTTTCTTATCTATAGTGATAAATTAAAAAGAAAACTTTTCAGATTAAAAATGATATTTTTTATACGTTGATTAACTACTGCTATCAGCTTCTTTCTGTGTACAACATAACTATAAAAAGATAATTATAGAATGAAGCTAACAAAAGCATGTCGTAGAACTTAAAATAAATTAAGCTTAACGAAAAGTTTTTTATGCGCGTTTTTACATTTGTACATTTCTCAATTTTGGACTTCAAAATAACAAATAAGACACAAGTATAACATTTACATATTACAAGATAACAATCAAATGAGTTTTACTGAGCTTTGGATGCCAGAAGGGACGTTTCGAAGCAAACAAACTACAGTAACACATTTTCAAGTTAAGTTCTCAAATTAAATTCAACTCTTAATTACAAAAGCTCAAATTGGCTGGATTTTAAATGAAATAAAACCAATTTGTTTCCTTCGTGCACAGATCTCGACAATTAGCTGGCAACACTCCAGTCCTGTGTTGTCAGATGATAAAACTTTTTATTGAAACAAACTCGATAAGTGGACTACAAGAATATTGTTAAGTTTACTATTAAACACCCGTACGTTTTGAGGGAGAAGGAAAATTAGATGACTGTATTTTTAGCAGTTTCTAGCAAATGGAAGTTTTGTACTAAAATCAATGAATAGAAAATTCATATAACAGACGATTTATACAGCTGTAGTATATATAGTGTGATTGAGTTTAATTTTATTATAAAAAATACTAAATTACGGTGAGATGTGGGAATATTCAAAATTAATTAACAATAATATAAATATAATATATTTTAGGGCCCTTTTAAAGTGTTTATATAATGAACATATCACGATAAATAACTTATAAACAGTTTGGCCACCTGCCAGTATCTTAGACATGGACTTTACTTTAAGATTGTAGGATACTAACAATATTTGGGTGCTTCACCGAGTAAACTTAACGGTTTTAAACTTTAAAATTGGAAATTATTAATAAGTATATTTTTCGCATTAAATGAAACTATCTTTTCGGATTTCGTAGCCTTTTTATTTTATACTCTTGTTTCCGACCCGACGTTTCAAATGCTTTATAATTTACAGCAAACATGGTCACGGGAAAGATGCAAAATAAATACGCGAGAGTTTCATTTAAAATTTTAAATATTCGCGTAAATCTAAGGTATTTACTTTCTGTTAAATAACACTAAATTATATTTGCTCTTTTCAGAGCTAAAATGACAAACAAAAATGATGACTACCAATTATTGTAATAACTTAATTGTATGGAATATACAAAGACTGGAATCTTGAAGCTTAAAGGTATGAATCAGACACGTCAAAGTATGGCCATACCATACAGCAAATATAGCTATGTAAATAGGAAGTGACTAAAAAGCAATTAGGAAGTTCGCAAGTCGCCTGGCTCGCGTCCAAGTGGTGGCTGTCTCGGACACGATCTTGTCATTGAATGTTTGAGGTAACATGTTACTTTAGTCTGAGAGACAGACAGAATATCTTAGGAGTAACAAATGGCTAACGTTTTCAAGAGACTTGGCAAATGAGTTTAATTCGCATATGGGGACCATCTTTATAATACATTATTTAAAATATATATATATATATGTATGTATATATATATATATATATATATATATATATATATATATATATATATATATATATAATAAATTCTAACTGACTCGAATCTGTACATAAAATATTTTTTCTAAAATCTTATTTAAATAGTCATTATTATCGATACAGAGGCCTAATCTATAGTTTTAGGAAATTTATTATCTGGCTATATAACTGGTTATCCGGGTCAACATATAGGATACTTTTTACTGCAGGAAAATATCTCATCTTTGAAAAATCTTTGCCAGTTTATTACAAACTTGTGGTAAAAGTGTGTGCCTATAATAGTTTTATTATTGTGGATTTAAAAAAATCTCACGATGCTTGCAATATTGTTGAAGCTATGCAGAACACAAGCCTCGTAGCTTGTGTATTGAATACCAGTAGCGTGGAATTAAATGTTAGCGAACCATCTACAGAGAAAAATTATGCCGATTGGTTGTGTTACAGAAATGACTCAATAGATCAATTAGAGTCAGACCGTCAGTTCAAGTCATATGACTCAATTACAGAATTTATGGGAAGTCTATCAACTCTAAATAAATGAAATACTTAGTAAAAGTTCCAAGTTTTCCAAGTTTTTACTTTTGTTTATTTATTGAAACTTCGAAGAGAATTTCTTTCTTTGCATTACTATACTAAATATATCGACGGATATCGGTGAAAAATAAAATTTGTATTCATTTTTACTTTAAATACATTATGTTTTTCAAAGGTCTACATAAAAAAAATTCTTCACATCTAACAAATGTTACAGACACAAATGAAATAGTATTTGATACTCAGCATCTTGTTTAAAAATATGTAGATTGGAAAGGATATAGCGTTATAGGAATATTAACAGTTCTCATGCATATTTGCGTACGTTGCTTCTGATATTTGTTGTGTTGCAAACCGATTTACCTGGAGGTTAAATACATTCTTATTTTTAAGATATGAAGTTGTTAGCAATTTTTATTTTTTGCTTACGTAAGAAAGGTTACTATATACATTTCTTCACATGATATAAAAAGAAATCCAAGAAAGAAAGAATTATTAACCTCTTGGTAGCAGCTTAGATTGCATGCTTAAACACTAAAATTGTCTTTTAAATAACAATTCATGGTACACTCCTTGTTTATATTAACCTAGCGACTCACCCTCGCTTCGCTCGGGTTCGTCCCTAGTTTGATTCTCATACAAACTTTCATCCCCATTTTCACCTCCTTAAGGAATGAATTCTAGAATAAAAAGTATCCTGTGTCATTCCCAGGGTCTCAAACTATCTTCTTACCAAATTTCATCTAAATCGGTTCAGTAGATCCAGAGATTATCCCCTACAACGTCACAAACTCACAAACTTTACCTCTTTATAATATTAAGTATAGATTTGTATATTTAAACAATTTTTTTGAACAATTGGTTATAATAATTTTATGACGTAATTAATCTTAAATTAATATCTCGTTATAGTCGCCATTATTGGGTATGAAAGTAATACTTTTAAAATAAAAACAACAAGAGAGAACGCTCAATAGCATGGTCGATAAGACGCCCGTTGTTTCTCTGTCGGGATCCATCTAACAATAAGTTTCAGTTACTGTTAGCCGATACAAACTAGTGAGTTCTTAGTTTTGTTGATAGCAAACTCTGTAATCACTTTACACGCTATTTTTCTTATAGTATTTATTTAAACAATTATATTGCACTTCTGAGTTCTGATTTTATAAAGGGTTTGTGCAAGGAGTGTGTTAAATTTTAAAAACAGGATCGTTAATAAGAAAATCACAAATTCATGATCCATAATTTAAACAAATTAAATTAAATAGCTTAATTATTAGGCTACTACTTAGTTATTTAAGAAAAAAAACTTAACTCTAAGGGCTGATCGTTTTCAATGTGATTACCAATTGCTAATATGGTGGAGGAAAACATCGTGAGGACACCTGCATTTTATGCTAGAACCTAGCACGTTTTCGAAAGACAAGTGAGATCGGTCGACTCGTATTTTTCTAGTATCTAGTAAACTCTGGTCTGATCCCTTCGCAATTAAAGTCCCTTGCCCAGCAGTGGGAAGTTAATTAGGCCTTAATATCTAAGGGCGGGATAATAACATTTTAAATAATATTGAAGTCAATACACTTTGTTAGTCAAAAAGTAATTATAATAAAATCTAACTGTCGCTAACATTTACGCACGTATAATCAGAATACCATTTGTGACCAAACATGTCATGTCAGGCCATTCAGCTAATGAAAACGGGAGACCGATACAACGAATGCAAATTTAACGACAGGAACATGTTCAGAGGTAGCGCTGGCCGCGCGCCAGGCACGTTTAGGGATTGCTTTCTTTATTACCTATATCATGGATTTTTAATGCCCATCTCTTGCAGGCTGGCGAGAATAGCAAGATGTTAAAAGTATTTTTGAAAACGCTGCTTGGTACTGAGCTATTGTATTGATTGCACAGAACATGAAATTACGTTTTATATTCGGGTAGGGAGGGCAGTGGTAGCCCAGTGGTGACGCGCTCGCTTGGGAAACCGAGTGAAGCGAGTTCAAATCCCAGGTCTCGCACCTTTGATATTTTCATGTGCGAATCATTTCCAACATGATTACCACTTGTCTTAACGGTGAAGGAAAACATCGTGAGGAAACCTGCATGTCTGAGAGAACCTAGTAAGTTTTCAAAAGACATGTGAAGTCCGCCAACCCGCACTTGGCCAGCGTGGTGGACTATGGCCTGATCCCCGTCGTATTGAAGGGAGGTCCGTGCCCAGCAGTGGGACGTTAAAAAGGGCTGAATACATACATACATACATTCGGGGAGGGACTGGAAACTTCGTTTTGTCCAAGTATCTAGCAAGAATATCTGTATAACCAATACTTATCAGTATTGATCATAATATATTCCCATTGTGGGGATCAAGTTCGCGACCATAGATCTATTTGATTAAAAAATATAAAATGTAATATATATGTAAGTGTGGTCTAAATATTTAAAGAGGTTTATTTATAAAATGCACTGCATCTCGGCTTTCCTTTTTAACATTTATAAATATTTGAATATTTAAGTATTCTGGATATATTTTTTGTAAAAATTTTAAGTTTTGTATGACTAGGAGAGTGTGTTAGTTACAAAAGCTTGCATTCAGCCCTTTTTAACGTCTCACTGCTGGGCACGGGCCACCCTTCAATACGAGGGGGATCAGGCCATAGTCCACCACGCTGGCCAAGTGCGGGTTGGCTACCAAGATATAATTTATTTGTATATAAAAATGCACATGTTACTTTAGAGTGGTCATCATCATCATCATCCCGTGTGGAAACTTCTAAAACAAAAGGCAGTATATGCGTTTTGAATTTTTTGTATGTATAGGTCATAACTATATGGAAATGAGAGTAGGTATGTGAAAAGCTTGGGGCAAGATCAACTTTGCCAGTATATTTTTACATATTACAATTTTGAACACAAGTCATTGCGAGTTGATAAATTATTCAACAAACAAATGTTCGCGACTCGTAGTATGAGTATTGTGGGGCAGCAAATGTGTTAACATGGCTGATTTAGGAGATTCTGCTTTGTTGCCATTATTTAAATTTTATGGTACATTATCATTATTATAATAAATAATAATGGAAAGGACATTATGGAATTTCAAGGTATATATGTGCATGGCTTACATTATATTTAGTCTATAAACTAATAAAAACCGCGCGTTTGAGAGATCCTGAGCATTTTTCGAACGAAGCAAGGCTCGTCTGCAATCGGGATTTAAGAGACAAAACAGTTCAGTACCTTTTTCTCCTCTGTTTGTTATCTTTTTTTTCTTTACTAGTTATTGACGAGTTTTAATGTTGCCAATAAAAAAAATAATTACGATCGTATTCCGAGCACTGGGCAAACACTTGTTTTATTTTTGTTACTGAGATACCTTATGGATATTGTTATCTATTTTCTTTACATTTACATGTTACGTTTTTTTATTTTTTCAAGACTTTTTAATACAATTAATTACGTAATTCTTATATAAACAGGCTTTTACCTATGCTTTTCTATTTAACACGAAACACGCTGCACACTTTTATCATTTTATAATATAATTTTTATGTACACATATTCCTCATTGCTAATTTGAGTGGGAATATTACAAGTGTGCGTATAAAGTGTAAATGAATATTGTGAATCTCAAAATACGATTTTTCTAACTTTAAAGCTTAAAAGCTCACGCAGTGATTAAATAACACAAAACAAAATAACATAGTGCACAATTTAAAACATCAATCAAATAGCAGGCACCGTGCAGCGAACCTTTGAAACTAATAACCAGCGAAGCTTTACCACAAAGCTTTGTTATCCCGTTGGATGGAACAATCAGTCTGGCTTGCTACTGTCCTGCGTGAGAATTAGGGAATACCACGATGTTAGTGGAAAAAATATTTTAATATTTCTGTTTGAGTTTTATTTCATTTAGAAGTTAGATTTAAAATATTTTTTTGGAAAATCTTATTGAAATAGACATTATCGATAGAGAGGCCGAATTATAGTTTTTGGAATTTTTGTCTGTCTGTCTGTGACTACATCACGAAAAAACCACTGGAGGGGTTTTGATTAAATTTTATTATGATGATAGTTGATTATCCGGGTCAACATATAGGATACTTTTTACTGCGTGAGAATATCTCATCTCTGAGAAATCTATACTAAACGTTAAAACGCAACGAGGGACCCGAGCGGAGCGTGGGTGAGTCTCTAGTGAATAGAATATAATTCAATATAGATTTACTTACAACGATAATATCGTTTCTTATACAAACTCCAATTGCCAGGCAAAGCAGACGCCATTATAACTTTATGAATAGTTAGTCGAGTAGGTAAGCGATAGCAAAGCAAAATTTATTAGATATTCACAAAATTTTATAGTAATCCATTGGAAACTGGCTAAATCAATGTGGATGCTAATGAACTTTAAGATAAATTATTTTTCAGATTGATCCATCCAATATTTATTGTAACCCTTAAATAGGTATGAATGTTTTTACTTTTAGAATAAACGAGAATGAAATAAACGGATATACATATATAATATGTTTAGCAAATGTTTATTATAATGAATTTAAAAATTTTAAATTTTGAAATAAAGATACTTCATGTCGTGTTTTTTAAATTTCAAACCTTTTTTGTTGATAGTACAGACAGACATACATTGAGTACTAAGGGTAGCACCCTCGTCATATTGTTACTCTAGCACATATTTGATCACACAAGTCTAGCTCATATCACATAACATTAAGTCTGAAAATCGTCTTGGAGTTATCGAGAATCACAGTGACATGTAAAGTGAAGAAACCAATTGATTTTAGATCTTACATCTTTCAGGATAAGTGCCATATTTTCTTTACTGTTCAAATACTTCAGACTTAAGTTGCTTAGCCCTTAAGCTTTTCAGATTAAGAGCTAGAACACCAGGGCTTCTCAAAGTGTGATACGTACGTTTAGCTGTCAGTTAAAGAGTGTATAGGATTGGGGTTTAAAGAGACTGTTTACATTTCATTTGATCCACCCGATGCATTGACGGTGTTAGTTGGTATTAACGGGTTAGTATTACTTGTACTCGAGTGTCTATTGGCTCCCTAGCTATAAGCAAAGGTTCGAATAATGCTCTTAATATAATGAATAGCACGTTTTTTTTGATTATTCACATTTATTTTCTTATCCATTTATATACGAGTGATTTAAATACAAAAATTTCTAAATTTCATTCAAATCCGTCCAGCTGTTTCAGCATGAAGAAGTAACAAACATACACATAGACACACATATAAACTTTCGCATTTATAACTCATAAGTCCGACTACCTAACTTTATTAAAGCAAAGTGTTTTTGCTGATTTACCGATTTGTCTTTATTTTGCGCACCAACGTATAAAATGGTCAATTTATTTTTTTCGGTAAGTGTTTCGGGACACAAAGTAATACCAAAAAGTTACCGGAAGATGTGTTTTATGGAGTTGAAGGCGGGTCACATATGAGTATTAAAGTCTGTTACAAGTATGATTAGAGAATACGTAAAAAGATTGACAATCTCTGCCCCAAAGCTTTTGATCCTTTCACAGAAATTCATCTCACTTAATTCATTCATATAAAGCTCATATTTGAAAGAACTTTCGCAAGGGCGAGCTTATTCAAAGGTGTGTTTTCTCAACTAGCAGTGGAGGATGTTCTTTGTTATTATAACAACATTCGTTCATTAATTGTCATTGTTTCAGACTTTATTTCATATTATATTTTTTATTTTTATATAAATATTGTTATATAAAAATGAACGTATGAAGGTCTGTTGGTAATGTTTCTAATTTGTTTGCGATGAAAGTTTATTAATCTACGATAAATGGCGTGCGAGGCGTTACTTTATTATTTTTCATTTTAAACTATAAGTACAGTAATAATTAAAAAAATATTAGGGCTAGGAGTAAATAGAAAGAAATTATGAAAGTAAAATGTATATATATATATATATATATATATTATATATATATATATATATATATATATATATATATATATCGCTTTGGGCGATGCCAGGGCGGGTTGCTAGTATCTAGTATTATAAAAAAGCCCTCGTATTGTCGCGCTGTTATGTTTGCATAATAAGATTTTGCCTGTGGCTCCGTATGCGGGAAAATTGTTTTATGGAACACTTAATTAAAACAGTCTGGAGTACTATTTTGATAATAAAAACTTTTCTTTACATTGAATATTGTAACGTATATCTAGACTGTTAGAGACTAGTTTTGAAGATCATTTACTAGTAGATGAAAATATTAAAGTAAATTTAATTTTTGATTTTATCAGTTACCATATAAAAGTTTCTTATTAAGTTCAATCTTACCCACCGTCTGTCCTCCCCTTAAAATTTAAATTTAAATTATTATTTCTTACGAAACCTCATGATTTTATTCTGTTATCTGATCATGACTTTCATTATCCTCTTTATTTGCCAAGTGCGGGTTGGTGGACTTCACATGTCTTACGAAAACTTGTTAGGTTCTCTCAGACATGCAGGTTTCGTCACGGTGTTTTCCTTCACCGTAAGACAAGTGGTAATCATGTTGGAAATGATTCGCACATAAAAATATCAGAGGTGCGAGACCGGGGGTTAGAACCTTCAATCTTTATCTCGGTTTCCCAAGCTATCGCTAATTTTTCATGATCCTGACTACAGTAATTAATAATTAAATATAAGTGATTTTTTTGTGTTGTAAAATCGCATATTTATATTTTGTTACATCTATTCTTAGGTAAATTATCTAACTTTGCTAGATGGATGGCGAAGCCAGTAACAATATCTATATAGGTACGAGTATAATAAAATTCTGAGTCGAATCTATACATTAAATATTTTTTAGAAAATCTTATTAAAATAGTCATTAATATCGATACAGAGGCCGAATATATACCTAGTTTTTAGAATTTTTGTCTGTCTGTCTGGGAACGCATTACGAGAAAACCACCGGACTGATTTTGATGAAATTTGATATGATGATAGCTGGTTGTCCGGGTCAACGTATAGGATACTTTTTACTGCGAGAAAATATCTCATCTCTGAGAAATCTATACTAAAAGATAAAAGGTAACTATATATTTAATAATGATGTAAGTCTATTGACCGATAGCAACAAAAGATAACTACGACACCAACATACCCAATACCCATGTTGGTATCGTGAGAAATAAGGGTAAGCTGGGATTGAAACTGCGACCCTTCCGTTCCCAAACACTTGTCTTATCTTAATGGCCAGTGGAATATGGTTCTGTGAAGCCGAGTATTTAGTTACATTGGATTTGTAATAGAACCGTTCCTTTACGTCGACACTTCACTATGAATACATTCTAGTTAAACAATGTGCTAGATATATTGGTCCTTTGTACGCTGGACGTCAATTGGATATTCTAGGGTAGTTTAATTTTACTAGGACGTTTAGAAAATACCTGACTGAATTATTCTGTGTGGTTGTTTGTTATTATGTTTCGTGATCAATTTTCGGTGTAATTCAATTCGATTCTCTTGTTAATGGCGCCATGTGTGCCAGACCCAATTTTCATTACAGTCTGTCCTTTTTAATGAACAGGTTATCTCAAGGGCGGTACCATGAAAAAATCTAGAAAATTCCACCTATAAGACTAGAATAAATTTCTTTTGATGTGATTTATTTTAACCTTAACGGGTATACTTTTTTGGTTTAAAAAAATATATTTAAAAAAAATGTATAATGGAGGTACAAGAAAACCTTTTAGAATGATAAAACTTTATTTTAGTCGGTCGGTATCAACAATGTGATTTATATGAGAACGTGTAAACAACCTTTCTAAGGCTGGCAAAGCCTTAGACAGCGGTAAAATTATTACTGAAACACTAACGTTTCATCAGAATAATATACCTGCGTTACACAATAACTTTGCTAATGCATTTGCATGCTGAGCTTTGTTCCAGCTGAGTCATCAGACGGAAACTGTTTTTAAAGACAATTGAAATTTTCCTTCAATTGGTAGCTATGAAATTTAAATACAGACTTACCCTACGATAGGCATTTTATTATAATAAGAAAACTTTAACAATTTTATTTTTGATTTAGATGTAATATTTCGTGATTTAGACATACATAAAGAGAAAATTTAACATTGGAATGGATGCTATACGCCAAAGTTTAGTTCTATTTGCAAAAGTTGGTGATACAAGAGGCTTATTTAAAGAGGGATAGCTTAAATATTAAATTTACGATATCTTATTAAATTAATATAAATATAAAAACGAAATTTCAGAGTTTGTTTTCAAGACAAATGCTGTAAAAGTAAAATGTTTATGCTATTATTGCTATTGTTTTTGCTATTATTGATTTTGGCTAACACAGTATTAATAAACATTTGAAACTGATTTGTCTGGTTGTTATTATCGTGCCTTATCTTTGGTAATCCTAAAGGGATTTGGTATGTTGTTTATAAGGGCTAATCCTCAAGTATATAATAAAATTCTTGACAATTTTCGCATCTTCTTCCAGTGAATTACATAAAAATCCACCCATCAGTGCGTCAACTCTCTTGACAGCAGGGTGATATAGGATTCTATCAAATTTTCATCGCAATTTTTTCTTTCTGAATCTTTTTGTAATTTTTTATTAAGTGTAAATAATGTTGTTTATTTATTATTTTCAGGTAAGTTACCTAAGCACATCACTTACAACTGTACCCAGGTGATAAAAATACTATATATATTTCTCTAACTTTTTGTAATTTAATTTTCATTTTAACCCAGCTTCATATATGTACATATATGTCGACAAATAATTAAAATAATTAAAATTTCCCATCTAACTGTTTAGCAATAAACCCTTGTCTAAACAGTCAGACAGCATTAGGAAATTTCACCAAGTTGTTTCGACGTTTATGCCACTTACTTGTGAATGGAGATTTTATCTTTTATTTGAAATAATCCTTGCTAATGTTATTATTATTCGAAAGTGTATTAGTTAGTTCTTAAGATACGGCTTTATCTATATAGGTTTGTAGAAGCCTCAACGCTCAATGCTCAATTCAACTGAAAGCAAAACTTGTAAATATAAAAGCAATCAATGCATATTCAATTACTTAAATCAAATATCTGATTATGAATTCTTTGGAATATATGGATCTTATAAGAATAAATAATACGACAACCAATTCCTCACCACATAATACAACATTATGTTCGTGACAACGAAATTATGTACGAAATTGTACACCATTCAGTATTCTATCAGACGAAAAATCAATGACAATATGATTATTTGTATAGAAATATGTTTCTGTTGTTCCTATGTTGTGAATGTTCCTAACATTTGCTCTAAATTTCCTCATATAACAGTAAATAGTAAAAAATCAGGCTATGACCAGATATGGCACAAGTCCTCTTTAGCTTTAACTTAGATCTGGAATGATATTCGAACAGTCTGTTATCGGTCTTCCATCGTCAGAGATTGGTTAATTTCACGGTTCTCTGAATTGGATTGGAATGTAAAAGCTTTTGTAGTGTATCAATTTCTTTAAATTTTTTAAAACTTAGAAAAATATATACAGTAGGTACTAGCGGCTCACCCTCGCTCCGCTTCTTCGTCCCTAGTTACGTTTTAACATTTAGTATAGATTCCTCAAAGATGACATATTTTCCCGCAGTAAAAAGTATTCTATATGTTGACCCGTATAACTAGCTATAATCATTCCAAATTTCATAAAAATATTTCCATTGGTTTTCTCGTGATGCGTTCCCAGACAGACAGACAGGCAAAAATTCTAAAAACTATATATTTGGCCTCTGTATCGATAATAATTACTATTTCAATAAGATTTTCCAAAAAATGTACAGATGCGGCTTAGTTACAATTTTATTATATGTATAGATTTTAAATTGATAGAAGATAAAGTGTGATGATTATTAGAGAAATTGAGAAAACATTGCGCTTTCATCTTAACTAAATCTCAGTCTTAAGAGAAAAAACTTCATCTCAAAATTCTATTTCTAAAATTAAATAGCAAGTAGACAGTATCAAATCATGGCACCTACTATGATTGTACATTGTACCATGGATATTTTCCTAAGTGTTTAGAGCCAAAGGCTACTAACGCTATAATTGGTTTTTAATATTTTTATGATAATAAAATGTTCTAAAGTTTGGTGAATATTTGCCATATTTGTCAATCGATTCGAATACCAGTCCGACATTCTATCCTGAGCAAATCTTGTGTAAGCCGGCTTAGGCCGATCTACAGTGCTCAAACAGATGACCGCCTGTTATCGGTATTTTACCATCCCAGAAATTGCTACGGTTCACCAATTTTATTGGTATTTGTGGGAATGTTTCCGTCTAAAATGAATTTTCTAATACAGAAAAACAGTTTTGTTTATTAAAAAAAAAATAAAAAAAAAATTATTATAAAAAAATTTTAGTTAGATAACCCATTCTGTTTGTCTTTCTGATTTCTCAGGATATGCGTAAATACATACGGTGATAAAAGCAATTGTTTTATATAATAAATAAAGATTGTGGCACATAAGCAATAATAAAGTTAATAACACATAAACGTTAACAGTTCAATTACATAGATAAAATTTTGGAAAATAAAAGATTTTAATTGTTGAACACCATGCTGACTGACAACTTCTTTCTCTAATGGGTAAAACTTTGTTAATCCCTCCACGACCGCGGACCCGCCGGCGCGCGTGTCAGTTAACAATAGATTTCTTTGAATTTTTATTAATTTCTTAGAAATTTAACTGGAGGTGTGGTATCTGGGAATGTCGAAAGTCTGTTAGGCAGGTCACTTGACTATGAAAATTCTAGCCTGTATTTAAATTTTGAATTTTGTAGCGAATATATTTTTCGTTAGAAGCCACGAAATAAAAGAATTGATTTGAATTATATTTTTGATCAAATTTTTTTCTAGAGAAAAATATGTAATTACACTTAGTACGAAATCTATACCTATAGTTGTGTAATAAATACTTAGATGTATCTATATAATATATTTGTAGACACCAGATTTTCCTATCGTCGACCCTATTTATTGCCTTTAACATAAGGCGCTTTATGTACATATATTATTGCACCGATTTATACACTCATTAGTAACACTTCTCAAATACAACTTCGTCACTCACTACGTAAATTATACCTCATATAATACAACCCTTATTCTACTCTTGCACACGACACCTGCACTACTCTCTTCTTCTTCTTCTTCTCCCTGCCCATTTCCCAATCACTTGGGGTCGGCGCAGTACATCTTCTGTACTGATGAAAGGATTTGGCAAAAGTTTTACGACCGGCCGCCTGCCTGACGTCAACCCTTCTTGGGAATGCTATTGTCTCTTTGACACCTGCACTACTCATTTACCAAAAAAAAAATTCATTGTAATTCTGTTAAAAAAGAGTTCTGACTAATATAAATTGAGAAGGTAATTAAGATACAAGGCTTAAGTTATGAATACCAGATAGTTGATACACTACACATATATAATTTTAAATACATACATATTATAAATATAAATACCCATGACTGGGTACAGACATTCGTGCTCATCGCACAAACGAATGCCCCCAGCGGAACTCGAACCCGCGACCACTGGCACAGCAAGTTACAAACTGAGCCAAACATTTCATCATCGCGAACTAAAGTATTAAGTATATTATGGTTTACAGATATGACATGGAATATTAATCGAATTATAACTAAACATGCAAAACTTTGATTGTCTTTTCATCAGCTTTGATTAAATCAAATTTTGACGTCATTCACTCATTTTCTGGAAGCGGCTATTAAAACAATTTTTCAATTTACATAAATAAATTTCACGGTCCAAAGCAAATCGCATTTGAATGTAAAGTGGGAACAGATAACAAAACAACAGTTCCCAAAGTTTTCAACTGGAATGAAGTTGTTGAGCGTCGTCCAAACTTTCTGTCCACTGGGATTGGGTCGTAAATTGACTAGATTACAATCTCACAACGTTAAAATTCGCCCTGGGACCTGTTGATATTTACAGTCTTCCTACTCGTAGCACGCTTACGAAGATTCTTTTTCAATATGTATGTTAAGGATGTTATCTATATACGTCTATATTTATAAATAAAATTGAAGTTTCTGTCTGTGATTTCAAATTAACTACGTTTTCTCAAGTATATAGATTTATTTATATGTTTGTCTGTCTTTCTGTTTGTCCGGAGTAATCTTTAAAACGACTTAACTGATTGTAATGGGACTTTCACTGAAAGATACGACGGGAATATGTCTCATTTCTGAGAAAAATGCAAAAACTGCAATGTAAGAGTATACTAATATGTAAAACATAAGATTTGGTTTTTGGTCACCTGAACGCGGGCGGGGCCGCGGGCAATGCTAGTAAAATATATAATTATAAGTAACAAAATATGAAGAATATAGTACGGGTAGGTGCCGTTGGGGTTCACAAAAACTCGCTATTACTAGTATAAGTTTAATATTGATATTTAAACGAACACGAGAACCAATAACAGAAAAGCGCGCGGGAAATCCTCACCGCCCGGCGAAACGCTTACAAGCCATTCTGTCGACCAGTGTTTCTAGCGGTTGGTCGACGCAGCATTTTTGTTTGGTGCAGAATGCAGACGCATGGTGCAGATTTAACGATTAAAATTGAAAACATTGTGTAATGACCTTTGAAACATCTAAAATGAAGACCATGATTGAGGTAAAGCATTCGAAACCTTTGGAACCAAAGATCGAAATAAATCCGCGAAAAAATCCGAAAGGGTGGTTTTATTTTAAACTGTCAAATATTCGTGTAAATATAACAAAGTATTAAACATTACATTCAGTATAACGTTTATCGGAAATGCTATAAAATAAATTATAAAAACTCTTGAGTCACGTTTCCGTCGACTTCTCCTCCAGGGATACAACGCAAAGTTAGCTAAGGTAGTTGGCAGGTGAGTTACTTTATACCTTTAGAAGTGTTTGTCACATTTTTGAATTCAATCATTCTTTTAAATAAAACTATTTTTTCGATTCTATATAATAATCTATACATATAATAAAATTCTAAGTCAAATCTGTACATTAAATATTTTTTTGAAAATCTTATTGAAATACGCATTATTATCGATACAGAGGCTGAATATATGATTTTTAGAATTTTTGTCTGTCTGTCTGTCTGTCTGACTTTTTACCGCGGAAAAATATCTCATTTCTGAGAAAAAATACAAAAATTGTAATTTAGAGTATATTAATATGTAAAACCGAAGAATTTGGATTTTGGTTATCTGAACGCGGGCGGAGCCGCGGGCAATGCTAGTTATAATAATAATAATTTTAATTCAAGATTTTACATCCATATTTGTTAGTAATAAAACACATTAACCTTACATACTATATTAGCGTATGAAACTATTAATTAATTAATTTATTTATTTTTATATTCTTAATATATCCATGTAAATGTCAATTTTTTGCTGTCGTCTTTTCCAATGATTTACAGCAATCATGGTCACGACAGACCATGTTTATGCATATGTAAAAAAAAATTAACTGAATCTGGAACATTAAATATTTTTTCAAAAATATTATTGATATAGTCATTATTATCTTTATATATATGTTTTTAGAATTTTTATCTGTCTGTCTGGGAACTCATCGCGAGAAAACTACTGGACAGATTTTGATGAATTTTTGTATGATGATAGCTAGCTAGTCATCCGGGTCAACATTTAGGATACTTTTTACTGCGACAACATATCTCTGAGAAATATATACTAAATGTTTATGTATTTAAAACGTCAAATAAAGGCGTAAATCTACGAAAGCATGTAATTTTCCTCACAAAGTCTGCTTAAAATGATTATATCTTTGTAAAAAAGCAAGATAAACCGATCCTCTCAGCACCTTGTGATTTTCTTTACATTTAATTACTTTTGTTTCTCCTCCGTCATACTTTATTTACGAAAACTTGTAAAACAGAAATAACATTTTCTTTTCTTATTGTCTTTCTGATTCATCACTTGAAAATTTCTCTTAATTATGTAATTATCTGTAACTTGAAGTTGTTTTAAATACTTAAGTATGAGATGAAGGTGTTAAACCATGCTTAGTCGAGAATGTGATAAGTGATTTTAAATGCAGTTAGATTAGTGGCAGTAGAAAAGATATAGTAAAAGGGCACTGGCCTTTGTTTTTTATTGTTATAATATATACACAATTAAATAATTTTACAAGAAGACATTTTGGGATTTCCAAATTTTGGAAAGAAAATCATATTCATTGATTGTTTGATTAATTATTTAACATTAGTTTAGTCAGTTGTACGTAAAAAACCAAAATTTAAAATAGATGATATGAGTACAAAAAAATTGACGTTTTCCTCAGAAAGTAACATAATTTTCACGTTTTAGCTTCAATATATATATATGTATGTATAATGTACCTACAATCTGATGTGATCGAGTAAAATCAAGGTAGTATAATATTAATATGCATTAATATCGTTTACTACGTCTAGACAATTTTATTATGGCAGGCAATTTTGAAGAAATAACCTTATCCAAGTCACTGAACTGCCACTAATTATATAATTAATATCAACTTTAGGTATATGCGTGGGTCTCTATGTATTTTATAAGTAAACTAGCGACTTGTTTCAACTTTACACGGTGTTTTTGTGAATTTTTTTTTACGAATATAAGGTAATTTTCGGCTTTTAAATCTTTTGATAAATCCTTAAATGGTTTAAAGGATTTTCCAAATTGTTAAATCTTCATAAATGGAAAAACCTTGTCACAAAACGAGTCACAATCCTTTTTCTATTTTGCTTTTACACAGCCCTTAAATTATTTTCTCAAATAACGTAATAGAATGCTTTTAAAGAAACTCTTTAAAGGTATTTTATGATAGTTTTTATTCTTTTTTTTTTCTTAGGGAATGCAAGGGATACTTCAATTTCCTTTATGTTATCCGAGTATATACATTAAAACGACCTAGGCTTTATTTTTACATGTATTCAGCCCTTATTAACGTCCCACTGCTGAGCACGGGCCTCCCTTCAATATGAGCGGGATCAGGCCATAGTCCACCACGCTGGCCAAGTGCGGGTTGGCAGACTTCACATGTCTTTTGAAAACTTACTAGGTTCTCTCAGACATGCAGGTTTCCTCACGATGTTTTCCTTCACCGTAAGGCAAGTGGTAATCATGTTGAAAATGATTCGCACATGAAAATATCAGAGGTGCGAGACCCGGGATTTGAACCCGCTTCACTCGGTTACCCATGTGAGCGCGTCACCATTGGGCTACCACTGCCTTATTTTTACATTAATCTGCTTAATTGGAACTCTTTCGTACATACATACATATGCGCGTTAAAATGGAACATTTTTCATATTACAGAGTCATTATGTACAATATCCAAGGTTCCAAACGATAATTATCTTTGATCTTTGATAATATCAGATATTTATCATGATAAGTATAGGTTCATAATTTGTAACTCTTCAAGTTGGTAAATATAATATATCGAAAGTATTTAATTTGTAACTCTTCAAATTGTCGACCAGCTAACAGAACTCTCTCAATCAGCTCAAAAAACTCAATCAGCAAACTGAGTTAATGCAGTTGAGGAGGAGGAGGATGATATTCCACTCATTTATTTAATAGTGCCTATGTAGTTGATTAAATTTATTGTTTTATTGTTTCCAAGTTTGTATATTTCAAAATGATGAAAAAAATTTGTTATAAAAGATTGCCTTGATTGTTAAAAGTGGATAATTTATTCTCACGTAAATTATGATACGCAAGTAGTCAAATACCAATACCTACACAAGGATTGCTAAGTTTATATCTGTTTGATAATTATCGGATAATTATCTTGATAATTTCATTCTGTGAGAATATTCCACAAATTTATTAAGTGAAGAATCACTTTGGTTTTTACTTTACATCAGTAGTAAAAGATTGTGAAAACACGTCTTAAACAAGCCAAGGAAAACCATTTGTATGATCAATACAAACGTATGGGAATCGAAAATATTCTAGACAAATTTCATTACTAATTTAATTTTACCAAGACAATATGTAGGAATTGTATAATAATAAATAAAATTGATTACCGCTATCTAATTTACAGGTAGATAGAACGAACCTCACGATCCTTCCACTCACTCGTATTTTTAACTTAGTTATGGAAATAATAGAAAATTTATTATGCCATGAAAAGCTTTCGATGTCATAGTAATTTAATATGTACTGTTTTAAGGTAAAAGGTTGTCAAGATAATTTCGAGTAATTTGAAGTTTATAAAGCTAATTTTCTATTTTTACTTCTCATTTGTTCTGAATCCGCATTTTCGTAACATTTATATTTTATACGTATGTACAATGTACATAGGCAAAGACAACAGTTTTATACCTTTTCTTCTTCTGTTGGTCAACCAATTTCTTTGTTTGGTAGCTTTTGACGTATTTTAGTGTTATCATTAAAAAAAAATTGGAAATATGTTTTTTTTCACACATTTTTAGTAAGATTCAATAATGATTATTTTCCAAATTCGACCAGTATATGTACACTAGTTATGTATAAAGTACTGTATATATGTACATTATACTCATTTTTTTTTACTGCAAATAAAAGTTATGAAGTGTTTAGGAAATGGCGTAAGAATAGCAACAGTTGTTAGAATTTTTTTCTTTTTCTGACTGGACTAATGGATTTTTAAGCGCGGACAAGGAGGGCTGTCTTTGTAATAAAATTATACATATAATAAAATTGTAACCAAGCCGAATCTGTACATTAAATATTTTTTGGAAAATCTTATTGAAATATGCATTATTAACGATATAGAGGCCGAATTATAGTTTTTAAAAATTTTGCCTGTCTGTCTGTTACCGCATCACGGAAAAACCACTGTAGGGATTTTGATGAAATTTGGTATGGTGATAGCTGGTTATCCGGGTCAACATACAGGATAATTTTTACCGCGGAAAAATGTCTCATTTCTGAGAAAAAATACAAAAACTGCAATGTAAAAGTATGCTAATATGTAAAACCTAAGAATTTGGTTTTTGGTCATCTGAACGCGGGCGGAGCCGCGGGCAATGCTTGTATAACTATATAATTAGTGAAGGAAATTCAAACGCTCTATTTTATGGATATCTATTGACATTTAACAAGCAGTGTGGCATTTAGGGTTTCAATGGTATTTTGACTTGGGCATATATTTATAAAATAATCAAGAAATGTTACGACTTTAGTGTGTTCAAATATGCGTTAATGAATGTATAAGGTCACAATGGGCCCAAAGCGATATTATACTCGGCGTGAGAGATAAATAGGTCGTGTAACCAAACGTTGGACGATATTTTGTTATTTTTCTAACTGATCAGTATTTAAATGTAATATATTTGATTGGAATTAAACAAATCTTACTGATCTTACTGAGAACAGTGGAACGCATCTGGATGAAATTTGGCACAGAGATAGATTATAGTCTGGAATATCACATAGGCTACTTTTTATCCCGGAAAAATATACGGTTCCCGTGGGATAGATTTGTCTTTTGCTTTTCTATAGGCGAACCCGATTGAAGCTAGAGTGAGCCGCTAGTTATATATATTTTAAAATTTAGCGTCTGTTTATTTGCTCCATATCAGTTGAACTGATTTTAACAAAACTGTCGTATGCACTGAATAGGAGAAATGGTGTAAATTAAATTAAACGGCATGCTAAGTGGTTAAAAAAATAAAAAATTATAGAGGAATATAAAGGTGTAAGATAATGTTTTCCTGAATGATACCGTTCAACGATAAGGAAAGAGGGGAAGTAAGAAAACACTTAGCAAAAAGTATAAAAGTTTTTGTACGCTCCGTTTTCCTTGTTTTCAATTGGAATAGCCTACATTAATATGAATATTTGTAAAAATATTTACTATATTGGTATTTTTGTATAAGCTTATTACGCTAAATGATATACCACGACTTAAATATAATCGGAGTTGGAATTTTGTGTTTCAAATGAATACGGGAGAGTCTCTCCTGTGACCCTCAAAACGTCGCGTCGGCAACAAAATTGCGACAAAATCCGAAAAGATAGTTTCATTTAAAATGTAAAATATTCGCGTAAAACTAAAAAAGTATTATGTAATTTAGTGGTCAATATTTTATCTACAAGAAGAGGTTAAACAATTTTTATTTATCTCATTTTACATTTGTTTCTTTCGGATAGTGGGAACTTCTAAGAAGGAGATCGCGGTTCTATACACGGATGAAGAGATTAAGTTCGAAAATTTCAATAGTAAATATATTCAATATAACCCAGGAAAAGAAATTTAAAAAACAGGAAATTTTATCAATTTTGGGATAGTAAATTAATTCGTCATCATAATATTTATTTATTTTTACGTATTTTCTGTCCACCAGACTTTATAATAGAGCTAAAATTTAAGCTTTAATCATTGTATTCTGAAAAGCGTGTTAAAATCTATAAAATACTCCCTACTGGCAAAAATTCGATACCACTTGTTAATGGGTTGTTAACAGGTCTGAAAGATAGGTTTACAAAGTGTCGTAACGATATTTGATTTTCTTTTAGGAAGTGTGTAGATTTTTTAACTTTAAAATATGTATTTACGCATTCCGCCTGCAATGCGTACACGTGGTTATGTTGGGCTTGCCTGCAAAGCCAGTATTATCCACTAACCTAAAGGCGTCGCAGGATCACTTACACACTCAACCATGAAGGATAGGACTGCGTAGATGTTCAACTCCTAATAAGTACATGTTTTTACTATATAATTATTTGACTTTGTGTTATTATGGAAATAGTCTTCTAAACACATTACCTATAAACCTCTCAACAACCATTAGATAGATTGTATCAAACTTCGTCAATAAACTAACTGCATGTTACACCGCCCACATGTAGGTATTTATTTATAATCCACAAGCATGACTATCGCTGTATGCGAAAACGCGTACAATAAGGACTTTAAGCTATCAATATTTAGTTAGTAATCGTGTAGATATAGGACATAAAAAATATGTTTACGTAGATTAAGAAAGTAATTAAAATACTAAATTTATACTAATATTATAAAGAGGTAAAGTTTGTAAGTTTGTGACGTTGTAAGGGGTAATCTCTGGATATACTAAACCGATTTAGATGAAATTTGGTAAAAAGATAGTTTGAGACCCTGGGAAGGACATAGGATACTTTTTATCCCGGAAGTCATCCCTTAAGAGAGTGAAAATGGGGATGAAAGTTTGTATGGGGATCGAGCTAGGGACGAACCCAAGCGAAGCGAGGGTGAGTCGCTAGTAATAGATAAAATTAAAACTGCGTAAAGCATATTACTCTGTTCAACAGTTTCTCGTTGATTTAAATATGTGGAATTAGGATAAATTAACTCATATTCCGGATAACTATAATGTTGTATTAAATAGTATAAATTGGTTTTTAACACCAGTACCTAACCTCAGTACCTAACAAAGCAATTGTTGAGTTTCTGGGCTTTGCTCAGCAGAACTGCCTTCCGAGCTGGTGGTAGCCTCTTTACGGGCTAACTACACTGTATATCCATCTTTGTCCAGGTCACTTTCATGTATTTTTTTATTACTTAATTGTACAATAAAAAATGTATTTAATTTCTTTAAAAATTGACGATACAAAAGTGCTTACAGAAGCTCAAATGAATAAAGTTAATTTTCAAATAATTTTATTTAAATAAAGTTATACTTAAACAGGAGAAATAATAAAATGATAAGTTTTTCTTTCATAGGCTTTAGAAATAATATCAATTTATATAGAAGGTTAGAATATGTAATAGAATATGTTTAGAAACTAATCAGATATGAAGTGTTATATTGGGATAAGATAAGGGTCACTCGAGAGTGGAAACCCTTAGATCAATATACGTGTTAATGGCTCATTGTACTATTGTTATCCTTCGAACATTTCCCTTTTCATATTAATATAGTAGGTAAGGAAAATATTTATATTTATTATTAACACTAGCGACTCACCTTCGCTCCGTTCGGGTTTGTCCCTAGTGAAGATTTAGGTTTGTATGTATTTATTAATGCCGAATCATAAAAAAAAATTAAAATAAAAATTTTGTCCAAAAAATAAAAAAATTGGGGTGGACCACCCTTATCACTCAGGGGTATGAAAAACTGTTTACGTCCTATTCTCAGACCTAATGAATATACATACAAAATTTCATAAGAATTGGTCAAACCGTATCGGATGAGTTTTGTTACAAACACTGTGACATGAGAATTTTATATATTTAAAAAAAATATTAAATAAATAAAGTATATGCCATTCAACCACGAACGTGTCCAGAATGCTTTTATTTAATGGGTAAAGCGTTATATGGGCAAACCATGTTTATTATTAGATTTTATTACACGACATGTAGGTACATATGTTAGAAGAATCTTAATCTAGTACTTTCATCCGAGTAAGTTTTCATATATGATATATTATTAATTTTAAATTGATTTTCAATTTTTTTCATTGCTTTATTGTTAAGGAAAATAAGGTTCTTTAAGCTTATTAGAAAAAATAGTGGTTATAATACAATATAATATTAGATAGGTGATATATTGCTTATAGATAGATGCAAGTAATTTTAAACAAAAATGTAGTTTCGATAAAATGTAAACGTGCTTCTGGTCTCGGAAACGTTTCACACTAATAAATATTTATTGCTAGGGAATTTTTGATAAGCGTTGGCGAAAGGAAATTGAGTAACATAACAGTGAAATGAGCAGGTACTATTATTTGGGCCCTTTTTGTTATGATTCAATGCTATAATGTGTATTTATTATAGCAAAGGATCTTTATGCAGAATGTAAAATGTATTGAGATTTTTATACATTGTATTTAAAGAATTATCTTCATTTTCATTTTTTGTACAAGTTATTTGTATAATAATATTATATAATAATTTTTTCATCAATATTTGTAAAATTTGTCGTTATATCATTATTCTCGCAGTACATAGTATGTAAGTTTATTGTTATGATAAAAATCTCCTAGTGCTAATTCTTATACTGAGAAATAATTCAATAAAGAATGAATGTCATTATTTATATAGATCGGGCATTATAAATAGTACCTTGATTAATCACTTGACCTATAACATATAATAACTCAAGAAGAACCCAAGAAGATGCTTATTACATTGTCAATATAGGTCTCATTTAGGTCCCAAGTGAGACTCAAATCTGCTACCTGCTGTGCACAGACGTCGTACCATCCATCGTAGAAATAATCTGATCAATACGTCTAGCGTCAAAGTAAAATAAAATATCACTATTTTATGAGAAAACCTGCATTCCTGCGAGAACCTAACAAGTCTTCGAAACACATGTGAAGACCGTCAACCTACATAATTTTGGTCAGTGTTGGATTATGACGTGAGCCCTTTTGAATTGCACGAATTTTTATATACACATAGGTAGTAGCTTTTAAATAAAAAAAAGAGGTAAAGACACCTATATAGATAAACTTAAAAAGTAAAGCCTTATCTAAATGCAAAATTTCATCCAAATCATTACAGCCGTTTCCGAAATAAAATACATAAATATGCAACAATTGCTCATTTAATATTACAAAATATAACAAATATTTATTGAGGCAGACGTTATCACGTGTACCCATAACTTTTTAATGAGATAGGAAAATGAAAGCAAATATTGATTTTATAGGACTTTAAATTTAAGTGTTTTAATTTATAATATGTGCGTGAATATGCAATCAATGTCGAATACATGATCTGTGAAAGAATTAATCGCGAACAACAATGCGAATAGAGTTTAATTAAAACCTTTTATTAATACTTTCTCTATTTTTTTAAATTTAAAACCTTTCATTAATTTTAACTTTTTGGATAGCACGCACATATGCGTTAAACGTCGGTTCTACTCTATTCTCTATTTCTCTCTCTCTCTCTCTCTCTCGGTCTTTGAGAGGAAAAGAAGATAGAGTAAAAAGGTTAGAGAGTACATGTTTGCGCACACTAGTACGTGTAATATATTGTAATACTCCTGCGTAAATGATTAGAAACTTAATGAGATGGCTGCCGTAGCCGGAACCGATCGTGGGCATTATGCAAACATCACGTCTATCCGATGCTACGGGAAAGGAGGACAAAAAATACACAAAAAATATACTGCTAGTGTACTATATATAGTATACTAGCGACTCACCCTCGCTCCGCTCGTGTTCGTCCCTACTTACGTTTTAACGTTTATATAGATTTCTCAGATATGAGATGTTTTCCCGCAGTAAAAAGTATCCTATATGTTGACCCGGAATACCAGCTACCGTCATACCAAATTTCATCAAAATCCCTCCAATGGTTTTTCCGTGATGCGGTAACAGACAGACAGACAGACAGACAGACAAAAATTCTAAAAACTATAGATTCGCCCTCTGTATCGATAATAATGTCTATTTCAAAGAGATTTTCCAAAAAAATATTTTATGTACAGATGCGGCTTAGTTACAATTTTATTACCTATACCTATGTATAGACTAGGATAGAAATACTCATTTTAATAGTGCAGCGTTAATGTTCTTTTTAAATATCTTCTTAAATTTATCCGCGCATTTTGATGATGAGGTTATTTCGTCTTTACAGAAACTGGAGTTTATTTATTTATGTTGGATTCACAGAATGTCTGGCCCTTTTTAATGTACAAAAATGACATTGCTGAAACATTTCAAAGGGGTGGCGAGATACAAAAATGTGTAACATGAAGGAAAATCTTAACGAAGTCGTACGCGACTCGACGCTTCACTTTGGGGCGTGAATATTTTAACGAATGCCCTATTGTGATATATATGTGATTTAAGGTTTGGTTAAAAGGGAATACTCTTTGTACGAAATTGTTGAAGATTTGGCTATATTTAGCTTTATTTATTTTAGAGTTATAATTAGTATGCTTGCTATTGAAGCCGTACCGGGTCGGACAAAGTACGTATAATTAGTTACTAGGATTTTTTTCTTAAGATGTTCTAAGTAATTACCCGGAGTTATAACTTATAAAGCCGACGGTGTTAGCTCTGTTCCACAGAGAGCACCTGAAGCTGTTGGCACTGCGCCTGATCTCTCACCACTCGTGTCGAATCTTCCAACTGGACATTGAGAGAGAAAGTAATAGTATATTTGTGCACTGTATATCTCCTGCAAATCTCATATCTATATAAACAATATGTACAATGTGCATATATAAAAAAGTAAGTTATTTCAAAAAAAAATTAGAAACAGCGGTGGAACAGGTACTGAACTATTTTGTTTTTGCCCATTGATATAAAGTCTGTATATCTATATAATATATATTTAAATAATAAAGTAAATATGACATATATTTATATGTAATATTTACTTACTAAATTTTAAAAACTGTCATATAGATTAGGTACAGCATTATGTATAAAATTACCACATATTTAATAATAGAAGAGATTTTATCACTATATATATATATATATACAACAAACGGACATGGACAATAAACGGAAGAAACACATAAGCTACTGTTTGTCTCCTAAACAATAAAATATATAAAACCGGCAAATGCGAGTCTGACTCGCGCAGGAAGATTTCCGTACCATTATCAATAAAAGTGGCAAAAAATCACGTTTGTTGTAATAATTTTAATTTAATATTTGTTTTATTCTGTTTATTAATATTTTTTGTTATAGCGGCAACAGAAATACATCATCTGTGAAAATTCCAACTGTCTAACTATCACGATTCATGGGATACAGCCTGGTGACAGACGGACAGACAGACAGACAGAGGGACTACGGACAGCGAAGTCTTAGTAAAAGGGTTTTATCCTTTGGGTACGGAACCCTAAAAAACCTATTTACATATAGTTTATTTGATTTAAGGTATTTTAAATAATTAAGCCCTAAAACTACTTTCTATGTATAGGTATATTCGTGTATTTCATACTTGAAACATTTCATTGTTTAATTTGCACCGTTCTTGCTTCTTCTGTATGTCAACGCTTCATTAAGTTTACAGTTTCAAGTCACAAAGCAGAGGATCTCATTATCATTTAGGATCGAGTTAAATTAAAAAAGTTTCCCTATCAATTTCTCTACTCTTTAAAAGAATATCATGCCTCAGATAATATTTGTGTAAGATATTTCATAGTGTAAAGAGGTTAATTTTTTGTGTTTCAGTAATATATTCGCAATACTGGCTAGAGTCTTCACGTTGCTTAAGTCTGTTACTTCACCGTGCACATTCTCTGAGAACTTATTTTAATTTAGTATCTTGGAAAAATCATGTTTGCTTGACATACAGACAATTTTTTACATTATACCAAGCTCAGCCTAAATATTTTTTAACCCCCGACGCAAAAATGAGGGTGTTATAAGTTTGACGTCGATGTATGTATGTGTGTGTGTGTCTGTCTGTGGCATCGTAGCTCTCAAACGGATGGACCGATTTCCATGCGGTTTGTTTTCATTTGAAAGCCAGTTTCCTTGCGCTGGTTCTTAACTATGTTTGGTTAATATCGGTCGAGCAGTGTAAGAGTATAAGCTCTTTTCCAAAATGATGTAAGCCATTTTGGCGTATGATTAGTGATTACTCGATTAAGTGCTTCACCCGTGCCAGTGTAATTGTTAAATGACAATTAATTTGCGTAGGAGGATTTTTAAATTTTTAATTTATACTTATTATTTTACTATGACACCCTACAACCGTTTATTCAGTTATTATTTCCTTTAAAATATGAATGAACACATCCTACAATGATACATATATTTTATCTGCATGTTGTTAAAAATTTAAGTGTGTTAAAGTTCACGAAAAATATGAGTTTAAGTAAAAAGTCTTTTAATGAGCCTTAATATTTACTTTCGCGGCGAAAATTATGAGGAAAAGCTTTCATAAAACACGATTCACCCTCGCTTTTCTCGGGTGCGTCCCTAGGTACGTTTTAATTTTTTTTAAGTTAATCCTTATGATATCAGCTATCGGCCAGTGAAAGTCCCATCAAAATCAGTCCAACCGTTTCGGAGATTAGCCAGAACAAACAGACAGACAAAAATTGAAAAAATATGTTTTTCTTACAAGTACCGTATATAATTTCATATGCATTTAGTAAAAAGCTGTTATTTTGACATATAAACAGACACTTCAATTTTATTTAGCTGTATACGAGTAGATAAAAGTCTATCCATCAAGTTTTTTGTTTTCCCCTAAGACAATAAAAGAACAATTTTTAAAAGTGTTCTCACAAGGTGTTTTATAGTGGATAATAGAAAATATGACGTTTTATCAGGGGACTGTTGCTTTGTAACTTTTTATATACGTCAATTATGTTATAGTCGTACCATTTTTTTTGGATTCTTTTACAATATTCCTGCGTAATATACGAGTATAAAGTGTTTTGTATATTAGCGTTTTTGAAAATCCATCTCCTAAGAGGGTCAAATAGGGGTTGAACGTTTATATGGGAATTCCGTCATCTCTGTAGTAAGAATCATGAAATTTCATATCCAAGCTTATGGTTAGAAATAAATAAATATGCAAAAACGCTGAAAATCTGTCCCCTAAGAGGGTGAAAAAAAAAAGTAGGGGTTGAAAATTTATATGCTGAATACGTCATTTTGGAAGTAATAAGAAGGAAATTTAAACAGATAATGCGTAAAAAAGGTATAAATTAAAGTTAGCTTCGCTAAAACTCTTTATCACGGGTTAAAGGCACAAGCAAGGCTTAAACACCTTTGTACGTGCATTCTGTAAGGCTGATAGTGAAGTAGGTTATGCTAAGTTAGCAACGTTATGTAATTAACGAGCTTTGTAGCTATCGAGTACTCTACACAAATACTACAGCGAATTTTCAGACAAGCAGTCACTTTTTATGTATATTTCTATTAATTTTACTTAATTAATGGCTACTGACCTGTCTTTTTGTATTTTTTCTATTCATAATTATTTCACTAAAGAGATACCACATAGTTGATACACTACACACATATAACATGACTGGAGAACAAATATTCATGCTCATCACACAAATGAATGCCCCCAGCGGGACTCGAACCCGCGACCGCTGGCACAGTGAGTAGGGTCACTACAAACTGAGCCAAACGTGTCGTCGCATATTATAGTATACTCTCTCAAATTCAGATGGTACGACAATTCGATATGACCTGTGAGAGATCAGGGGCGAGACCTTTCGGTTTACGTGCTCTTTGAGGCACGGGGCTGGAACATCGCCAACAACAAGCCAAATACACACTCCGGGCTGTTACTGGGAATTTCTTGACAGAAAAACTAAATAACTATGCTTGGCTCGACCCGGGAACCCAGGACATTTGGATCTGTAGCCGTATATGTTAGTCACTACACCACCTAGACAGATGAAATATGTACTATCTCTATGCAAAAATTAAAATGCATCGACACTTTAAATAAAAACTATATCTTTGGATTATTTCGCGGATTTATTTAGATTTTTGGTTTTCGACGATTCGAATTGTTTACAGCAATCATGGTCGCGGGTGAGACTCCTTCTTCTTCCTGCCCATTTCCCAAATCACTTGGGGTCGGCGCAGTACATCTTCAGTGTACTGCTGATAGGATTTGGCAAAAGTTTTACGACCGGCCGCCTGCCTGACGTCAACCCTCCTTGGCCGCGGGAGAAGCTAAGCTATGGAAATTATAATCAAATTTGGCAATTAGAATATCACGCTGATAAAACTGAATATAAATTAATATAGGTATTCTTGTGTATTTTCATTTAGTTCAAAGTTAGAATCGAACAGTTCGAACTGAAACAAATAAGCTTTGTCAAACGTTGTTAAATGTACAATTAAGAATTCCATTGAAAATAGCGAGAACGTACCCTTATCGAAAATTAGATTCCAGTAACTAAATTGCTTTTAAGTTAGTAATGATATTTAGTTATAGGTATCTCTAAGGGTCTATGTACACGATGACTTTAAAGCGCCTGCGTCACAAATATTCATATGTACACTGTACAGCATGTTTCATTAAAGCTTAAAAAATACAATTTAAAATTTACAAGTACATGTTAAAAATTACAATTAGTCATAAACCTTTCGATAAGAATGCGCGATAAACGATAACAGCGCGATCACTACGTGTCAAACGGGCATCGTGTCGAACGCACTGCGAATGTGCGTTAAATTTTAAGATATTTGTATTTACACATATTTCTTGTATTCTTGGAACTCTAAACATATTATCTGAGAAAAACAAAGTTTATTTCCAATTCTTTTAATAGCAAAGTTTCTATGTAACCATGCATGGTGTACCTTAAGTTAAACTGAACGTGGAAACGCGAACTAGATGCAAATTTACAAAGTAGTTCAATGTACTTGTGATAAGATCCTATAATTAACTTTTAGATTTTATTTCAATGAGATTTTCTTAATTAAAAGTTTACAACTACCTAATGTAAAGGCCTTGAATGATAAAGATTAATAATTGTAATAATAGGGAAATTATATCGATTTCAATCACGGCGGCCAATTCTGTTGGGTAATTATTACTAGTCTACCAAATTACACCGGATGTTAAGTATAGAGCGTAAATATGTACACCAGATTGCACACTTTGTTCCCACATTACTGTTTCTTTGTCTATTTTTTTTTAATTTTAATATCTATGGTCTGATCGGTGCGCACGACTCAATGATTTTTTTTTATTTTTTTTTATTACTAATGAGGTTTATTAACACCTCCAGGTAAATTTCTAAGAAATTAACTAAACTAAGAAATCTACTGTTAACTGTAACGCCGGCGTGTTCGTTGTCTTGGAGGGATTAAGCACTGATGAGGATAAGGTATAAAGTTATATCAGCCTGTTACTGGACTAACAATAATGCTCTCCTAAACGCTTTCGCTTACGGCGGCCAATCTTACTGGGACTAACGATTTGGGATATACTATAGTGCACAAATATGTGCAAATGTGCATTTTCTATTCCTTTATCTCTCATATTCTGATAAGACGACATGACGTACTCTCTGAGGCTCTATAAAAAACCGATAACTTCCCAACTCCCACCTGCTAGTGAGTTTTGTTGATAGAATTCTTTTCAGTAATTGTTTTAGTCCAAAACGGAATCCGAGTCTCTAACCTCTCGATCTGAAGGCAAAAAAGTACAAGTAAACATAACCGAAAATAAATTGTAGTAAATTTCTTTTTTGCGTAATTTCCCACGAGAACGATATATTCGAGTAACAAGGCAAGACATAAGCATCAGTCAAACCAATAATTTGTAAAAATATTGTTTATTTTACGTACAAAAATATTTTACTATTATTTTACCCTTTTTAACGTCCCACTGCTGAGCAGAGGATTCAATACGAGGGATACACGCTAATATTTCCAGTTAAATTCAATTGACTATAATATAATAAGGAAACTTAACTGTATAATTTAAATTCTACACAAATATGAAGACAAACGCTGCTGACTCCAAATAAAACCTATGGATCCTGAAAGGAATATTTTGTATTTTAAATACCGTTGGTATAAATTAACATTGAAACAGCGAAATAGCCGGACATTTTAAACGCAAGAAAAAGCTAATATCAGTGAACAAAACTCCCAACTTATTATTCCTTTCAAACTTCGCTCCGGTCATGTTTTTCATCCCAGTCGCTGCAATTTGTCTCAGAAAAATATGATTCTTATTAAAAATGTAGTGACAGAAGTGGAAAACTTTGTTGGTGTCGGGATAAGGTTATTGTTTTTTTTTCTTACTTCTGTTTTATTTAAATATTATGGAATATAATTAGGTAATAATTAATAGATATTATTTTGTTAATTTAAACGTCAGTGTTTTGTATAGAACCAAATTGTAATAATTGAACGTATTTAGTGTTTTACCCAGGCTTCGCTCGGGTGCGTCTCTAGGTACACACACACACACACACACACACATATATATATATATATATATATATATATATATATATATATATATATATAATATATATATATATATATATAGCGTTGCTATAGTTAAATAGATCTTTTTAAGAGGAACAATCCCGTAATACATTGTTTTCATATAAGTTTATTAATTTTCTCGGCGCACGCCAGCAAAACTCCCCAGCCGACATGATTTTTTCGAAATCTTCAACAATCATCGTCATATTTCAGTCAATTTACTTAACACAAAAGTTTAATTAATTATACACCTAAATCTTCCACGTGAATCATTCCGTCCATTAGTTAAAACCGTATAAAAATTTGTTTGGTAGTTCTTTAGTTTATCGCGTTACGATAGACATACAGACGGACGTATCCAGGGTACTTTATTTTATAACATGTAGTGATATATAAACATTCTAGATTTTGTTAAAGCTGCTTCTAAAATGTGTTAGAAATCAATTTATTTGATATTTATAAAAAAAACTAAGCGTACAAACAGAAAAACAAAGGTTTCCATGAGCAGGTACCAAATAAAAACAATTTATTATGACCTCTTTTGAGTAGTATTTTGTTAAATTTATGTTAAAACGAAAACCTTATAAGGATTATACACAAAACCATAGGCGGACAATAAGGCGCTACCACAAAAATAAATTAGACCTCAATGGGCATAGCTTATTCAGTGTTATTCGTGTACACAATTTATGAATTAAAAAAGATATTTCTTTAACAATAGTATTTTTTAACAAAACAATATTGTAATTGAAAGAGTGATTTATAAGAACTAGAATTAGAAGCTACTTTGCTAACTTTTTAACGAGAAAATTTTTTGCAATCATGTTTTCCTTAGAAAATCTACTTTTTAGTCAAATAACATATTAAATCCAAAAATAACATTGCAGTATGTAATTATAGAGAAATACGTGGTAGACAGCATCTTCTTAGTTTTCGTGGTATCGCTTTAATTATAAAATAAGTTTTAATGTAAGTATAATTACAAGTTAGAGCGTCAAGCTTTACAAATTTTACACTCTTAGCAATAACTCGAAAAAATTATAAAAATGTCATTTCCAAACGTAAGGCGTGTTAAAACAGACGAATTTAACATTTTCTCTATTCAAGCTGGTTGGGTACCGTGAATAAAAACTATATCCATATGTTTTTTGCGTTACTCGCAGACTCTTAATTACTCGTACGGCTAGGTATAGTGTATTACCGACGTAGAGTGAGGCCTTAACAAAGAACGCGACTGGAAATAACATTTTTAATCACGCCTTTTCACGTCCTCTTCACACGCTGTGAAGTTAATTCTAAAGAAATTTACTAGAATAACTATTCATTATTGTTGTACATGTATTATATTAGTGACTCACCCTCGCTCCGCTCGGGTTCGTCCCTACTTACGTTTTAACGTTTAGTATAGATTTCTCAGACATGAGATATTTTCCCGCGGTAAAAAGTATCTTATATGTTAACCCGAATAACCAGCTATAATCATACTAAATGTCATCAAAACCTGTAAAGTGGTTTTCCCGTGATGCGGTAACAGACAGACAGACAAAAATTCTAAAAACTATAGATTCGGCATCTGTTACGATAGTAATACCTATTTCAATAAGATTTTCCAAAAGATATTTAATGTACAGATTCGGCTTAGTTACAATTTTATTATATTATGTATCAATAAGAAAAACATTTTATTTTCCTAATATAGAAATAAAATCAGCTAAACGTTTCCATCAAAGCTTTTGCCGGCGTTATTCCTGTTTTGAAGGAAGCTCGCTCATCCATCATTTATCTAAGAATAGAAATGCCGTAAACAAACGTTAATCGTTACAGTGATGTTTCATATCCGCTAATTGATATACGGGGACACTTTCATATAAAACTTCTCTCATTTACGTAAACGAGGTGATTGGAAGGTGTAGCTCAGTGGTACCGCGCTCACCTGAAAAGAAAATGAAGTGGGTTCAAATACTCATATTTTCATGTGAGGATATCTAAATATTTCACATAATCTGACTAGATAAATTTTGATAATGTCAGTCAAGATTTTGGCCTGACGCGCGCCCTTCTCATAGTAGGGAGGTCCATGCCCAGCAGTGTGACGTTAAAAAAGATGAATATATATTATAAGAAGTTAATAACCATCTTATAAGAGTCACGTAGAGTTAGTAGTAGAGTTGAGTTAAGTAAGTGAAGCCAGAATTCGACCTTAGGAAACCGTTAATGTATGTGTCATACAATTTTCTTGTCGATTGGGTTTGTTATTGAGGAAATTAAGAAACCGAATGAAACAATCTGTTCTCTCTCCTTAGTTCCTACGTCTTGAATGTATATTGTCGCTACGATCTAATATTTACTCACGTAGATTTGGATTTGTATTTAAGGCTATGGGTCTAAAATCAAATTTGAACGTCTGATAAGAAATCTATACTTGTTACACTTTCTTAGATCTACGCGAATATTTGATATTTTAATTAAAACAATCTTTTCGGATTTTTTCGCGGATTTGTTTTGATTTTTGGTTTCCGATGTTTTGTATGCTTTACAGCAATCATGGTCACGGGTGAGACTTAGGTTTTACACGTCTCAAAGAAAAAACCGCTAAAAATACCTAAAGAAATGGTTTTATTTAAAATGTCTATACATGTTGTTAAAATTAAAGTATTGTATGTAATTTCATAATAGTTTCCATTCATGGAGCTCCTATCGTTATTTGAACAGTCATAAATTTTATAATTTTTAATACTCCTGTCTGTGCCCGTTAGCCTCCCTATTGTTTTAACCCATTTTAAACACTGGCGAGTAGAAATTCTGGTGAGAGTGATATAGTATGTTTTTTTTATTTTACCGATTTCCAAAGAGGAGAACGAATTCTGTTCTTCGTATGTTTGTTTTTGTATAAATGTATACCATCATATATGCTGCCTTTTTTGAAAACCAAAGGTACCATAAATTTTAAGAAAAAATTACACCGCAAAATTAATTTTATTTATTATGATTTTAAATAGAAATAAATTATTTATCGTCTTTACACACGAGCGGTGTCGCTGGCGAAAAGTAGTATAAATATATGATTTAATGCACTGATAATATAAACAATAAACTCCCCTCTTGCCTCCGCCGCACTAAAATAAAGCTTTCAAAAAAGCTTATCTAATCGTTACTTTGAATTAGAACAAAAGCGTAAACAGGTCGAGCAAATTATAACGAAAATTCCAAAGCGAAACAAGCCGCGCGTAAAATTATTGCGTCTGGACGTGACTTGCCTTAGTGCTTAGAGAAAAATTTAAAGTAAATGGTTGTTATGGTGTACATGTGATCGATTAACATTTTTATCTACATATAGGTATGTATGTATTCAGTCATTGTTGACGTCCCACTGCTGGGAACGAGCCTCCCTTCAATACGAGGGGGATTAGGCAATAGCCCACCACACCGGCCAAGTACGGGTTGGCGGTCTTCACAGGCGTTTTTGATACCTGCACATCTACTTAAAGACTTTTATATTAATTTTAATTGTATTTTTTATGTATGGAACATAAAACTTGTGACCAATGAAAAACTATCCGAGTGATAGCTACTGATTGTGAGAAAGATAGATTAAAAATCTTTAAAAATCTTCCGGAATATTTATTAATAAGTCCCAATCCCTTACATTATACATATTATAATATGTATGTATACATGTAATAGGTCACAAAGATCTTTTTATCGTGATATTTCAATACAATAATCTCAAAAAGTAACGTAACAAAGGCATGTCACAAACAAAGTTGCCACTCTCTACAATTTGTTGTAAAATCGTTTGTGAAAATGAAATAAGGAAATTAAAAACGTAATACAAAAAAATAATGTACGAGTATATATACCGAAAGTATGAAGGCTCAAAGAAGATTATTTTCTAAAATCTCTTATGAATAGGAATTCCAACAAATGTATTGAAATTTCTTTAACACCATAACACTACATCTACTTCCCATGTATTTATACATATATTTTTTAATATATAACATTTAATTCCCACATATTTATATATTACTAGCGACTCACCCTCGCTCCGCTCGGGTTCGACCCTACTTACGTTTTAACGTTTAGTATAGATTTCTCAGAAATGAGATATTTTCCCGCAGTAAAAGGTATCTTATATGTTGACCCGGATAACCAGCTATCATTAAACCAAATTTCATCAAAGTCAATCCAGTGGTTTTTCCGTGATGCCCTAACAGACAGACAGACAAAAATTCTAAAAACTATAGATTCGGCCTCTGTATCGATAATAATGTCTATTTCAATAAGATTTTCCAAAAAATATTTTATGTACAGATTCGGATTAGTTACAATTTTATTATATGTATAGATTTGCTTTCTAGTCTTCAACGATCGTAGAAAGACATTGGTTCAAGGTTACAAAAATCTTCTACAGAAAATGCTCAAAATCAAATCATGATTTTATAAGCTCCAGCCGTCTCTTCTTGAGTTAACGAACTTTTGAGGGTCTAATTTAGTTTTCCGTTCTTAGAGACTTGCACAAACCGTCCTTTACCTTTGACACGAACTTAGCTGCCGACTGCCGACAAAATTTTCTTCTAGTGTTAGGTACTTGTTTACAACAAGCTATAAGTACTACCAAATTCTTTCGTAGATTTACGCGAATATTTGACATCCTACTTCCTACTAATATTATAAATGCAAAGGTTTGTGAGGATGTATATATGTCTGGATATATAGATGTATGGATATTTGTTACTATTTTACGCAAAAACTACTGAATGGATTTTGATTAAAATTTACAATAATATAACTCATACATCAGAATAACACATAGGCTACTTTTTATGCCGGAAAAATGTACGGTTCCTGTGGGATAGATTTGTTGTCGTCTGTCTAGGAGCGAACCCGAGCAAGCGAGGGTGAGCCGCTAGTTTTAAATAAAACCATCTTTTGGGGTTTGTCGAGCATTCATTTTGATTTTTAGTTCCTTTTTCGAATGCTATTCAGCAATCCTGGACAAGGGACAGCCTTGTACCCTGTTTCAAACATGAGAAATATCTGATGATTTTGCGAAAACGTGTAGGGTTTTACTATGTTTTATACCACACTAGTTTTTGTTCATGTCTTCACTCACATAGTAAGTACGGCGGGTATCAAAGGTAATGTATGTCCGTCTCTTAGATGCAATTTATGCCTCTGTCTATCAAAATCTGTTCAGCGATTTAAGCGTTATTTTTACATTCATAATATTAATATGGATTACTGACCGATTCTGTCATTAATATAAAGGTCTATATAAAAATTATTTCCAATAAATAGTATGATTTAACATTTCATTAAATGGATAGCCATTTAATGTGTAAAAATGTAACAGAACTCAAACATGGGCCGGTGGGTTATTTCTCATCCCTGATGTGTTGCCGAGGATTGACAGTGACGCGGGGTCGAACCAGTCACGTGATTAATCGTATTACATTCAATCTAAAGGGGAGTTGTATTAAGAAAATTGTTTTTCAATGACGCTTGAATAATGTTCTCACTTTTTAGTATTCTGAGTTCTGAGTGGGTGAAATATACTTTTTACTTGTTTTCAAAGATGTTTTCGATTTTCCATAAAACTTGTTTGTATTCAGCCCTTTTTAATGTCCCACTGCTGGGCACGGGCCTCCCTTCAATACGAGGGGGATCAGGCCATAGTCCACCACGCTGGCCAAGTGCGGGTTGGCGAACTTCACATGTCTTTTGAAAATTTGCTAAGTTCTCTAAGACATGCAGGTTTCCTCACGATGTTTTCCTTCACCGTTAAGACAAGTGGTAATCATATTAGAAATGATTCGCACATGAAAATACCAGAGGTGCGAGACCCGGGATTTGAACTCGCTTCACTCGGTTTCCCAAGCGAGCGCGTTACCACTGGGCTACCACTGCCTAAAAAAAAACTTGTTTACTCTGTTATAAAATTGCTTTTTTTTTGTAATTAATTTTCTTGGAAAAATTTTTCATTGTGATGATGGGGAAAGCTGTGGTGGGCGTTATTGTGCTATTCTATTAAAGTTAAGTTTATTTACATTATAATATAAAATTATACTTATTACTTTTACATAAATACTGTTATACCTAGAAGCTTAGCCTAAGACTAGCCAGAAAAGGTTATGTTTTTCGTAGCACAACTTCTACATATCTAGATGATCCTTAAACTTTTAACTTGATCCGGGCTTGACCCCAAAACTATAATAATTGTTACTAAGTCTTCAAAAGTTTAAAGTCAAAAAACCTTTAGAGTTTTCTCCTTTTACGCCTTCTATCGTTGTTCTATTGAACATCGATTATTCTTTTCTATTTTTACAGACGTATTTTCTTATAAAACTGCTGTATTGTGAATGTCTTTATTTCGGATTACGGTTTATCAGTTACGTTGAGTCCTCGCGGCCGTCTGAGAGATCGCATTTCTATGGCCGTATTAATAAGATTTAATTTTTTATATGTCTTAGAAGTTATTACGATAAGGATATATTTAATAAAATAAAGATCATTCTCATCACAAGTGATCTGCCCTCATTTTGTTCAATTCCTAGATTTAGCATTTAGAAAATTTATTATTTTAAGTTAGTTATTAAAAACATTGAGTAAAATATTCTATTCAGGCCTTTTTAACGTCTCTCTGCTGGGCTCGGGCCTTCGTTCAATGCGAGGGGGATCATGCCATAGTCCATCAGGTTACCAAGTGCGGGTTGGCGTACTTCACATGTCTGTCGAAAATTTGCTAAGTTCTCTCAGACATACAGGTTTCCCCGCGATGTTTTCCTTCTCTGTACTACAAGTGGTAACGGATCGGATCGGATCACGTTATAAATTATTAGAATTAAGTATTAGTCTGTAATAATTTCTCAAAACGAATCAAACGAGCCCAAACTAATGGATCCTAGACGGCTTCGAATTATTGTGTTTTCAACCAGATACCATACAGGTATATACTTACGAAGATTCAAATAGATACGGCAGTTATATGTAGGTTAAAATTAATTTCCAATATTCGAATTCATGGTTAGCTGTTTCTTAATTAAACAGAAAAACTGATGCCAGAAACGATGACTTATCAAATATAAACCATAATTTAATCATATAAGATTAAAATAATCAGTAATAGAATTTAAAAGCAAGGCCCAGAATGCAGGTCGCGTGCTCGAGCGCAATATTTGTCACTTATTACGGTTTCCCATGAAACACCGTGAATCGATAGCCACCGCATTGCGCTTATTATGCACTCGCCATGCAAACACCGTAGCTGCTATACTAGCACTATCACTATGGTTTTTTTAAGTTTTTTATAGCTAAGGTAGATAAAAAAATTTTTCTACATTTACGGTTATCGACAATCATAATGATTATTTGACATGTTTTAAAACTATTTATTTTTTATTTTAAAATTTCTTTATTTAATTCACATAAATAATTAAATTTAATACATTTCTAGTGTACATTTAATCCTAGAAGTACATATTAAATATTATTACATTTGTTTAATAAGTACACAGACTTATATGAAACTTATAGCAATTTTAAAACGATTGTGAAATTTAGTAATAAATTCTGTTGTGACTTTGGTATACAATTATGTATGTAATTGTGGACTATGTATATTGTACATAATTTTATAATATAAGTACAAATGAATTTACACATTTTGTAGCGTTTTTTGTTTGATATTTTATGTTGGTCTCAAAAGAGTTAGGTATCTAAAAGCTAAATAAGAGATATTTAAATAATAATAAAGCTTACAATTTGCACAATCTAGTTAGCTTTAAGATAGATAAATAAATAAATATGTTATGATGTTAACACACAGCACCATCTAGTTCCATGGTAAGCTACGAGGCTTGTGTTATGGATACCAGATAGTTGATACACTGTACATATATAACTTTAAGTACATACATACATATAATAAATATAAACTGCCTCGGTGGTGTAGTGGCTAGCATGTACGGCTGCACACTCGGAGATCCTGGGTTCGAGTCCCGGGTCGGGCCAAGTTTAGTTATCGAGTCTTTCTGTATAAGTAAGCCTCAGTAACAGCCCGGAGTTGGGAAGTTGGCGGTGTTTCACCCCCGTGCCTCGGAGAGCACGTAAAGCCGTCGGTCCTGCGCCTTAACTCTCACCGGTCGTGTCGAGCAGTCGTCCCACCGGAGTATGAGAGTGATAGGAATAGAGAGTGCACTTGTGTCTGCGCGTACACTTGTGCACTATAATATCTCCTGCGCAGTTGGCTAGTCTCAATGAGATTGGCCGCCGTGGCCGGAATCGGTCGGGAGAACATCAAATATAAACACCCATCACTGGAGTACAAAAATTCGCGCTCATCACACAAATGAATGCCCCCAGCGGGATTCGAACCCGTGTCTGCTGGCACAGCAAGTAGGGTCTAACTACGGTCACTGCAAACTGAACCGAACGTGTCGCCGAATGTTTTATTTATGGAGAGGAAGCTTAACGGACTTAATCTCTACTAATTCCTACCAACATAAATAAGATGTTTATACCAACAATAAAGTTCAGGAATATCATGAGCATATTAGTATTTTTTCTTATATAATAGGTAACTTTTAGCATGATATTTTACAGAGAATACACCATTTTACTAATATTATAAATGTGAAAGTGTGTTTGTTTGTTTGTCTGTTTGTTTGTTTGTTTTTTTGTTTGTCCTTCTTTTACGACGAAACGGAGTGACGGACTGGCTTGAATTTTTGTGTGGAGATAGAGGGCTGGAGAATAACATAGGCTACTTTTTACCGCGAAAGACTATCTAATTCCCACGGGAATACACGTTATTATACAACCCAAAAAATATTTATGATGAGAATTATAAAACTACCTTTTTAGAGATTTTTTTGTAGTTTTAGCGCGAGCGAAGCCATGGTTTCTGCTAGTTTATTATAAGTATTACTCCTATACTCTTTTCTAGTAGTGATGGAGTACATTAAAGAAAATAATACACATGTTAAGTTATATTATTTTCTCAGAACGTGTGCTTATCTATATACATATAAATAGACAAAGGTAAAATAATTCAGTGCCATTTTCTTTCTTTTTTCTGTTTTTTAACCGATTTTCTTATTTTTAGTAGCTTTCTTTTAATTTTCAAGGTATGGACGAGCTTTAGAGTTATCAATAAAAAATGATTATGATCGAATTTCAAACACTGGGCGAAAACTAGTATGTATAATAATAATAATAATAAATACTCTTTATTGTACACCCACAAGAGAAAAAAAAGAAAAATTTACAAGAAATATATAAAAAAGAGTTATGTACAAGAGGCGGCCTTATCGCTAAAACAGCGATCTCTTCCAGGCAACCGTAAGGTGTTGGAATTGACAAACTGTAAGAGGGAAGGGGTGTGAACTATATATATATTGTATAAGTGAAATTATAATATATAAGTTAAAGTATATAATAATTATACTTTACTAGTAGAACGCGCGGCTTCGATCGCGCTAAAACTACAAAAAAAAAAACGTGTTTTCCCGTGCGAATGGCATAATTTCCCGCGGTGGATTTGACACTCTCCAGCCTTCTAACTATCTTCACACAAAAAATCTCGCCAATCCGTCACTGTTTCGACGCGAAAGAAGGACAAACAAACAAACAAACACACTTTCACATTTATAATATTAGTATGGAATTCTCCATATAAGTATATGACAATTATAATATTCAGTAAATGGGTTATGCTAATTGAGAATTTCGCAATTTGCAAATTCTAAATGAATTTATGCATCGCGGCGTCTGCCTGGAAAGTGCGGGTGTAGTGGAAATAAATTATTGGCTTTTTACTTTAAGTTTTGTCGGCGCGTACTTGTACCTGAAGTCTCTGTTATATATAATTTGAAGATAACTTACATTAAATATTTAAAATTTAAAACTAATTTTAATTTAATTTTAATAGTTTATAAGTAGATATATGAAAAAATATAATAACATCTACAAAAATATATAAATCTACATATAGGGCATTCCACGCCAAATCGGACGGTTTCAAAATTTTTTGATTTTCTCAATATTTTGGTTTTTTAGTACCCCCCAAAAGAGGCTTCCTGGTAATTTTTTTGATTTTTGGATCACTGTTTCAAAACCGCTCTTTTTTTGTTTTTTTGCTCATAACTTTCTTAATAATGGTCGAAATTCAACTTTATTTTTCAAATTTTTTGTGTTTGGACGACCTTTACCAAAAAATTATATATAAATGAACTCTTAATCGAGATTTTTGAATTTTAAGTTTTCAATCGTTTTTTTTAACTGTGTGTTCCCTTCGATTTTTTTGAAAATCTTCTATTTTAAACTTCTATCCATCATGCACCTTTTAAGCCCGGTCCAGTACCTAGTGAGCCTTCCATGATAACTATTTTTCTTCGAATTTTAAAAATGAAAAAAAATATAATAATCTATAAAAACCGAAAAAAAATAATAATATTGTATTGGTTATTCGGGTCAACATATAGGATACTTTTTGTTCTTTATCTCATCTTTGAGAAATATATATAATAAACGTTAAAACGTTTAAACTATATAAATGTGCATGCATTTTTCTTTAAGACACTAATTTTCCACGTGAAAATCGGAATCTTTTACAGGCCTAAACAAAGAGAGTGCGAGTGTAAATAATAGATAAGAGCGTAAATAATAGTAACCTCTAATGCCCTAAACGCTAGAATAAAAGGAACATTAATTATTATTATTGAGTTAAGTGCAATGTAATGTGAATTTATTGTATTTTTCTCGCGGAGTTTGTCTCCAAAAACTATGTGGCTTAGTCTATGTATCTATTATCGCTAAAAGTATCCGGGAATGGCATATCTAAGCGTTATGTTATGTCATTTACATAATATACATAATATGTCATTTTGTATAAGACTTTTTTAATATTCTATTCGAGATCTTTGTAGATCATATCCAACATGTCTTCTGGTGAGGGAAAACATCATGAGGAAACTGGCAAGTTGGTGGAAAAATCTAACAGGTTATCGAATAACATGTAAAGTTTAGCAATCGGAACTCGTTCAGTGTTGTGGACTATGGCCTGATCCCCCTCATTTCGAAGGGATGCCCGTGCCCAGTAGTGGGACGTTAAAAAATACACTTGTAGAAATTCTATTGATTTTGTATTGTACCATTTGATTGCCAAATAACAATATGATAATAAGTAAATGTAGTGTGAAAAGAGAACTTAGGTATACGTAAAGTCTAATTAAATTCCTTTACAACGTAATAAGGTAATAAGCTACTTCCTAATTAAGTAGCAGACGGTGTAATTACTCAGGCGTGATCGATTAGAGTTACTTGAGTAATGTACTTTACTCCGGGAAGTCGCATAATCTATATCTTTCTACTTAATAAAATGACGGTGTACTTGTACAGCTGAAGATCCAGAGGTCCTAGGTTCGAGCCCCGGGTCAGGCCAAGTTTAGTTACTGAATTTTACTGCCGTGAAATTCTCAGTTTTGAAGTTGACGGCATTTCATCACCGTGCCTCGGAGAGCACGTAAAACCGTTCGTCTTACGCCTTAACTCTCACTATTCGTTTCGAGTAGTCGTTCCACCGGAGTATGAGAGTGACAGGAGTAGAGAGTGCACGTTGTGTCTGCGCGTACACTTGTGCACTATAATATCTCCTGCGCAGTTGGCTAGTCTCAGTGAGATTGGCCGCCGTGGCCGAAATCGGTCGAGAGGACATTATTATTAATAAAACTCTAATACTAATTTTCTGGTACAACGTATAGTCTAATACGCTGGGTTTACGCAAGTATATTTATTTATTGAACTACCAACAAAAGTTACAATATTATAATACTTAAACCTAGGTTATATATGATATAGCATGATAATTGCACTTTTAATTATAGGTAGTTACAACTTGCTGCTTTTACAGGCTACATTAGTATTAAATAGTATACAATAATTCCAATTTTTTTTTAAATAATTAATTAATTACAATTACAAATTAAAATATATATAATTTTATAACAAAAATAATTAATAATATATAATATAAAAATTAATATATGAAGAAATGAGGAATGAAACATGAAATTTTTGCTGAAGAACTCGTTAAATAATTTTGATAAGCTCTAAGAAAAAGATTTTGTAAATTCATCCCTAAAAATTGTTAAATAGAAATAGTGCGTTAATGGAAATTGATCGTTTTTTAAGTTAGACATAATTTATATGGGGGAGATTTTTATGTATATACAAAAAATAATTATACTAGAAAATCTGCTAATATTTTTTCTTTTGGAGCCGTAAAGTAAAAATATAGTGAAAAGTCGCTTCAAAGTTCGTATTATACTTTGCCCACTCTATCATCGAATATCGTGATATTCACAGGATATCGTGTGAAGATATGTTTGTTAAAATAAATATAAATAAAATAAAATCAAAATAAATCCGCGAAATAATCCGAAAAGATAGCTTTATTTAAAAATGTCAAACATTCGCGTAAATCTAAGAAAATAATATGTTTGTTGTTTATTTAGGGCTAAGAAAACAAATTATCGAAACTTTTGTATTGATCGAAAATATACGCTATGGAGCACGAAATTTAATATATTTTCCAGTTTGAGACTCTAGTACTAGAGAGGATTGGATAAATTGTATAGATATTGCTATTTTAAATTACTGTTATTAAAACGAAAGTTTGTATGTATGTGTGTATATATTATGTTTGTTAATACTTTACCATGACCTGAAATCACACTATATCATCAGATATCATCATAACAAATTTCATCAAAATCTGTTCAGTAGGTCTCTCGTAATGTGTTCGCAAAAAGAAAGACAGACAGACAGACAAAAATTCTAAAAACTATAGATTCGGCCTCCGTATCGATAATAATGGCTATTTCAATAAGATTTTGACACAGAATTTTATTATACGTAGGTATAGATTATAAATACAAACGTCACGAAGTGATGGTAGATCTCAGTACATCACACTCGCTCCCACCTCAATTAGTGACCGAATTCAATTAGGGATCAGTGCGAAGTTGCTAAACGGTTTTACAAATCTGAACTCTATCTTAAATGTATAAAGATCAAAATTCTTTTGAAGAATATTTACAGCAGTATAGAGTCACCTGTCGACAAGGATTGGGCAGAAATCTGTGTCAGGTGAAATAAACACCGGCTTGGGCAACTGATTTTGTGGCCAAAGGGTTTGCAATTTTGTTGCGGGCATATAATAATAATGTTACGTGGTAGGTAAGTGGTATACATATTTTGTTGCCAATCTGCTTCTATTACTTCTACCTATGTTTGTATACAGCAGTTACGTACTTTGGTAATAAGCACATTTATGACATGAAATATGATCAACTTAATATGGAAATGGCAGAAAAAAGTCTTTAGGTGATAAAGATAAAACTTGTGATTTTTTTAACTCAGATCTTTGACTTAGATAAATATCTATAATAATATTATAAAGTTTTTTTTTTGTCTGCTTGTACCGGATAAGCTCTGAAACCACTGGACCGATTTAGATGGGTAAGAAGATAGTTTGAGACCCTGGGAAGAACATAGGATAGTTTTTATCCCGGAAATCATCCATTAAGGGAGTGAAAATGGAGATGAAAGTTTTTATGGGGAAGCAACCCAGGGACTAACCCGAGCACAACGACGGTGAGTCGCTAGTTTAAAATAAAAAGATACGTACGGCTCGATTGCAAGAAAACGATCTCTGTGTACTTAATATATAGCTACGAGTATCTATATCTACTTAGTTAGTTTTTAAGATATATATTCTATGGGCCTCTGTTTACATATTTAGGATCTTTTTGTAAATATTGCCTGAAATAAATGATTAAATAAATAAAAAAAAATAGTATATGTTGGTCCTTTATAAGAATTTTTCATCTACGTTTTACTAGCAACTTAAAACTTTAGTTTCACTATATAAGTTAAGGTCGACTTTAGAGATGAGAGTCATCAGTCGTACGACTCACATGTCATGAATAAAATATAACAGGGTCTAATGTGGCCTTTTATACCCATTCTAAACGGACTTTCAGTCACTTACTGTTCTTGGAAAATCCTTGGTTTCAAGAAAGTTAGAACTCCGTTTGAGCTCGTCCAAAAAACTGAAAAAATCTTTTGTTCATGTATTCCTTTCGAATTTATTTTTTTTATTTGACGGCTTAAAACTAGCGGCTGTAAGAGGTTTAGTTTCCAAAAAATATTTTGAATTTTTGTTATTTTATGTTTTTGGGTCGTTTCCAAAACAAGTTACGCAATATAATGATGTGAAAGATGATACAAAAAGGCGAAATTTTGGTTGGGTTTGTTAAATGTTACATAGGTAAGTCAAAAAATTAAAAAAACTAAACATTGGAAATCACAAACTTTTCTATGGATCTAATCAGTTTAGGCTTTAGCCCAAAAAACCATTAGTACTTTTAGGCACCAAAACCAGAGTTGATCTGTGTTATACTATACCTATACAATATTATGTGACCAAACCTTAAATAGATATTCAAAAATCAAAATACTTTTTTAGATTTACCCAATTTTTGACACTTCAAATAAAACTGTCTTTTCGGATTATTTCGCGGATTTATTTTGATTTTTGGTTTCCGACGTTACTAATACTTTATACTTTACAGCAATCACGGTCACGGGAGAGACTAAGGTTTTTAGTACCTCATTGGTCATTTATTTTTTTGTATTTGAATATCACCTCTAGAAAAAAACACCATTTTTTACAAAAAAAAATTACAATTATTTAAATACAATACATAGTACACAATATTTAATTTAAAAATTTTAGGTGTATTTGTTAAATATTTTTAATTATTACAATAGCTCACCCTCGCTTCGCTCGGGTTCACCTCTAGAAAAGCACAAACATCTATCTAACGGGAACCATTCATTTTTCCGGGATAAAAAGTAACCTGTTGTTTGGCCGGAAATATAAGTTAGCAGCATGCCATATTTTACTAAATTAGGTGTATAAGTTGTTGTGTACTAAGCTGTATAAGTTACTATAGTTTTTAAACTATCCCACGGGAACTCTTTAATTTTCCGGGATGAAAAGTATCTAAGTTGATGCCCGGAGATATAAGGTACCACCATGCAAAATTTCATTTAAATCGGTTCAATAGATCCGAAGATTAGCCCGTACAAACAGGAAAACAGACAAACAGCTCGCTCGGGTTCGTCCATACCTACGAATATGTTGTATTATCTCTTTAACCATTTGTCCAAATTATATGCAGTAAAAGGGAAAAGTTTTAAACATTTTAGACGATAAATTTACTTATTTTGATAAGAATTCATAATTGTTGATAATATGACCAATAAACATGATCTATCGATTTAAATTATTTTTTTAATATAAAAAACTAATTTTTGTGATTTAAATATAAAAGTTAGACATATGCTGTCGCTGACTTTTTTGTAGGCATTATTAAGCTCTACAACTTTTCTCTAGAACATAATCATATATCTCTCATCGTTAAGGCAGCGTTCGTAAGAAACGTTTTCGTTCGACCGTTTTTTCTCCGACTTGCTTTGCAAATCTGACTACCATGAAAAAGTCTTTTCATTCTTCGGGTTAATATATAGCCTATGACACTCAGAAAGAACGTGGCTTTCTTTTGGTAAAAGAATTTTGAAAGTCGGTTCAGTAGATCCAGAGATTACCTCCTACAACGTTACAAACTCACAAACTCACAAGATCACAAACTTTACCTCTTTATAATATTAGTATAGATTTAATTTTAAATATTTAAAAATCGTCAAGTATAATAACTATTTATAAAAGCGCTTAATTAAAGCGAACATCGACCAATCATTTGCAAACGGTAATTAAATTAAGCGCCACTCAATACAGTTCACTGATTGCAGCCGTAATATTATGAGCTCAATTTGCATTTGATGCATTCATGTTGCGGTGCCGAGTACTATCTGAATGCCTTACTCTGCCTGAGAGATCTTAAATAAATGTAAAACAATGAAACACTTTTCCTGTTATAATCGTTATATTGACAGTAATTAATAAAATTTTTATACACAACAGAATATCATACATCCTCCCAAACGTGAATCCATCTATTTTCGTCGTCATACTTTTCCTGCCTGCCTGGCACCTGCGTAATCGAACACCACAGAGGTTGTATGAAGGCTTCTTATTGATGTCTTCGAATAAACTAGCGGCGCGTACCATAAATTCACTTTGTTTTTTTTTTGATTATTGACATATTTCTTTTTTGATTGGACCACTGTCACGCTATTTTATATGGCACTAGAAACTTACACTCGCTTAGCTCGGGTGCGTCCCTAGATTTTTATTATTATTTTACTTTGAATGGTCAAAAACGACGTAACACTGTTTATTTTTTACCAAAATTATTCCAGGTAATATTCCTATTCTTAATATTCCTTGCTCGTGTCATCTCATCTATACTAACATCAAAACCATGTATTTCTACCAAAATTCATTAAAATCGGTTCAGCGGTTAAGGCGTGAAAACGTAACATACAGAGTTACTTTCGCATTCGTAATATTAATATGGATATAAATATCACGTTTATGGTACAACATGCATGATGGTAAGATGGTACCTACTCGTACTTCCTTGTCGTGTCAACTCTTCCATGCTAAGATCAAACTATCTTATTTTTTGTTTAAGTAGCCTTTACAGTAACTTCAGAGAAGCAAATTACAGGCGTAAACGTTTTTGATTGAGAAAGTAATAAATTATAACAGAAAATAAGCACAGAAATGAATATCACTCACTCTCATTCTATTATATTGTTTACTAGTAGCTTACCTCGGCTTCGAGTGGTTACTTTTCCATATAAACTTAAACAAAATTCTTCATTATACACGTCACAAAACTTGTGAAAATTTCGACTTTTTGGGTCCATTGCTTTTAGTCTGGGCTTCAATGAATAATTCACGACAAACAACTTATGGTTTGGTTTTTCTATATTATAAATTACTTAGTATCAGTATTTTAATTTCAAAGTATGAAGCTTATGTCAAGTTCCATCTCTAGTATGGAATACTTCACATGGAGGGTATAGAGAAAAAGATAGATTACCTACATTGGGCAACATCATTTTTATAGCTAGCTTTATTTTTTTAGTCTTTTGATCTTTGAACCTCTAAATTATTGGTCATATAACCTGTGTCTGTCTGTATGTCATTCAGATATAGAATAGTATTTGATCTGATACCTAGTTAGACCATACAGCTCGGTTAGACTCTAACCAAGTAACTAAATGCAAATTATCTTGAGACGTCAAGAAATAGTTCTGAGTGCCTCAAACAGCCATTGATATATTATAATAAATTATTATTAATTGCTGTTCAGATATCGCACATTGCGTCAATTTCAAGGGTTTCAAGTTTCAACAGAATTAATTTGGACTTTTCGTGAAAATGATTATTTGTTAGCATATTTTATTCTCAAAAACGAAAACCTTGCTCGATTCAGAAATATTTGTGTGTACACGTAAGTGTTAGCGTAAACAGTGACAAAATATTACAATTATAGTGCTCATTATTAGTACTACATTATCTACACATATAATAAAATTGTAACTAAGCCGAATCTGTACATAAAATACTTTTTTGAAAAATCTTATTGAAATAGATATTATTATCGATACAAAGGTCGAATCTATACTTTTTGGAATTTTTGCCTGTCTGTCTGTGACCGCATCACGGAAAAACCACTGGAGGGATTTTGATAGAATTTTTTATGGTGATAGCTGCTTAATATCTAATATAGTAAACTGAAGACAGTATTTATTAAGAAATAAATTATGATCTGAGTTGAATATTAAATAAAAAAAAAAACAATTTAATTCATTCCACTATAACATTTTTTATTTAATTAACTTTTATCTTTTATAACACTTTTAACTCGTGTTATGAACATTTATATGTAAATTTTGCAAATAAATATTTTCTTTTGTTACAGGTAAGTACATACAAGCCACTCCCCTGGAAGATTTATCGTACAACAAACAACGTGGGAACATTTACGTGCAAGGTCGGGGCAGCTTAAAGGACCAATTAATCCTTACGTAAATCTATAATAGTGTAACACTTTGTGTTAAAGTTATTTATTTTACACATTTATTTCTTAAGTACCAATATTTGCTTTCCTTTCTGGACAAAACGATTTTGCTTCTCTAATTGATGTTTTGTGAACGTCAATTTTTATAATTACATATTATATTAGATTAGCTGTACCCGCGGCTTTGCCCGCATTCAAATTTCCGATATAAACATCAGTTTTACAATAATGTACGGAAGTCTGCCCGATTTGTTGACATTTATAATTACTGCTCCGCTCCCTTGGGTAGTAACTAGTAACAAGATGGTATAATGGCCTTGATCAATAAACGGACTACCTAATGTAAAAAGAATTTTTCAAATTGGATCACTAGATCCTGGCATTAGTGCGTTCAAACAAACAAACAAACAAACAAACAAACAAACAAACAAAAACAAACAAAAAAACAAACAAAAAAACAAACAAACAAACAAACAAACAAACAAACAAACAAACAAACAAACAAACAAACAAACAAACAAACAAACAAACAAACAAACAAACAAACAAACAAACAAACAAACAAACAAACAAACAAACAAACAAACAAACAAACAAACAAACAAACTGTGTCTTTATAATATGATTTAAAGAAAAAGCGTCCTGCTCAAATATCATGCTTAGTTCCAACCATGGCCTACACTGAAGCCCTTACGAAGTAAGGATAATAAATAGGCTAATATTTATTTTTTGGTTTTTGGTGCAGCACTATAAAAGCGTATTTTTTATTTTTTTTTATCTATAATTTTTACCATCTATTACGATTATATTTTGTGGATGTGGAATAGTTGTTTTCGAGAAATCCTAGAATACTACACGTTTCTTTATTTCTTTTCTTTCAAATAGGATAAATTAAATAACGTTTAGAGAAAATACAAAATAATATAAAATTGGATGCTATCGTGTTTTACGTTTATGCAAAATGTTGTAGAGCATTATAATGTTTCCGACATTTCCAAAGCGTGACAGCGGTTGGTGTATAGCTAAGTGGTGTAATTTGCATGTCTCCTCCCCTCGAAGAGTGGAATTGATTTATTTATAACTAACCTTTATCTATTTGATCTACTAGTAAGAAATATAAATAGATACAGCGTTGCGTTTGACAAAATTTACTGAGACAGTTTAAGTTAGTTGATGCCAATTTTTATATGAAGACTAATAAAATAAAATTAGCTTTTATTAGAAACACTAAAAAATCAGGCTCTAAAATCCAATTCTAGCGTATTGGGCTTCTAAAATCAAACAAAATAAGCACAAACTATAAACCTATCCACCTTCTGGCCTTACCATCAGATCAGGTCGACGATTTTTTAAATTTTTTTACGCATCCGAATTTCTGTCGTATTTTAATCGATTCATAATTAGAAAGATGGTCTTGAAATGAATATCTTGTTCTTTGGTACCTTCAATTATTCCTTCCATTTTGTTGTCGGTTTGATGGTAATTGCACCTCACGTAATCTTTAATTGATTTGAATCGGGATAAAAGTGGTTTATGTTATCCAAACAGTGGATTCTTCTATAACTCATAGAATATTCTGAAACGGATTAGTAGTGCTATTCTCTATGAATTTATATATAACTCGATAGCTGAATCCGCCAATAAGCGTGTTGTATGAAGCAAGATCGCGGAATCATCTGTCGGCTTATATAAATGTTTTTAATGCTTGTAATTGCATTTGTAAAGACTAAAAGTTAGCAAGAACTAGTAACTAAGGGAGACAGGACAAAGTTTAAAATTATATAATTATCTTGTCGCTGTTAAATACGAGATAAGAAAGTTGGTCCATCGTAATTTCCCAATTAAGAGGGTGGGTAATTAATCTTTTAGACAAAATGTTACAACTTTATCACGTTAATAATGTCGGAGAATTCTAAGTTTTCAGAGTAAGGTTTAATCTTGCAAAAACGACGCTACATTAATCGGTTTTGCGTAGTTTTGTTGGAGGATAACCATCATCGAGGCTTCATCACAACTTGGATATTGAGTTAGTTTGATAAATGGCTTGTCATTTGAAAACCACTTCTACTAGAGCTCAATGAGTAAATTGGTTTTGAAAATCCTTTACCTATTTTATATGGAAGAAATACCTTGTTTCTTTTTTATACGTTATACTTTCTTTCATTATACTTTCAACAAAGAAAGAGAAAAATTTTGTTTTATTTAAAATAAAAAAGTAATAACTTTTCTTGAAAAAGCTGTGATTAAACTTGTACCTGGAATAAATGCTATCTAGAAAACTGACATTGTTGTTGAATTTCACTATTTAAACTTAAAATAAATAAAACAACCTTTTAATTTTATTTTCGTAACTAGCGTTACATTTTAACATTTAGTATAGATTTCTCAGAGTTGAAATACTTTCCTACAGTAAAAAGTATCCTATATGTTGACCCGGATAACCAGCTATCACCATACCAAATTTCATCAAAATCTATCCAGTGGTTTTCTCGTGATGCGTTCCCAGACAGAGAGACAAACAAAAATTCTAAATACTATAGATTCGGCCTCTGTATCGATAATAATGACTGCTTAAATAAGATTTTCCATAAAATATATAATGTACAGATTGGACTCAATTAGAATTTATAGATATAAATTAGGTATTGTTATTACGGAAATAGTATAATAGAAATTATTCTTTAAAAGTAAAGACGAAAAGCATTTGGAAGGAGCTTAAAATACCACGATTCCAGGAATAGTCAATTTAGTTCGCAGTATATATGTATCACACTCGTAGTCATTAGATGCCCAACTCAATTACTTACTAGGTCGAGAAAATTGAGTTTGAACCGTTTTTCTCGACGATACAGTTGAAATTTATTATAAATTCAATATAAAGAAATGTCCGTAAAGATTGTTCCACAAAATCTGTCTAAGTGAAATAAACAATCGCTACCGTAAAGGTGTGATAGTTTTTGGTTTTTTTTAATGGTCTTAAAGGTTATAGGTATATATAAAAAGGAAAATTAGTTATATATAATATAGTTACAGGATCTGTCTGTTTGTCACGCTTTTTTTTGGAATGTACTGGATAAAAATGTTTACATTTGATACATCTGTATGTATATAGAGTTAGGTGACCACATGATGGATGTAACGTTTCCGTTAAAGCAATGAAAAGCAGTCAAAGCTGTGAATGAAAATCAGCCATATAGCCTACTGTATTTATTGTAGTGTTTAGGCCTCCCTAACTTCGTACCTTGGCCCGCAATTTTGAAGTTGTCATCCGCCGATTTCGCTGTCATACGTGCGACATTGACACCCATGACAATATAATCTATACATATAAGAAAATTGTAACTAAATAAACATTATTATCGATACAGAAGCCGAATCTATAGTTTTTAGAATTTTTGTGTCTGTCTGTTACCGCATCACAGAAAAACCACTGGAGGGATTTTGATGCAATTTGGTATGGTGGTAGCTAGTTATCCGGGTCATCATAAAGGATACTTTTTACTGTGGGAAAATATCTCATTTCTGAGAAAAAATACAACAACTGCAAAGTAAGAGTATACTAATATGTAAAACCTAAGGATTTGGTATTTGGTCATCTGAACGCGGGCGGAGCCGCGGCAATGCTAGTAGAATATAAATCTTGATATCATTGCCTAATGCTCAAGAAGTCGCAACATACATTATAACGGTTTGTCTGATATTATTAGGGGGCATTAATTAATTACATGAGCTGTTTCTCTTTCAATTTAAACTTCTTGTATTATTCCACTAGCGACTCACCCTCGCTTGGCTCGGATTTGTCCCTACATTGATTCCCCATACAAACTTTCATCCCCATTTTTATCTCCTTAAGGGATGATTTCCGGGATAAAAAGTATCCTATTTATTCTTCCCAGTAAATCGGTTCAGTAGATCCGCAGATTACCCCCTACAACTTCACAAACTGTACCTCTTTATAGTTTATAATATTAGTATAGATTTGCGTCGCAATTAAAATCACAAATTTCATTAGATTCAGGAAATGTTTGATCCTACGATATGTGTAATATACTATATGTGTAAATATTGCCATCGAACTTCATTTAACTATAACATAGGAACTAAAATATGATTGTACATTTACAATGCGTTCAACATTCGTCATTTTCATTGAGTATAGTAGACGTGTGCTAGCGAATTCTATGTTTATTAATACAATCTTCATATGTAAAACTTCATACATATTTGATTTTCAAGCTGGAGGGTTCTGACAGGTAGATAGATTAGATAGCTGGGTTAGATTGTATTGCGTTGAATTCGATTTACTATCTCGTGTAGACCTCGGAACATTGAGAGAAAATAATTTTCTTAAAATTATTATCTTTACCAAATACAATTCAGTTAGTCTACGAGATTCATATCTCGATCTTTGCTTTCATAAAATCTAGGTCTAAACCCAACTTTCTCAAATGTATAATATTCTTAAGATTAAGTCAAATATTTATAGAGCTATTTTGAGAATCTAATGGAGAATAATATCCGTAATTTCTGGCGCGATGGGTCATCATGATATAATACTATTCTATTCTATAGTTGTTACTTGTTAATCAATCAAATAAGATACAAAAATGGAATGAAGGTATATAATATATTTAAGTACTTACAGCTATAAATGTGTAGGCACAAAGGCGTTAGTCCAAAGACGGAGTTGGGATTTAAAATGGAAATCACGTCGTTTACTATGGAATTATTTATTCTATCGCGCTCTGTACGAAAACAAAGTTTAAACGACTGGCTAAACGATATAAAGAAGACCAAATAAGTATGTATTGATCATACAATGTTTCCTCTGGTCTGCTTAAAGCATTGAGTTTTACTAATAATATAAGTGCAAAAGGATGTTATTTTGTTTGTCCTCTCTTTACGCAGTAACGTAGCAACTGATTGACATGACATTTTGTGAGGATATTATATGAGGGGAGTGCTATATGGTGGTAATCCCAGTACATCAAATGATACCCGTGGGATATTGGAATGTTGCCAACTGTCGCTGTGATTGATTGTCACTCGTCTTTGTCACCTGTGAAAAACTGTCACTCTTGTTTGTCACTAGTGACGTACTGTCACTGAATGAAATTGACACAATGTTAACAGAAAAAGTGGAATGCCATAGAGATTTTGTTTTTTCTTGGCTAATATCGTACAAAAAAGACTTAGAAGTTACAAGCAGTTTGTATATTTCTATCGAAGTAATCCTGAATCTACTTTGTTAAAGTTTATCACTCGATAAAATCTTTTTCGTGCACCCCACCGGATATAACCGGTTAAAACCGTTTTGAACCGGCGAGAGGCACTCCCAATCGGATTAGATCAAGCGGTTAGTACCGTTTGCGATTTCGTTTCGAAGTTAGAGTGATTCGTATGCAGCAAGTGTTTTTCAATTCATGCTAATGTAATTGGAGTTAGAACGAATAAATTATGCGGAGTGGTTTGTGAAGTTCATTCAAAGTGTCTAGCCGGTTTTATTTCTCCAACAATATAGTTTTTAGGGTTCTAGTTTTAACCTTTAAGTAAAAATAATTATTGAGTGATATTATAATTTTGACTGACTTAAAAACACGCACAATTCGAGTGCACGGCTTGTGTAACTTATTCCTTGTTATTTTCGATAATTTTCAACCGGTTCTTTAAGTTAATAGATTATTATAACTTAAGAGTGGTCCTATTTTAATTTCCACAAAAAATCCACCTCCGATAGATAAATGGACTTTAAAAGTAATTATTACATACTGAGTTCTATATTTATGATATTCTTATTGTCTTTGACCTTAATTCAAAAATTTAAAACTTAAGTTAAACTTTCAGTAAGCAAGTTCAAATTAGTTTCGATACATCTCAACTTATGAAATTATTTTGATTTTTGTTCAGTAGACGATGAAGGATTATTTTTTATTTTTATTTATTAAGATTCACCAGTGGTAATTACATTATTACAGTAAAAAATTATGCTATGTTACAAAGTTCCTATGGCTAAATGCATTACCTTTTAAGGTGAATACCGCATGCAAATTTTTAAGTATAATATAATAAATGCAATTAAGTACCGGTTGATAATTATTTTATTATATAAAAATTTATGTGTACTTGTTTATTTATTTACTTTCACCATATCATATATAGTTCATACTCCTGAGTTTTATTACTAAGCAGCGACTCACCCTCGCTTCGCTTGGGTTCGTCCCTAGGTTACTGCCCCATACAAACTTTCATCCCCATTTTCACCTCCTTAAAGGATGATTTCCGGGATAAAAACTATCCTATGTCCTTCCCAGAGTCTCAAACTATCTTCATACCAAATTTCATCTAAATCGGTTCAGTAGTGTTGGAGCCTACCCGATATAAACAAACAAACTAATCTTTCCTCTTTATAATATTAGTATAGATAGTACACACAAAGAGTAAAATGGACTAACTAGCTTAAACCGAACGGCGGCCAATCTCGCTAACTGCGCAAGAGATATTATAGTGCACAAGTGTACGCGCAGACACAACGTGCACTCTCATACTCCGGTGGAATAAAACCAAAGTAAGGCCTCTCCAAAAGACACATTCAAAACATGCGAAGCATTTTAATATTTCCCATAACAAACGGTTTGCTTGACTTTACATTCATACACTTGTGAGGGGACACGCTTATTACGAATATTTTGTGTTATGAAATTTTTTTTTTCAACTTTTATTAGACTACAGTGTTGTTTAATACTCAGTCAGGCTCAGTTATTATTTCGTGTTTCGCTATCAGTGTTTGTTAGACATTTAAAACCGATCATCATGTATATTTTAATTAATTATATTGTAGAATCTAGCGACTCAATCTCTCTCTCTCTCTCTCTCTCTCTCTTGGTGATCCTTTAAATATTACATAACTTTTTTATTTATGAACCGATTGAAATAAAACAAATATTACGTGTTATGTAAAGCTTACCACAATACATTAGTGAAAAACGCACCAAATCCTTTAAGCTGTTTTGAAGATTAGCGCGCACAAATGCACCGATAAATGAACAAACATTCTAAAAATCATTGTTTAGGGTTATATTGCGTTAATATAGACCCCCAATAATAGTTTTTCTCAAATATCATCCATGTCAGACAGCGATCAGTTACAATTTTTCAACCGACTTCAAAAAGGAGGAGGTTCTCAATTCGACTGTATGTTTTTTTTTTTTATGTTTTTTACCTCAGAACTCCGTCATTTATTAACCGATTTGGACAATTTTTGTTTTGTTTGAAAGGGTATACTTCCAGATTGGTCCCATTTAAATTTCGAAAAAAAAATACCACCCCTAAGGGTGGAAAAACAACTAATGATGAATTTAACCTACTTCTAATTGTCATATTGACTTGAAACTTTGCAAGTATTTCTATTTCCGTCGATAGTACAGTGGTTCGGTGTTGTTGACCTGATTTGATGGCAAGGCCAGAAGGTGGATAGGTGGAACTCTTCAACGGCTAATAGTAGATACTTTGAGTTTGGGCTTATTTTGTTTGATTTGACAAGCCTAACACGTTAGAATCCTTACTTTGCTACTACTGTCTACACTAAAAAGGGGAAAAAATAAAAAACTTTTTTAACAAAAAAATAAAAAACCGACTTCAAACAAAAGCACTAAAAAGTGAAAAATAACTGATTGGTAGTTTTCATTTACTATACATACCTAATCAAATATTTTCGAAGTCGGTGTGCTTTGCTTTGTATGGGCTGAGACCGATTTCAAAAATATTTGATTAGGTATGTATTTAATAGGTAGGCTTTAATTACTTAGCCAAAGCACACCGACTTCGAAAATATTTGATTAGGTATGTATAGTAAATGAAAACTACCAATCAGTTATTTTTCACTTTTTAGTGCTTTTGTTTGAAGTCGGTTTTTATTTATATGTATAGATGTTATGTAAAGATGGACAACTTTTCTTATATCTACGTAGGTATATTCTGATAAATCTATACAAATAAATAAAATTGAAGTGTCTGTTTGTAATGTCAAAATAACAGCTTAGCAGCTTTTTACATAAGTATTTATAATAAAAACCATTTTAAAAAAATTTATGTCTGTCTATTTGTTCCGTCTAATCTCCGGAATTTGCATTGGTGTTGACGGGACTTCCACTGGCAGATACCTGATGTTATAAGCAATAACTTAGATTACTTTTATTTTAGAATAAGAATTAGGGTTCCGTTCAAAAATTAAAACCTGAGCGAAGTGAGTATAAGTCTCTAGTTATGTGATACCAAAATGGAATTAAGCCTTTATTAAAACAAAATTAATATAGATTAACAAACAGTACACAAGTATCTAAATTCAAATTCAATAAACACAAACTAACACAGCGGTGGAGTATCTAACAGTAAATTCAACGAACTCAAGTAATATTTAGATAAAGATAGCTTTACTTTTTAGATAAACAAAATCGATATATTATAACATAAAAAATCGTGGTCGAAAACTAGTTAACTTAGTTAATGAAAAGTGGCAAATGAAAAAGCCATATAGAACAAATAATTTTGAATATATTTCGTATGATGAGGTGTTACTGGCTGAACTTCAAGGCAAAACTTTCTGATTATAATTGTCTGATTATACGTTCGCAAAATTGGCCAAGCTATACAGGTAGGTTTTTACTGTGTGGTAAAAATTTAGAACCATATTTTATCGTACACAGTAAATTAAAATCTATCAAAGATTCACGAAGAAAAAATAACAAAAACAAACAATAAGTTTATTCCTAAATCAGTCAGAAACTCTATTTTTCATTAGACCCGCATATGTCACGTTGAAACAACGTCAAATTGGACTGGAGGCGGCGGATTTGCCCCAGCATCCTATACGTGCGCGAGGAAATTAAATGTCAATATAATGACACACGAAATGTGGATACTGGAAACGTGGTGTAAATTATAAACTTAATCTATAGTGACTAATATTATAAATGTGATAGTAGCTCTGTCTGTTAGCTTTTCGACGACACGTTTGGCTCAGTTTGTAGTGACCCTACTTGCCACGCCAGCGGTCGCGGGTTCGAGTCTTGCTGGGGGCATTCATTTGTGTGATGAGCACGAATGTTTGTACTCCAGTCATGGTTGTTTATATTTATAATATGTATGTATTTAAAGTTATATATGTGTAGTGTATCAACTATCTGGTATCCATAACTCAAGCCTCGTAGCTTACCATGGAACTAGATGGTGATGTGTGTTAATGTCTTAACATATTTATTTATTTATTTTTACGCTTAAACCGCTGAATAGATTTCGATATTTGGCAAGGATAGGTATATATTGCATTCGGGGATCAAATATGGATTACTCTTGATCTCTGCCGCGTTTATCACGCAAGTAACGCCACGGACAAAATCTAGTGGAAGGCAAATAGAATTACGTCGTAGCTTAAATATGTTGTGCGAACAAGTTGTTGGTGTTACCAGAGAGAGAGAATGGTTTTACAGAGTCACATCTGAAATAAGGGTGTTTTTAAAGATTTGGTAATCGCATCTAATTATATTATTTATTGAATAGTTTAAAATAACCAGTAAGCGCTTTAATAATTGAAACTTTTTTATGGAAAGTTTACCTTTCGGTAAACTTTATTTCTAAAGGTATAGCAATAACAAATGTATTCAAAAACACCGAAAAGCTTTGGAAGTTTCAACATTGTGTGTTTAAAAGGGTTTATTTTTTCATTCACAAACTGACCTAGAATTAAGAGGCTTTTAACATAAAAATAACAAAGCAGCTAAAACAATAACCAAGGGCCAGAGGATAAAAGTTAATCAACCTCCCATGTAATCCCGTTCACAAAATACTCTACCCAGTAACTTCGCATGTGAGGACGTAAATGAGTTTGTTGTATGAAATTTTCTTTCGTATCTTCGAAAAATAACTTTTGAAGCTTTTAAAGAGTTCAAATCTTAGGAAATCGCTCACTTTTAGGTTATAACTGTGAATAAAAATGTATATCTATACTTAATATTATAAAGAGGAAAGATTTGTTTGTTTGTTTGTACCGAATAAGCTCCGAAACTACAGAACTGATTTAGATGAAATTTGGCAAAAAGATAGTTTGAGACCCTGAAAAGGACATAGGATAGTTTTTATACCGGAAATCATCCCTTAAGGGGGTGAAAATTGGGATAAAAGTTTGTATATAGAAGCAACCTAGGAACGAACCTGAGCGAAGCGAGGGCGAGTCGCTAGTCTTGTTTATTTTAAATTAGATGTTCTTGTATACATTATATATGTATAATGTATATATATGTAAATTTATTTCGTGTATCTCAAAACTGCTCTAACTATTTAGATCATTTTTTTATTTCGATAGTTTTGTTTTCTAAGTTTATTTACATACATCTTATAGGTATCTTTTCTGAAAAAAAAAACTATTTTTGTAAAAACGCTGAGTGAAGCTCGATGCCCAGATACTTGTTACTTAATATTCTTTAAAGCATTCATTTATCTTAGTTTTAACGAAGCAAAAAAAAATATAAAATTTTAACATAACACGTTATATCTACAAAACCTACTCATATTATTAATTATAGTAATTACGTTTTTAATTCAATTTTTTGGTTGTCTTTAAAATTTTAATGATGTAACTTCTTACGTTAGCTATTATCAGCTACAGCTTGAGTTTTTTTATGACCACCACCTAGTGACGATAAACAATTTAAATAGATGATCATCATATATTACAATAAGATTTGTATACATAATATTTATGTTTTGTTTCAAAATATTGCTCTTTCGGTCGTCCTCGTGCTCCGAACAAGTAACGAAATAGCGTAGAGGACTTCCTATACCATTTCATTACTCGCTTAGAGTTCCGTCTCATACATATCTATACGTATAATAAAATTGTAACTGATCGCTGTCTGTACATGTAAGATATTTGAGAAAAACTGTTATCGGGGATCTTTGTTAACGTAATAGAACTCAAAACAATGATTTTTAGACTTTTTGTCTGTGCGTTTGTGCGCGCTAATCTCAAAAACGGCTTAACCGATTTGGGTTCGGTCTTCACTAAGGTATGGTAAGCTTTACTGCTTTATTTCAATCGGTTCAAATAAAAAAAAATATGTCAATTTAAAAAATCGCCTATGGGCGAACCCGAGCGAACCGAAGGCGAGTCCCTTGTATTATCATAAATAACTAACTATATCTAAAAACACGTTACTAATTGAAAGTGGATTCTTAGCTGGTAATTGTTTTTCGATTGAATGACAACGTTGACTTTTTAGTGATTAATCTTAATCTCAGCTCGTTTCAAATGCGCCTGTAAAAGTATACTGGAATAAAATATACTCTTGAGTTTAAATATGTACTCTATTCCACGTTTCATGCCATTTCCATTCATTCATTTCGTATTTGAGGGTTTTTTTTCAAAAATGATACTATGATGGCTAGACTGGTATAATTAAAAAAATCTAGTAAAACTGTTAAAATAAGAAGATCTAGTACATATTAAGTTTTAGAAATCAGTTTTCTTTTGTCTGTTCCATTACTCTAGTTCTCTTGTATATTAATTAGCCCTTTTAGACGTCCCACTGCTGGGCATTGACCTCTTTGCATATGTCTTTCACATGACTTTTGAAAACTTGCTAGGTTCGATATTTTCCTCCTTACGATATTTTCCTTCACCGTAAGACAAGAGTGGCAATAATGTTGGAAATGACATGAAAATATCTAAAATGCAAGACCCGGGATTTGAACCCGCTTAACTCGATTTCCCAAGCGAGCTTGTTACTACTGGGCTACCACTGCCTATTTCTCTAGTTTATTTCTATAAATTTTATATTATTTCATTTCGACAGCTCTCGACACTATCTCTAACTTGAGAGATCCATTTCCATTAAGTATGTCACAATATCCATCACATCCATTGTCATGCCGCATCCACAGTACGAACGGGGGCATCCTAGTTTCTTTGCCATTACATCAAAAGATATCACAGTTAGAGGCCTGAAGTGGAATAAACTACTGAATTAATGTACGACCCTATTTTCAGTATTTTCATTCTAGTTTGAAACAGTTCATGAGTGAAGTAAGTCACGTTGGTGTATCTATGACGGCGCTCTCGTTATTGTGCTTCTTCTTTAGACCCAAACGCAGCCTCCGTATTGTGTCGCTTTCGGGCAATCGCGATAATTGGACTGAAAGGTGAGCTTAAATAGCTAATAATTTCTTAGATTTATGCGAATATTTGATAAAAACTATTTTTCGATATTTTTTTGTGGTTTTATTCTGCTTATGATTCGAATAACGTTTTGAATGCTTTAAAGCAAACTTGATCACGAGACATCTAGACCCAAAAAAAAGAAAATATCCGAAAAAATAAACGAATGTGACGTAGTGTCGGCTGTCAGCTCATCTTAGAATTATGGTGATCGCGGGTTCCGACACGGCGAATCTTTCACAGAGAATCTCTATCGCCCCGGCGGCCGAGTTAAAGCATATTGTGATTATTATTACCTATGTATTTTATACCGCAAGATGCATAGCGTAGTTTTTGATCATATATGTAGTATGTAGCATTAGTAAAGAGTTTCTGCGGCACTGCAGTTAAATAGAACGTAACCTAAATTAGAAGTTGAATACAATTTTGTATTTAAATTAAAATAGAAAAATATTAATCTCGTTAGAGATATATATCTATATACTTTTACGTTTTATTATGAACATTTTCTGTAACTCCTTCGAGAGTATATCTGTATTCAGCCCTTTTTAACGTCCCACTGCTGGGCACGGGCCTCCCTTCAATACGACGGGGGATCAGGCCACAGTCCACCACGCTGGCCAAGTGCGGGATGGCGGACTTCACATGTCTGTCGAAAACTTGCTAAGTTCTTTCAGACATGCAGGTTTCCTCACGGTGTTTTCCTTCATCGTAAGGCAAGTGGTAATCAAGTTAGAAATGATTCGCACATGAAAATATCAGAGGTGCGAGACTCGGGATTTGAACCCACTTCACTCGGTTTCCCAAGCGTGCGCGTTACCACTGGGCTACCACTGCCTGTTGGGGTTTTAACGAAGGCAAAATCTAGTTCCATGGTTTTAGCTACGAGGATTGTGTTATGGATACGAGATAGTTGATACACTACATATATATAACTTTAAATGCATACATACGAGTATTGTAAATACAAACACCCATGACTGGAGTACAAACATTTTCGCTTATCACACAAATGAATGCCCCCAGCGGGTCTCGAATCTGCGAACGCCAGCACAGCAAGTAGGGTCACTACAAACTGAGCCAAACAAGTCGTGAAATTTCATTTCGAATTTCACTCAAATCCGTTGAGCAGTTAAAGTGTTAAGAACATACACGTTCATACTTTCACATTTATAATATTGACATGATTAACATCATATCGTTCTGAAATTCAAGCCAGTGTTTAAATAATTTATCTCAATATAAAGTGGTGGGTTAGGCTTTAATTTTTTTCACTTTTAAGCATAGAAAATAAAATTTCATTTGGTTCTGACGTTTGCATTTCCTCAAAGCTTTTATCAGTAGTGAGAATACATTGGTCCCGTTGTCTAGTTTTCCGACTGACACAAATCCTGATTCTAGAGATAAAAGAAAATCTGCGACTCAAAGTAAAACTATCCGTCCGAGGATTATTATCACCTAGTGTACCAAAGACTACGTGATAAAGTAGAATAGAAAGCTCAAAATCTACTTCTATGTGTTTTAGATTAAAAATAATACCAGAAATGAGGATATGTTATTGTATCCAGCTTTTTTAACGTCCCACTGCAGGGCGCGGGTCTCTCTTCAATATGAGGCGGATCAGGTCATAATCCACATTGCTGGTCAAGTGCTGGTAGACGGACTTTTCATGCCTTTTTGTAAATTTATTAGATTCCCTTTAAATTCAGGTTTCTCTATGATATTTTCTTTTACCGGCTCAGGTTGAAAATGATTCGCGCATGATATCAGATCAATGTCAGAGATGCAAGACTTGGGCTTGAACCCGCTTCACTTGGTTTCCCAGCGAGTGCGTTACCACTGGGCTACCACTGTCTTACATAGTTTATTATTTCAAATTAAAAAAATATGTATTAATTAAAAATACACTTACTCCAAAGTCTAGAGATACACTGGGAACATGTTAAATACGCTGACGTAGAATCGACTTTTCACGAAAATACGGAGAGGTTTTGCGAAAAATCGGATAGTCACGGATAGTTTATCTTGCTGCTCCTTAAACAGAAACTTAGTGTTTTTGCGAAAACGTGGATTTATTCGCGTTTTCCAATAAAATAGCAGATTAGTTGCTCTAAGATCACTAAATACTTATTCTATTGGCAAATAAGTAATAATAAATATGTTGAGACAAAACCATCTAGTTCTATAGTAAGCTACGAGGCCTGTATTATGGATGCCAGATAGTTGATACACTACACATTTATAACTTTGAATATACATATATTCTTTATAAATATATGTATATTCAAAGTTATATATAGAATATATACATATTATAAATATAAACATAAACACTCATGACTGGAGAACTAACATTCGTGCTTATCACACAAATGAATGGCCACAGGGACTCGAACCCGCGACCGCTGACACAGCAAGTAGGCACTACAAACTGAGCCAAACGTGTCATCAAATAAGTGACATAAATAAAATATCAAATAAGTGACAAATAAAATAAAATCTATGAGGAATCTTAGTTTAATAACTTATAAAAAGTACATATATCAATTATTGGTAATCTGGAGGTTATCTAGTTAATACCCATATACGTATTCTACACTGTGTCGGCGATATCCCTGAGCAAACATTAAGCAGTGTCCACATTGATTTGTGAATGTTATTGTTCTAGATAACATAACCGTCGTAGTGTAGTTAACTATACATTGTCTCTTCCATGGCGTGCTATCTAGTGTTAGTTTACGACTGTCCCTTCCGTAATAACGAGCCTTATATAGTTAGATTCAAAACTAATACGATATTTTAATTTATATCTTTAGTCATAGTTGGTAGTATGACTTCTTAATACAACCTTGTTTTGGTGGTCTAAAGTTCGATTTTCTTAAGAGGTAGAATATATTATTGTTATTTTTGGAATATTGATTTGGTTCTTGTTTAAATTTTCATGTCCAATGGATGCTGCTAATTTTGCTGTATGTACCCCTTTCTACTGACCCTTAAATATTATTAAAACTTCCATCTATCCTATATACTGCCTACTTTACTAAATTACCATAAAAGAAATATGTTTTATAAAAGTCAATGCACAGGTTGGATATTTTATAATTTTGTTAAATATCCAAGTGTCAGTCAGTGAATTAAAATTATTGCTACTACGAGTATAGTGAAATGAAAAGAAAACAATCTTTTGGGATTTTTTCGCAGATTTATTTTGGTTCCCGACGTTTCGAATGATTTACAGCGATCATGGCGTAAAGATGGCTCTGCCGTGACCATATTGTGACACTTAGATATTTACCAAAGTTGAAAATATAGTTTTATTTGAAATGTGAAATATTCGCGTAAATCTAAGTATTATGCTATATTTATAATTGTAATATACATGTAATATACATACAAATATAATGTATATTAGCGACTCACCCTCGCTCCGCTTGGGTTCGTCCCTCTTACATTTTAATTTTTAGTACAGATTTCTCAGAGATGATCTATTTTCCCGCAGTAAAAGTATCCTATATGTTGCCTCGGACAACCAGCTAGCATCATACTAAATTTCATCAAAATCCTACCAGTAGTTTTTCTGTGATGCGGTCACAGACAGACAGACAAAAATTCTAAAAACTATAGATATTCGGCCTCTGCATCGATAATAATATCTATTTGAATGAGATTTTCCGAAAAATATTTAATATACAAATTCGGCTTAGTTACAATTTTATTACATGTATAGATATACTAGCAAAAACCACGGCTTCGCTCGCGCTAAAGCTAAAAAAATCTCTAAAAGTGTAGTTTCATACTTTTCACCCCCTGTTTTGCCCCCTTATTATTTATTTTATTGGTTGTGGTGCCGAGGTCGGCCCTAGCTACGTCGACCAATTATGATCCATTGTAGCTCCCTTTGGAATGAATTAAAGTTCTCCGTTTAGTCCTGTTGACTCCAGGAACTTCCAGATTTTCTGAGCGGGGAGCATCTGTATCTCTTCCGGTTGCATAATATGCTGCCCTAGATAGATACTTCTGCGATGCATGAGTGGACCGCACGAGCAGAGGATATGCATAGCAATTTCCTCTGTCTCATGGCATAGTCTGCACATTGCGTTCTGGCTGAGGCTTTGTCTCTTTATAGGATGGACGTGGAAAAATGCTAAAACACGTATTTATTTAATTTTATTGAAGAGCATTCATTAATACCAAGTCTCAAGTAATTCTGATCATAAATATATTTTTTGGATTGTATTATAATGTGTTTTCCCGTGTTAATTACATAATCTCCCGCTGTAAAAAGTAGCCTATGTCACACTCCAGCCCTCCAAATACATTAAATCACAAAAAATCACGGCAATCCGTCACTCTGTTTTGACGTGAAAGAAGGACAAACAAACAAACAAACAAACAAACAAACAAACAAACAAACAAACAAACAAACAAACACACTTTCACATTTATAATATTAGTATGGATGATTGTATGTACTATATACAATGAAACTCGATCACGTCACACAATGTGTCGAAATCATTAGAGCATGTAATAGCTAATCAAGTATATTGTACCAAATTGAATTGTTCTCGCTCTGTCGGCTGCACAATGAAGTTGATTTTTTAAATTATAATAATAACAAGAGACATGACCAACAACAGATGACCAAAACCAAATTCTTAGGTTTTACATATTAGTATACCCCTTACAATGCAGTTTTTGTATTTTTTCTCAAAAATGAGATATTTTCCCGCGGTAAAAAGTATCCTATATGTTGACCCGGATATCCAGCTTTCATCATACCTAATTTCATCAAAATCTGTCCAGTGGTTTTCTCGTGATGCGGTAACAGACAGACAGACAAAAATTCTAAAAACTATAGATTTGGAGTCTGTATCGATAATAATGTCTATTTCAATAAGATTTTCCAAAAAATATTTTATGTTCAAATTCGACTTAGTTACAATTTTATTATATGTGTATATTAGTTTTTTCTCTCTTTATATATTTTAGTTATGTACACGTAAGCAAGTGTTAAATATTAACGTACGTGCTTCTAGTTAATGCTTACTGCTCTCCTTATTGTTAGTATGTATCCCAATGTGTGGTCTGGAAACACAAATAGGCACAAACACAAACGCTTAGACGGCAAATATAAGTGTAAAACCAATACAAGTTTGTACGAGCTCTGATATTGTGTAACATATTACAGTCGTGAAACAAACGTTTACCAGATTGAGAGCTACTCCTTTTTTATTGGTCAATCAATCAAAATTATATATTTCATTTTTGAATAGATTACTCTCTGCATATCAATTTTTTTTTTTATAAGTGCCGTATATACGTATTTTCAATTTTAATACTTTTAGTAAAAAGCTATTATTTTTACATTACAAACAGACATTTCAATTTTATTTACTTGTATATTATGTTGTACTAGCGACTCACCCTCGCTCCGCTCGGGTTTGTCCCTAGTTACGTTTTGAGGTTTAGTATAGATTTCTCAGAGATGAAATATTTTCCCGCAGTAAAAAGTATCATGTTGACCCGGATAACCAGCTACAATCATACCAAATTGACGACACGTTTGGCTCAGTTTGTAGTGACCCTACTTGCTGTGCCAGCGGTCGCGGGTTCGAGTTCCGCTGGCGGTATTCATTTGTGTGATGAGCACGAATGTTTGTACTCCAGACATGGATGTTTATATTTATAATATTATGTATGTGTTTAAAGTTATATATGTGTAGTGTATCAACTATCTGGTATCCATAACACAAGCCTCGTAGCTTACCATGGAACTAGATGGCTCTGTGTGTTAGTGTCCCAACATAATTATTTATTTTTATATGTAAATTTGATCAAAATCCCTCCAGCGGTTTTTCCGTGATGCGGAAACAGACAGACAGAAAGACAGACAGACATACAGACAAAAATTCTATAGACTATAGATTCGGCCTCTGTTTCGATAATAATGTCTATTTCAATAAGATTTTCCAAAAAATATTTAATGTATAGATTCGACTTAGTTACAATTTTATTTACTTGCATATATTTTAGGTGGGACAATTCTTTTTTAATAACATTTGCAGTGAAAGTTTCAATAATTGCATTGAAACATTGATACAATTAAAATATACGAGTATACTACGTTAAAAGTTGATACAAGAGCGTGACTACGTGTCGTTCTGATTCAATTTCACTCAGAGCTGTCAACGCTCAATTCAATTACGACACTTGCATCTGATTTAACGCGAGCTTTATTCACAACTTGTACATGTTACTTATACTTTAACTGTCGATGTACTGTTAGATGATATACTGAGATGAAAATGATAATTGGAAAGATTTCCAATAATGGCTCTTGATATCAACTTATGAGACTGTTTTGAAACACCTGCTGCAGATTTTATCAATATAAATTAATTATCAAATCTATCTTAGCTTTATACATTATAATACTAGCAATTCACCCTCGCTTCGCTCGGATTCGTCCCTGGGTACGTTTTGACGGTTAGTATGGAATAGATAGTCTATATATTATGTATTCGATATATAGCCTTCCTCAATAAACGGGCTATTTAATGCAAAATTCTTTAAATCGTATTAGTAGTTCCTGAGAACAAACAAACAAACGAAAAAAAAAATATTTTTAAAATTTTCATGTTTGGATGGATTCCATGGAAAAAGTTGCATTTATTAATTAAAATCCAATTTGATAATGCAGTCGCTACTACAGCTATGAAGCGAATTTCAATTTTCTCCATAAATTACATGGCCCCTATCAATTTCCATGGGGTTTGGCTTTTAAATTATTATCTGCCGTCGAACCCGTTAATTAATTATTCCATGTATTTAAAATGTACGCCGAACTAAATGAGTTTGGATTTCATTATCCTAATTACATTAACATAGTAGGTACCGACGATCACCACTTATATATAGCACTAGCAGAACCCACGGCTACGCTCGCGCTATAACTACAAAAAACCTCCCTTTTGGGATGAATTTCGAAAAATTCTAAAACACGTATTTATCTAATTACAATTCAATATATTGAAGAAGAATTAATAAAAAGTTTTAAGTAATTCTGATCATAAATATTTTTTGGGTTGTATTATAACTTGTTATCCTGTGGGAAATAGATAATCTCCCGCGGTAAAAAGTAGCCTATGCCACTCTCCAGCCTTTTAACTATCTCTACACAATATATCACGCCAATCCGTCACTCTATTTCGACGTGAAAAAAAGGACAAACAAACACACACTCATACACATACAAAGTGTAATGGTAGTCCGACAAACATTTATATTAATAGTCGAATTATACAATATTTTTATGATGTTAGGATATTTACCATATGTTTCACGTACTTTTAGGGGTTCCCAATATTTCGGAACTGTTACACGCCCCCATGGTTACGAGTTTGCGAGTACAACCTGATTATTATCAGTGACTATGAAAGCTTAAAAATATTATACCATGTGGTTTTAACAACCCATTACTATGTCTTAAAGGACGATTTTGTAAAATTTGCTTATTTTCAAATTTCAAGAAAAGGTTGGTTAGATATTTTCCTTGGTAATAGCAAGTCTGAAAAAACAGCGATTTGGAGTTGATGTTAATGAGATTTCTCTACATACATCGCTTTCATTTCCGCGGGAGATGGCAACTATTTCGCAGGAGACACAGTGTTGATTAACTCCAGGACGCAAGTTTGACATATAATAGAACTATAACTCAGCAAAAATACAGGGTGTTCCATATTTAATAATATAAAATTATTGTCTGTCTATTTGTTGATAATAACATTGTATTACTAATAGTTCATTCATTGAACGATATATTTCGCAATATAAATCTAAAGCAATCCAAGTAGAGCACTACTTGGATTGAAATGATTAGTTTACAGTTTTATATAAGCAAGGATCATGTTAATTAGTCGTGAACTAAATTAACAGCAAGTACTAAACCGCAAGAACCTAGTATATAAGACTGTACAAGACGCAATAAATTGTAAGGAAGATGACTCGACGACGCGACGTGTTTAATGGTCCGTGCACTCCAGATATGTACGTAACGTACTACGTGGCTCTCTGTGATAGTTTGGTATTTGACCTGTAAAAATTATTTACAATTATTTCATATATTATTCGTAGTATTTCAAACTAGACTCAAAATGCCTAATACGTTATTATGCTGAATTTTGAGATTTGGGAAATTGTGATATCATCATTTTTGCAAGTCTCGTTTTACATTTAAAACTATATGTTTATTATAAAATAAACTATCGACTCACCCTCACTCTGCTCCGGTTCGTCCCTGGTTATGTTTTAGCGTTTAGTATATATTTCTCAGATGAGATATTTTCCTGCAGCAAAAAGTATTCTATATATTGACCCGAATAACCAGCTATCATTGTACTAAATTTCATCAAAATCTGTCCAGTGGTTTTCTCGTGGTTATAAATTAAAAAACTTAAAAATACCGAACACAGTAACCTATTTATTGAGATCATTCAGGACGAAACCTGGCGAAGCGAGGGTCTCGTGTTGTAAGTTGTAGCTTGATAAATTTTGTCCTTTTTTATGTTATGGAAAATAAGTTGAATTTTAAGCCTGCCAATTTCAAGTGTTAATTATTACGCATATACGCCATAAATACAAACGCATATTATTATTGTTGGTAAAACGAAAAATATCAAAATTATTACACCGTCACCTTTTCACGGCATTTTTTTCAATTCCCTAAAAGATATTAGCCAATTTTTCATCAAAGTCCCATTAGACACAAAAATGTTGCTAATTTGGCAGTATATCTCTGATGTTTATTAGACATGGATATTGTTACCAGACTCAATAAATCTTTACACGTGCACGGAGTGTTACGTCCAAAGATGTTGACACTACCCTTATTACTAAATGGCCGACCCTGACTCCACTCTACGTCCTTCAATCACTCCACAACAGATTCATATCCCACTTGTGTTATATCGAGATAAAATTATCTCGTATCACTCAAGGATATATTTTTCCCGCTTCCACTTAGTAAACTCATTTTCAGAATCATATCAGTAATTTTAGAGCTTGCCTTCTACATAACATACATATGTATGTACAATGTATGTACATACATACCAATTTAACCCCTATCTACGAGTATTTTACGTCATTTACAGTCAGTAAATCTAAAATAGGGGTCACTAACGGCTCCTTGGGGACCTTTTAGCCAAATCCATTTCATGTCTATGTTTGATTACTTTCATTTTGTACGCAATCCTCCAAGGCGTGATAAGATGATCTACTTTGCTTAAATTTGTTCAATTTATAAGTGTTATTTACGTTATTTCCAACCAATTATAGAAAGGAGTTCTCAATTTGGATGAACATTTTATCAGACGAATTGGCCTCGACTGCTTTTATTTAATATTGAAGAAAATAAAATGGAATTATTAATTTTCACAAGTATAGAATTCTGGAAGTTGGTATAATTATTTCGTCGAAAACTCATCTATATCCAGTAGCTCAGGAAATTGAACATGGCATTTTCACGAGATCTCGGCAATATTTACAGAAACCTTTTTCTATACCTAACAAACTAACTAAATACTTTAATTTGGCAATCCAAATATTCGTTCTTACTCCTATGGTCCCCATGGAACCACCATTGGAACGTGATCATAGGTCCAGTCGCATGAACTTTACGTTGTCAATGTCTTCTTTAATATCCCAGAATACCTGTGGGACAACAGATAAAATGACGGTTGTGACAGTATAAGAATATAAATTCAGAGTGGTTCAGAGAATTTCAATTCAATATATTATATTATGATCGATTATGCTTGACATTACTTTTTTTAAAATAATGACACTAAGGGACGAGTGAATTCGTATGTGGCTAAATAGCTTATTCCCAACGTTTCGATTCACACCAGCCGTGGTTACGAGCAGATTACTTTTTTGAAGGATTTTTTAGTACAAACTATACATATAAAGGAAAATCTTTAAAATTTTCCGAAGTGTTTATAAGAAATTCTTTAAACTCGAATGGCATCAAAACGCAATGGTATAAAAAGACAAGCTCTTAAAGGGATTGAGAACTCATCAAATCGGCAAATCCTATTAGAGTGAAAAGGTCTCCACATAATTTCGTTTTGTTAAATTAAATACCCTTGATCTTAAATAAATTATAATATAATTATAATAATTATAAATTTACTACTTGTGTAGTTCTATTGGGGTTAGTTATAATTAAATTGGAATTCAATTTCTTTATACATTATGACAGTATAACTATAAAGTGTAATCTGTTGAGTTTATCGCCTTATCCTGCGTTTTACAGTAGATATTTTAATGTTCCTATTAGTTGACTTATAATGTACTAGCATTGCCCGCGGTTCCGCTCGCGTTCAGATGACTGAAAACCAAATTCTTTTCGTTTTACATATTAGTATACTCTTACAATGCACTTTTTGTATTTTTTCTCAGAAATGAGATATTTTTCCGCGGTAAAAAGTATCCTATACGTTGACTCGGATAACCAGCTATCATTATACCAAATTTCATCAAAATCTGTCTAGTGGTTTTCTCGTGATGCGGTAACAGACAGACAGACAGACATACAGACAGACAGACAGAAATTCTAAAAACTATAGATTCGGACTCTGTATCGATAATGTTTATTTCAATTAGATTTTCCAAAAAATATTCAATGTACAGATTCGACTTAGTTACAATTTTATTATATGTATAGATTACCGTTCATACCACTTAAGCCATTCATCAAAATAATGATTGTTGCCAAATACGATTGTTTACAGAATGAATTTGGTAAACAGCCTTAAAACTTAATACTCTAAAAGTGTTCTCTAAAAGTTAAGAGTATATTTTGACCTTCTAATGGCCATTAGGCAACCTTTATTCGTATACACCACAACGTAACTTATCCCGTTAGAGTCGGGTCAACGTTTAATTAAGCTGGGTGTATGTTAATATAGTTAATCTCACTTAAATTGTTACTGCCCTTTCACGGCCGAAAAGCTCTACATGAATACAATTGTTTCAAAGAATAATATGATCCCGAATTTTAATGCGGAGATCAGTTTCATTTTAAGCACCAATTTAAAGGAGTTCAATAAAATACGGCTTATTTATTTATAGCTTCGACCAATTGCCGTAGCCATTTAGAGAAGTTATTAAAATTTTGGGGGAATGTTTATAATATAATCTATGCATATAATAAAATTTTAACTAAGCCGAATCTGTACATTAAATATTTTTTGGAAAATCTTATTGAAATAAACAGTATTATCGATACACAGGCCGAATCTATAATTTTTAGGATTTTTGTCTGTCTGTCTGTTGACGCATCACGAAAAAACTTTTTACCGCGGAAAAATATCTCATTTCTGAGAAAAGATATAAAAACTGCAATGTAAGAGTATACTAATATGTATGTAAAACCTAAAAATTTGGCTTTTGGTCATCTGAACGCGGGCGGAGCCGCGGGCAATACTAGTCATTTATATGTATGTTTTGGTATAGTTAAGAAAATGTGAATGTCATTGCCGTACTTTTATTAGTTTAATACTGATATTGTGGGAATATATCTAAACAAGCAAAAAAGCTGATAACGGAGTGAGTAGTCACTCCGTTCATACTTAAATAGTTTGAAGATGTGGAAGTGTACAGTTCTTGTGGAATTCCCTCGCCACCAATTTTCCTATTTCAGTCACGTTTGCATACACTTACAGGCTATTCTGAGGTTTATTGCTGTTATTTAAACAAAATTAAAATCAAACTTTGTATATATCTAAAATAATCATTTACTTCAGGTGTATATCAAACCTGCGATCTTTGCACTAAATGTAATTATTCACCACATATCTCCACCACTTTGTTATTATTTGAACGTAATGTTAAAATGTAGCAGTAAAAGCTCTCATATAGACCTAGATAGAAAAATCTCGTTGAATATTTCTACTTCATTTTAATGCTGGCGTAGTGCATCCAATCGAATTACCATAACCAGTGAGATCATATTTTATCACTCTTCAGTAGGCTATAGCGCACAGTGTTAAGAGGAAGCGGATTTTACAAACGTATAGAGTTCTATATAATGTAAGAGTATGTTGAGTATACTGAGAGTACATTATTTAATTCTGGACTTGGTTTCTTATTGATTAATTAATTTCTGATTCATGATTCATACAATTTAATTATTATGTTTTAAATTGATTTAATATGATGATAAATTGACATATTATTATAATGTCTATATAATACAACTGAAGACTTTGATTTTGTGTTTCCTTGAATAATAAATAAATGAATATATTTGGACATTAACACACAGCACCATCTAGTTCTATGGTAAGAAGCTACGAGGCATATGTTAATATAAACACTCATGACTGGAGTACAAATATTCGTGCCCATCACACAAATGAACGCCCCCAGCGGGTCTCGAACCCGTCAAACAAACAACTACAAACTAAGCCAAGCGTGTGAAAAACTGCTAAAATAACGTAACATTATAAAATAATAAATTTATTTAGAAATAGATTTAAATTAAATAAAAACCTCTTTTGTTACCTGCATATATAATTGTAGCTTCCTGCTACGTGAGGATTTAAAAACAGATTAATTATGATATACCGTCCGGTCTCTTGATTCAACAAATTTACCATATTTTTTTGGAATGATTAAACAGTGCCTCGTAGATCGCTTCGCTCCACACGTCGATCCCGACCCTACAACAATAGGGATTAGCCTCATTGTTCACGCTTTTGTGCAAGGACTACTTTTAGACCATTGTTCCTGAATTTCAGCTTTAGTATAAAACTGTAATGAATGTTTGTAGGTCATTGCTAGGTTATGTAAACTTCTATCGTTTCTATATCGAAGTACGATTGGTGAATTCGCCTTATCGTGATCTCTCTAGGCTTTTTACAATACATAGACATTGTGTGATTTGGCTGTCTATTTTTACATGTTATCACGATTTGCCTTATAGTGTCCTGTGGATTTATTTCGGCTACAATCTCACTGAGACCAGCGTGCGCAGGAGATGTTATAGAGCACAAATGCACTCTCTAATCCTGTCATTTTTAATTTTATTTCTTGACAGAGAAAACCAAGAACTAAACTCGGCCCGACCCGGACTCGAACCCGGGGCCTCGAATCAGCGGCCGTACATGCTACCCACTAAACCACCCAGACAGAGCATTAGAGGGAAGAGTAGTCTTAAGCGATAGGGTAAAAAAGCCATAAAACGTATTTGAATTAATTGAATTGGATTTTATATTTTAGTTTAAATTATATTGCCTTTATAAAATTCCTTCTTGGCTTAGCCTTTCGAGGAGGATCCGATCATTTTAATAGTTCTATATTTATTAATGTTATAAGCCCATGTATAAGTTATTCGCATAAATCGTTACGAGAGACAATAAACCGAGTGTAGCGGAGGGCAGTAAGTTTCAGAACGTGTATCGAATGTTTTCAGCTGTTATCGCTGGGACTTATTGCTTAAGGGCGCGTTTACACGTCATCACTTGTCCCTATGAAAATAAATTGTGTCATCATTTCATTAGGTACGTAATAGATATACATTTTGCTCTTTACCATATGTGATTGATTTGATTTGGTTGTATAGTTTAGGAGATTATGGGAAAAAATATACGTGTCGAATTGAGACCCTCCTCCTTTTTTTCGTCGGTTAAAAATGAAAATAAATCACGATTTGTACACGAAAATATGTAGGGGACCTTTCATTATAACTCTTGGGTGTAATAACCCATACTTAATGTTTAACTAAAACGGTACACAGACATAAAATCTCTTTAAATTTAAGTGCTTTACCGAGCTGCTTCAGGAGCGCGATTTTACCTTTAAATTTATATCTGACAACAGATTAGATAAAACTTATTCATTCAATGGCGTACTCAAAAAATATTATATTATAAGCATTTATAAAAACTTAAAATTAGAATCCGCCATCTTGATATCATAAATACAATTTGTCAGACACTCACGCCTTACAATTCTATTAGATACTAGCTCGTATTGAGTCAGTCGTGGTTTTCTTTTTAATAATACGAATGTTTACAACCCACGTACAGTTATAATAAGACAAAATTGTATTGTAGTATAGATTACCGAAAAATATATAAACTTCTTTTTAAATAAAATGTTTTGATACAAGTCTTAAGTTAAATTGAGTCGGAAATGTTCATTTTGTGCGCGCGCCCTAAGCATTGTGTAGGGAATTGGATTACGAAGGGGTATTTTCAGAGGAACATAAATGGCACACGATTATTGGACGGAAACGACAAGATTATCGATATATGTTTATTATCTATTTAACATGACTCCCTTATGTGTTAGAAGGGTCACAGATTCATTTACCGCTTGAAGTATTTACATATGAGTTTTTGTCATTTTTGTTTCTACAATTTGTCCTGTCAATAAATAATTATTATATTTGATATACAGATTCTATATTATCATTATATAGAGAGAATTCTACTTTATAGTTTATACTTTCCAATAATGCCGTTTCTATTCTTACTAATATTACAAATGTAAAAATCTTGATGGATGTTTGGATGTTTGTTACTCAATCACGCCAGAACGGCTGAACGGATCTAGATGAAATTTGGCACAGAGATAGATTATAGTCTGGAATAGCACATGCGCTAATTTTTATTCCGGAAAATGTACGGTTCCCGTGGGATTGATTCCTATAGTTTAATATTTATAAAGTTTCATCCATTTCCAAACTAAAACAAACGTACAGTTAAAATAACATTGACTAGTAAAAATAGAACTAAATCGCTGCACGGACAACAAATAATTGAATTACCAAACCGCAGACTGTCGGGAGTGCCTGCGGTCGAGCCGCGACTCGCAAATGTAACGACCATATAACTATCCTAGCATCAAGTTTAATTACATTTTAACTACGATAATAATATGGTATTTGTTTATTAGAGATTCTTTTTTCAGATTTACTTTAATATTTAAAGTTAAAAATTCAATATAATAGTATAAAGTTTTTTTTAACCGGTTGGTCTCATTGAGATTGGCTGCCGTGGTTGAAATCGGTCGAAGGACGCTATTAATAAAAGAACTAGCGACTCACCCTCGCTTCGCTCGGGTTCGTCGGCGTCGGTAGCTTGATTCCCCATACAAACTTTCATCCCCGTTTTCACCCCCTTAGGGATGATTTCCGGGATAAAAAGTATCCTATGTCCTTCCCAGGGTCGCAAACTATCTTCTTACCAAATTTATAAGTATTCTTAAATTTTATAATTTTCCGCGCAATTTTTTATTTTTTTTCTTTCGTAAGAAACTTCTCCTGACAATAACAAACACAACAAACAAATTTGTTAAATCGGTCCAGCCGTTCACGCGTGATGGCGTGACCAAGGGAAATAGGGATTCATTTTTATATATAAAAGAAGAATATATAAGAGATCGTTTGTGTGTTAAAAGTATAAAATCAACGACTTTATTGAAGATAGCACAGTGACAGAATGATGTCGATGCCGAGATATTTCAATGTTAAACAAAATTTGAAAATGTTTATCTTTACAAAAAATATAGATATTTTACTTTTTATAAAAAAAAAAAACATTTTTATTTTTGAATTACCAATATGGGATAAATAATTTTAACCCCGTCAGGACCCTACGGGCTGAGGGGCCTAAAAAAGTAGATCCTTATATCATAATATACATCATTAAGAATGCCTTCCAGCTTTTTAATTTCCTTTGTCCGAATCATTTATCCCTCTAAACTCCATAGCACACATAATAGGTCTTTTGCGTGAACAAACATCTGAAAGTCCCCTAGAAAACGAAAGATGAAAAATATTATAATCTAAGAGCCGGGAAACTATTCGCATTTTTTATAATATTTCTGAACTAGCGACGCACTCTCGCTTCGCTCGGGTTCGTCCCTAGGGTATGTTTACAACTTCCCTATTTGAATCGGATTTTATTAAATTTTATTCATTGGTTTTAAATTTTTTTGTGGGGCCCAATTTTTTTTTCTACAATAAACGTAGCTTAAGTTACTTGTTATTATATTACCTATCTGCCAGTTAAAGTCCCGTCAAAATCGGTCCAGCCATTTCAGAGATTAGCCGGAACAAACAGACAGACAGACAGACAAAAATTGTAAAAAAAATTGTTTTGGTATATGTACCGTGTATACATCCATATGCTTTTAGTAAAAAGCTGTTGTTTGACATTACATACAGACACTTCAATTTTATTTATCTGTATAGATTTAAAAATTATATTATGTATATTTTTATTATAATTTTTAACATTCCGCGATTGTTAATTCAGCTCATTTTACTTTCGAAAAAAGTACTCCTAATAATGTGGACATAAACACAATATAAGGTACATAACATAAAAGTTTACCTTTTCTAAACCTGTTTAGATTTTTCATATGAAGTTGTATTCAAAAAATATTTTTTCATCTATTCTGTACATATTATAATGAAAGTTAACTAATCTCTGTCTGTACATGGAAGATATTTGAGAAAAACTATTATTGGGAGGTAAAAGAACCCAAAACAATGATTTTTAGAATTTTTGTCTGTTTGTCTATGCGTTTGTGCGTGCTAATCGCAAAAACGGTTTAACTGATTTGAGTGCGGTTTTCAGTAAAGTATTGTGGTAAGCTTCACTTAATATTCAGTATTTGTTTTATTTCAATCGGTTCATAAATGTTTTTACTCCAGTCATGGGTGTTTACTGTTTATATTTATAATATGTATGTATTAAAAGTTATTTATATATATATTGTGTAGTGTATCAAGTATCAACTATCTAGTATCCATAACACAAGCCTCGTAGCTTACCATGGAACTAGATAGTGCTGTGTACTAATTTCCTAACATATATATAAATTAAAAAGTTACGTCAATTTAAAGAATCACCTAGGCACGAACGCGAGCGAAGCCATGGTGAGTCGCTAGTATTTAATAATTCTAGAAGCTAGCTTTATTATTATTTTTTTTTAATTTTATTCATTCATTTAAAATACAGTCGTATAATATGTAAGTAACGATAAGAGCTTTTTTTTATTCTTAGAACTTTTGGCAAATTATTTGCTAGCTCATATCCTACTTTCAACCACATTGTTCTTAAATCCACATATAAAAAATATGTCGAATTGCTTTAAAAATCTTCCGTAACAGGTCCGCAACGTAATGTGTACTTTAAAATGTTGAATTTAGAGTTCAAAATCGAATTAATACTGTCTACAACCGCAAGGAAATTTTGATAGCTGTAATATTGAAAGCCGGAAAAGTGTAATATGGTTGAAAGCGTCATTACGTATAAGCCCTTATAGAACTTTGTAAGGGTTTTCTAATGCATTCACTAAATTATTTATGGTTATTGCTCCATGTAATGTGTTTTATATTACAATCCCAATCAATCTATCTAACTATACTTTGAAGTAATTATAATTTAAATGTTTTTTTATAATTAACTAGCGGCTCACCCTCGAAAAACAAGATCATATCTATCCCACGGGAACCGTGTCATTATGGCAATTCCAGACTATCTCTATGTCAAATTTCATCCAGATCCGCTCAGCCGTTATGGCGTGATTAAGTTACAAAAATCCATCCAAACATAGATTTTTTGTTAAAAATGTATACTGACTTTAAAATCATATCTACCTTCTGTGAATCTTAAGGTATAGGACAAACTATTTATTAAACATTATTGTGATCGTTCGCAATGGGGCCGTCGTTTCTGGCGGCTCCAGTTGGGCACCAGTTGGCGCCACTGGCGAGTAAGGTCCTATCGCTGTCGTTAAAAAAGTATTTCTTAGTACGGCAAATCCATAAATTGAATAAAATAATAGTTAAAAATTTTAATAATAATAATTAAATAATAATTATTAAATTTTGTTTTACACAATTAATATATAATAAACCAAATAGATAAAATATTGACTTTTTCTTAGCTTTTCTTTTAAAGCAATAACATTTGTTGTGCCGTACCGTGCTCTGCCATAATTAAGCAGGAATGGCACAACGTTTACAATAATCATGAATAATTAGTGAAGATCCGCGATGAAAATCTCGCAAACAGTTAACATTCATTGTCATTTGACAGTTCTAGAGACCTCACTCTACATTAGCGCCCGCCGCGGGGAATTCAAGCGCGGGATTCATTGCTGACGATATCGTGTATAAACATTAACAAAGTACACCCAAACTTACAATCTCTTTCTTTTTTGAAGTCGGTCAAAAATTTATTTGTTTTGTATTCAGCCCTTTTTAACGTCGTCCCATTGCTGGGCATGGGCCAATTCAATGCGAAGGTCAATTCAAAGTTTCGTCACGACGTTTTCCTTAGCCGTAAGAAAAATCATGTTGGAAATGATTGGCACGTGAAATATCAGAGTTGCGAGACTCGAGATTCGAAACCGCTTCATTCGGTTTCCCAAGCATGCGCGATACCACTGCGTTATCATTGTTTTTTAATTTTTGAACCGACTTCATTTATTCAGTTTATTATAAGCACTGCCAATATAGTTTCATTTTTTTTTTGCTGTATAGATTTTAACCTGGGTTAAAAATAAAGCTAACAACTTGAGATCCCTGTTTTGCGCGCTTCTATACATAACAAGGATCCATGTAAATGGTAATTAGACTTAAGAGTTATGAAAACTCCATTGCAAGCAAGAGCTATTATTGAAAAATATATTTTAAGTCTGGATTTAAAAAAAAAAAAAAAAACAATGTTTCCTGCCGATATGAAAATATTAAGACAAATGCCGAATTGATAAAAATTTAAAAGAATTCGTGATTATAATATGCATATCAAAGTTAACAAACACGATATAAAAATTCCCGTTCTTTTATATCAAGAATATTCCCTCGTGTAGAGGCAATTTATTCCCAAAACAAATGTACAAAGTGGGTGAAGGATGGTACTAAAATTTAGCCCCTCGTTTGCAGCCTCGTAATCGCTCGTTCATTTCGAAATCCCAACAATATGCCTTATTTCTATATGGGTCAGTAAACCACCTGCGTAAATTAGCTATCATGTGGACCTTTTTTTAAACGTTTACACGATGTATTACTTTTTTAATTTTTTTTTGGTGTACAAATAGCATTACTGATACGTATCTGTTTATACATAGATGTCGATACTTGATAGTATTCATACTAAATTACTATACTAGCTCCTACTATCAATTTCTTTTTCTTTAACTACCTTATGGCTTATTAAAATCCTGTTTTGTATTATACCTCTGGCAAAAAATTGTCTCTTTGATAAGATCACAAAAAATTGTGGGTACCGCGCCTTTTTCCTAACTGGTCGTGTCGAATTGCCGTTCCTTTGGACTTTGAGAGTGAAAGGAATAGGTGCACTTGTGCATTTTAATATGTCTGGTCTGTTCTGGATTTATAAGTGAAACTTTTAATAGAAAATAAGATAAGCAATAAAAAAACCATTTAAATCGCTTAATCGTCCTCGAGTGTCATACGTAATCAGACAGACAGAATTTCGAAAGTAACTGTTATTTTGACGTTTATTCGATATATATATATATATATATATATATATATATATATATATATATATATATATATATATATATATATATATATTTCCCAATACAATTATCAAACCAATATAATAATTAAAATCAATATAGAACTGAATATCACCGTAATTTAATTGTGTACTATATGAATTAAAATAAATGTTTGAAAGATATTCCAAATATCATAATGCAATTATAATAATAATTGCTATTTAAAATATTAAATTGAATAGGATAGAAGTGAAAATATCTAATTTTACCTTATAATTAAAGTTTGAAAAAACTAAAAAAAACACGGTTTTGTTAAATGTTTTGGACTAATAAAAGACATGGAAAATGTATGTATGTATTCAGCCATTTTTAACGTCCTTACTGCTGGGCACGGGCCTCCCTTCAATACGAGAGCGATCATGCCATAATCCACGCTGACCAAGTGCGGACGGACTGAGCATGTCTGACTGAGATGCGGGACCCGGGAATTGTAGCCGCTTCACTCGGCTTCCCAAGCGAGCGCGTTACCACTGGGCTATTAACTGCTTATAAAATGCCTATGAAAAATAAATAATTAATATTTTATATATCCATCTTTTCAGCCACATCACAAGGACTGCGAGTTGGTTGCCGCCAGTGGAGAGCTGGCCCGTGAAAGAGGGAGACAGTCCACATGACGAAGATCTGCCGTATGGATGGGAACAAGCGTTAGATAGCCGTGGGAAGCCATATTATATAAAGTAAGTATAATAATCTATACAGATAAATAAAATTGAAGTGTCTGTTTGTAATGTCAAAATAACAGCTTTTTACTAAATGCATATGGATGTTTACACGGTACATAAATATACCAAAACATCATTTCTTACAATTTTTGTGTGTCTGTCTGTTTGTTTCGGCTAATCTCTGAAATGGCTGGACAGATTTTAACGGGACTTTCACTGGCAGATAGCTGATGTAATAAGGAGTAACTTAGGCTACTTTTATTTTAGAAAAAAAAAATACATAGGGTCCCATGAAAAAATATTAAAACCAATAAAAAATTTAATAATATCCTATTCAAATAGGCAAGTTGTATACATACCCTAGGAACTCTAGTCGCTAGTTATTAAATAAAAATTATAATTAATTTAATTATTATTGCCAGATTATACTGATTATGTTGCAATTTTTTGTATTATCTACATACATATGTCCTATGCGGATTTGTATTCATTCAAATATAGTTTCAAACGAAGTTTCAAACTTATTTTATAATCCCTCCACGACCGCGGACACGCCGGCGTGTCAGTTAACAATAGATTTCTTAGAATTTTAATTAATTTCTTAAAAATTTACCTGGAGGTGTCAAATTCATAGTTCATGACTAAGTATACGTATTATTATCAGTTAAATAGATCTAAATGTTCCATAAGAAGAATGGGTCATAATAAATTGTCTAAGTAGAAATAAACATTCGTTCAAAGCCACAAGTAAAATTTATTATACGAATAGCAGGCTTAATATTTTATGACTTAGTTGCCAAAGCCATTTTGTTCAAAAATAAATATTACAATGTTATGTTTTTTCAGTCATGTCAATAAAACGACCACTTATGTGGCACCAGAAGGGTTCTCGTGTGAGTCACCGCCCGCGCCGCGAGATGTGGTGCTGGAGAGAGACCCTGAGCTTGGCTTCGGTTTTGTTGCTGGGTCAGAGAAACCGGTGCTTGTTCGTTTCGTTACGGATAATTCGCCAAGTGTTGGGAAGGTAAGATTTATTTCTATGACTTCGTATTACATTCTTAACTTTTTCGTAATTCTTGCATATTTAATACTTATTTAAATAAAATTATCTTTTAAAACCAAAAACTCAAAATAAATCCGCTCAAAATAAAAAAAATCCGAAAAGATTTATTCAAAATCCGATCCGACGTTTTATTCAAAATCTTTGTATATTTATCATCATGTATAACAAAATAAAACATATATATTTAACGTTTTAAAATCCATCGGAAGTAATTTATGGCGACTAGGTATGCCTATATGTATGTACATTGTACATAATTAACCATAGAAGCGGCACATACCATATCACGTCAGAGTTACCAGTTTGAATTTAAGTCAAATGAGGTGATATCTTTACAGATATCAATGAATTATACAAAATAGTAAATTAATATATTAAATTAATGAAAGCAACTACGAGAGAGAGTTTAGAAGAGATTATAGATATTTACAGACAGACTACAGTATAGAATGCGAAGAAGAAGGAAAGTAAAAGCACAGAAAGTATAGCAAAATTATAACTAACAAACAGGGCGAATTCCACTATCTCACGATAAACGAATAATTATTATTATAAACGTTAATTTAACATTTCAGCTAGAACCTGGTGACCAGATACTATGCGTGAACGGGGAGGACGTGAGTTCGGCAGCAAGGGAACACGTCATAGCGGCTGTTCGGGCGTGTTCTGGACGTGTTACCTTGCGAGTTTGCCAACCGGCCAGGAGTGGAAACTTGGCGAGACGATCAGCTTTCCTATCTGCGGCAAAGAGGGCCAGGTTGAGGGCCAGACCTCCCAGAGTACGATTTGCTGATTCAGTCCAGCTCAATGGCGCACCTATGTATCCTGTGAGTGTACGAAAAGTTTTCACAAATTTGCTTATTTTTTTCATGTGTTCGGTCTTTAAATTATATGGTAATTTAATTAATGTTAATTAAATAGCATTATAATAACACATTTAAGTCTTAATTAGCACACAGCAGAATTAATGTATTAAAAATGTTTTATGTGAATAATTCTATTTTTTTTTTCGTTCTGGGTAATTTAAGGCATAATATAGTAATTTACCGCTCCTTTCAATTACTGTTAATAATAAATATTTTGATTTATGATTTTTATTTTTACTGCTTTCCAGCCATCTGCATTTTCCCTAGGCGATCTTTGTCTACCTCCAATGGCAAATGTTCTCAAAGTGTTTTTAGAGAATGGTCAAACTAAATCGTTTAAATACGACGCGACGACCACCGTAGCTGATGTGGTCACCAGTTTGAAAGATAAACTGTGCATCACAGCAGAGGAACATTTTAGTTTAGTGGTCGAACATGTTAAGAGCCTAAGACGAAATAAGCTGACGTTGTTGGACCCCAAGGAATCTTTAGCTCGAGTAAGTATTTTAGCGCACTTGAGTGAAAATGATTGTTGATATTTAGATTTGTTTGTTTTGTCTTTTGTATTTTATCACAAGTGACTTCTTATTATTCAATTATTTTTTGTTTTTACCCGCATTTTTTTATATCCCAGAGAATAATTCTTTACACTTCACATTGTTTATTTTTATGTTATTCTTATTATTGACGACATGTTTGGCTCAGTTTGTAGTGATCCTACTTGCTATGTCAGCGGTCGCGGGTTCGAGTCCCGCTGGGGGCATTCATTTGTGTGATGAGCACAAATGTTTGTACTCCAGTCATGGGTAATATATTTGTATTTTTATTTATATTATAAAATTTTTACATCGCGTGTGTAATTGATAAAGAATTAAGAGCTAAAATCTAGTAGATCCTTCGAACATTTCAGATCGCGGCGCGTCCCGGCTCACACAAAATGCGATGTCTCTTCCGCATAGTCTTCATGCCGTCTTCTGCAGCAGAACTGGCGCAGAAAGACCTCTCAGCCCTCGACTATCTCTATCTACAGTGCTGTAACGACGTGGCTCAAGATAGATTTGCTCCAGAACTTCAGCCTGACGTAGCGTTGCGGTTGGCAGCCCTGCATATACACCAACATGCGCTTGCGCATAACATGTCACCCGCCAAATTGACTGTGAAAGGGGTTGAGTGAGTGATTTTGTTTTATTAGTGTCTAAAAACATTGAGAAAATTAATTTTGACTTAATTATAGTATAGATAACCAACTCGTATAATTTAAACAGTGCCATCTATGAAAACGTACTAAAAACTCATTACATAATGGATGATACTTTCTTAGATTTACGCGAATATTTGACATTTTAAATAAAACTATCTTTTCGGATTTTGTCGGGGATTTACTTGCATTTTTGTTTCCCGATGTTTCGAATGCTTTACAGCATCCATGGTCACGGGAGAGACTGAGGTGTTACATGTCTCGAAGGTATAGTTGTTACAGACAGACGTCGGGAAACAAAAATCCGCGACAAAATCCGAAAAGATAGTTTTATTTAAAATACATAATGGATGATTTAACTATAATTAGGTTAAAGCTCACTTTATTACATTTTCCTTTACTAGAGTATTATTTTAAACCAGAATATACTTTTTTGGGTAGAATTTTTTTTTTTATTGAATGTACACATCAATAACAACTCGATAAATGTAACACCATCTACACAGTTCAACTAAATATGCTGGTACTAGTTATGGGCATAATAATAATATTTATTCCATATTGACTTTATGATAAGTTTGGCGTTAGAAGTTTGTCTTTTAGTCGGCAGGCGGTGTATCAATCTGTCTAACCGACTCCGATCGACTCAATCAGGGAAGTTAACCACCTAAGAGAATATCTATGTAATTTACAACCTTTGAGCGTGACGCAACGAATACCATTTTTACAAATACGAATTATAAATTATAACTACTCTACGTATCTAATATGAATAAAATCTTTGTCAAATGTTGAAAATTACACATTAATTAACACTTCTATTTGATATTTAACTCTTAATTTTTGTTTTTTTTTTCTGTTTTTCAGGAGAGAGTTTGGTCTAGAACGATTCGTGCCGAGTAGTCTGCTAGAAAGTATGAAACGCAAGGAACTGCGACGTCTTGTGGCGCACTTTTTGAAGTTGAACGCGCAAATGACGGGCGGCCAGCGACATCTGACCCAATTACAAGTAAGTTTTTCTTATAATTCACTCCTTTATCTTTTACTGCTAGAAACAAACCTCCGCTTAGTGCGAAGGAGATTACTTTGAATCCATTACATAATATTTTCTTAGATTTTCACGAATATTTGACGACATTTAAAAAAAACATCTTTTCGGGTTTTTTTGCGAATTTATTTCGATTTTTGGTTCCTGATGTTTCGAACGCTTTACAGTAAAAATGTTCACGGGAGAGACCGCGAAAAAAATAAATCTGCGAAAAAATAGTTTAATCGAGTCCATCGCGCTAACCAACTGTGCACTGGATGGCTTTACACTTATATGATGCAATTACATTTTAGTATAAAGGGAAAATGTGTGTGTATGTCTGTATATTTATTATTCCTTAACGCTGAAATGGTTGGATTTAGATGAGTACACAGATAAACTAGAGTAACACAATATTATAAACACGAGACTAGGATAAGTTGCCGGTATATAATAATAGTAAACATTCAAACCAACAAACTAAAAAAATATTTAGTATATGAGTAAACATGAACGTTCCCAGGCCAAGCTTCACTACCTGGACATAGTGGGCGGGCTGCCGAGCTACGGCGCAAAGTGCTTCAGCAGCAGCCGGCCCGAGCGCGTGCTGCTCGTGTCGCCGCGCTTCGGGCTCAGCCAGATCGTGGGGAGGAGTAACTCTGTGGTACGGGCTTCTATTGCTTTAATAATAACATACATGTTATAATATATTCCTATAAGTACAGATATCCCTTTAGCTAGAACAAGGTGGGTCGCAGAGACCACTTTTGGCAGTATTCCATGATGTTGGCTTATGCATACTGGTCACTAAAATGTTTGAAAGTGTAATTTATTGCCCTGAAGAAAGGCTAAGCTGTCTCGAATAATATAATATATCCGAGTCATATGATATAAATTTTCCGGTAAAGTATTCTTGTAGACACATCTAGGTGCAAAAGTAATCAATTAATTAATCACATTTGAATATAAAGGAAATTCAAATAACATCTTCAATATATTAAAAAATGGGGCGTGACCCTAATTTAGAGTTTTTGTTTGCTGATTTCTTCTGTTGAGACCTCATTGTTATAAATTATAATATAAACAAAAAAACTCAAAAAAAGTAATCTCATATTGATAATATGTCGAATTTTTTTTCGAATGACGATTATCGATTCAATTGTGTTAATCGAGTAAGGCCAATTTCACCACATTTTGTCAGGTTTTATGGATTCATGAATCAGAACTAAAAAATATATAAGTCTTTACGAGCCAAAGTTAGTGAATGGTCCTTAATTTGCTTGCGAGTTATTCTCTAAACATTAACAAATAATACTATATCACATAACACCGTAGCCATAAGCATACCTACTTATAATGTGATTCTTTTAGAATATGGGAAAATATTTAAAAGACTTTTTTCGCCTTTTGTTAGATTTTCATTATGGAATAATTATATTTTATATTTTAACTTTGTTGGTTTTTGTAAACACTGCAAAAACACGACACAAAACACTCAAATTTTTCTAACGTTTTCTTAATCTATACATATAATAAAATTCTGAGTCGAATCTACACATTAAATATTTTTTTGGAAAATCTTATTGAAATAAACATTATTATCGATACAGAGACCGCATCTATAATTTTTAGAATTTTTGTCTGTCTGTCTGTCATCACGAAAAAACCACTGGACAGATTTTGATGAAATTTGGTATGATGATAGCTGGTTATCTGGGTCGACATATAAGATACTTTTTACTGCGGGAAAATATCACATCTCTGAGCTAAACGTTAACTTACTACTTTTATACAGTTTGATTTTTATTTAATAACAAAAGCTTCCTTAATAACTTGTCCAAAAATGAATTAAAATCTCAAAAAAAAAAATTATTTCCTTGCTAAATTTTCAGCCACAATCAATAGCGACTTTAGAAGAAGTGGAAGGCGTTCGTGTCAAGAGCGAATGTTCTGGAAGCGCTGACGTCGCCATATTCCTACAGAGAGATCGCGTCTTAGCGCTTCTGATGGACGAGAGGGATGCTGCGGAGATGCCTTTAGTTATTGCTGGGTACGTATTATGAGTTATAATTATAATATTACATAGAGATATTTTAATTACCCTGAGTTACCCTAAAACTCTTAAAGGGGTTTAAAACAATGCTTTTTTAAAAGATAACTAAAAAAATGGAAAATATATTTTGTTATTATTTATGATCATAAATCTGTTTTTTGGGCTGTATTTTTCTATGAAAACTTTTTGGATATAACATCGTTAAAAATATAAATTTTATAGGATCAATTTTCGAATTTTTTGTATGCTAAATGTGAAATGGAACGTACCCGCCTATTTCGTGTCATTCATTTAAAATTAAGAGTAATATAGAGATATTATTATATAGAAAAATGAGTATTTTATTTTTCTATTATATACACGATGAAATAAAATCATTAAATATTTATGTTTACAATATTTGTTTTATTATAACTTTTTTTAATTTTTAGATATTACCGTCTCGCCACTGGGAAAGAGCTGAACGTAGAGTTGGAAAGGGAACCTCTTACTGAAGATATTGGTATGTACTTATTCTTAATTTTTTATTAAACTAACTTAAATTGAAATAAACACTCAAAACTGCTAGAGAAAATTAAATAACAAATATTACTTTTTCTTTGATGACTATCGTAGAGTCTATCTATCTCTAAGCTCACGCGATTTCGATGCCCGTCTGTGAGAAAAATGTTTGCTTCATGACTGTGCTATATACTAAAGATATTATAAATATAGAAAATATCGGGTGATATGGTTTTTTAGTTGACTTAACTCGTATTCTTAATTGGGGAAAGGTTTAAGTCTAAAACAATATGGAATGAATTGTTGCATAAGTCACATAATATTGACGTCGCTCGAAACAATCTCATCATTTTTATCAATCATGAACATTCCGAGTCAAAGTAAAAGATATTACTTTACAGTACAATTTCTTATATTTACTTAAACAGCAAAAGTAAATGTTCTAAATTATAATTACTTTATCGTCTGTATTATTTTTCCGTCTATATTACTATTATTTTTACTTCTGTGAACAATATGTAATAGGATGTACCTGTGGTGTATTCTATATGTAACCTATGTATTATAATGATGTCATAACTATCCTAGATTTTAGTACCTAAACAAACGATTGTATCAAATATATTAAAGAGAGTAATAAGCTGTATTTGAGCCAACAAGTCGTGTTCTATTTCGCTCCACGAATGGCGCTTTTATATGGCGACCCTGCCAGGACTTTATCGGCTGAAATTGATTAGTACCCTTACGTACGAGTACGTACTACTTACGTTACGTACACTGCTAATAGGTATTTTTAATTTTTTATATCTATTTACTGATATAACTTTTCATTTCGTTTTCCAGCTCCACCTTATCTATCGCAACACAACGTGACGCCGGCTAAATGGAGTTACTTGCACTATGACGATCCTTTGATCATCGCTAAGAAACATTTTGCGATATTTAGTATGCCCCCTCCCTATCACTCCACTCCAGAACAATCTAAAACTAACCTAGACTCCAATATGAATACCAGCATTGCGAATAGAAATCACAGCAATAGTAACAGCCCTATTGTAGGATATGATAAAAATATAGTCTCTCACGATGTTCAGTTTGATAAATGTAAAAGAAATGATTTCAGGCTATTTGATCCGAACGATTCTTGCTATCTAGACGACGGTATGGGCTTTGATCTACAAAGCGTATTATCTATGGAATTACTAGAAAATGCAAACAATCCACGCATAGTTGAGGCTAAAAATGAGGAAGTGTTGCGTAGAGTGGCAGAAATGCAAAAGTTAGTTAAAAATTCTGAACAGTATTTGACTGAGAATTGTGATTTTAATGATATCGGTTTTAATGGAGTGTTGAGAGACGAACTAGTTGGTAAAGAAACATGTGTTGATCATTTAGAAAGTGATACTGAATCTAATAATAGTAGGATGTCGAATATTGACGATGCGCCGGGTATATTAAAGCATAGTGACTCCTTGTTGCTCTTAACTGAAACCATTAACCAAGGGTTGAGTGGTCTAGTAGTAGAACCTGAGAAACAGTTCAATGATGAACTAACAAAACGACAATCGCAAGGGCTAAGTGCAATTCTCAACAATTGCGGCTTAACTGATGCTTTATTAGCTCTCAACAATGATGTAGTGTATTCAGAGAGCGATAATGACTCTTCCTACACACCGACTAGCAGTCCGATAAGAAAACATCAAAAGTCAACCAGTAAACCCGTCAGAACAAGTTTCGGCTTACACAGTCCCGACGCGACGTTAGACACTAAAGAGACCAACTTAAAAGAATATCTAAAACAACTTCGTGAAAAGAGTAATAGAGAAGAAAATGCTGCAGAATTCCCATTCTTTTATCAAGAAAGTATTATAGACAATGACGCCGAGCTTATAGATTTAACTTTGATACCTCCACCACAAACTCCCGATGAGTTAGACTGTTCGACACAAGTGCCTCAAATTTTACCTATAGTACCGCCATCTTTCGCTGATGCAGACGATACACCAAAAAGTAACGAATTGGAAGAATTTATAGCTAACGTCACCATACAACCGCCGACTGTTAAAGTGACTCCAGCTATTGAATTGACGCCAGAGGAAATTATGTCATATATAATACCACCACCACCCGCATCAAACTCGTCTACATTAGATAGAGATCATGGTAATTTTAATGCAAATGAAACTAAAAACGAGCAGAATTCGTCTGACGTAAAACCTTCCAACGGTGATGTAATACGAGGAGCGCTAAGTGTTAGTGAAATTAGAAATATGTTTAGTGCAAAGGGCTTGAGCGATGCTAGGAACAGCTTACTTTTAAAGGATAAAAGTAAATCGCATAATCAGAAATCGGATTCACCGAAAAGTAGAAGAAAAAGTATAGGGGATAGGCAATCGAATGGAAGCGCACACGTTATTGAATATCCAACGGTAGAAAGGAAGGGCATGTTCTCGTGTTGTAGCAAAGATAAAAATAAAAGCGATGACAGTAACGATGAAACCGAAAAAATCGAAGGTAATATTCAAAACTCTGACTCAATGCCAGATGTTTGTGAAATCCGACCGCCGCCCAGGAGAAAAAGTACAGAACTCCTGAAAAAACCTGAAAGACCTCCCAAAATACCCCCAACGCCTGCCCCCAGACCGAGATCGAATTCATTCACTTACACTAATAACGAATTGAGTGCAGTCGAAATAACAAGCAATCCTTTCAGTACTTTGAACAATAGAAAGCTTAACTATAAAGTTGTGTGCGAAATAAATGAAGGGCAAAATCCACCACAATTACCGCCAAGACTAGAAAACAGAGTACTATCTCCACCTCCACCGTTACTGCTACCACCTAAGAAACCACCCTTACCCCCCGTCCCAAGTATCGAAGTTTTACGAATGAAAAACTCCCAGAAGCTGTCACCAGTGCGTACAGAACGCCTGGCCAGCATCGGATCTCCACATTTCCAAAGAAATCTAAATACCTATCGAAACCTCGAAATCGAAAACAGACTAACAGACGATGAATCCCAAAACAAATCAACCCAAAACTACAGCTCTATGACGCTACAAAATCGCCACGTTCGCTCGAACTCAGAAACGAAAAATACAATTCTGAAAAACAAAGAAATGTCTGTAGCTTTATCATTATGCTCTCCGCAAATGAATAGACGGTTCAGCAATCGTCCAGATCTCTTAAACGGGGCGCCATTAGATCGTATTTTTAGTCCGCCGTTAGATAGAAAACTGAAACGGGATACAGCAAGTCCGACAGGGAAAGTTCAGAATCACGTGAGATTCAAAGAAGACGTGATAGACGACATACCAACACCCCCGTCTCCGCCTACCGTCAAATTTCCAGAATTTCAGTCCAATAACGGACATGTGTCTATTGAGAATTTGCTTTGTAAGACTGAAGTGGCAGTTGATGGATTACTCCAGCGCCTGCACCAAGTTGCTCAAAAGTGTTCTCATCAGCACGCGCACGGCGGTGGGGAAGATATTGATGAAGTTAAATTTCAGGTACACATTTTATCTAGATTTATTTTTCTACATTGTTAATATTTGAGCATAATATTCCGAATAACGATTATTTATATAAAATTTTAATAAAATCATTATTTTTAATTATATTGAGTGTACATTACCGACTGGGCATTTTCGGTCTTTAAAATAAGGATGGAAGTTTTTAATCGAATTTAGAGAAAACAACAGAAATCTAATATTTTTATTGGTACATTTTTCTAAAATCATAATCATTAACTATTATGCCTTTTCAGAGAGCTCGCAATGAACTCACATCGTGTGCGGTGTCCCTAGTAGGAGCGTCCCGCACGCTGGTGGGCGCGCTCGGCGCGAGCGGGGCCGCGCCCGCGCCCGCCGCGCTCGCCGACTGCCTCACGCCGTTACGACGATTGGCTGATTTGGCACAGGTATATAACTAACGAGCGACTTATCCCAGCTTCGGTATCGCTCCTAGGTGTCCTTTTAGCAAACCGCTTAAGCAACGCACGCCGGTGTAGCAACTCAACGGCCCGTTTCTTGCTTTAATGGTTTTTCCAAATAATTATTTAAGAAGAAAACTATTAAATAGAAATATAAGTACAACCATACTAGACACTTTTATTTCGAATTGAACTTTTAGTTTTACTGCTATTAACAATTCCTTATTTTGAGTTATTATTTAAAAGTTTATATATACTTGTAATTAGGCTCTCGGACGACACACATCGGCCCCACTCCAAACTAGAAATCTAGTCCTCCGCGTCCACGACGTCACCGCCGCGTTTAAAGACCTCGCTGGAGCAGAAATGGCGCAAATCATTCACGAACATAACTCAAAAACACAAGGGCAAGAGACTAATTCCACTTTGGAAGGTCAGTTGGCCCTGCGAGCTGAATGTTTGGCTAATGTACTAGCAACACTGCTTAGGAGTCTTCGAGTTTTCTCACCCTAAAGTATTATATGGCAACTATTTCATTATACTGTAGAAAATATATAAAACTACTATGCAAATAGATATGGAATGTATTTATGATATCAAAATAATAATCTGTAGGTGAAATTTTTATTTCAAATTTAATAGATGTTAATTTGATGCGCTGTCAAAGAGACGGATGAGCGCGCCAAAATATTTACACAGATAATAAATGTTCGTTCGATTACAGATAATGTTACTGCTCACTATAGAGTTATATTGTATTTAATCTGGAAAGAATGTAAAATAATTTTCTGTTAAACCGTTACTAAAATGAGACCAAATAAAATTAGGTATGTTTCTATTATTAGAGCTATATTTCAGTTTAAGTTGTAGTTTTATACATTCTAACATACGTTATGCGTTAACGTTTATTGTTTTAGTGTTCTGTTGGTTACTTAGGCCTAGCATGGAAATATCGAGAGAAGTAAAAGTCTTTTATCTTTTGATTCCATAGTTGAAGTGTTACCATGTTAAATAATTTAGTTGTTAAAATAACATATCTGTTCACATCATCATAGTAAGTATTTTTAAAGGTATTAAAGATAAGGTGCGAATAGTAAGATCATATCTGTTTACTAACCTATAATAAGTAGAGTAAGTGCTACTGTATAATGTAATTTTTTGTTGACTTCGTTTTTTTTTATTAGCATGATATCCAAAAAAATGATTTAGTGTCAAAAAAAGGTTTTTTTTATTATTAATTTGGATAACACACCATATATATTGATTTAAGCTAATTATTTTATTTTTATGTCTTTTGAATAACAATCAATTTAAAATTTACAAAGTACGGTAGCAGTTAAATGTCGAATGCATTTTCTTTCTCTGTAACGAGATTCGTTTGCATCATAAATGTGTTGCTAGGTGTAAATTAAAGTACTAATATTTAATATTGGTGCTATTTTTGAAAATGTGTAAGTTTTTGTATCGATTGGTTTAAAAATTCATAATTGTAATGTGCACCAGTGATTTGAATATGATTTTTGTGATACCGAATAAATAAAAAGTTTACAACTTTCTCTCTTCGCTGTCGTGTTATTAACTGGATGGGCTTTTAAATATTATGCAATTTAATGTAAATTCTGCATGTTTTTAAGGGTATAATTTTTATTTTTTATTTAATAGTAAAATAATAAAAGGTATAACTCAACATGTGGATAATGATTTAATAGGAAAAAGAATGTCTTTATTATGTATATATATTTTTTGTTATTTTATAAAGCATATCCATATTTTAATTCTGTGGCTGCTAATAAATACAGATAACAAATGTTACTTAAATTAAAATCGAATCCCCGTAATTCTAGATAATCTTAATTATCTGCGGTTTTCCTGACTGTTGATAGAAATTTGATAGAATTTATATAAATTTGACATAAGAAATGTCAAATTTATTTCTTTACTAAGGAAACCCCCAGACGGATAATTTGGATTGGCTTTAAATAAATAATGCAATATTTTTTTCTCTCTTAAAGCCTGTAAAGTACAATTTTTTTACTCTTCATGTTTTATGTCTACCAGTAAATAGCCAAAGAGGACATCTTTTTACTTTGTTTTCATTATAGCCTTTGTTCATTCCGTTAAGCTTAATCTATAAATGTTATATTTTTCATTTAATAATTAAAACTAAACAATGGTGTATGTATGTATCTTTATAAAATCGTAACGTATCAAATACATAATCTTAAAAGTAAATAATGAAATATTTATGTATTAAATGTTTTAAACACTTTTCGAATTTTTGGTTCACTTGGAAAATTTAATTCCGCAAAATTTTTGTTTGAAATGTTTCCGGAATTTTCAATTACCTATGGTGTTCCCTAAATTATATTTTCTGTATTTTTTTAATTTTTAAAAGTGGACAATGTATGTAATGGATGTATAAAAGAATTAACTAAATAGTTAAATCATTATTATACAATAAAAGGTACTACACCAATATTTATTGTTTTAAATATCACAATGCAATGCATTTGATGTAATAAATGATTTAAAACTACGTTCTTTTTTTATTTTACTAACCCTTTATTTTTTGACTGAACCTGAAAACAATACTATTACTATTAATGAGATGTAACACATCTTTGTTTATTCTCCTCTCCTTATACGATAGTAACGGCTGATGTGATCCTTGAATAAGCATTGTGTATGAAATTTTCTTGACGGAATATTACTATAGAGTAAATACTCATTAAGTCTATACATATAATAAAATTCTGAGTTGAATCTGTACATTAAATATTTTTTGAAAAATCTTATTATTATCGATACAGAGACCGAATGTATAGTTTTTAGAATTTTCGTCTGTCTATCTGTGACCGCATCACGAGAAACCCACTGGACAGATTTGGATGAAATTTGATATGATCATAGCTGGTTATCCGGGTCAACATATAGATACTTATTACTGCGAGAAAATATTTCATCTCTGATGAAATCTATAACCTCAAAACGTAGGGACGAATCCGAGCGGAGCGAGGATGAGTCGCTAGTGAAATATGAAATGTTATTATTATTAACCTAATTATTCAAAAAAAAAACGAAACTCGAAAAACTTTACAATTGGCGTAAAGTCAGAAACATTGATTTTTTAGCATTTGCTACAATGGTGATGCTCTGTAGGTGTATTTGCAGACTCACAGTTCATACGGTGACGTCTATTACTTTAATAGAATATGTTTTTATAGCTCACTATAGTGTAATAGGTTTGACTCTAGTAAAATACAAGAAATGAAAAATAAACTTGCGAGTCGGCAAGTGCAACTAAACTTTTAAACGATAGATCAATAATAAAAATAGTATTTATCATAACTGGCGGCCATCTTGCAAGATTTTCACACGATCCCTTACAACCGGTCGTGGTGCAAATAGAAAAATGCATGGGGTTCTTTAACCTAATAAGAATTCTAATCTATTGCTCTGTTGCAGGGTTCCGTCGAGTTTCTGTGTTGTAGCTATTGTGCTATCTATTTATATATTAATATTTATATCGTTTGCGTTAATATTGTATTTATATAGTATACATACATATACCTATATTAATTTGTAGTTTTTGCCTGCGGCTCCGCTCGCATGGCAAGCGGTGCGACGTTCGGAAAGAAATAAAATTTTATCAAAATGTGTTAAGCGGTAAGCAAAAAGGTTACAAACACACAAAATTACTTCCATATTTATAACGATATGGATTACAAGTAAGGACACACGCAAAATAGGGGCGCACAGACGTCGAGTTGCAAAAACAAGCCCGAATATACCATACCATACTAGTAAGGTCTCTTTGGCATATTGTTTCTCTTAAGTAACTTAATCGATTACATTTAGATAATTATCGATTTTGAACGGCGGAATTATGCATTGGTCCATCCCTTTTTTTACCTGCAGTAATGATTATAATATTTAAAATATAATATAACTAATAAATATAGAATTTATTTAAAAAATTAATTAATAACACTAATATAAAACAATAATTAAAAAAAAGTTGTTCAATGATATTAGTTAAATATTGATGTTAGAAGTTACCGCGTGAGGATCTCTAGAAACTAGCCGCGGATGCGAGAGGAACGTAAGCTGAGAGAAACGAGACGTGCAGAAATAGTGCATTATTCATATTCGCGATCCACTCAAAGCTTGGATATGTAATGCTATAGTAATTTAAACTTGTGATACTTACGTACTTACCTTGTATATGAGTTCTTATATATTTTACTTATGTACACATTTTTATGTAATAATAACGTCTGAAACAATAAATGGTTATTACACGACAAATCCTAATTACCATCTATGTATTCATATATCTATGTTTTTAGGCGAAAACTAGTGATTCGAAAAATTATATTAGAATTATCCTATACTCATTTTTGTGGTAAAACACAAAAGTAAAAGAGAGTGTACTTATGAACGAGCCCGTGGGACATGGCTAGTCTAAGTGAGATTGGCTGCCGTGGCCGAAATCTATCAGAAGGGACATATTATTAAAATATACCTAGACTATTCTTATCATGCATACTCATATAAAATAACAAAAAAAGCCCAACCGTTTGTTTGGTTTTTCTTTTTTTCTTTTTTTCTTTTGATTTCTTTAATTTCGGCCAGTCAGAATAATCTATACATATAATAAAATTCTAACTGATCGAATCTGTACATTAGATATTTTTTGGAAAATCTTATTTTGTGATTATTATCGATACAGACAGAGTCCGAGTCTATAGTTTTAGAATTTTTATCCGTCTGTCTGTCTGGGAACGCATCACGAGAAAACTACTAAACAGATTTTAATTAAATTTATATTTTAAAATTATACTTTTTACTGCGGGAAATATCTCATCTCTGAGAAATCTTAGCAGGTATACCTGCTAAACGTCAAAACGTAACTAGGGACGAACTCGAGCGGGGCGAGGTCGAGTCGCTAGTTTAATATAAATATGAACCTATGAGAAAATCTACATCACAAATATTTTATTATTTTATAGATTAATATAGAGTTACTTTTAATTTTATTGCCTATTTATTTTTTTACACTATGACCCTTAGAAATAGAGTAATTAATTACACATTGCAAATTTCGCAAGCGGAGCCGCGAGCAAAAGCTAATAAATATAACTAGTGTGATCGATATTCGACCATAATCATTATTCAAAATTTGAGGGAAACATATGTGAATAGAATTTACTTATCTATAAAAAAAAACCATTTCCAATTATTATTATTTTGATAAAATTAAAACTCACACATAGGTATTAAACCAAAAAAAAAAAAGAAAATCAGTTAATAACAGAGGAAAAAAAGGCACTGAACTGTTTTGTCTTTGCCTATTTATATATAGATAAACAAACACCATGTAGGCTGTATTATAGTGAGCGAGTGAGCGAAGTGAGGGCGGGACAGGTTAACTATAAAATAAAGCTGTAGCTTATCTCTAAGTGGATTCACTAAGAATATTGAATAGTAGCAATGTTTACAAATAAGGCTTGTAGGTTTATTGAACTCATTTTTATTTTTTCACATCACCCGCTGTCATCGCCTTAAACTGTTGGCATTTTAAATGAATATATTCGATTCTGCCAATTATATCTAACTTATTACTGCTCGTAACTTAGTTTATAGTGAGATGATCTCAAAAATATTTCAATTATTTGACCTCAGCTTAAGGAATAATATAGTTAGTGTCATAGAACCAAACATGAAGCTGTGTATACCTTGCTTCACTCGGATTCGCCTATAGAAAAACAAAAACAAATCTATCCCACGGGGACCGTATTTCTTTCCGGGATAAAAAGTAGCCTATATATTCTGATGCATGAGCTATATTATTGTAAAGTTTTATTAAAATCCATTCAGTAGTTTTGCGTGAAAGAGTAACAACTATACATCCAGACATCCTCACATCCTCACAAACTTTCACATTCATAATATTAGTAGGATTAACTTTATTATGTACATACTAGTATTGCCCACGACTCCGCCCGCGTTCAGATGACCAAAAACCAAATTCTTAGGTTTTACATATTAGTATACTCTTACATTACAGTTTTTGTATTTTTTTACAGAAATGAGATATTTTCCCGCGGTAAAAAGTATCTTATATATTGACCCGGATAACCAGCGATCACCATACCGAATTTCATCAAAATCCCTCCAGTGATTTTTTCTGGGATGCGGTAACAGACAGACAGAAAGACAGACAGACAAAAATTTAAAAAACGATAGATTCGGCCTCTGTATCGATATTAATGTTTATTTCAATAAGATTTTCCAAAAAATATCTAATGTACAGATTCAGCTTAGTTACAATTTTATTATATGTATAGAATACAGAGACCAACGTGAGCAAAGGTGGGCTTATCCAAAAGAGATTTCTTTCAGAACTCATGGAAGTGAGAAATAGTGTTTTATAACGGGCCAAAAATATTTCAAGGTTTTTCAAGCTTGTTTTCAAAAAGATTTTATTACTTTTTTTATTAAAATAAAACTTGAAATTTTTTAAATAATATCATGATAATATTGTGTTAATTGAAACAAAGTTTGAAAGGTTAACAAGTAGGATAAGAAGTTCACTTGATCGACATTTTTCATAACGACTGTTAACGATGCTATAAAGCATATTTAACTATTATTATACATATGCAAGTACTTTCCTAGTTATTTTTTATTGAATATTTCTTTAAATTTTATACTTTTTTAACGTAAACAGTCATTTGTACCCGAAGCCTATGAAGAGAGTTATGTTTTGACTGTATACGAATGCATGCGTAGCAAGACTCGCAAGCGTAAAACCTCCATACAAATTTTCAATTTTCTAAGTCACCTAGAAGTAGTCTAAATTTTTGAAGAGTAAGTGAGATCAGTCAGCGAAATTTTCGTACGTCATTATCTCGTGAATGGTTAGAGATTTTTTATTTAAATTTAGGATTTGATGAAGAAAGTCTTATTAGTTAGACACGCAAAATTGCTAGTCTGTGAGTCAAATAGTTTTAAAGTTATTAAGGGGTCGCAAGTGACCGTTTTCTTGCTTTACGAACTTGGCTGACATATTGTTGTGGCTAAAAATGGTCATTTTTTTTTTTTTTTTAACGTTGGGAAATGCATTTACGTACGAAGTGTGGGACTCACCGGCGAAGCCAGTACTACCCACTAAAACCCAACAAAGCCTTCCCCCGTCTTAATGGGGCGTCGCAGGATCGCTTACGCATTCAACTACGACGCCCCGACGGCAGGTCTGCCGAAGCAGACCACAACAACCATGGGGTTGCTCCACGGTCCACTCTGCTATCAGAGAAGTACCAGGAGCAACCCGCATGGTACACCGCCCTCCGAAGAAGGCCGCCTTCCACCGCCCACCGAAGCGGGCCACCTCCCTGTGCGTTTCTTGGCTTCGCGAGTACACTACTGAGCCCCCCCACCACGACAAGGTGAACGCACCTTGGGGGGGGCATTTTAGTATACCTAGGTTTCTCAGAGACGAGATGTTTACCCGTAGAAAAAAGTATTCTAAATGTTGACCCGGACAACAAGCTATCACTATACCAAATTTCATCAACATCCGTCCAGTGGGTTTCTCGTGATGAGTTCCCACAGACAGACAGGCAGACGAAAATTCTAAAAACTATAGATTCGGCATATGTATCGAAAATAATGACTATTTCAATAAGATTTTCCAAAAAATATTTAATGTACAGATTGGACTTAGATTTTTTCATATGTACATAAATAGATAGATAATAGCAGAATTTTATTTTATTCCTATCCCTCTTTAGCATATAAAATTCTTTATCTCTATAAAGAGACTGGCCAGTATCAGTATCGAAAACGAAGGTTGTGCAAGAGTCGATGTTTATAATTATCACAATTTTGTTGCTTAACTTCAAACAAAAGTATAATTAAGAGTTAAACGATAAAAAAGATTCTTAGCGACATATATAAAATATGGTAACAAATATTTTATTCTCCACACATCAAAGGGGGCTTGCCCAACAGTGGGACGTTGAGAAGGGCTGGACCTCGACATGTATGTATGTACATTATACATATGGCACTGAATAAACTCGTCAACTACTATACATATTTCTACGAAGTTCTTCAAGTTCAATGCATACAAACAAAGTTTGAAACTATAAAATTTTCTTAATATGGTATGCACTTAGCGTCTGTGCGTAATGGCCTGGAAAGGTCACGGAGTAACCATTTAATTGTTAGCACTACAAATGTCAGCTAAACTATATTGGTTGACCTTTCCACTACTCCACTAAAAGACTATTAGCTTTTTTGCTTAGTTGCATATGTTAGAACAAGAAAAGAATTACTTATGTATTTTAATAGATATAAAAATATATTAAGACTAGCGACTCACTCTCGCTTCGCTCGGGTTCGCCCCTTGGTACGTTTTAATTTTTTTTGAGCGAAACCCTATTTTTTTTTCTAATATAAAAGTAGCCTATGTGTCCTGTAGGGAGTACCCTATAACATCACCCATCTACCAGTGAAAGTCCCGTCAAAATCAGTGCAGCTGTTTCAGAGATTATCCAGAACAAACAGACAGACAGCTTTCTGTGTCTGTTTGTTCTGGATAATCTCTGAAATTAAAAAAAAATATGTTTTTCTTATAAGTACCGTATATAATTTCATATGCATTTAGTAAAACGCTGTTATTTTGACATTACAAACGAGACACTTCAATTTTATTTATCTGTATAGATATTCAAAATACAACTTTTAAATAAAACCAAGCATATAAGCAAATTTTTAAAACTAAAAAAGACAACTAATCTCTATTCCAAAGTAAGCTAATAAAGTATACCAGAACACGTTTACATTATTTTTGGTGGTAGTTGACATATAACGAAATCCATGAAAATGTCCAAAAAAAAATGTTAGGCATTATTATTTTTAATTCGAGGGTAGGAAAAAAATGGATAATGTTCTTTACAAAATCCACTCTTATATATGCTTTTTGAGTAATTTTCCTGTTAAATAACCTTCGAAGAGGTTCCTCTATAAATTAATACAGGCATTGATAGATTTTGCTACCAAAGGGCAAACTGGATATGTTTTTCTGGGTCAAACCCTTTTCCTCAATACCGTTACAATATCAAAAAAATAACTAGCACTCACTCACATACTGTCGCATTTATGATAAAAACGTTGTAGCAAACTATTGATATACAAAAACTCAAGATACACAATGACGTCTCAAAAGTGTTCTCAAAAAGAAGTGCACAATTCGAAATTGAATTGCGCTTTTTTATATCTCTTTTGTTCATTGCTTTTCGGATGACAAAATTAAATAGCACGTTGTTTCGCTTAAGTACTCTATGTGGTGTTCGTAAGTTTGAATTTGTGTTTAGACAATTAGAACTTCCAATTTTTTTATTTTATTCTTTGATTTTGCCACAGATCACATAATACTATACTAGGTTTTTTGGTTAAATGTGAATCTATGTTTTTATGTATCAACTAGCGGCTCACTCTCGCTTTGCTCGGGTTCGTCGCTAGGTACATTTTAAATAGATATAAATAGTTATTAGCCAGCGTTAGCCATATAATTTTTTTTTTTGTTAATAATATTGACAAATATTAACATTAATATTTATACGATTATAACGTCACTCAATTGCCATCAATGTTTTGCCTCCCCGGAACCTCTCCACTAACACTTAAACTTTATGGTATGGTATTAAAGTTCAAATTGACTTTTAAGTATTATTACGAATCTTTTGTATGGGAGTATAGAAAAGTGTTGTTTTTAGACTTTTCAGGCATTTTTTTAAATTTTTCTCTCCCTAAGAACCATTCCTGTACTTCAAGGAATATTCTAAAAAAAGAATTAGCGAAATCGGTTCAGCTGCTCTCGAGATTTGCGCTTACCAACACATTCAGCGATTCATTTTTATATTATAGATATAGCAAAAACACAAACACATTCAGGAGAACACGTTTTGAGATAGATGAAAGCACTTTGGCCTATTAAAATAATTAAATAAAAAGACGAATAATCATGTTATATCAAAAAAATATTTAACTCAGCCCCTTTATGTTTCTCTTTAATTTTTTTATTTCTCTTCTTTGAATAAAATTAATAGATTATATACTGTGTCGTAAAAATGATAAGATTTACGAGTTAATATCCCTAACGCCGAAGTGGCAATTACTTTAATATTAGATCAATATAAAGACGCAGTAAAAGCCATATTGTTTTATTGATAATAAACAGAATAAAATACAAATCTATAAAATCTAGATCTAGATAATTCCTAACAACATTTAAATTATGCTAAAGGTTTTAAATAAAACTTATCTTTTCGGATTTTTTCGCGATATTATTTTGATTTTTGGTTCCCGACGTTTCGAATGCTTTACAGCAATCATGGTCACGGTAGAGACTGAGGTTTTACACGTCTCAAAGGTGTTATATAGTTAGAAAAAATATAAAAATGGCACCAAAGTACCTTACAATATTTGTTAATTTTATTTTTTATAATTTTAATAAGTTTTATAATTAAATATGAATTTTGTTTGCCTTTGAGACGTCTAAAATCTTAGTCTCTTAGTCTTTAAAATGTCAAATATTCGCGTAAATAATATATTTGTTTCTTCTTCATCTTCACGTACATTTTCCTTTAGAGAAAACAGAGAACGCAGTCATATTTTAACTAGTTCTCCGCTTTCTGTCAATATAAAAATTTGCTCAACGACAATACCTTATTAGATATCGATCGTTTGATATACGAGTATCTTTGTGGTCCATACTTCATAAACATATTTTCTGATTCGTAAACAATAGTTTATCCTAAAGGATATAAACTTTAGGATTCCGTTATGAAAAAGCAAAAATAGAACACTTTTTTCCTTTTCCTTTTGCGACGACACGTTTCGCTCAGTTTGTAGTGACGTTACTTGCTGTGCTAGCGGTCGCGGGTTCGAGTCCCGCTGGGGGCATTCATTTGTGTGATGAGCACGAATGTTTGTACTCCAGTCGTGGGTGTGTATATTTATAATATGTATGTTTTTAAAGTTACATATGTGTGTAGTGTATCAACTATCTGGTATCTATAACACAAGCCTCGTAGCTTACCATGGAACTAGATGGTGCTGTGAGTTAATACAACAACAACATATATTTACTTTTATATCATGATATCCGTCTGTCACAGCTATTTTACTCAGAGGCTATTGGGTGTAAAATTTAGTAAACCAATATCTCTACATAAGCGTATGGGATTTCTCCAGAAAGGTTTTTAGAATAAAGGAAATCTTTTCTAATTGTTTTTTTTTTATTCAAGCTTATATGCTTGCCAACTTTTAAAGTGAATATTACTGAAAAAAAAATTATACAACGGACTAAATACTTTTCACGAAATTTGTTTTGAAGAAGATATGTTGAGTAGTTATTCAGATAGGTATATTTTTCATATCGCGCATGCAGTCGCGAAAAGTCTCCAAATGGTGTAATCTAAAAATGTTGGGTGTAGTGAAATTCTTTAAAGGTAGCATGAGATCAATTTTGATAAAAAACAAAAACTCTTTGAGTATATTTTTGAAAAAAACTTTTGGTAATTGCTAATAAAAATTCTTCTTTTTTCCAAAGAGAAAACAGAAAGAAAATTAAAAAACTATAGACCCGGAAAGTTAATCATTTTAAGTATTATGTATCTATGATCTATATTTCCCTGCTCTACGTGTATTTAATGAATGCAGTCTTTACGCCTTTGATTTTAAAAAATATTTTGGCTTAATTTTAAGCTATAATTAATTTAAAGAACAGATAAAAGTTCCTTTTTTGGATATATTTTTAACTTTAACACACTAACCGCCTGGCAACAATACTTTTTATTAAGAACTTCCGGTCAAATACTTTGTGAAAGTAATTAGCTAGTTCGAATCTCACGCTTGGCTTCGCTTGGGTAGTGACCTTAAAACATTACTAAAACATAAATACTAGCAATTGACCGTATTTTTTGTTTAATATTTTATAGGCGACAGTGAATATATTAAATATTATCATATAATTCGATTCGAATTTGTATTATGTACTTCTAATGGTTTTTCAAAAAATGCAGACATAATCGATTCAAACATTTTAGAAATAATTCAGATAACAGATAATAATATGCTTAAGAGTCTAAATCACTTTAAAACAAAATATTATTCTAGCTCGTGTGCTCTTATGATAATAAGAAAATTGAAAGCTTTTAGTTTTATAACTTTTCAATTTACTGCACCCAATTTAATAAAACTATTATACTTGTGTTAAAGTTATTAACTGAACCATCATTTAAAAAAAATAAACTTGTATATTCTGCATCTTAACAATTAAAACTTTTTAGTACTGCTAATAAACGGAAAGTAAAATGATATACAGCCTAGTGAAAATATATTATATTTATAAACTTTAATACATTTTTTATATATTTGAAAATAAAAAAGAATTATTGATAAAATACATCTGTAAAACAAAAGTGTTTATAATCTATATCCATTTTCAACGCGTCTAACATAAGGCCTAATGGCGTAGTTACTGCCATATACGGTGCATGTCAATTTAAACGTGTCCGATTCCGATGCATTCCCGCCATTTGTTCCCAGAGAACATGGCGGACAAGTTTTTGCTAAAAAGAAATGTGTTTTTAGAGTACAATCGGTGTTAGTTTATTGTACAGAAGTTCGTCCCAGTTTGAAAAGATAAATCACATCGATGTAAAATGCGAGTTTAGCTCGGATACTGAGTGTTACCTGCACTTACCACACATTTTATATGTATTATAAATTTTAGCACCATATTGTTTAATTACCAATAATTGCTACTTATCAAAAAAACGTAACCACACATCAAAATCACGTACAAAATAATCATTTTCATTAAAAAAATATAAAGAAAATCAAAACGATTTTACGAACGACTCACCCTCGCTCTTTTTCTTGATGCAATCACAGACATACAGACAGACAGACAAAAATTCTAAAAGATTCGGCCTCTGTATCGATAATAATGACTATTTCAATAAGATTTTCTAAAAAATATGAAATGTACAGATTCGACTCGGTTAGAATTTTATTATATGTATAGATTTATTAAAAATAGACTAATTTTCATAAACGAAAATATCACGTAACATTGTGTACCTTCTAAATACCGCGCACCAAAATACTTCCCGCTTTTTCGTAGTCGGTCAAATATTTACAAATAACTGTACATCTAATAAAGGTCTATTAGTTTTATAGAAGTCCGGCATCAAGACTGTGCCCTGAGGTGGATTGTTCAACGGTTTTAGATTAGATAGTGCTGTCAGTCGATTGCAAGAAACATTTGTTATCAGAATAACCACGTATTTTAATATTATTTTAATATTTGCTCGTAGTAAAAAGGATCCTATATGTTGACACGGATAACCAGTTATTATTATAACAAATTTCATAAAAATCCCTCCAGTGATTTTTCCGTGATGCGGACATAGACAGACAGGAAGATAGACAAAAATTCTAAAAACTATAGATTCGGCTTCTGTATCGATAATAATGACTATTTCAATAAGATTTTCCAAAAAATATTTAATGTACAGATTCGGCTTAGTTAAAATTTTATTATATGTATAAATAAACTTAACTCTTAAATAAAATAAATAAAATAAAAAATTAAGTCATTGCTTTATAGGTGTAGTTGGCGTATTTATTTCTAGAGGCATATAATATTTCATCGATTGTCCCAGGTACTTTTAGTGATTGCAGATTACTCAGAGATCGTGGCTTCGTTTCCTTCGCCAATACTTCTTAGAATCCCCTAAGACAAGTATACTTTCCACGATCAATATCTCCTATAGAAAATTATTAAATAATATGGGAATATCGTATCAATCAAGACAACGGTTAGATAGATATAATGTTATTTGCATATATTTTTTAATTTTCTATTTTAGCCATAACAATTGTATGTTACTATATAGACTCTTGGGGATTACACAAGATGATTTAAGATTTTAAAAATATACATTCTTGTGTTTTTAATCATAGAATGTATATTTTTAAAATTGTGTAAAATGACAAATTAAATAGTTATGTCCTGGAAACATAATGTCCCATTATATATATATATATATATATATATATATATATATATATATATATATATATATATATATATATATATATATATATATATATATATATATATAGGTTTCTGTACTTCAACGATTCTAGAATGACATCTTGTGGAAGAACTCAGAAGTCTCTAATTTTTCGAAGTTAACCACAGAATAGGGGCATTCCACAAACAAATGTATTTTACAACAATAAAATAACTAAAAACAAAATAATAATTTTGTGCGTTTTTAAGATTTCACAGCGAAAAATAAAATCTTTATAATTTCATAATAACCATTTCTTGGAACGTCACAGACAAACAAAAGCTCGCAAAAGCTACCTAAACAAGCTTTTAGCTTTCGATATTGATAAATCACATATATTTAAAACAAGTTAGTTTTCTGGAACACAAATTTAAGGAACAAAGAGGCTTAGACAGTGGCCGGCCAGTACTTTCGCCGACGCCGGCATTTCTCCCCAAGGTCACGCAAACCAGTCTCGAATCCATGCCTTTAATAATAATTAGTGAACTTGCGTTATATTGCGTCACGTACATATATGTTTGATAATACCGTTTTAACGTAACTGCTGTAGTCACGTAAAAACCGTATGTTAAGAGAAATTTTTTGAAGTTATAGTTCTTTTGGCACGTTTGGAAAAAATTATGAGAGTAAAGTTTTTACGATGCGCGCTCACACCGACAGCCAAAAAGCGACATGATTAAGTTAGCTGAAAGTAACATGATGAAAGTAGTTGCATTCCTTTTACAAACAGAGAGTTGTGACATACGGGATGAAATCTTTAGCTATTTTTGTTCTGTTACGCCAAAGAAGTGTAAATTCTTACATGCGTACATTAGTACACACGCACTTTTTTTTTTATTTATAAAAGATTCTTGCATTTTCGTTTAACACTTTAATGACGTTGAGTGAGAAATATTTTTCAATAAGCATTTTGAACCATTAACAAGAAAATTGAATTGAAGCGTTCTATGACAGCAGCTATGTCATTAAATCATAATATTTTCTTGTACATAACGTCCAGCCAAGCAAATATATGGGATTTTCAGACATTATATTATTGACTAGCGACTCACCCTTGCTCCGCTCGGGTACAACCCCGCCCTAGGGACGACCCTAGATACATTTTAACGCTTATAGATTTCTCAGAGATGAGACATTTTCCTGCAATACAAAATATCCTATATATTGAAAAATATTTTATGTACAGATTCAACTTAGACTATTATTATATGTCAAAGAAATTAGTCCGTGAGGAAGGAACAAGTCAAACGAAAATAAAATATTTTCAAACTGCTTACAAAATTCTATTTCATTGAGTAAGTTTAGTTTAGGTTTCTTTTTAAATTAGGATTTGGAGAAAAGGTTTGGAAAATGTTGCTGGTGTTTTCAATTTTCAAAGTGTTGCTAGTTATCAATGAAATAAAAGTCACTTATTTTCTACATAACTGAGAAATATATATATAAGTTAAGTATCTATATCTATCGTATAAGTATAAATTTCAAATGCTTACCAGTTTTATTTGGATAAAGTACTTTGAGTTTGAGCAAACTTGACTTCATTACGATTTGATGACACGTTTGGCTCAGTTTGTAGTGACCCTACTTGCTGTGCCAGCGGTCGCAGGTTCGAGTCCCGCTGGGGGTATTCATTTGTGTGATGAGCATGAATGTTTGTATTCCAGTCATGGGTCAGTGGGTAGGCACTGTCTGCAACAAGTATGTGTTTGAGACGTCTATAACCTTAGTCTCTCCCGTGACCATGATTGCTGTAAAGCATTCGAAACGTCGGGAACCAAAAATCAAAATAAATCCGCGAAATAATCCGAAAAGATAGTTTTATTTAAAATGTCAAATATTCGCGTAAATCTAAGAAAGTATTATAATAATAAATGTATTAAATATCTAGTATCCATAACATATATATAACATATATATAGCTTAACATGGAACTAGATGGTGTTGTGTGTTAATGTCCCAACATATTTATTTATTTATTTATAACAGTCAAAACGGACGAAATATTATAAAAAGTTATGCAGGCAGAGTCACTTGCAAGAGTTAGTATCATAATAAATTGTCACGAATAAATCAAAATCATGAAGTCAACAATCACGTTCTCAATCTACCTGTTGCAGTGTCGCTAAGCCTTGCCGTCAATGCACCTCAGTTAAACTTAACTTTTATCCTATGCTCCAGCCGTTTGTATGAAAAACCGACTCTATCCTTACACGTTATGGTTTAAAACCATGGAGTTTTTTTATGGTGGTTATGGTATTTTATGGAGACAGTGGGAACTGGTCAATAGCAGTAGTGCAAAAACGTTGGCAGACAGGGCTGCATTCCATCTCCCCGAGCATTAGTCTCTAAACGGATGGTTAGGATAGCTTGACTTTTCATTACGTGGCTTATGACGTAGTTTTTATTAGGAAAATACCGTTTAGCTCGTAATGCTTGTGATTCAATGCAAATTGAATTAAAATGTTTATATTAAAATAAATTCTAAAATCTTCTTTTTAAATAGCCATAACATAAACTGATCGCGAATGATGAAAATCTGTTAAATTTCTTATTTTTTATTTGTTTTTCTGTTGATGTCAGTGTGTTGTTGTTTAATTTATTTTTCAGATATTTTAGTTTTTCAGAGTTGTCGCATTTGTAATTATCATACAAGTAATTGTAAGTAATGTTTGTATGTACACATATGTATAGGTATGTGTGTATAATGTTTATATTTCAATATCAATAATATTACTTTATACTTATAAAAGTTGATATCTAGATTAAAACTTTTTGTAAATAAAAGAAATAAATATTAATTTTAATGAATAATGAAATATAGATTAATTTATAGTTTTTTGTTAGTAATTTTTGAATGTGCTGCAAAATTCATGAAAAGCGCTTGCAAAAGTTGCACTAGATCGAGTAGTGCCAAAATAAAAGTTTTATGAAGAAAAAAATGTTTTAAATAGACTAAGAACATCCTTTCCAGCTTAAGCTACCCTTACAAGATTCACGTCGACATATGGCTTTGTTTTACATTTATGTATCGAACCCACGACATACTACGTACAAGAGAATTGTTATTTTAACGGTTAGAGTAAAAATTTGCAATCAATTAGAACCCTAGTTCATTTAGTTCATTGAAATTCATATGTATATAAATAGAAATAATTAATATATTTTCAGAATAAAAAAAATTATGTAAAATTATTTTTTTTGCGCCTCCTACAGTAGGATATACAAATAACGATATATAGAGTTAGACTAAAGTGGAATGTAGAGCAAAGTTGCACTGGATTAATTCGAAATTATCGATGTTTAAATAAATATGTATTATTAAAAAATTACAATTAGTTGACATATTTATCATTTTAGCCGAATTCAAGGGAGAAAGGTTAGGATTCTGGTGTTTTTGAGCGATTTGAATAATCAAGAAAAAGCTTGTGTTTATTGTAAGGTTATTAAAGAAGCTTAAGATGCTTTATTTACTTAGAGATATATTATTGAAAATATATACATAAATACTGAATAGTTTTGCTTTTGCCTATTTATAAAAAAAAACTGTTTCCATATTTTTTTACTGATAACAATTAAGCTCGTCAAAAGCTTCAGAACAAAAAAGAAAAATGGTTATAACATAGGAGAAAAATACTTAACTATTTAGTCTTTTCCTATTTTTATGTAGATATTTGACGTATTCTTTTTGCTATGAATATTCTGCGTATGACCGCCGGCGGGTCGTAGTTGTAAAAACCTCTAAGTGTCACTTGAAGACTTACCGTTTTTGGTAAGTCATTATCAAATATCAGATTCCTATGTGTGTGCAATTATAACATCCATTTGAAGAAAATGATTTCCATGAAAGTCCCAACGATGGTACGAAATATTCATCTTTTTTCATACTTTACATTTTGTTCCCAGGCATTCGAGAATTATTTTAAACTAGCATTGCCCGCGGCTCCGCCCGCGTTTAGATGACCAAAAACCTAATTCTTAGGTTTTACATATTAGTATACTTTTACAATGAAGTTTTTGTGTTTTTGTATTTTTTCTCAGAAATGAGATATTTTCCCGCGTTAAAAAGTAGCCTATATGTTGACCCGGATAACCATCTATCATCATACCAAATTTCATCAAAATCTGTCCAGTGGTCTCCTCGTTATGCGGTAACAGACAGACAGACAGACAGACAGACAGAAAGACAGACACACAGAAAAATTCTAAAAGCTATAGATTCGGACTCTGTATCGATAATAATGTCTATTTCAATTAGATTTCCCAAAAAATATTTAATGTACAGATTTGACTTAGTTACAATTTAATTATATGTATAGATTAGGGTTACCATGTTTATAATAGTAATTATATACAACTTCAAATGTGCTTTCTAGTTTTTAAATCTAGTTAATAATAAAGTTCTCATAAACATTTCTAGCCCTAGTCTAGCATTCATGGCTACCAGATATACTCGTAGGTACTTTTTTATAGTCGACTTTTATTTAATGTCGGACATAAAATAGGGGTGTTATGTGTAATGTCTAAAGACGGATAAATTCAATAAGGTTTTATACATTTGAACGAACGAAGTCATTAAGCTATTTACAATGCTATAAACTCTTTTCTAAATAGCAGAATATCTATTTAATTATAGGCAAAGACAAAATAATTCAGTACCTTTTTCTCCTTTGTTTGTCAATCGTTTTTCTTTGATGAGATTTAGTTTTATCTAAAAAAAAATATTATGGTCGTATTTCAACCAGTACCAGAAGTCTAATATTAATTAACTTACTAGATTTGTTTCCTTAAATGTTTCAAAATCTGATGTCCTGCAATCCCTGTTACCCAGATCCCCCAGGATTTGATGCTGGTACCAGAGCAGTTGGCAGATTATCGATCTCACAATATTTTGACACAAATTTTATAAACGCAATTGAGTTTATTTCTGACATCTTCACCTTGTAACTGTAGTGATTTAAGTAAAACATTGAAGTTAGATATAAGCTACAGTTTATCGTTGCCGATAATATATATACATGAAAGCGGAGCCGCGAGCATAAACTAGTGTTAAATATAGTAGTGTTTTGGTTTATTAAATCGGTCTTGATTATTTTGTTATTCTTTCAGGTAGTAAAGGATCGATGTGAATTTTTGCATGGAGATACTTCTTTGAGATACTTATTAAGCTTTTGCCACCTAAAAGTGACCCAAGCTCTTTTGTATCCTGGTACATAAAAAGTATCTTCTGTGGGATTATTTAAGTGCAAAAAGACACTGAGATATGCAAAAGAAACTAATTAAAATATCCAAATGTATGGACGCATTTAAATATCTATTAATCCACTATACAAAAAAATAGTGCCTATGTTCCTAATATAATAATACATATATGTATTCTCTCACCACGCTGCATTAGTCAATTGCTTAGATACATACTTATTATGCCTTTTAAATGTAACTAACCCCCGACGCGAAAAGAGGGCTGTTATAAGTTAGACGTCGATGTCTGTCTGTCTGTGTGTGTGTGTGTGTCTGTCTGTGGCATCGTAGTTCTCAAACGGATGGACCGATCTCGATGCGGTTTTTTTCATTTGAAAGCTTTACTTGCGGTGGTTTTTAGCTATGTTTGAATTAATATCGTTCCAGCAGTCTAAGAGTATCAGCTCTTTTCCAAAATGATGTAAGCCATTTTGGAATATGATTACTCGATTAAGTACTTCACGCGTGCCAGTGTAATCGTTAAATTAAAATTAATACGCGTAGGGGGTTTTTGATTTTTTTTTATTTTATGTTTATAGCTAACAAGTAACTAACCCTTGTTTCGCTCGGGTTCGTCCCTAGGTCCCTATTTTCACCCCCTTAAGGGACGGTTTCCAGAGTAAAAAATATCCTATGTCCTTCCCAGGGTCTCAAACTATCTTCTCACTAAATTCCATCTAAATTTCTTTCGGTCCAGTAGTTTTTGAATTTATTCGTTATAAACATACAAAAATACAAATCTTTCCTCAATATAATAACAGTATAGATTTCATTTTTATATTCATATATAAGATATAATATTTCAAACTATACTGTACACGTTTTGTAACAGGTAGCCCTACAATGCACTTATTCTAAGTTTTTCTTCGGTCGATCGAACGCAGAAACACAACGATTAGAAACCGGTTGCGTTGGTTTGAGCGGGGCACTGTACTCTGTGGACCTAAGCAGCTACCCGCTTAGCTATCCCTTCCATCCTATGGGATAAGTTTTAGAACCTTAAACCTTTTATAGTCGTCTCACTCAACATTATTATCGCTAGGATAGATGGAAGCGATGAATATTTTTTCATGGCTTTTTTTCGATAGACATCGTACCTAGAATATATCATCGTATGGCTATAAACTAGACAGGATTCATTGACATCTGCTAAGAGTTCACTATTGGCTGGATATGATTAGTCGAGCGAGGCCCAGCCAATTTATCGAGACCCTCGAGTTTAATTTAAAGGGTTTACAGTCGGTTTTATTGTTACTTTCAGTTATTTGATACTTTAATCTTTTTGTTTCGTATACTATAAAGGTTATGTAGCAAACTAATTTTATTGTATTTTAGTTAACGTATTTCATTTAAATCCTATAAAGAATCTATACACTTAATATAGAGGCAGAGTTTTTTTTGTTTGTTTCTTTGTTTGTTTGAACGCGTTAATCTCAGAAACTACTTATTTGATTTGAAATATTCTTTTTGCATTAGATAGTAAATTAATTGAGGAAGGCTATGAGCTATATATCATACCGGAAAAATCTACGGTTCCCGTGGGATAGGTTGTTTTTGTGTTCCTAGAGGCGAACCTGAGCGAAGCGAGGATGACTCGCTAGTATTTATATAAATCGTACATATTTCAAGGATGTATGTAATTAATCCTATTCCTACAAATATTAAAAACTCGAAAGTTGGTGAGTATGGATGGTGGATGTTTGTTACCCTTTTACGCAAAAACTACTAAACGGATTTTAATAAAACTTTACAGTAATATAGCTTATACGTTAAGGTCGTTTTTAAGGCTATAATGGAACATAATTGACGGGGGTCTAAGTCTGTGGAACCGCGGGTAAACGTAAATATAATAAAAGTACATATTTCTTCTATTTCTATTTCGTTTAAAGTCGCGAACACAAGTATCTACTGGCAATTTTTAACTTAAAATTTTTTGTAACCATTCCTTTAGGTATGACAATTCTTAATCAATCAGTCAGTTAGTGAATGAATGAGTATTTCGCTTTTATATCTATGATGATGATGATCTCCTGACCGATTCCGGCCACGGCGGCCAATCTCATTGAGATTAGCCAACTGCGCAGGAGATATTATAGTGCACAAGTGTACGCGCAGACACAACGTGCACTCTCTGTTCCTGTCACTCTCATACTCCGGTGGGACGACACGAGTGACGAGACACTACCAGTGAGAGTTAAGTCGCAGGACTTTTACGTGCTCTCCGAGGCACGGGGGTAAAACACCGCCAACTTCCCAACTCCGGGCTGTTATTGAGACTTAATATACAGAAAGACTCAATAACTAAACTTGGCCCGACCCGGGACTCGAACCCAGGACCTCCGGGTGTGCAGTTGTAAATGCTAGCCACTACACCACCGAGGCAGTTTAGTTTAGTTTTATACCTATAAAGATACTTGTGTTTCTAAACTTTCTGCCCACTTTGATGCTAGAGGTGAAGAGGTCTTAAACACCAAAATATTTCAATTAACACTTAGGTGAAGACTGCTGTAATGGAACTCGTGACTTACTTTAGTAAACAATCGTACTACAAGTTCTAGAACAGAATTTCTCAAAGTGCGATATCGCCCTATTTTACTTATATTTAGATTTTGTATGTAACTAGCAGAACCCGTGACTTCGCTCGCGCTTAACTACAAAAAAACTCCCAAAAAGGTAGATTTCGTACAAACTTTCATCCCTATTTTACTCTCATTAGTATGAATTTCGACAAATGATGAAGAGCTTCTTTCGCCAGTTCTTCTCAGGTCTGAGGCTTCTTATTTCCGAACTGGTAGTAGACTCATGACGTTCAGTAAAAAATTGTAATAATTTAATCTATACATATAATAAAATTGTAACTAAGAAAAATCTGTACATTAAATATATTTTTAAAATAGACATTATTATCGATACAGAGGCTGAATCTATAGTTTTTAGAATTTTTATCTGTCTGTCTGTTACCGCATCACAGAAAAACCACTAGAGGGATTTTGATGAAATTTGGTATGGTGATAGCTGGTTATCCGGGTCAACATATAGGATGCTTTTTAAAATATCTCATTTCTGAGAAAAAATGCAAAACTGCATTGTAAGAGTAAACTAATTATGTAAAACCTAAGAATTTGCTTTTTGGTCATCTGAACGCGGGTGTAGCCGCGGGCAATGCTAGTACTGAAAAAATATTTCGAATTTGATTCTAAGACTTGTTTAAATTATTAAAAAGCTTCCAATAAGGTAACACATGCTATTGTTTTAATGATGTATCAAGCAGGCGTAGTCGCGGGTAAAATATAGTTAAGTCAAAAATCCTACATAAGGAAATTAACACTATTGAGAGCAATTTCTCTTGGGACAGTTTTATAAGAGGAGGGGTCCGAAGTCGTTTTAAAATTTTAATATTATCATGTGGGACTATACTCGTAGTTTAAGGCCATTCGTGTCAAATATTGTAGTGGGAAAGTGAAAATTAGAATGTATTATTTTAATAGAATCGCTCGAACTCTCTTACATGTCTCAGCGATACATCAGACGTTTTATAATTTTTCCTATTCAATAATTCATTTGCGACTGAGTTCACCGTCTTGTCAATTATATGTTTATACACAGCTACCCCACCCTACTTTACCTACAATGCTTTATCAATGCGACTATGTTGTACCAAATTGTATGTAGTACTTTTTATTTATTTGTTGTATTATAATTGAAATAATAAATGAGTCAATCAAAAATTAATACTTTACTTACTTTTGTGAAATATGGGTAAATTATATATCTAGCGGAACCCGCGGCTTCGCTCGCGCTAAAACTACAAAAAAAACTCTAAAATGGTAGGTTTCATACAAACTTTCATCCGCTGTTTTACCGCCTTATGGGATTAATTTCGGAAAATATTAAAACACGTATTTAATTAATTATATTGAAGAACATTTATACCAAGTTTCAAATAATTCTGATCATAATTTTTTTTCGGATCGTATTATAACGTGTTTTCGGAAAGAGATAATTTTCCGCGGTAAAAAGTAGCCTATGTCACTCTACAGCCCTCCAACTATCTCCACACAAAAAAAATCATGCCAATTCGCCAAGCCGTTTCGACGCGAAAGAAAGACAAACAAACAAACACACTTTCACATTTATAATATTAAAATATGGATTATACACCTGCTTTAAATTAGAAAAATGGTCAAAATAACAAATGTATCTTTTTAGGGCTCCATAGTTTAAAGAGAAAAATGATAACTCTAGTAACGTCACGTCGACTCCAACTCCGTATCCAAAGGTTATATTAAATTTCCTAAAAGGTTATATTTAATTTTCTAAAAAATCCTGAAATTTAATTGTGTGAACCGTCTTCAATCAAATTACCAAAAAAAAAATAAGGGTGGCACTCCATACATGTAAAAATCAACTTAAACGTATTCGGTAAATATTGTACATCACGCCAACCCCCAACTTTTGAAGTACAAGGCTTCTAAAATTCTTGAAACGATTTTTTTTGTTTTTTTTTAAATCTTTGTTGCATCCGGGACTATGATAGCACAATATTATGAATGGAAAGGTTTTTTAAGTACCGCATGCGTTTATTCCTTCTTTTCAATTCAACCCACATTGAGTGAAAGAAATAGTTATACATACCAATAGATTTGTACTATTAAAATGTAAAAAAATCCAGGGGCAATAACTAGTTAAAATATATCTGAAGGAAGACGACAACAGCACAGGCGGGCAGTTTAAAATAAAAAGTTAGAATTTTTCTTAATTTATCACGTGCTCGATAAAGAAGCGCTACGTCTGGAATTCGGTATGCCCTAAAAGTCCTTCGTAAATTCATCTGTCAATCTCGCGGAGACAGCCACTGCAACTAATTAGAAGCCCCCAATTATAACAAAGTTAGATATAATAATGATAATAAGCGTAATTAATTGCTTAAATTTAAAAAGAAAATGAAAGCTATTGAAAGTTTTATTACTTTAAAAATATTTATTTAATCAATAATAGTGACTTAATCTCGCTCCGCTTGCGTACGTTTCTAAGTCACCAACAGTGGTACTCCAGGTCATAGTCTATGTGTACTACCCACTGAAATCCAACAAAACCTTCCCCCGTCTTAATGGGGCGTCGCAGGACGCTCATTCAACTACGACGCCCCGACGGCAGGTCTCCAGCACCACCAACCACCAAGCACACCACAACAACCACGGGGTTGCTCCAAGGTCCACTCTGCTATCAGAGAAGTACCAGGAGCAACCCGCATGGTACACCGCCCTCCGAAGAGGGCCAACTCCCACCGCCCACCGAAGTGGGCCACCTCCCTGTGCGTTTCTTGGCTTCACGCCCGGCTGCATTCCCGGGCACTACTGAGCCCCTCCTCCACAACAAGATGAACACAGGTTGGGGGAGACGGGGGGAGGACAATACAAATGCCAAAACAACCATAGAAAATATTTTTTGCTTGTATCCACTACATGCTAATCTCCGAAAAAACAGAACCCATTTTAAAAAAACTTTTGCTACTACTAAACTTTTTTAATTTCAACAAGGAACGGTGAGAGAGTAAAAGTAAGAAGATTGAACAATACTTATTTATTTTTTATTTATTTTTTTTATTTAATCATTTATTTCAGGCAATATTTACAAAAAGTCTTAAATATGTAAACAGAGGCCCATAGCATAATATATACCTTAAAACTAACACACACACACACATATATATATATATATATATATATATATATATATATATATATATATATATATATATATATATATATATAGCAGCTTAAATAAAGCTATACAAAACTTGTCAAAGAATAATAATTGTTAAAGTAAAAAACAATACAAAGTAATGCTATCAGCTCCTAATGTAATTTATTAAGAAATAATTCAGCGTAAATTAATCGCTCGCTTCAATAGTTATACTTAAATTAAATAGTCAACCATAAATAACTTGTCATAAAAAACCATGTAGGTTTTTTTTTCTATACTAAGTTGTGGTTAGACGAAGCGCAAGTTGTATACGTTATCGATTATCTAGCAACCGCTGTAATGACGTACAGTGAGAGAAAAAAACGCTGCGTTTTATGTTGATGTTTGAACGCGCCTTGTAGTACAGCGCAATTAGTCTAAAAAACAGTCTAACCTAAACATCCAAAGTAAAAGTATCCCTCTAGTGCCAAATTGTTCTATACAGTCCACATATTGTTGGTAAAAAGTTATACCATTTTGAATGTCGGGTTTGGGTTGGGAGGGGGTATAAGTTGGTAAATTAGTAGTTTTATTAAAAATAGACCTTATTAAGGAAACTTATACATATATTAACTTACACATATACTTATTAGTTATATTATCATAATAGTTAATTTAACGTGGGAGCAACCTCTTGGTTGTTGTGACTTACCTCGGCAGGCATCCTTCAGGGCGTCGTAGTTGAGTGCATAATCGATCCTGCAACGTCCCATTATAAGGTTATAGTGAGTAGTACTTGCTTTTCTAGCCGGTGAATCAAACATAATCACCTGTGTCTATGCAAGTGGTATACGTTAATGCATTTCCCAACATTAAAAAAAAGCTGTAATGCAAATTATAAAAACTAATGCTTGAAATATTTTTATAGTGATTCATAATAGGTACAAATTATAAATATAAAATTAACTGAAAAGCGAGGTAAAGTCATTGACCACAGATTCAATAAGTAAGATATTGACCACAGAAATCGAAAATCGGTCAAAAAACCATTATCTGAGATGTTTTAAAACACAGCGTTTTTGTCTTGCAGTGAATTGAATTGCACTCCAACAACATTTCTAACAAGTCCGGTTATGTTAGAACCAGTCTCTTATTAGAAGTTATTCTGGACGTTTTTTTGCAATCCACGTTTAATTACCAGTGAACGTGAGAAACGACTGGAATATAATAAAAAAATAAAAAAAATAAATGTTTTATTAACATATTACCACTGGTAACCCGTCAGTAATAGGCTAGCTTGAAGATCCAATTGAATTGGGTATAAATCCTGGTGTCGAGCGGCTCCGCCCGCGTTCAGATGACCAAAAACCAAATTCTTAGGTTTTACATATTAGTATACTCTTACATTGCAGTTTTTGCATTTTTTCTTAGAAATGAGATATTTTCCCACGGTAAAAAGTCTCGTATATGTTGACCCGGACCCGGACCCGGACCCGGAAACCAGTGATTTTTCTGTAATGCGGTAACAGACAGACAAACAAAAATTCTAAAAACTATAGATTCGGCCTCTGTATCGATAATAATGTCTATTCCAATAAGATTTTCCAAAAAATATTTAATGTACAGATTCGGCTTAGTTACAATTTTATTATATGTACAGATACTAAATAGATTAGTATTATATATGGACTAGCAAGCCCGTCTTCACTTCGCTCAGGCCTAGTCGACTTGATCACAAGCATCGACTTCTTCTCTTTACTGACCTATAACACACACAGATACGTATAACATAGCTTCGTTTCGTATTTTAAAGATTTGAAAAAGTAATAGAGTAATTTTATAATAATATAATCTACCACTTTTGACACATATAACTTTAATAGAAAACAAACATTTCTCAAAAAGCTAAAGAAATAGGGCTTTTTAAAATGCTACTAAAAGAAAGCTCTTTGTATAATAATAATAATAACAATAGACTTACCTGACACCACGTACTACACTATGCAAAAAGCAACTATCTTAAATACATGCCGTATCGTGAGAAAGTTTCTACAAGAGGAAGATGTTAATATAATAGCCTAATAATTCCAATGAAGTACTCTTGGCTCAGGCCCGCGGACTTCATTATATACCAAAATCCTTAGGATTTTGAGAAAGTTCAAACTTAAAAATAATAATAATAATATGTTCTTTATTTTCCAAAAGGTAGTAAGTACATCCAGATATTTGCTTAAAACACTTATGAAAATTAACTAATTTTCATATATAGATTAGTATGAATTATTCTATTACGTTTTCAAATCCTTAAAATACGAAATGAAACTGTGCCATACATTCGCTTTAGTTTAAATTACTTGAAATATTAGTTAAAATAAGTATAATAAGTATTCTGAAAAACATAATAGGTATGTTAAAAATAACAATATGCAACTTTAACGTCCCACAGCTGGGCACAGACCCTTCTTATGCGCAAGACGGAACAGGTCAGGACCACCAACCTCGGCAAAAATGGGTTGGCGGGTTTTGCACGTTTCAAAAACTAGTTAGATTCTCTCAGAACTAGAGATTATAATATGCGTGTTTACTTCTTCTTATTGGCACGTAGTGAATAAAGTTGAAAAAATCTAAGAAGTGCAATACCAGGATTACATTCAGAGACAGCTTTCGTTATTCAATTAGACTTATACAAATACTTTTGAACAGAGTTTTACAAAGTTGACATGAAAATCTTATTGCCTCATCACGTTCCACTACATACATATTTTCAATGTGACATATTTCATGAATCTTTAGACTACGTTTTTGACTAGCTATACAAAAATATATTTGTATATTACTTCATCTGAGAATCGAATCCAGACACTTCATTATAGCGACAACACTGCCTTAATAACTACTCAGAAAACATGCAACATGGTTAATTACCATCGGTTTGCACTTTGCCTATTGATAAAGCACTAAATAGCTCATCTCAGCACGCCCCGTGTAATAAATAACCCTGCGCTGCCTTCTATTATTTTATAAGGACTTGTATATCGTTATGTCGCGCTAGAATAAATTATTTCATGTTGTAAAATTACTGATACCTTGTTAGATTATTTCACTAGCAGTATCGTCTGGTTTTTCTTTGACTTTCATAGTGCCAGGAAGTACAGAATTGCTCAAGATACTAAATATTATCTGTGTCAGAATAATATCTAAAATCGACTGTCACAGATCAAAAGCGACCAGTTTCTATGTGCTAATGGTCACCTGTGGACTTAATTTTGCTGTTGCTGCAACATAACTATCCGCAAAATAGACATAATAGTTAAAAAATCGAAATGTTCATATATGACTCATGGGACAGGGAAATGGTTAAGATGTTAAATTAATATATAAAAATTTATTTAAGAGTACAACATGTATCTAGGTTATTTTTTATTTTAAAGACACAATCTTTTTCTACACTTTTATTAAAAAATCATTAGTTGGAGAGATTCAAGCTCTTTGGCGAGGATTTTGAAAAATTAAGCCTTTTTAACTAAGGGCTATATACAAGCCTTTTCAATGTCCCACTGCTGGGTTCAGACCCTTTAATAGGAGGAGGATCACAAATCGTAGTCCACTACGCTGGAAAAATGCAGGTTGGCGGACCTAACATATCTCCCGAAAATTAGGTTAGGTTATCTTAGATATTCATGTTAAAAATGCTTCGCACGTAAAATTATTAGAGATGCGAGACTTGAGGTTTGAACTCGCTTCACTTAGTTTCCCAAACAAGCGCGTTACCTCTGAGCTACCATTGCTTTTTCAACAATAGCAGCGATTATAATATGCTTACGAGAAAATCATACATTTCAAATAACTAGCGCGCCCCTAGATATGAATTTAAATGAGCGAAACGTATTAAAACACTAAATATTAAAACTATGTTAATAAAGTTATTTTTTAAATTGTATTAATTATATTGATATATAAATAGATTAAAAACGTCACTAGCAACATTAAGAGCAATAAATAAATGGGAAGTTTTACATTACATTGAAATCTTTTATAATAATTATTTATCCAACGAAAATAGAGAAAGGTAGGCAATCGAATCATTTATTCGTAAGTACCACTACACTACATGACCTTTTTTTTTAATATAGTTAAAATCTAAGTGAACAAAGTATGAAATTATGAGCCATAAGCATTCAAGATTACTGAATCTGTCAACACCTAATAAATTCAAAACAACTCTGTTTCCACTGAAGGAACAACAATGTGCAATTTTTCTAAATTATTACAGAACGTTCATATTATATAGTATATTATATAAAAAGTATGGGGCTTATTTCACATCGTAATTATGGCTTGCTATTTACATAGAGCAGAGTCAAGTAACTTCTAACACACCAACAGACGGCTGGTTCTCACACCGTCGTGTAATCATACTGAGTGAACTAAGAGAACTTAGTATTTAGGTTATATTTTAATGTTATTTTATTAAATTTATCTAGTATACAATAAATAACTTAACTAATCGAAAATAATTTGAATTTCTAATTAGAACTCCTAAACTTAACGGATTTTTTACTATAGATATTTTCAATCATGTTTTAGACTCTGAATGGTCCGACGAAACTACTTTTAGTGGCCATAATGAAGCGCTAATGACAGATATATTATTTTAGACGAACACCTCAATCGACCTAAGATAAGAGGCAGGGTTTGAAAAGTTTGTTGATAATTTGAGTCCTTAGTAATAAGTTAAACTCATTTTATTTAATGAATTATGCGATTAGATATTTACTTATCTTTTAAGAAGATTTTTAAAGTTGATAGTGATACTCAATCTTTCTGCTCCGATTGCTGAATGAGATCAACTACTGAGATGAACTCATATAACTATCAATGAGGGAATGAAATGCTATACCTAGTTTTTATTTAAAAAAATAGAATTACATTTGTAATTGAAAATATACAAAAAATAAGTTTCAGGGTCTCAAACTATCTTTTTACCAAATTTCATCTAAATCGGTTTAGTAGATCCAGAGATTACCCCCACAACCTCACAATCTCACAAACTTTACCTCTTTATAATATTAGTATAGATTGATTTTAGCGATCAGCCCTTGCGTAGATCATGCCTCTATAGTCAAAAATCTACTTCAAAATTTTACGTATTATCGCTTTATAAGTTACAGTATAGGTATATATCTAATAAATCAAAACATGATCTACCCAATTAGCTTTTTCATAGGTAGAGCCAAAATTACATTTTACATAACTAATGCTAAACTCGACAAAATAATTTTCACGAAATTATTTTCAATAACCACGTAATAATTTCTTTGATATTTGAAAACGCAGATAGAACTATCGTATACAAAACAGGACCATTAAACGCTGTTCATAATATTAAAAGCTTTCGAATTAAAAAAAATAAAAACCAAAGCGATACCACAAGAGTTGTTGAGAACTAAAACTTGTCTAACATAGTGGAGTCCTTTACCCCATTGATATGAACAAAGTTGTATTACAATAAAACTAATTTAATTGTTTCACTGTGTAAGCGCATCCCCGTGCGTGTGTGCGTGTGTACTTAGGTCCACGCACACAGACGCGACAGTTACGTGATCGGACATAACCACGCACACACTCGCAGCGGGGCAACGTCCCTTACCCAACGATAGTTATGTTTTATTTATACTTTCTTAGACGGGATGCGGGAACAGAGGCGTTTCTGATAAATAGTTATTTATTAGAATTATTGGAGATTTTTAGTCTTATTTGACTAATTCTTAAAAAATAAAAACTTTAAAAATATATATAATTTATAAGTAATAAATAGCTATTTATGAAATAGCTGTTTATAAACAGAATTCCACATACCCTCCGTATACTTTACGCTGGCACGCCAATGCATGGTTACCACTGTAGATCCATAAATCAGAAACGTAGATTTCTAATTCGAATATGTATAAAAAATTGTAGGACCGATTACCTGTACTTATAAAGCGCAGTCTCGAAAAACTTATACGGCACTATGTATGTTAAAAAAAAGATAATATGTTATGTTAGCTTTAGAATATTTCTTCCCTTCTTTAAGGAGGTACTAACTCTATCCCACGTGTCTCATAGATCTATACTAATTGATCTATCAGGATAGAAAACAGAACCATATTTAGACGTATGTAAACAAAAATTTACATCGACCCGTTGCTATGGTGTTGCCAAAAAAACAACAACGAGCGAAGTTTTCCATTTGTAAATTGGTATGATTACTTGGCCGTATGTGTACAACTTTAATTGTTCTAATTTATTCAATCTAATTTTTAACGTACAATAAAAAAAATTGCAATTATATGACAAATTCAATTTCAAAATCGTTTACACATTATTGGTATTGGTTTTCCTACATTTCCTACACAAACATATGTATAATAATCAAAATTTCAAATCAAGACACAAAATTTCCTCTTATTAGAGACAAAATATCTTTAAAATACAATTTTAATTATGATTATACGCACGTCAAACTATAAAATCCTAACATAACTTAACCATAAAACATTATTTACCAAAGTTCAAATCTTGCAACTCCTTTAAATTTCATAAACTCATTTCTTAGTGGATGCACATTACATATACGAATAGACAAAAAATCAATTTTTAATGTCTGGTCTGGTTTGGTCTAAGTCTGGACATGTATGTAACTTTATATGAAGGAATACAAAATTTTAATTTTGAATGTTAACAGTGAATTTTGTAATATGAAAAAAACATAATTTATTAGCTTTTCCTGATATTGGTTTTACATTCTAATTAGTATTATTATCCAGCAAAGAATAATTACTTGTAAAATAATTCTATCGAAAACTCACATACATCGTTCTGTCAGTCTCAAGCATTAGGAGCGTCTGTGTCACGTCTCTACGCCTGTGTGCGTTTGCGCTTGTGTGTGTATGTGTGTGTGCGCAGGTAACCGGGATCGTCTGGCGGGAAAGGCGGCGTCCATTTTGAAATATGAAAAATGTATTAGAAATATTCTATTTCTCTTAGAAGAATCTTATACAGCCTAAATACAAAATGTTTAATTTGTGTATTGTAAATTATAATTTATAAAATAATAATTATTTTGTTTTCATTATTAGAGACAAAATATCTTTTATTTATATTATTTACGTTATTATACAAAGTATACAAAAAATAATTTGGTTAAATTTATATTAAAAAGTTTATCTTTAAATTAATGTAGAGACGTTGATATTTTATATGTAAGTATATGGATATAATATGGATAAATCATTCGATGCACTCAATTACCCTGTACCTCAAAAACGCCTTTATCATTTTTTCTTAATCTAAAATAAAATGTTACAGACATTAAATAATAAAATTGTTGATCCATATATAAAAACACCGCCAAAATCTCGCAAGAAATTAATTATGGAAAAAAAAGAAAGGGGTGCGCGCGCGGCGGTTATCTGACGTAATTTCACTGGCGACGATACCGCGCCTGCTCAGTGGAGTTCTGGCCCTCGCGCGTCCCGCACGCCGGGATCGAACCCCCACCCACTTGAACAAAACCACCATTTATTACAATGAAAAAATTATCGCGATTACATATTATTCAAGTTGTATTTAGTTTAATCTCATTTTAAGTTCCCATTCCCGTGCTAACTCCCGCGTCGGTGTGTGACGTCACGACCTACCCGGAGGCTATTCGTAAGTATTTATTTTAAATTATTAAGAATTAAAGTCTAAAATAAAAATATGTTTTTTAATACATTTTTCTGATGTTCTTTAATAAATCATAATTACTTGACTTAGCAATAAAAAATATTTTACGACTAATATTTTTCAGTATAATTGAAATTACATACTAAGTTTAAACTGTAAAGCTTACGTCAAAACTTTGTTTCCAATAAGAATATAATTATAATAATTAAAGAGGAAGTGAGAAACACGTATATTTACAAGGAAAATTAAGTATGACCGGCTAAAAAAATATTTTTTAGAATCTTTGGTTTTTTAAACGAACTTTTTGGTTGAACAACTTTAAAAAGTTTAGCTCGCTGAAAATACTTACTTCTATTTTAATTACGTTTTTTTTCTATAAATCTAATGTCAATATAAGGAAGACCGTTAAATACAAATCACATTAAATATATAAAACCTTGTTTATAAAATAAAATCTAAGATTTTTTAAACATTCCAAATTCAAAAAGCCCGCCTCCACGTCACCTAACCTAGGACAACATAGACGCGTCGAAAAGGTCAATACACTCGGTCACGGCCGCGCACTTTCACGGAGTAATACTTGTTTATTTCTAACGCTACGAAGAAATGGTTTTTTATTTTAAGTTTTGTGCATATTTTATTTAAACTAATAAATCTTTAAGGTATGTCGAAATGAATATTTACCTCATAAAACATAAATTATTAAACTACCAATGTAATATTGTTATTGTATTTCTAAAAATTAATATGTAAAAGTAATTTCATTGAAATTAGTTTAAACTATATACATATTACACACCGACCATTTTATTTATAAATGCCGATAAATGAAGCACTTGTAGTAATGCTGATACGAAACATTGACCACGTGCTCTGAAAACTTAATCATTCTACAAATTAAGTCTTATTAGGATTCTTTAGTATTTCTATTTATTTAGATGGATATAACAAATCTTTTATTAATGATTTTAAAAAGGCTAAGCTATTTTCGATGCTGTTTTTTATATATATATATGACAACTTTGTTTTAAAAAATGATAGATGGTAAGTGAGTGTATCCAAGCGTAAAGTAGTAAAAGCTTGTTACAAAAGAAACTAGAATATTCTAAATGCCAACCTAGCAACCCACAATGAACAGAGAATGTAAACTCATTAGCCGACAGATATGATCTTTCTCGCTTAAACAGGGTTTTCATATTTAATATACAATTTCCTTTAGTAGAATCATTTGCTTGAACCTGATTAAGTTATAGATTTTTATGTGGTTTTTAATAAAAGAAGGCAGTGGTAGCCCAGTGGTAACGCGCTCGCTTGGGAAACCGATGCGGGTTCAAATCCCTGGTCTCGCACCTCTGATATTTTCATATGTGAATCATTTCCAACATGATTGAAAATAGCCTTAACGGTGAAGGAAAACATCGTGAGGTAACCTGCATGTCTGAGAGAACCTAGCAAGTTTTCAAAAGACATGTGAAGTCCGCCAACCCGCACTTGGCCAGCGTGGTGGGCTATGTATGGCCTGATCCCCTTCGTATTGAAGGGAGGTCCGTGCCCAGCAGTGGGATGTTAAAAAAAGGGCTGAATACATGTGGTTTTTATTGGCCTGTATGTAATTTTTCTGAGAATTGAAGACTTATTGGCAGTGTTGAAAGCATATTACAATATAATATGAAATAAGCAAAGCCACGTGGCAAACTAAGCATTTAAGTATGTCAATTTCGAATTTCTAACGCTTACTGAAAGTTTACTGAAATAACTTCAGCAAGTGTTGATGAAGCTTAATTTAACAATAAATATTAATTTTGTCATATAAATGTGTATTTATAAAAAAAAATTGACATAAACATTTAGATTTTTTCAAATACAGATAAGAGGAGATTTAACTTATTAATAAAATATTAAAATGGATTTACAATCGGCTTAGCCTTCGCATAACATATACACAAAAAGACAAACAATCCAATCGAGTAGCTCCTTCCTTTTGAAGTCGGTTAAAAGATAAACTATAAATAATATAATTTATAAAACCAGTCTGCCTCAAATATGTTAGAAATACTAAAAACTTATAGAAAAGCTTGTTCGTAATAATTAACGCCATTCATTTACGTACATTGCCGTAGGTCACTGATCGACGAGTTCGTACGAGCTCTCACGACGCCGTCCAACACCATACAAAACAAATTGTACATTATCCCATTAGAACAAGATTTAAATTGACACTCAAAAAATATATTTTACATACTGTTTCATTTTATTTTAAGCGAATTTGAACTCCATACCTTTGCTATACGGTTATATACGTAGGTACATAGATGACTAATCCATTCATTGACTTTGTTTAAATTATGATATGAGAACTGCGAATTTATTACTCTAACATTAATTTCATTGTCGGAGGTCAGTTAAGACTTGAATTTACGACCAACGTAACGTTACGTGGTCGTAAATAACTTTGATGTGTTTTTAGAATGCTTAGTAAAATTTTATTATGAAATTACGTTCAAAAATTCTTAGAATAAAGCTTAATTTATGCTCTTACTTAATGTCATTTAAACTTAGTCCTTCTAATATTTATTTCATATTAGGAAAATGTGTTTTTTTTTCAAGTAGCTTATAGACAAGACAACCCTTATGATTTTATAAATTGATATAAATTAATTGGTTGGTGATATAGCCTTTTTATTCTAATCTAATACATACGGTCAGATTAGTGATGTTTTTATCTCCTTTTTTATCGGTCTTTCTATATATAACGTGCCTTTTCCATTCTACGCGATATTGGTGAAGTAAATTGTGCCCAAAAGCACTCCTAGAAGCCACGAAACTAAAACATTGAATTGAACATACGTAACTTCCCTCTTTACAATGCATACCATTTTAAAAATTAATATCGAATGTGCTTTACTAGAACGTCTAAGCGACACCAGGGCCCAATAACTGTTTTTAAATTCAACGTCCTTAAAACGTAGTTACCAGAGTTAATATTATATTTGTATTGGTCTAACAATTTATCTATACTAATATTATAAAGTGGCAAAGTTTGTGAGTTTGTGACGTTGTGAGTTTGTAAGTTTGTGAGTTTGTGACGTTGAAGGGGACAATCCCTGGATCTACTGAACCGATTTAAATGATATTTGGTGAGGAGATAGTTGGAGACCCTGGAAAGGACATAGGATACTTTTTATCCCGGAAATCATCCCTTAAGGCAGTGAAAATTTGGATGAAAGTTTGTATTGGGAAGCAAGCTAGGGACGAACCCGAGCGAAGCGAGGGTGAGTCGCTAGTAATAATCTAAGCATATGTATCTGTGTCACGAATACCAAATTCTAGACCGCGAGGTAACATTACCTAAGTACAGTCAAGTGGATTTTATTTCCGATTAACTTTTATTAATCGATTTTAATTATGCTAGTTCGTGCCCGCGTCTTCGCTTGCGTTGTAAATAGTCTATAGCAATCCTATGGATGACATGAAAAAGACGAAAGCTATTTCCGTTTCCAATGTCTTTTAAACCCAGCCATTACAGCTTGAAGAAGTAACACTGTGTGTGTTCTCTTTCTCACTCGCTTTCTTACATAGCCTTTATAATATAGATATGAGTTTGATTGTAAAACATTTTTTTTTTGAAACAGTTATCATTTCCGTTTACGTTAATTGAAAATTTAATAAAATATTATAAAATAGTACATATGTATTTATTACATATATGTCCGATAACCAACTTGTTGCATTCAAAAAATCATATTTCATTGTCTGTAATTAAACTGAACCAATTAATTTGAAATCCTCAAATTAGATGCGCACGCGCAGGTTCGGAACCACGCGGCGATATAAATAGAACTACGTTGAACGTGAAAACGTTAACTGGAATGCACTTATTGGGTTTAATGATGAACTAGTTCGAGACGAAAAAATCTTAAATAAATTATTAAAAAAAAATGGATCACAATTTTCTGTTCACAATAGAAAAAATGTACATATTGCTAATTTTTAACCTTGACTTAAATAGCGTTGAAAGTGCTTTTGTGTGCAACAAAATAATAATTAAAATGTGTTTTTAACATCTGCCAATTTTCTCCATATTGAGAGATCAGTTTTAATTTTTTTATTACAATAAATATTAAAGATCGTGTTAAAAACAAGTTAGAAGACTTGAACAATGAAGACTCTACGATGGTGGTACAGCTCTTTTACTCAAAAAAATAAAACATACAGACGTATACACTGACAGTACTATAAATGTTTTACTACATTCAAACAGCTTTCGTTTGATAATAATAAAATATATATATATATATATATATATATATATATATATATATATATATATATATATATATATATATAAGCTGCATGTACATTATGTCGCATTTGTTGAATAAAATATAATATTTTTAACTATAATTTCTATCATGAAAAAGAAATAGCGTTAAGATATTCTCATCGCCACAGACAGACAAAAAAGTTACACCATATACAGACAGTTGGTAATTAATAAACACCGTGTGTGAAAACGTGCGCTTTAAAGGGCAGCATGTGGGTTATAGGGCGTAGGGAAGCTACCTGAGGTCAACTGACCGACAGGTTTTTTGTTACTAGGCCCGTGTCAGCTGTTGTTAACTATCGATAAATGGTTGATCGTTATTTCTGACCTACTTTAACCTATTAATTATTAAACGTTTTTTTATATGTACATCCTAAGCTTGTTGCTATTCTATTAGTGGGCTTAGACTGATGTCACTACAATCGTTGAATAGATATTTTAAAAATTGTATAGACTAATTTAATCGTCATGACATAGAATCATAATAAGGCATTCCTATTTATTTTTTTAAAACATCTATTTTTCAACGAGTTATGACGTAATAATTGTTTACAACTTAAAAAAATTAATGGCAAAAAGTTCAACTTTTAATTAAATAAAAATCATATAATTGAAAGTTTGGATTCTATTTTTGGATTATATACCTACTCTAGGTCTATTCCCTAACATTCCTTCTCATTAATAAATATTAATAAAATAATTTTCTGGCAAGTTTTAAATGAATGGTTTTATCACATATTAAGTTCAAAGTTACACAAAAATATTTTAAAAAATAAAACAATACAGAACGTCACTAGTCTTTTGTCGCGCAGCCGGTTTGACATTTCACTGCCACGGACCTTTACCACCCCTACCTATAAACAATACTACGAAACGTGTAGGTGTGTATACCATTTTAATAAAAAAGGGCAGCTCAATACTGAAATTTCAAATATTTTTGTTGCCGTATAAAACCTTTTTTGATAATAATTTATCATACTATAATTTAGATTCTGAATAAAGCTTATCAGTGTATAATTTTATTTTTGAGATAATATACCTACGTAGAAATACATTGACATGTCTGCCCTTATCTTTTGTTAATACTGATATCTCCCAGCGACTTTGGTTGTATATTCTGTTGATGTTGATATGCTCTATGAACTAAACCGTTGTTTCCAGATAGAAAAATATAAGTATGTATGAGCAATGAAGCAGAATCCTCTGTACAGTAAACATTGCCAGTCAAATAAATTTTAAACTACATACATAATGACATTTCAATGAGGTCTAAAAAGTAAAAACTAATTATTCTGTATAATAATATATGTATGCTTGTTTATTGTATGTTATATTGTTTAGCGTTTTATGTGTCTTTATTTGTTCAATAAATATTATTATTATTATGACATTTGCCAACAATTACTACTTTTGCAATGGATATTTTAAAGATAAAAACTGTAATAAATATGACATCTGCATTAAGATGTTATAAATTGACAACTGATTTGTTCGCAAAAAATTTGATTACTAGGTTTTATTCTATATTTGTAAAATATTCCCATTAAAATATGTCCAGGAGTTTCCTATAGGAGTCTTTTATAGTAACATTTGTATTTCCAAAAAAAACTAATCTAGAGACTCAAATGTTCATGGTGGTGATGACTTTTTAAATGATTTTTCTAAAAAGTTACACCGACCAAATATAACAAAACTTTAAAACAAATATTACGCGAAATATTACATCTGTTATATTACTTTAGAAAATATATTAAAATCATAATCCATAATATTTATTTAAAAATTATTAAAATCAATTCAGAAAGGGAAACAAACTCGTAACTAACACATAAAACACCCAAATTGAACCAAATTTTTGTAAATCGGCAAAATCGAGTCACTCGAGTCATTAACAAGAGAATTAAATTGAAAGTTCATTCGACTATGTAATTATTTTCTCATGTATCGGAATAGAACTTATTACCAAAAATCATCAATGACATACCAGTTGATACTGTTGCTATTAACGTATTACACCCCCATGGTTATAAAATAACCATAAAGTCTTTGCACATGGCGGATGCAGATGTGTGAGGTCCTAAATGAAATGATCTATCTAACCAAGTAGTATTTTTATTTCATGTAACATAACGTATGAAGTTATTCTAAGAAGAAATTATCAGTTAATTACGATAAATGATGAAGAAAATCTGCTTAGAATGTATCGCTTGAATACACAAGAGTCCAAGTCTGTGAAAGCAGTCGTGGGGAAGGTAACCTTTTATGGTAATTATTTATGTTTATGTACTTTATATTTATATTTTATATAATTTCGTTCTAAGGCTTAGTATAGATCCTATATGGTGATCCGGATAACTAGTTAGCACCATACCGAGTTCTATCAAAATCTGTCCAGTAGTTTTCTCATGATTCTAAAAACTATAGATCTCGGCCTATGTATCGATAATAATGACAATAACATTTTCCAAAAAATATTTAATGTACAGATTCAATCGAATCAGTTAGAATTTTATTATATGTATAGGTACATATAGAAGAAAGGGAAATTTTTCATTCTTGTACGAAAAACCAAAAACATATAACAAAAGGTTAATAAATTAGTAATTTTTAACTCAAAACTTTTTACACTTATCTATAATAATATTATAAAGAGGTAAAGTGTGACGCTGTACGGTGTAATCTCTGGATCTACTGAACCGATTTGGATAAAATTTGGTAAGAAGATAGTTTCAGCCCCTGGAAAGGACATAGGAGACTTTTTATCTCGGAAATCATCCCTCAAGGTGGTGATAATGGGATGAAAGTTTGAATGGGGAAGAAAGCTAGGGACGAATGAGCGAAGCGAGGGTGGGTCGCTAGTTACACTTATATTTTTATATTCGTCTTGAACATACAAATGTGAAATATGTACTGCAGTTTAACTAAGCAAAGGCACGGCACGTTGATAATGTTATGACCAACTAGACCAAAAAAATCCTCAACTCTGAGAAGTACGCCTAAGAATAATATGGTGAATTCTGTATAATAAAAATGAAATGCAGTTCGTTGAAAGAGCGTTACTTGAATGACCTACCTGTTTTTTTTTTTATTTTTGTAAAAGTCCTAAGCATAAGGTTTTTTGAGGAAATTGGTAATATTGCCAGAAAATTACGAAATTCGGGAGAATCTGAAAATATTTATTTCTATAGAGTGACCTCAAAGATTAAAAATAAATTTATTGAAATTGGGGCAGGATAACTCGAGACATCTGTCGGGTCAGCTAGTTTTTAATATCATTAATAGTTTTTTTGAATATTCCACGTAATACACAAAAAACTCATTAACAGGTACGTGTACAATGTAGACTGCATTTTTTATCCCGATCTATTTTTAGAGGGTAAAAAGCAAACTGGTCTGTTGGTGGCTGGGGCGAGATAAGTCATTGTTTCTTATTGTATCTACTTTTTGCAGGCTATTATTGTACTTGTGCATATAAAGAGCTTTCAAGAAGTATTTTGTATGCCCTAGTATTTTGAATGGATAACATTATTGAATACTTTATACTATATATATATATATATATATATATATATATATATATATATATATATATATATATATACAACATTTTAAAGGAGCATGCATACATACAGTAGGTAGTAGAAACAATACAAGATAACTTAACTTCCATGTAACTTAAGTGATCTACATTTGATCTTAAAAAATACACTAGTAGACTATCCTGTTCTAAAGTTTCACACCAAAATAGACAGCCATTCCCTCTGAAAGCTTCGCCTTTGCAACCAATTAGCAAGAGGGTGTCAGATTCCAGGCGGATGTGTTGAGGGCCCTGAGTTCCCGCTTCCTTTATATTTATTAATTACCGAATATACTTTTAACCGAAATATTGCGCGCAATTTAGGATTTCGTGTGAAATACTTTGCAAATACTTGTAATAGATTTTTTGTATACGCTATCTATATGCTATTACAGACTAAAATCTATCTCCGTAACAAATTTCATCCAGATCCGTTCAGTCGTTATGGCGTGAATGAGTAACAAACATCCATTCACACATCCTCACAAAGTTTCACATTTATAATATTAGTAGAATTATAACTAGAAATTTATATTACTTTTTGATATTACGTACGTAGAAATGAGAACGTAGAAGTCTATATTTTATAAATAACCATCTTTATGGTTTTTACATATTTTTACCGTCATCGTAATGACGCTCTTTCCCATTAACTCGTATTTATTATAATTTATTAGTTTTCATTAACATATATTAGTATTTAATATATATTATGACTTTTTCATTTTATAACAGTAGCCTTTGTGGAGTAAACTTCATATTTCTTAGCTTTTAATTGGTTAATATTGAAATATGATAAGTTGAAAAGCAATACCTAACGCTAATAAACTGGGGCATCTATCAATCAATACATTTTCACTGTATGAGCATCGAACCTACGAACATGATAACAACCACGTATACTGCGCTACGAAGATAGTTTTAGACCTACACCAACTTTACGTTATATCTATATTACTAAGAAAAGACCTGGAATACGTGATAAAAATACATGCAACTATAGAGACAGCAAAACGGCGCCTTATGAAATATTTTCATTCCATGGGAAGATTCTGTGGGAGACCATTCTATGTAAATTCCTAGCGGTGAAGCAGAGCGTGATTAAAATTTGCTCAGCTTTAATGAAAGCTACTTAAACATTGGTAAATGTACATATCTGTAGACGCTACTATGTGTAGGGATGTCGGATGTCAGACGCTACTTAAATTAATTTTGAAATTAAATGAGGATTTAATAAGAATTAATGAATTCAGTTTAAATTTAATGATTTTAATACAGTTTTAATTAAAAAAAAAGTTTTTATACGGCTAAAAAGATTGAGATTTTAGGATCTATCTCAAAATTAAAGAAGGTTGTGTGTATACCTCATTCTACATAATATGTATACTTATAAACATTACTTGTAAATAATCTAACTAAATCAAATATTAAAGGGCTTCGAAATCTCGTTAAGTTTAGAAACCTGCAAATCTAGTTCAGTTTAACATCGGAGTTAAATATCTCTCTTAGAAACTTCAAATATTATTATTATACGCAGATGTTTATAATAAAATTTTAACAGAGTCTAAGTTTTACATCTTAATATCTATTCGCAAATAACAAATTAATAAAACTATTTGAAAATAATGATTGTGTTTTCTCTTTATATTCCACTTTTTTTTTCTATAATTTAAAGTGTATGATTCGAGAACTGTTAGATTTAGAGGCATTTCTATAGGACTTTTTTGTGGTGTAGATAATAATGTTAATTAAAATAACAGTAAAAAAATCATTTCGACCGGTCGTATATGTTAAGTATAAACGTTCGTTAATAGATCTACGTTATTTAAGTATTCCCTTACACATATGGAATATTAGATATAGTTAATAAAAAAAATTGGTCTAAAAGTGGTTAGATATATGAGGATTACAAGCATTAATTAAGCACATAAATAAAATAAATTAGACCGACTCTAGCAAAGCGCAGTACTAAACTATCCGTTATGTCATAGTGCTAATTACATTTTATTTAATACTATCATTTCCCGCGGCTCCGCCCGCGTTCAGATGACCAAAAACCAAAGTCTTAGGTTTTACATATTAGTATACTCTTACATTGTAGTTTTTGTATTTTTTCCCAGAAATAAAACATTTTCCCGCGGTAAAAAGTATCCTATATGTTGACCCGGATAACCAGCTACCATCATACCAAATTTCATCAAAATACCTCCAGTGGTTTTTCTCTGATGCGGTAATAGACAGACAGATAGACAAAAATTCTAAAAACGATAGCTTTGGCCTCTGTATCGATAACAATGTTTATTTCAATAAGATTTTCCAAAAAATATTTAATGTACAGATTCGGCTTAGTTACAACTTTATTAAATGTATAGGTTAGCAACTCAACCTCGCTTCGCTCGGGTTCATCCCTTGGTAATTCTTTAAATTGATTGATGACCGATTGAAATAAAATAAACACTCAATGTTAAGTGAAGCTTATTATATACAATACATTAGTGAAAACCGCACCCAAATCGGTTAAGATTTTATGAGATTAGCGCGCATGAACGCATAGAAATACCGACAAAAAATCAGAAAATCATTATTTTGGGTTCTAAACTAAAGACCAATGATAGTTTTTCTCAAATATCCTCCATGTACAGACAGCGATCAAATACATTTTTTTCGAAAAGATTCGATTTGAATCGAAAGATTCTTTTAAAAAGGCTAAATTTTAGTTATATATTTATATTTTTTATATCTATAATAAGCACAGAATATAAAAAATAGAGATAAACATTAATTTTTATCTTTGGATATCTTTAATGAACTGGGTGTCATCTGCGGTAGGTAGAGCTTATCCCGTCTGATTATACGTGGGATGATAATCACTTGGAAAACATTTACATACATTATGCTGTAAGTTTGATGACTAAAGGATAAATATTAAATTTATAATTATATATGTTTATATATTTAGCTCTCGAATTAAATTGCTTATAATACTTGCTGGACAAAAGCAAGTGGATTTCAAGTGTTGAATTGCAATAGCAATACGTGCGGATTTTTAGTAGAGTGTGAGAATTGTCTTCAAACTTCTATTGGTGCAGATAAAGGTATCACAAAACAGCTATCTTTTAAAATAATTATTTTTAACTACAGACAGACATAGATCATATTTAATGGCCAATATCTTCTTTTTAGCTTAATTATGATTGAAATAATGCCTGCTCTTAGAACTACGAAAATCATTAAGTTGTTTACAATAATATTGTGAAATATAAGTTTAGATAATATATCTTACAATTAGTATTAATATACAATATACAGCATTAGGGTTTTTTTAACTAAAATATTTTGTCAAGCCAGACATAACTTATTTGAGGAACTCAAGAAAAAGTAACGTCAAACAAAAATAGCCTATCCCAAAAAACCGAAATTTAGTATTTGAACAAGTTTCCCCTTTACGGGTCGCCCTTAGCGGTCAACTGAAGCAGTGCGGCCGGATTCCTCTCTTTCAACTCACCGACAAAAACCAAATACCACTAATGTTTGTCCCCCGGAATGCCATGGCACTTGTCAAAAAGCAAATACGCCTTAAGAAGGTAAGAGAGTAAAAAATAGAAAAACAAAAGGTCGGCCCGAGAGCGGAATAAGAATGAATGCTTAAAATTAAATATTCGACACACGACACATAATAGACTGAGGGCTTGACTTTACCAACTAACAATGTAAGAGAAAAGGTCTGGTATAAAGGTACGTCTGATGAGCTTTTAGGAAACTTCAAAGTAATTCTGGAAAGCGTGCGAAGAACGTTCACAATCTGATATGATTGAAACCATCAGAATCAATAAGGGAAAGATCCATCTTGTCTTAAAATGTCTAAAATTACAATAGGTTAAACCTTACTGGAGTGCTTATTACAGCAGAATATATTTTTTTATAACATATGCTTTAAACACGTACGTTTTATAAGTTACTTTAAACACATAGCTCAAATTTATCTAAAACAATAGTTGTACCTTTATTAAGAAATTCCACCTTACACACATTCCAGACTCGGAGTCGTACTAAAAACAAATCATTCCCCCTTATATGCGAACATAAGTATATACAAACATAAGAATTTAGATTCCATTTTATGGAAGTTGGTTAAAAAGTAATAAAAGCTTTAGAAAAAAGCACAACCCTATCGATCCAGTTGAGCAAACGCGCGATGCGCCGGCGCAGCTCTGCCATTGGCTGGTGCGAAGTGCAAGCAGGACAGCAACACTACCCATATGCGTTAGAGCGAAACAGACAGATATGCATCGGATGCGAGGGTTCCCGATCGTTGACTCCTTTCAAGGCCAAGTGACTTTTTGTAACGCCGGTAATAACTGAAGTGAAATGACCTTGTGCTTTCTTTCGAGGTCAGAAATCGTCTGACTCACTTAATGTTACGTTATATCTAAAATTATAAAGAGGAAGATGAGATTTATTTCTTCCATAACATATAGGAAGTGGTTATTTTTAGATATTTTTTAACACAGTTATTTTTAAAGTTTTGTCTGTGTTTTGCATGAAAGCTTACACCAATCTAGAATATTGAAATGACGTTTTGACCCATATCATATAAACAATTTAATTATTTGCCCAATAATATGTTAAATAGTCAATACATAACATATTAACTGCTTCGTAGTTTAATTCAAATATTTTAACTTCCCTATATATATGTATACATCTCAGATTATTTATATAATAATCTAAGGTATACATATACAATTGAGAAAATGTCTGTAACCAGTATTATAACTCCTTTGAGACCTCTATAACCTTTGTCTCTCCCGTGACAATGATCGCTGTAAAGCATTCGAAACGTCGGGAACCAATAATCAAAATAAATAAAAAATGAGAAAATATGAAAAAGCGGAATTTTAATGAACTGCTCAAGTCGTACAGACAAAGAAAAATTAAAGCCCTTATTATATTTTAAAACATATAGGGTCTAATAAACTACTTTTTTTATTAAATAACATAAAGTTGAGTAACAATGTAATGAATATTACAGGCAGGTGCATCCAAAAGCTAAACTACAGGTGTGACTGTTAATTATTGGGGTAATTTAAGGGTTGTATAACGAATTAGGTTTCACTAACTTTATTTTGATATCCGGTTAATTTTTCGTAATATATTAACAAATAACGGCTTTGTCTATTCGTAAGTACTAATTTCATTTAATAATTTCTATTTCAAACGCAGATTACTTTGTGCTGTTCTTTTGCGCGTATAATGAAGATTGGTAGCTTTAACTTTAAACTTAGTCGGTTAAATATGTTTTTAATTCAGATTATAAATATTTTAATTTTAAAATCTATGATCTATCCTCTTGAATCTCTCTCTTTCTCTTTTGCTCTCTCACTCGCTCTTTCTTTCTCTATCTCTTTTCATCCGATTAAAAAGTTTTCTTTTCTATATTCTACGAGTACATAGTAAATACTTAAAGTACAATAGTAATATTTGCATCAAAGTCGTATACGTATACGTTAGTGTTTTACAAAAATTGTATAATAAATAAGTACATGCTAAAGCATCGTTATAAAAAATCTGCTGAACTAATCTTATCTTAATAATCTTAATAATATTATAAATGTGAAAGTTTAGATGTTTAGATGTTTGTTACTCAATCACTTCAGAACGGCTGAACGCATATGGATGAAACTTGGCACAGAGATAGATTATAGTCTGGAATAGGTCATAGGCTACTTTTTATTTCGGAAAAGTGTACGATTCCCTTGAGATAGATTTATTTTTGTTTTTATAGGGGCGAACACGAGAGACGCAAGGGTGGTTTGCTAGTATTTTTATATATCATAGCTGACATCAAATATAAATACAAATTTGTTTGAAAAACGATTTTTAGTGTAATAAATTGTTATTTCCCATTATAATAATATGGATTCCCAAAGAAGAACCTGGTATGTTGCTGGTGCTTTTACTATAACATGAAACAAAATCACGTACTGATTTTTTGATAACAATCTAGGACAAACTAACGCGAGGACGCTACTGTGGGCACGAGTATAATGATAATGCACCCATGTATACTTCCGCATCGCACAAATTAAGCTGCAGTTGTAAGCTCCCTTCTCTCTCTCGCTGTATGTACGTTTATTTTTTATAAACAGACAGAAAAATTGTATTTTATAGTTATGGTACCATTTTTTTAGTATACGATAAAGACAAGTTTGGCTCAGTTTGTAGTGATCCTACTTGCTGTGCAAACGGTTACGGGTTCGAGTACAGCTGAGGGCATTCATTTGTGTGATGAGCACGAATGCTTCTACTCCAGTCATGGGTTGTATTTAAAGTTATATATGTGTAGTGTATCAACTGGTATCCATAACACCAGCCGCGTAGCTTACCATGGAACTAGATGTTTTGTGTGTTAAATGTTAATGTGCCAACATATTTATTTATTTATAATGTCATCAAGGATAATAGTTCAGATGATTTTTATGAAGTAGAGTTTCAAAGTGTAATTTTACTTGGAAACGATAACAATTGACCCCAAATCTTGACGAGGGTCGGTATTATCTTGTTATAATATTTAATTTGTTATCAAAAGGTTTAACAAGCTTGCTTATCTATGAAGAAATCTTGGGGCAAGTCTTTAAAATATTACTTGCCTTTATTTCGGGTGAACTTTGAAAATTTAGCATAGTTAAACTTTTTTTAATTTTGTAAACTTATTTTAAGTTAAGAGGATATTTTTTTTTATAAATATAAAGTTTTATTAGTTCTTTTTTAAATAATGTCATAACCTAATATGAAAAGACGCAGTTTTTCTTATACTAGCGACTTATCATCGCTTCGCTCGGGTGCGTCCCTAAGCTTTAATGATTTGAGAACATATAAAAGACAAATGTCCAAAGAAAAATTATAATTATTTGTGCCAGGAACATTCGCAGATGTATACAGAATAATCCACTAGAGTTTCATCATAATCGGATCAGTGATTTAGGAATATATTGAGGACAAACATACGAACATACATTTTTATTTATATAGAGCAAGAAGATTATGATTAAAAAGAAAAGTAGTAATAAAGATTTTTTTAATTAACATTTCATTTAGTCATTTATTAGATATTTGTTTCGTTCTAGAGTCCCGCCCCATCTTCGGTTTCTTATACCGGTTCGTCATGTGTGGTCACACAATAACCGTACAGACAAACAAACATGTAGTAACCAGCCTTAGACAAGTCGACTTTCTACAATCGACATCGCTTTTGAGAGTGAGAATGACATGTTATAGCATACTAGCGACTCATCCTAGGTTGATTCCCCATACAATCTTTCATCGCCATTTTCTCTCCCTTAAGAGATGATTTCCGGGATAAAAACTTCCTGTCCTTCCCAGGGTCTCAAACTATCTTCTTACCAAATTTCATCTAAATCGGTTCAATAGTTTCGGAGCATATTCGGTACAAACAAACACAAAAATCTTTCCTCTTTACAACATTAAAGTATAGATGAAATATTGCTTAAATTTGTCTTTTCTGTACATTTTATGTTTTCTATTAGCGATAATAGCTATCGCCATCTCGTCTAACCGCATCTCACTTAAAATAGAAAAGTCATATCTATAACATTGTTTTAATATTATTCTTTGTGTTTATTAAACTATGGTTATTAATTACATGTCAATGGTAGATATATTAAAAATATTTATGATGTGCAAGTATTGTGCTTCTCTTGCATTATTCATAGAATAGGTACGAGGAAGCGATTGTTATCTTTAGAACAGAAAGTGCCATTGTTTTATTATATATAAAATTAATCTATTATGTGTATAGCGAAATCATAAGATGTAAGTTTGTGCATCACAATGAAGTTTATCTACGATTTGCATTTTTTTTTTTATATAAGTTTAATTTTGGAATGGAGAAAATGAAGAATGTAGTTACGATTCTTATTTTCATAGTAAACAACACTACCGTTTCTTGTAATCATAGGTAAGTGGTACTGAATATATGTATAATATAATTATTAAATGGAGGTTTATTAAATATCAAGATAATTTTGTATTATAATTTTAACAAATTGCTGTACTTCGATGATTTTAAAAATTTACACTATACAACTTGATGTAAGTTACTCGTACATTTAGTCCTTTCTTTTCTAATTTTATTTTAGAATATACTCGTATCAATGTTTAAAATTTTGCCTCGTTGTCGTTTAAAGATGTATGAAAGATAAACATTGCAGCTCTACATAGAATCCAATTATAACAATACACATATATTAAAATTGTAACTAAGCCGAATCTGTACTTTAAATATTTTTTGGAAAATCTTATTGAAATAATCATTATTATCGATACAGAGGCCGAATCTATAGTTTTTAGAATTTTTGTGTCTCTGTCTGTTACCGCATCGCGGCAAAACCACTGGAGGGATTTTGATGAAATTTGGTATGGTGATAGCTAGTTATCCGGGTCAAAATATAGGATACTTTTTACCCTGGGAAAATATCTCATTTCTAAGAAAAAATCCAAAAACTGCAATGTAAGAGTATACTAATATGTAAAACCTAAGAATTTGGTTATCTCAACGCGGGCGGAGTCGCGGGCAATGCTAGTATTCAATATGTCACTAACGATTTATATTTCTACGTACATATGTGTTATGAAATTTTAATCTAATGGTAAGAATTTTAGTGTGTCTTCCATTCCATTGCCATACGTAATCTGTGCTCAACTGGCAAGTAGCACGCTTTGAAGCCATTAAGAAGAGAATTGAATTGAATTATAGAATTTTAATATCAATTGTTTTCCCTTTTATACTTAACTATACGTTACTGTTTGGTTTCTCTTAATGACATGTGTAGTGATGATGTTCTCTCCTCCTAGCCGATTTCGGCTACGGCGGCCAATCTCATTGAGACTAGCCAACTGCGCAGGAGATATTATAGTGCACAAGTGTGCGCGCAGACAAGTGCACTCGCTATTCCTGTCATTCTCATACTCTGGTGGGACGACTGCTCGACACGACCAGTGAGAGTTAAGGCGCAGGACCGACGGCTTTACGTGCTCTCCGAGGCACGTAGGGTGAAACACCGCCAACTTCCCAACTCCGGGCTTCTACTGAGACTTACAGAAAGACTCAATAACTAAACTTGGCCCGACCCGGGACTCGAACACAGGACCTCCGAGTGTGCAGCCGTACATGCTAGCCACTACACCACCGAGGCAGTTAAATGTGTAATAATTGAATTATAAACGGTTACTTGCAGTTAAGTTGAATAGGGAATTGGGTCACTTTGATAGAGCCCGCATCAGGACACGTGCTTATGTAGAAGGGTGACTGTGAGCTATCGCTGCGAGCATATTCGATTGAATGTAAAAGCTTAGGTGTAGCTGTAGACTTTTAAAAATATATACTACTTAAGCTACCCTGGCTTGGTTTATTTTTTTTTTCTTTTTTGACCCCCAAAAAATTATGTTCCATATACATACAAAACCGATAAATTCACCAACTAACCAAGATATCATTACTTTGTTATTCTTATAATAAGCTGTCAAAACTAAATCCCCTACTATTCGAGCACTTTCTTTTAGACTAGGTTATAATAAGACAAGTTTTTGTGATATAATAGATAATATATATTATGATGACACGTTTGGCTCAGTTTGTAGTGACCCACTTGCTGTGCCAGTGTCTCGGGTTCGAGCCCCATTGGGGGCATTCGTTTGTGTGATGAGCGCGAATGTTTGTACTCCAGTCATGGGTGACTATATTTATAATATGTTTATATTTAAAGTTATATATGTGTATTTTATCAACTATCTGGTATCTGAAACACAAGCCTCGTAGCTTACGATGGAACTAGATGGTGCTATGTGTTAATATCCCAACAAATTTATTTATTTATTAATATAATTATATATGTGTACGAAATTTACCTATACATTTGAGTTGTAATAGAAACTAATTGGAAATTCTTCAAGAAATTTGTCTGTCTGTCTGAATACACTCCACTTTAGAATTGATAAATGAGACTTTTTTGTGCCGATAATAGTCTAAGTTCAAGACTTCTATTCTATCCTAAGTGAAAAAATACAAACGCGGACGAACACTCTGCTTAAGGATTAAAATTAATTACTTCAAATCATTTTATAAAGATTGTTTTTGAAAAAAAAAGTCAATTCACCAATGGCTAACATATAGTGTAATATGAAAAAAAAACACAAACTATTTGAGTACTTTCCCCATTTAAAGTCGGTTAATGAGTTTATATATCAAGCTATTCGAGATGAATAAAGGGGCTTCAAACATGACCAATATGGAAACCAAGCGATAACTTCGGAACAACGTGTTCAGACAATCCTATTACGGAAAATGTTATTCGATAGATGATAGTCGTAGTGGACATATGAATGGTACAACTGTCTATTACCACGAAATTTAAAGGTCTATTCTTAGCTTTTTGTTAGCTTACAAGCAGTATTATATCTATACACATAAAATTCTTAGTCGAATCTGTATATTACATGTTTTTTGGAAAATCTTATTGAAATAATCATTATTATCAATATAGAGGCCGTATCTATAGTTTTCAGTATTTTTGTCTGTCTGTCTGGGAACGCATCACAAAAAAACCACTGGACAGATTTTGATGAAATTTAGTATGATGATAGCTGGTTATCCGGGTCAAAAATATAAGATACTTTTCGTTGCGGGAAGATACCTCATCTCTGAGAAATGTATACTAAACGTTAAAACGTAACTAGGGATGAACCCGAGCAAAGCGAGGGTGAATCGCTAGTACATATATATATATATATATATATATATATATATATATATATATATATATATATATTATATATATATATATATATATATATATATATATATATATATATATATATATATATATATGTACTAGCATATTAAAATTATACAAAACTAGCTACTTACCCTTGCTTCGCTTGGGTGCGTCTCTTAAGTATGATGCCTATGTGTTTGTACCAGTCATAATCTATCTATGTTCTAGGTATATTTCATCCAAATCAGTCCAGCCGTTTCGGCGTGATGGCGTAACAAACATACAGATACAAAAACCTTAGCATTTACAATAGCTGTCTGATTTAATTATTACCTCGATTATCGTGACTTTGCCCGGTAATATTTCACACTAACTACTCTCAAATTATACCAAACTTCGCCACCTCATATTTCTAGTAACTTCCCATATGAGCATACAATAAATATCTTTTTCGGATTAACGGTTTTACAATCAGACAGACTAAAATACATCCATTTAATATGTAGGTAGATATATCAATTAAATTCCCATATCACATTCTTTGTTTCTGCCCACTATCACCTTTCTTCTACAGCATTGTGCTCAAATGGTAGTCTCAACTTACAAACAAAATAAAAATTATAATTTTAAATTTTCAACCCTATTTACATATACATAAGGTGTACTTCAAACCAGAAAAGCGCGTAGGTGCGCCCACGCAAGATATTCTGTTGATGCATTATGAGAACTAAAAATTGAGGTATCAGCGGCATTGTTGAACGCGCCTTTGGCTTTTTTGAACTGGTTTTAATGCAGACTATAATAAGCCCATATTTGACTGGTTCTGTCTACTTTGACGGTGGTAGAGGGTTCAATTATGATGTTGGCAATTTTCTAACACGTTAAACGAATAGCTAACCTTATTTCTGTATCATAAAATAAATTTAAATTATGTGATTAAATATAAAGAAAATATCTATATATAAATAGGCAAAGACCAAACGGTTTAGTACCTTTTTTTTGTCTGTTTGTCTTTGCGTTTGTACGCGCTAATCTCAGAAATGGCTTAGCCGATTTGAGTGAGGTTTGCGTAGCTTTACTAAATATTTAGTATTTGTTTTTATTTAATCAGTTCATAAATAAAAAAGTCGTCAATTTAAAGAATTACCCAGAGACGAACCCGAGGAACCAAGGGTGAGTCGCTAGTAATAATATAAATGAATCCCTATTAATAATTGTCTATTAGGTTATATTATTTATTAACGAAATAAAAAAATACAAATAAACTAGTAAGAAAAAGTTTAGATTTTATCGCTTTTATTTGGCAAGATATACTAAGATTTCGTCGTATGCAAATTATCTTCATTTCATACTTAGATACATACTCGTATATAGCAAAAAGTCAGTCAGTCAGTAATTTTTATTTTGTCTTATAGATATCTGATTTCCGTAACATTTGACTTATCTCTACTCAAATGTTACTATATTATTTAAGTTTACTAGATATAACACGAGCTTTCAATACAATGAAGAACTTACATAGCGACAAAAATATGCACGTGTGGCAACAAAATAGGTTTATTTAAAACACCTCTTGTCCAGCACAGCTTTCCTTTTGTCACATATGTACCAAGTTCAAAGTTCTATAGATTATGCAGACACTTGCTAACAAATTGTTTAAATAATTACAATGAGACTAATTAAAACGGCGCCTACATATTGAATTAAACTAATCTTTTTACTCTATACAAAATCTAATGAATTCATTCAAATTCCAACTCTCTATACACGTAGTAAGGTTTAATTTTCTAAGCGAGATCTTTTCTAAATATGGTCTTGAAGTTTTGGTCTTTTTAAATACTTCGCCTTTTCGGTTTCTTTAGGAATCGGGAGAGCGAATCGAGCTAAAACAAAAGTGAAGCAAGTGTCCTTTCTGAACGAATACCTTTTATGTGTACAGATTAAAAAGAAAAAGTTATTATAATATTGTTAGCCGTTCTTAATTCCAAAGACATTTTAAACAGTGAATATTTACTTATTTTACATTGTTTTAATTTTTTAAATAAATTTGACACGTCACTTTTTACATGAGAGCTATTGCAAAGAGTTCTCCATTTTACTATTTTTTTGTATTACTTTATTTTTTTTTTTTTTTTTCTAACGCGTTCTTTACTTTATTGCTCATATTAATTAAAATTGCAGTTTACACTTCGTGGAAAATAAGTTCTTTTGAAATTTTAAATTACAATATTGTGTTTCTGTGTGTTTCAGATAAAAAGAAGACTTTAAGAAGCTAAGGAAACGAAGTTTTTGACACAGAAGATAACATGAAACTTTCAAGAAGAAAAAAATATCCAGAATATTCTAGAAGAATCAAAGCAGAAGAATCCTCATTGTAAAGTAAGAAGAAAACGTGCCTGGGCCTGGTAACTCCACCACCGTTGGCGTTGCTACCGCCAACGGAGGCTGAGTTCCTGCTCCTAGACTCGATGTTCTACTCTAGAAGACTCTTTTAAGAAGAAAACTTTTTAAGAATATACCTTTGATTATATCAGTGATTTATTTTTGTTAGAAAATATTTAGTACTATACCTATTACATCTATAAATACGTATGTAAGTTACAACCAAATGAAAGTGTTTAATTAAAAGAAAATAACTTCTTATCGCATTTTTTCTCAAGTACCTATATATTATTTTTAAAAGATATTCCAATATTATTTGCATATAAATCAATTTATAATAATTATAAAAGATGGTATTTAGTAAGTGCATATATAAAATAGAATAGAAATCAGGCCATTAGTGCAAAAATAGTCTAACCCACATTTTTGTCGACTTAAATACTACAAAGTAATTTAAATACGCTAAAATTTAATTTACAAAAGACCTGGGTGCAGTTTCACTTATTAAAAAAAATGCCGATAAAAGTATTGTTGATGCATTTAGTTTTTTCAACTTTTTGGTAATGCAAAAATGGTCTAATGTACCCAGTGTACTTGCATTGCCTAAGCTGCATTACCTTAGGCATATATGAGATGCGATCGTGGGCATTAATGTATCGTGAATAAAATTTAGTTTCATAATAAAAGCGGGAGAAAAGTTACGTACGATTTGACCTAACCCTCATATATATATATATATATATATATATATATATATATATATATATATATATATATATATATATATATATTTTTTTTTTTTTTTTTGAATATTTAAAATACAAAAAAATGCCTAACCCACATTTATTTTTGATAAATAATTATTACTTATTAGATGTCTATGAGAAATTTCAGTTCAAAAGAAAAAATCTAAAAACGTAAAAAATCTTTTGAAACTCAAGTTAGCGCTAAATGAGAAACTATAAATGAGTTTTAAAATATATGAAAATATTTAACAGCCATTTTATTCAAAGTAGCTGTCAGTGGGTTGACTACTGTGCTGACGGCCTCAAAATAGAAATGTTTAGTGAGATTAATCATTAAAAAAAAAAGAAAAAGGTTTGTGTCACGTGACCTGTTCCTACTTCTCATATTTTCTATTAGCGATATGGATTGTCGAAAGCAAATTATCTAAAGACTATTGCAAATTACTATTGGTACCTATAAAATATTGTTATTTTAAGGGAGAGCCATAGCTCTCCCTTAAAATAACAATATTTTATAGATTTTTATAGATTTTTTTTATAGATTTTTATAGATTTTTATATATTCATTACATATAATGTATAGTTATTTTAATATTTAATTGCAATCTCTTATTATTTTTTTAATTATTCTTACTATTACATATATTTTTTAAATTAAATGTAATTAGCTGTCGACCAAGGAGTCTCTGGTATAGTGAATGGATGAAAGAACCATTGAATCGGTATAAACAATCGTACACCATATATTTATGTGAAGATGGCGAATGTATTAAAGTATATAAAAATGTTGAAATTCAATCAATTTGTATTTTTATAATAAAACATAAGAAAAGAGTTAATTCAGTTCAACCACCCTAATTTTCCCATAAAACTGAGCATGTGTAAAAGTAGTTTTACATTGAAAATGAAAATAAAATACGTGACATGCTGCTTATTTGAGCGTGCACGGCCGAATAGTAAGATGGTGATGCAAAAACCATTTTACTCTATTATTATTTATTTTTATAAATATAATTTTTAATTATTATATTACTATTTATTATTATAAATATAATTTCTTTCTGACTGTACTTAGCCGGAGTCAGAATTGATAAATTCATTAAATTCATGCGATCTCTATTATCCACACTATGCGAGCAACTTTAATGACTAAAGTCGAGTGGAATAAACGTAAAAGTTATTTTAATAATACTTTCTTAGATTTACGCGAATATTTGACATTTTAAATAAAACCTATCTTTTTGGATTTATGTTGACTCGAATGCTTTACAGCAATCATGGTCACGGGAAACTGACGACAAAAAAACCGAAAAGAAAGTTTTATTTAAAACGTTACTTTTAGTTTTAAGTTAATGTGACAGCCTATTCCTACAATTGATTTTAATTGAATCCCAAAATCCGAAAATTTTGGTAATAAAAATGTCAAAGTATAACAATTATTTAAATTAACGGTTAGTATAGAATAGAGTAATATATGTACATAAATAAATAGAATACTGGTAAGTACTTAAAAAATCCCTTGAGAAATGATTGACTCCCCATACAACCGTCCACCCCTCTTTTCACCCCCTTAAGGAATAAAAACTATCCTATGTCCCTTCCCAGTGTCTCGAAACTATCTTCATACCAAATTTCATCTAAATAGGTTCAGCGGATTTAGCGTGAAAAGGTAACAGACAGACAGAGACAGAGTTTATTTTCACATTTATAATATTGGTATGGATTTTAAATAAGAAATTAAAGTTTTAAATAAGAAACTAATTAAATTTTCACTTTTCATATACACATCATAGGCTCATAGGCTAAAAAATAATTATGACTACGGAATACATAAATAAAACAACATCAAATCATCTTGAATATTTTAATAAATAATTTTCACATCGGATAAGTTTCTATCACATTTCTCTACTGACTTCTTTTATATAACGATTTGACAAATTATATATATATATATATATATATATATATATATATATATATATATATATATATATATATATATATATATATATATATATAAAAACAACAAATTAAAAAAAAACTCCAAACTAACTTTCAACTATATCTAATCATTAATATTCAAGGCAACTTCTTAAATAAACTATATGTCATATGAAAGTTAATGTCGCATTCATTATTACCTACAAAGGAAGAGTATCGATAAGGCCTCATTTCCGCCCCCGAATAAGGAAAAAAATTATGTCATACGATTTGATATTTTCTTTGCATATTCTAAAAGCAGACTGTGTGCCTGATGAGACAATACATTTATGAGAGAGAAAAAACTACAATTAATACTACTTGTGGCACCAAACTTTGGTTGAGTGTCCAGGTCTGTGCAACCGACTTTAAAAGTCACATGTCGAAAAACGTCATCTGTATGACCGATTTTTAGTCGGAATATAATAGATTTGCTTTGCATCGGCTGGCAAAATCGTCTTCGAAAATATCTGATTAGGTATCTAATTCTAAATGAAAACTCCCCGTTTAGTTATTTTTTTTACATTTTAGTGCCTGGAAGTCGGTTTTTTTTAAGTTTTTATTTTTCCATTCTTAGTGTAGACGTAATAAGCAGGTAATTTGTAAGAAGAAAGTTTTTTAATAACATATTCGATTAAGCAATTTATTTAAAAAATATATACATATATTGTTGATTTTTTAAAAAACCGCACGACCGTTTTCGATAAAATTTATATGGGACCACCTGGGAACCTTCGAAACCAAAAAAAATTTATTACAAATCGGTTCAGGCGTCTTCGAGTAATCGGTGAACATAAATAAAAAAAATATATATTCCAACGAATTGAGAACTTCCTGATAGTCGGTTGAAAAATTACAGCGCTTCCATCGTACGCTCTATATAAAAAATACGCTCTATATTGAAATATTACTACCAGTTACCTAAGTTACCTAATACTAAGTAATATTAATTTTAGTTTTTTCTTTCATAAATATATTATTTTATCAGACACACAGTCTACTTTCACAATATGTAAAGAAAATATCAAATCGTATGACAAAGTTTTTCGTTATTCTAGGGCGGAAATGAGGCCTTATAGATTCCCTTCCTTTCCGCGACTTGGCCCTTTCAAATTTACATTAGTATACAAAACCCACTTTATTGTGGCCTCTGCGTTGTATGATAGTGCTTGCCTTAGAGGTCAAACTACGTCTTTCTAGTGGCTTGATCAAGTGTTCTGTGTTGCTTAAAAAACTGTACAGATCAAAATATATTAGAACACAATTTGATAAGATGTTAAGTTCAAATAAAATCTGTAGGTATATTGAATACAAATCCAGCTATTCTCAACCTTGTTTCAACTGACTCAAAACATATTTGTGATCGTTATAATTCTTAATTATTTAATATATGTAACTATATTTCGTTATAATCTATAATCTACAAATAATTATTAATAGAGGAGCATCCATATATTTGAGCCATTTTTTACTTGTGGATTTTAGAAATCCAGGTTGAGAAGCACTGGCCAGAAACATCAATAAAAAAGAGAATTTCTTTCGTATTCAATTTACAGCTTCCTTTAAATGTGTAATATATCAAATAATAATGAAATTCAATTATGAAAATATTTAATGACACATTATGATGATGAAAAAAGTTATTTACAAGTTAAAAAAAACTTGTACAATATCTATATTTAAATGTTTCAAGGAATATTTTGGATTTAAAATAATTATAAATTCTTATATAAATAATAAAATTTAGTTAACTTGCTATTTTAATAAGTGATCCCAGAAACTAAAAGCACAATTATTATAATAATTTTGTCAATTAAAAAAAATTATAAAATCCTGATATTCATTGGTAATTAATTATAAATTCTTACTTGAAAAAGGGTTTTTAAGTTGGCTTGTATCGAAGCATAAAAATGTTTAGGTTTTATATTTCTCAAATTTACAGAAAGAGACAATTTAAAAATTTAACTAAAAATACTGAAAATAATATGTATAATATAAAGACTCGCAAAAACCATTTTTTTAAATCTTTTTTGACATATTTTTGCTACTTTTCCTGCGAGGATAAAAAAATATATGCTCATAATAGTGTAACTTTCTATCTGTGAATTATTAAGAATTAAATCAGAAGTTTCAGAGATTATCCTGACATACAAATTAAAAATAGAGTGATATAAATAAAAAAAAACACACCACCGTGACCAAGGTATAGTCATCGAACAAAAAAGTACTGGACACACAATCAACGACAAAAAATGTTCTCATCAATTCAGCGCTTACTTGAAAATTTAAGCGCGCTTTTAATTTTATTTTGTGAAAACAACTTTAAATATTGCATTTAAGGTTCAATTTACATTCTTGTATATTTATTTCAAATAGAATAATTTCTAAACACAATTGGTGACAGTTTTAAGAGAACTTTTGCATGGGATTGTGTACCTAATACCTTTTTATGTTTTGTGTTCACATTTTTCCTATATATATTTTTTTGATATTGCATATTTTTTCTGAAATCTTACTAAGGATGATATCGTATATCATCGTAAAACTGCAATAATTTATCTAGTTTCGCAATTTACCTAAATTAACAATAATTTATCTACTTTTATTTAACAAAAAAAAGATTTAGCTGATGACGTCTATTTGTGGTGACAAAATTAAAAAATCAAATTATTTTTTTCTTTATCGACTCGATTTCTATTTTCCCAATTTGAGGTTAGCATATTTTGACAAATTTTGGCTTTTTTCTACATATTTCCACATTTTCTTTCAGTCTCCAGTTTCTATAACATAAGTAACGCAACCGCACTCTAATATTTCAACCATAGCCTGAAGGGATCCGCTCCCACACACCGACAAGAACCTCTTAATAATATAGAAATAATAAATATATCCAAATAATTAAATCATTCCAAAATTTCTTGATAAATCCTCGGGACTTCCATCTTTTGCCTTGATCAGGCAGTCATATATTAGTGCCTACAGTGAACATACTAATTTGAAGTAATATTATATGCTATTATGTAAAAAAGAAAGTTTCCTTTAGTTTCTGAGATCCAAAACCATTGCTATATATTGTCTATGGAACAGTCAAGTTAGAAAAAAAAAAAACATTTCATCATTCAACTTGACACCATTTAACCTTAAACGAAATAAAAGTAAATATCTTATTTAGAAAGGAAAGGTTACGTATATTTATATTTACAAATGACTTAACGATGGTTGCAAAATCAATGAGATCCTCTACCAGCTATTACCTGTAGACGGAAAGTTAAACATTAAAAAAAAATTATAAAATAAATAACTATGATTAAATTAGCGGACCCGAAAGACGCTGCTCTCTTGCTCAAACGTTGATTTTTTGTAAAAAAAACTAACTAAATATAAAAAACAATAATCAAATTAAATCAATCCAATCCAAGGTCTAATTGTGAATCTAAATCATCCAGGGATCCATTCAAACAGATACAAAAAATTTCATCAAAATTGGACCAGCGATTTTATCAGGAGTTTAGTGACAAACACATGTACAAAAGAACTATTATATATGTATAAAAAATAAATGGTTTTGATAATGTGCTTGGAAATTGCAATGGAATGAATGGCATTGTATATACAATCGAAAACCTATATAAATAATAATTTATTCCTTTATGCCATAATGTTTCACAGGGAACAAAGAAAAATTAGTTCAAAAAACGTCAATAGATGGCGTTATATATACCCATTTACTATTGAAGTTTGTGCAAAATAAAAAAATAAAATAGATTTCAAAAAGGTATATTGTGGTTTGGAATTTGGGAGTTCTAAATTATGATATAAAAATTCAAATTGAAATCGCCATAGCCAATTTAAAAAAAAAATGTGCCGCCATTATTGTAGTCTTAGTATTTTTTATCTACTCTTTCCTTGTCATCGCATAAATTTGTGGATAGACACCATGGGTATTAATAATAAGTAGAGACATCGGAAACCCTAATATCTCATTCCCATATTCGCTATAAAAAAATCTAAAAGTTCAAAACAAAAAAAAAATGCACAAGAATTTTTTTTTTCAATTTTTTTAAACAATAGGTGTCTCACGTGGCGCGGCAGGAGGGCGAGTGCAGGTCGCGCTCGGCGCCCGTGAAGCTGATGTTGAGCAGCATCGCCTCGAAGGGGTCGCTGCGCATGCGCTGCTGGTTGGCCGCCGCCGCCGCCGCCGCCGCGGGCGGCAGCAGCGCGCGCGCCTCCTCGCACCCTGCCAAGTAGTGGTATAGGTTCGAGTTGTTTAGTTAGTGACGACACGTTTGGCTCAGTTTGTAGTGAGCCTGCTCGCTGTGCCAGCGGCCGCGGGTTCGAGTCCCGCTGGCGGCATACATTTGTGTGATGAGCACGAATGTTTGTGCTCCAGATATATATTTATTTATTTATGTACCAGATTTTTTTTTTATAGAAGTGAAAACAGTTACCGTGTATACAAAGGATGACTTATTTTTTTATAATATGTATCAATAGTATACATAACACATGCCTCGTAGCTTACCATGGAACTAGATGGTGCTGTGTGTTAATGTCCCAACATATTTATTTATTATTAACGACCTTCGATCTACAATACTACTAGATACCGGGTCGGCGTAAGAAACCCGTCTCGGTAAATATCAGTTCAATTGCAAAGTAACGTATATTTCGATTAGTTCTATTGAAACACTGCCAACGTAAATATGTTTAAAATGCCGCAATATGTATTAAAAAGTTGCAAAAATAATGCACGAAGAAGAAATTTTTCAGACGGAGTGTCTTATTTTCGGTAAATACGCGTAGATTAAGTCAATATTTTGAGATTTAACCTACGAAATAATATAAAAATGAAATTTTGAACAATTTTAAATCCGCTATGAAAGTTGGCCCAGGTCGGCCGATACACGCGCAAATTCAAAGAAGTAAACAAAAACGAAACATAACGATTTAATTCACAAAGCGACAACGGGAAAAACTGACATTTTATAGTTTTTTGTAGTTTTAGCGCGAGCGAAGTCGCGGGTTCTGCCAGTTTATTATACGAAAGCAAAGCTTGTAGCCGTACCTTCGACAGCGTCAGGCCGGGGGCTCCAGAGCCGCACGACGGCCTCGATGCCGCTGGTGGCCAGCAGGCAGGCGGCGGGGTGCAGCTGCACGCAGTTGACGATGGACTCGTCGCCGCGCAGGCAGCGCGCGATGTTGCCGCTGCGGCGGCACCACACGAACATGCTGCCGTCGTCCGACCTGCGCCCGCCCACCGCCCACCACCACCACACGTTATATGTCACCAGTCAACAATATGTGTTCATAAATTACTAGCGACTCATCCGTACTCCGCTCGGGTTCGTCCCTTCTTACGTTTTAACGTTTAGTATCAATTTCTCAGAGACGAGATATTTTCCCGCAGTAAAAAGTATCCCAGCAGTAGGACGTTAAAAAGAGCTGAATACATACAAAAAGTATCCTATATGTTGACCTGAATAACCAGCCATCATACCAAATTTCATCGAAATCTGTCCAGTGGTTTTCTCATGATGCGCCCCCAGACAGACAAACAAACAAACGAAAATTCTAAAAACTATAGATCCTATATCTATCTTCTATCATCTAGATGACTATTTCAACAAGATTTTCCAAAAAAAAAATTTAATGTACAGATTCGACTCGATGAAAATTTTATTATATGTATAGATATAGAAACCTATATTATGAATTTATGTATATAATTAATATGTATTAAAATATGCATTTGTGTGTATCAAATAGTACATCACCGCCTACCATTTCATAAAATTTCCCCTACGCCCTAAGGTTGCCTGGCAGAGATCCCTTATAGCGATAAGGCCGCATCCTGTGCATTATCTATCAATTTGTTGATTTTCTCTCTTGTATATGTATTTCTTTGTGGTGTACAATAAAGTATCTATCTATATATAGCATATACATTCATACATAATTTGTTTAATGGAATAAGTTATCACTAAACGCTAATAGATACATACTATACCATAAAGCACCAAAAAGCCTCTTAAAAGATTCTAAAATTTTGACATATTAAATTTCTTCCTTTTATACCAGGAAATACTAATGAAAAAGCTAAACCAACTCACCCGGCAGCCACAAAATTGGCATCAGGTCCCAGGAAGTTAGCCTCCTTGATATCGGTGGTGGTGTTGCAGTGGCCCAGGAACCGCTCCTTGTAGTCGAGTGCTGAACTGCGAAGCTGTCGCTCCAACACACTACCATTTTGACCCTCTTCTTCTAGAGCTAGAAGAATGAAATGGAATTTAGCAATTAGTACTATAATTATTTTATCAATAACCCTTGGCACAGATCACATAATACTATGCAAGTACAGGTTGCCTCATCCCATACAAATAAATTGGACAGCGCTAATTCGGGCTACTTTCTACTTCGTGCTATTTTTGTTTGCTTGTAATAGATGTTGTTGATTTGCAAATAGTTTCATTTTATAAATATGTACAAATTAACGTATGGTAAACATTGTACAATTCACCCTGCATTCGAATAAAAAAAATGTGATTTTGACCATTTTCAACCGTGATAAACAATTCATAAAAAGTAAAAGCGCCATCTGTGAATATATTACACTACAAACTCACCATCTGATTGCTGATATTTCAATAACCAGTACAATTACGCAAAAATGTTTTAGAGCCTTTTTCCCTTCACTTAGAAAACTTTTTAAAACAATAATACACCTTTTTGGGATCTATTTTTTTTAATTGTTTGTTATCTTAATACAACTTTGATAAAAAATCGATACATGTAACGCCATCTACTGACATTTATTTGAACTAATTTTTGTTTGTTCGTGATGAGACCCCATGCCCTTAGTAAGCGAAGTGAGGCAGATTGCAATTAGGGTTTTATATATTGTCAGGTTTCATATGACAATTGCATTTTAAAAATTATCAAATTTATTATTTTATATCTAGGAGAATTTAAATAATTTTGGTGTGAAACTAAACATTCAACCAAACGGACGTCTTTTATGGTGTTCCTGGGTAATTATAATGTCGTCTATTCAGCTCATTTTAATGTCCCACAGCTGGGCACGGACCTCACTTTTAGTTGGCGGACTGCACATGTCTTTCGAAAACTTGCTAGGTTCTCTCAGACATACGGGTTTCCTCACGATGTTTTTTTTCACCGTAAGGCACTGCCTTCTTTTATTAATACGTCATGCAAATACCCAATTATTTCAGTAATAATAATAAAAAGAACACGTACAAGGCTCGTCGGGCTGCGTCTCCATAGCTTCGAGGGCCACGTTGATGTCCTTCTGCAGCAGGAACACCGCGTGACTCTCCGCGTGCCGCGGGAACTTGTCCTGCGGGAACAAGGTAAGCGATGTATCAACCAGGTAATATTCATTAATTGATCATTTACATTATATTATTTATACAAATGTTCAAAATATCATAATTTCTTAGATTTATGCGAATTTGACGTTTTTGGTCCGGAGAAGTCCGTGATTGCTGTGAAGATTGTATTCGAAACGTCGGGAATCAAAAATTTAAATAAATCCCCAAAAAAATCCGAAAAGATAGTAAAGTTTATTTAAAAGTCATTTTAATAAAACTAGTTAAGTTAGTCATTATAAATTGTAATATTGTAAAGTACTCTGTGCCTTTTCTTCTAAATTACTGTGGACCAGATACAATGTTCCTATGACTAATATTATAAACGCGAAAGTTTTGTTGGATGTTTGTTACACAATCACGCCAGATCAGCTGAACAGATCTGGATGAAATTTTTCACAGAGATAGATTATAATCTGGAATAGCACATAGGCTACTTTTTATACCGGAAAAATGTGCGGTTCCCGTGGGATAGATTGCATTGTAATAATTATGAATTTGGAGACGTCAAAAATCATCACGCACATGTATACATGCTTCTTAAATTAAATCAATTAGGCAATTTACTTATTTTCATAATATTTAGCGGACGCATTCAGTGGTGTAGGGAAAAAAGTGATTCAGACTTTGAAGTATTTGGGGGAGACGAATTAAAGATAGGGAGATGTACCTTTAAGTAGAGTAGACTCGTACGCCTGTTTTTTACTCTAAGTATTGTGGGGAAAAGATGAGGATGGGGGATTTGTACGTTGATGTGGGAGACAGGGTCTAGGGAGGGGTTGTGTACCTTGAAGAAGGGGGTTTGTAGGTCGATGTAGGGGAGGGGGGTACCTTGAAGTACAGCAGGCACTCGTGCGCCTCGCGCGCGCGCTTGAGGTCCATGAGGCCCTTGGCGAGGCGGAAGTGCGACTTGACGTGCGCCGCGTCCAGCGCGATGGCGCGGTAGCAGTCGCGCACCGCCGCGTACGTGTCGCCCGACCTGCACCCACGCACGGACGTGTTGAGATATACTTACGTATGTATAAGTAAATGATAAATTTCGAGAAGAAAAAAAGAGACCTCAAAATATAATTCTACCCTTAAACTCGATTACCATGGATTTACAATATTATTGAACTGAACGAAACTTAAATCACAGAATAAACATGGTGTCTCTTCGCGATCAAAGAAAAAATAAATCAAATAAATGTCAATAGATGACATCACATATATCAATTCATTATTAAAGTTGTGTTAAATTAACAAAAAATAAAAAAAAGTAAATATATTATGATTTAAAAAAATATTCCAAGTAAAGGGGAACGAAATAATGCACCCGTAAAACAAATTTACAAAATTTTGCTGATTAGTGAAAAATCAGTAATCAAGTAGGTTTATAGTGCATGTTCACAGATGGCGCTTTTACTTTTTATAAGTTGTTTAACACGATATTTTTTTAAAATAACTGAAAATTCTAATTCTGAAGATGAATTTTACAATATTTCTGTTTGCGCGTGTTTATAAAATAAAATAAAAAACCTATTACGCTTCATAAACCTATTACGCTTCATGAGGTACAGCCCGCTTACAGACAGACAGACCTAAAGAGTGTCTGGAGATCGAAATATAACTTTTTTCCGTCTTACTCTCATTCGGCAAGTATAAGTAAGTGACGTGCGTAAGAAACTTCGTTTCAAAAAAAAATCGTGGCGGCCACTTTGAAACTCGCCATCTTGGTTTTTTTTTAATTTTTTGTCGTTATAGCGACAATAAAAATAATACAGCTAAAAAATCGGCCAAGGACTCGCGCACGAGATTTCCGTACTACTATCTAATAAAAAACTCTATCTATAAAAAAACACCAAAAATCACGTTTGTTGTATGGGAGCCTCAATCATATATATATATGTTTTAATTTAATTATTTATTTTTAAAGTATAACATAACTTAATATTCTGTGAGTATTTTAAGCGTCTACCTGTTGCCGTTATCAATATTGAGCAAAAACTAGCAAAAAAAACATGTTTGTTGTTTGGGAGCCGCTCTAAATATTTATTTTATTCTGTTTTTTAAGTATTTGTTGCTATAGCGGCAACAGAAATACATCATCTGTGATCAATTGTCTAACTATCACGGTTCAAGAGATAAAGCCTGGTGATAGACGGACGGGCCAGGGCTGCCAGTAAAGTAAATTTATTATATACCGTTGGGTCATTGAAATTATACAAAATAAAAAAAAGGTCATTCCAAAGTGCCAATTAATACACATACCTTTGTACTAACTTAAATAACGTAAATTACTTTATGACACATTGACACCCGCGAAAAAAGTTAAACGATATCAAAATATAACAGATTAAAAAGACAGGAAGAAAAAGTCCATTACATATATCTCAAATCGATTTGTACGGTTTTTGTTATTGTTTTTATGATTTTTATTGTCCAATTATACGATCTGGCAGCCCCGGGACGGACAGCGGAGTCTTAGTAATAGGGTCCCGTTTTACCCTTTGGGGGTACGGAACCCTAAAATAGAACAAGCATGGTCACCATCCGCGGCGCATGAGCGCGGCGGCGCGGTTGGAGTAGAGCACGGCGCAGCGCGGCGCGTCCGCCAGCGCCGCGCCGTACAGCTCCACCGCCGACGCGTAGTTGCCCTGGTTCACGTGCTCGTTGGCCTGCACCAGGACAGTTCTTATTTAAATTATACTTTCTTATATTTACAACAATATTTTACATCTCTACTTATAATTCACTAGCATTGCCTGCGGCTCCGCCCGCGTTTAGATGACCAAAAACCAAATTCTTAGGTTTTACATATAAGTATATTCTTACATTGCAGTTTTCGTATTTTTTCTCAGAAATGAGATATTTACCCGTGGTAAAAAGTATCCTATATGTTGACCCGGACAACCGGCTATCACCATACCAAATTTCATAAAAATCCCTCCAGGGGTTTTTTCTGTAATGCAGTAACAGACAGACAGACAAAAATTCTAAAAACTATAGATTCGGCCTCCGTATCGATAATAATGTTTATTTCAATTTGACTTTCCAAAAAATATTTAATGTACAGATTCGGCTTCGCTACAATTTTATTATATGTATAGATTATTCTTTAATTTGCACTAAATTATAATATTGATGATGATTGGGGGAGCACAAGTGGGAATTTTGTGCGTTACTCGAGCGCGTCAGAAAATCATATGGGAGAAAGCTTGCACTCTGTAATGTACCCCTACCATATATGAACCCTTAATATAGGGTGCGTTGAGGGCAGCCCGTTAGATTAGTAAAAAAAATCGATCCTCAGAAAAACTCAAACGCGTCAGATTAAGACAAGGTAAGTTAAGTACATGCGGAAAAGTGTTAATTTTAATAATATGACAATTTGAGCGTGGCATAAGGAAATGGGCAAACACAAAGTTATAAAAAAACGTCACTTCGAAATACTCGAGCGAGATCGTTTTTTTTTTTTATTTCGAAGGAAATCCTATTAGGATTACGAAAAACATTTAATCTGACGATTTTCATGGGGCAATGTAACTAAAACCATCAATAAAAGATGAAACGTATAAATGCTGAGAATTGTATTTCCCACGCCTCTCTTTCCTTCTCATTCTTTCTCTATCTCTCACTCTCTCGCACCGTCCCCACACTACCGTCTGCCGCCATGGTGCCATCTCAGCTGATCACAATAACGTGTTCGTGTTTTTTTTTCAGAATTAGGTAATAATATTAATATATTCGTCTGGAAATATTATAATATTGTAACTAATACTTCAATAATAGTGATATTTATCTCAGGTGTGTCAATTACTTGTAGTAGGTTTGTAATTAAGTATTTAATATTGGAACTAGTGTAATAATATAATCTGTAATATTGGTAATAAATTTTATTTGCCATATTATATGGTAATAAATGAATTTGTAGGTCCACTATGAAATATATATTTTTCAAATTGTCAGATTAACAATATCCCTCCATATAATTGTCAGATTATCATTTAGGACGACTAGGACATGAAGTTGAACCATCTGTATAAAAATCTGACGCGCTCGAGTATTTCAAGGTGACTTTTTTTTACATTTTCTAAAATCGCTCATGACTTTTGGTGACGTCCAAATCGTCAGTCATTTGAATATGACACTTTTTGAGTTCACTTAACATTCCCTCTGAATATCTGACACACTCGAATAATTTTTTTTTTCTTTTTTTTGTACCCCCTTTTTTCGGCCACTCCCCATTAGTTAATAGTCAGATTAATATCTCTTGGTTATCAGAAAGACAAAGCGCGTATACACTTGAATGTCTGACGCGCTCAAGTATTTCCATGTGACTATCTTTTTTTTACATTTTTTAAAAATTTTGCACGCTCTCTCACCCTCTAAAATAGAAAACTTAACATAAACTTTTTTTCGTTTTAAAACCTAATCTTCACAATCCAATAGGTCCCCATGACGCTTTAGTATTTGCATATTTGGCATCCCAGGCTCCCCTAACATAATACACACAATATCCTCCCAACCAATTTCGGCCACGGCGGCCAATCTCACTGAGATTAGCCAGACGCAGGAGACATTACAGTGCACAAGACTGTGTACGCGCAGACACAAAGTGCATGCTCTTTTTTGGATCCCACGTTTTTGGTACCATTGGCATCAAAATTAAAATACATACATCGGGTAACAATACCCCATTAGAACCAATATTCTAAAAAAAGCCATTGTCAATCTTACCATCTCCTTCAAAATTCTGACTCGTTCAGGCAACTGCGGCTGCTGCTCGATGGTGCCGTTTGCTCCAACGTTAGTAGTACCATTGGCACCAATATTTGTGGTACCATTGGCACCAATATTTGTGGTACCGTTGGCTCCGGGCTCTGTCCCCTTCTTTGGAGACTGCTTCTCATTTTCACGGCCACCGTGGTTGTGTTGTATTATGAAATTCTCGACAAGAACCGGTCGTCGCGCTGTGTTTATATCGAAGAGATATACCTGGAACATAAGTGTAAAAAAATATATTTTAGGCGTTCGTGTTAGTTAATTAAACTTATATTTAACATACAATGTTCATTTATAGGCTTAAAAGGCAAAACAAATCACTTGTAAATTTATCATGTCCGTCTATCTGTTACAGTCTTTTTTTAGGAGATTAATGTAGCATTATATATTTCTGAAATTTAGTAGATATGTCTAATGCGAACCGGTAGACAATAACCCCCAACTTACGCATAATAAAATAAGGGTGTCTATAAGCGAATCGAGGGGTGAAAAAAATTGAACCCACATAAGTGTATGAGGTATTTCTGGAACTCTGGTAATTTACATACAAAAAAAAACAAATGTTTCTAAAATCTAACTACCTTTTTTATTCTTAGTTATATCTAATTTTATAATTACAGCAAATGTAATACATTAATTAGAAACATCATCACCATCATCCAGGCCTTTTTAAAACCTCGAACTTCTCGAACCTCGAACCTCCTTTCAAGGCAAAGTGGATCAGGCCATAGTTCATTACACCGGCTAAAAGTGGGTTAATGGACTTCACATTCCTTCATGTCTTTCGAAAACTAGTTAGGTTATTTCAGACATGCAGATTTTCTTAGGATGTTTTCGTCAATCATTATATTTTTGATTCGCATATAAAATTTTCAGAACAGCGAGACACGGGGTTTGAACTCGCTTTACTTACTCTATCAAAGCGACCTTGACCACTGTGCTACCATTGCCTTCGTCAGAAATATATAATCAAAATACTTAATAATTCACCTGTTCCGAGCCTAAATTAACTAGTAGCTCGTTCCCGTCGTGGCTGAACGCTACATAGGTGGTGGCTTTCTTTGGGAACGTGTGCTCATTCGGCTCCATTGACAGGTGACCTGAGAATAGAAAAGTAATTAAAAAAAACAATTACAATGCTATAATTTTACAATTTTTTATTTTTCAAGTTATAATTACTGGAAAAAAAAATGTTTGATATATTGGTGGTATATTTCAGTATAATTAAATGGGTAGACACAAAAACTACGAGAAAAAATTGGTCTAAGGTTCAAAAAAAATATCTGTGAAAAAATTCTCTTCCATAAGGATTATCGCTAAGTGTGTGTACACGCTTATACATACGTGTGAAAATAATGTGCGTGAGTAATGTTTATAAAAGTATGTTTGTGTGCGTGTCCATGTGCGTGTGTATGCGTGTCTCACCGGGCGCGTAGTACTGCACGGCGGCACGCGGGATGTTGTCGTCGGGGTCGCCGTGGCCGGCGCGCGAGCACCGCACGTTCTGGCGCTCCCACATCAGTCGGGACGAGTGGGCGTTCACTTGCGCCTCCTACCACCACACACAGACGTTACATTTTTTGGATTCAGCCCTTTTTAACGTCCCACAGCTGGGCAAGGGCCTCCCTTCAATACGAGATAGTCCACCACGCTAGCCAAGTGTGCCCTATTGAAAAACTCTATGATTGCAAAATAAATATTTATTGGCTTCTATGAGGATTTTATTGGTTTCTATGTGGCTTTTGTCGCTTTTGATTAGATCCTATTGGAGTGGTGGACTCCACGTATCTTTCGAAAACTTGCTAGGTTTTCTCAGACATTCAGGTTTCTTCACGATGTTTTCCTTCACCGTAAGACACTTATATAATAATAAATTATTTATTGTATTATATGAGATTGAAAGATCAAAATGAAGTGTCCCGATAGACATCCAAAGTTATCGACATAATAACGTTTTCCCTCACTGTAGTGACAACCTAATCTAAATTTTAAAAAATTTGTTCATTTTTAGAACCTTTACCTCTATCTATACAAGTATGTGACGACTAGTGAATTAAATTATCAAGATAAATATGTCTATTGATAATTATCGCAATAATTATCAGATAATTTGTTTCGCGCCTACATTTCGCCAACATTTCGCACTTTGGTGACGACACCGTGCAAAAAATTCGCACCGACCCACTACAATTTTATAATCTAAATCTTACTGTTTTATGTTCTTGGTTCACCTTACACGAGTCCTGTATAATGCAACCCCACGTAAAGCCCAGGCCACATTCGGTAGTTACCAAATAAATTAAAGTATACTCACGCGTGGAGTCGCAGGCTGAGGCTAAAAAAAATAATTTATTAAAACACAATTTTCCAAAAAAATATTTAACGTACAAAATCAACCTATACCTTTTTTGGGTTAAAAATTAAATTTACGAAAAAAAAAAGATCTTTTTTTCAATTCAAATGAATCCCGTGGGATAACTCGACTATCGATACTGTAAAAATTTAATTTAATTTCAAAACTATGCCATCACAAAAGATCAACAACGTCCTTATAAAATCTAAACATACAAACAAAAACCCATCTCACCTGTAATCTAGCCAGCTTGATCATCCTGGTGTCGTAGAGACGGACGTAGAAATCATTCGCCCCCAACGCCAACTGGTAAGGCCGGCGGGGATTCACCGCGAGGCATTTCGCCTCCGCGTACCGACCCATATGGTTCAGTAGATTCACTAGAACGTTGGCCGAGTCAGAATTACACGTGTGTGGGGTTCGAAGGTCGTGTTGACTGAAAATTGTGAATAAAACATTGATTAGAATGTTATTTCTATACTAATGAAGTTAAGATTCTAACTTTATAATTCTTCGCTTCCCTCGAGTGCATCCCTAGGTGAATAACAATAATTATTTCTTAGTTCTTCACACTGTAAGAACTGAAAAGATTTTAATGATATTTAGTATAGATAGGTATCACCTGGAGTAACACATAGCGAGCGAGAGTGAAGCGAAGGTATAACAACAAAATAACCCTAGTATATAATACCCATACTTACAGAACCAAGCCATCTTCCCCCGCAGACCATAACATATGGGGTTTATCTGGAGCGCATGCGAGACGCTTCACTCGCCCGCAGTGACATGAGCATTCCAGTAAGGAAGCGCCACCGACAATGTTGCGTATGCGGACCGACCCGTCTGCTGCACATGTTGCTATCGTATCTTGTGAGAGGAACTAGGAAGATAGAATTTACGCTCAATAAAGGAGTCTGCCCACTACAACGTCTCATACCATGACCGTGCTAGGACCGTTTCAGGCAAAAAAAAATTCTTTGTATTGAAATGTATCAGACTCTGCCCACTAGACTGTTCCGTGACCTACCGGCACCGACACGTGCCGTGCACGGAGCGGTAACAATTGTCGGCGAGAATATTTTGCCGGTACGCTCCATGCCTGGCACGCGATGTTGCAGGACCGGTGCGCGCAGGTGGGGCAATGGTGAGCTTACGCACTAAAATCGTTATTTACGGGTATGATACGCTGTTGATACGTTCTAGTCCGTGCCATGCTCGTTTCCGTGCCTGATACGTTCATAGCACGGTCATGGTATGAAACTGTAGTGGGCAGACACCTTAACCCGACCCTCATATGATCAAACTCGTCTTAATCAAGACCTTGACATTGAAATAATTGAAATTATTATTCTCTATGAAAGTTATACCTATGCCTTGTAGCAATAAAAAACAAACCATCAAAGTAAAGCAACAACTAGAAGAAAATCTATACAAAGTCACGATAATTAGATGGTTACAAATACTATTCAATATCATATGAATGGAAAAGAATAGGGAATGTTACAATTTTTGTGTTTTTTTTTTTTTGGTAACGAATATATGTCTATGGTACTTGCATTCCCAACCATTGGTTTTTACAAATACTCAACCGATGCTGCTAAATATACGTTTTATGTATGGCCAAATCGAAAAGAACTGGGAATATTCATGACATACCGGTAAAGAAAGAGCAGTGTCCAAAAATCTACAAATTAAAATTTACTGCATACTTTGATCTCAATAAAAATATTATACTTCTAAACTTTATATTGCTTTTTACTCATAATCTATTCATTAGAACATTCCCTGTTCTTTGACTGTACCCTTCATATGGTCATTGTACTCTAATGTTAATACAGTGACTTATATATTGGATAGTAGTGTAGTAGTATTGAACAGTCAGTGTGCTAGCCTGACTCATACACAATCCACTTTATTAATATGTGTATATTATGTAACCATTTTGCCAATAGCCCCATTTTGATTCATCTTTTTTATTGAAGTATATAAAACTTCGAGAATCCCAAATATCTTGACACCATTTTGAATTGTTATTCTTATTATAGTCACGAGTAAACTGTATACAAATTATTTGTAAACAAAAAAATTACTTCCATCATTTTCACCCAATGCTAAAATTGGCATAGACTGATTGTATTTATGTAAACAAACATATTTTGTGTTTTGTGTTCCATAATATTTCAAATATAACGTATTATTCTCTTAATATGTGCTTTATGCGTTTTTATGCGAATGCGGCATTATGTCGCACAATCAATGTGAATATCTGTTTAGGTAATGTTCAGTATAAATTAAATGTATTTACAATCAAATGGATGTTAAATATAATTCTTTATACATAATGCACAAAATAAAATTTATAAAAAAAATATCCTAGTAAATTTTAATTAAAAAATGATTCCTTTAGGATATAATTTTGTGTTAGAACTTACTTAAGAAATAGTCATAAAACATATTATGGCCTGCAATGTCATAAGCAAACAGGTTATTATAGAGTTTTTTTCTTTAGTTTGTGTCTTATTTATTTTCACTTATATCTCATCATGCCAAGATATAATTTGCTGTCTATATGTTGAAAGTAAAATGCCTTTTAAAGTATTTGCAAGACATTATTTTTAATCATTACCCCCTGAGTATTATTATTTTAGAACTTTAAGTTTCACCACTTTCAGTCTCTAAGATTTATTTTCATATTAGCGACTCACCCTCGCTTTACTTTGGTTCATCCCTAGCTTGCTTCCCTATAAAAAGTTTCATCCCTATTTTCACCCCCTTAAGGAGTGTCAAACTATCTTCTTACCAAATTGCATCTAAATCGGTTCAGTAGATCCAGAGATTACCCCCTACAACATCACAAACTCACAAACTTTACCTCTTTATGATATTAGTATACAAAATCCACAATTATTTTATATGTAAATAATTTAAAAATATTTATTTTCCTTTCACATTGTTATAATATGCATGAAAGAAATTGAATACCTGTAACCTATTAAATTACTTGCTCAATATTATCTTTCAGTTTTGGCAACAACTTGGGTTAATAGATATATATTAAGTATGTTAAGAATAATGACTAATATTAATAAGAACATTTATCACACAAATAATATATATATAAATAAGATTACAAACAAGTAATGTTTTGACAGTTTATTATCAGGGAAATAAAGTTTAAGTAATAACAAACTGTAACAAAGGAATATAATTTACACACAAATACATAGTAAATATGTACCCTTGACCCCCACCTACCTTTACTGAGAAAATATTGCCTGTATGACCTGTAGAAATGTTGTGAAGTTGTTTATAACGAAAAGGATCCCACAATATTACGTGAAGATCGTCCGACGCCGACGCCAATATGCTACGGCGTAAAAACATAAATTAACATAATTTTCTCAAAATAAAGACTAATAATACTTTTTTAAATATACTTACGATCCTGTACTGTTCCATTCGAGACAATTTACACATCCCATATGTCCATGGAGCTCTTTTTCTAGACCTAGTCTATCTATCATACTTCTCGTAACAGTCAAACGATTCTGGAACTTCCGATCGATGTCGCCTCGCTCCCGGGCTGCAGTAAGGCCCACGGTGCCTTGCGCCCAAAGTGGCTCTTCCCTTCTTCCCATGGCTGTAAACCTCTTCAATATGTCTGATCTACCATCACAAATCAGACAAAAATACGAACTAACTGCAGGTAGATCTATTTATAGTAAACAACATTTCATCGCTCATTACACTAAAATATAAGTTATAGTGTTAACTAAATCACTAATTTAAAAGAGATACACGATAAAATATGAATACGATGAATAAATAGATTAATAACTTTGATCGAGATTTTCTTTCGAAAAATTGCAAAGCTGTCAAACAGCTGTCGGTGTTGCCAGTTCTTTGTTTTTATTCCTTCACAAAAACAAGGTCGCACAAATAGTGATTTTACTGATAAGTAATATGCAGTAATCGATACCTTATGTATTATAATATCGATTTTAGCATACTTAAAAAGAAATTTAACTCTTCCGATTACTGAGCTTTTATTATTTACGCTTTTTTAGAAGAGATGGCTTTAATCTGCACAACTCGTAATGAAGATATTGCGGGTGAACTATATACATATTATAGTATTAAATGATCTATCTGTGTCTTTATATACTAAAATATGTGAAATGAAGTTCATTTGATAAATTATGCAAGCCACGCAAAGAATAAAACAACTCATGAAAACGTACAACGGACCAAATGCGAGTCTAAGTACGGAAAACGAGTCCAATATACAATACAACAAGTCATGAAATGTAAACAATACTATCTATGAATGTTCAATACTTAATTGATTGCTGATTTTTGATCTCGATGAATTCCATCATTCTTTGTCATTTGCATCAGTAAAACTACAGAAGAAGAGAAAAAAAAAAACAAAATATTGTCTTCTGTGAATTGTATGTAATTTACAAATTTATACAATTAAACATTACCACGGGTATATTATACGGGTTTAAAATTAATATTTTGGACATTATTTTGGTTGTATATTTGTTCTATGTATTTGGATTGTAGTACATTCAGTATGAAAATTGCTTTACCACAAATAAAACAGAATTAGTTGAATAGCGCACTTTGATCGTCAAATGAAACACTACATTAATTTGACAATTAACAATTGTCAAATAAATATTAATAAAGATAATTACAAATGTCACATGTCATGTTTTATGTCTATTGTCTAAATTTTATTTCCAAATAGATTTGCGTTGTTTCTCTAGATTTATAGCTAAAATTTAATATTAGAATAGTGTGTTATTACCTACTTCAGTATAACATCAAGGATTAATGTAAGTTAAATAAAGGTTATTGATATAATCTACAATATGCTTTAAAAAAACTTTTAATAGCGCACATAATTCTGATGTGTTACTCTGATAAATTTTCTTTACAGAACCAACAATCATGGGTGAACGTAAAGGACAAAACTTATATTACCCTCCAGACTACGACCCTCGAGTCGGAGGGTTAAACAAATTTGTTGGTTCTCATGCCTTACGAGAAAGAGCTAGAAAGCTCCATATGGGTATCCTGATCATTAGATTTGAAATGCCATATAATATATGGTGCGAAGGATGTAATAACCATATAGGTATGGGGGTTAGATATAATGCTGAGAAGAAGAAGATTGGCATGTACTATAGTACTCCTGTATACCAATTTAGAATGAAATGTCATCTTTGTGATAATCACTTTGAAATCAAAACAGATCCAGGTGTAAGTATTATTTTTATAACATCACTGTATTAATGTATTATTTGAACTTGTAAAACTTAACTGAGTTTAAATATACATTTATTCTCAATTGTAGCTGCCTGGATTTCTAAATAGCATAAATTCTTAAACTCAATAGCCCAGGTATTACAAAATTCATATTAATTTTTAGAATCTAGATTATGTCATAGTATCAGGAGCAAGACGTCAAGAGAATAGATGGGATCCTACCGAAAATGGCCAAATAGTTCCAGAAACAAAGGAAACACAAAAGCGACTGTTTGATGATGCAATGTTTCGATTGGAACATAAAACTGGTGATTTAGATGCTAGTAAATTAGAAAAGCCAAGACTCGGTAGGCTTGTTGGTAGAAATGAAAATGTATGGAAAGATGATTATGAAGCTAATTGTACTTTGAGAAGAAATTTTAGGGTAAATTATTATTTTTTTATTACATTATCTTATTAGAATTTAAGCCATCTTAATTATTTCGTTGTAGCTAATTTAATTGGGTTATGTTTTATTTATAAACACTGTTTTTAAGACGCCCAAAAGTAAATTACACAAAGGAAATATTAGATCATGAAAAGTTCATATCCTCCACCTCGTAACCTTTAAAGAAAGGTAATTTAAATAGCATTTATTCATATTAAATGCCATTAAAATTGCAATAAGCAAAAAAAAAATTGTGGGAATGTAAAAAGAAAAAAATTAACTAATTTACTATTTACTAATCCAAAACTAAGGAAATAATTAAAAAAAAACATCTGTAATTCAAGGTTCAATTCTATTTAAAAATGAATGTAGTAATCATACATATGTTATCAGTATAAGAAATAATGAGAAGTGATAATATTTATAATAGAAAGTAAAGTTTTAAAAAAAGTCTACATATTTTTGTTATTATTAAAATATTTGGTAATACCATAAATATTATTTATTTTGCAGAAGAGAAGAAAAGAACTAGAAGAATCAGCAGTCAATGATAGTTTACTTCTAGCGAGATCATCTTTGGATATTAATCTGCTACCAGAATCAGAAGAAGATAAAAATATGGCATCACTTCTTGTGTTAAGACCCTCGAGAAGTAGTGAAGAGGCCCAAAATGTTAATAGGAACAAATTACTACACAGCCCTGCTTTACCAAGTTCTAGCGGGCTTTTGACTAGTTTTGGGGGTCTAAAGAAAGAAGAATCATTAAGCAAAAGCATGCCTCTAACTAGAAATTCTTTAGGGATAACAATAAAAAAAAACAAGCAAAATGAAAGTGCTTTAAACTGTACAGAAACTAAAAGTGATGGTGTAGCTAAAAATGATGAAATAATTAGAGGAGATGAATTGAAAAAAGATTTTGAGGTAAAAATGAGTAATGAAGAAAATACTAAATATGAAGAGAAAGATCAAAAGATGGGCAATAGAGAAAATAAAGAAAAAAATCCAATAAGTTTGTCCTTAGTCGGTTACAGTTCAAGTGGAGAGTCTGATTAAAATATTATATAATAAATATTATTTTTCATGCAAAAATTAATTATTTTAAATATAAAAATGAATAGCTGAATGTCTTGCTAAGCGCAAATCTCGAGAGCAGCTGAACCGATTTCGCTAATTTTTTTTAGACTATTCCTTGAAGTACAAGGATGATTCTTAGAGAGAGAAAAATTGTAAAAATTGCCTAAAAAAGTCTAAAAATAACACTTTTCTATACTCCCATACAAAAGATTCATAATAATGCTTAAAAGTCAATTTGAACTTTAATACCATACCATAAAGTTTAAGTGTTAGTGGAGAGGTGCCGGGAATGCAAAACAATTGAGTATAAATATTAATGTCAATATTTATATGATGGTAACATTACTCAAAAACAAATTGTCTATGGTAAAATGTAAATTGTCTGTGGTAATATGTCACTTGAAATGTAAATGTCTCTGCTATGCATGTACATTCTATATAAATAAAAATGAATGTTGCTAAGCGCAAAACTCGAGACCAGGTCGATCAATTCAGCAATTTTTTTTTCGTATGCTCCTTAAGGTACACGGAAAGTTTTAATAAAGAGAAAAAGTATAGAATTAGGTAAATATATATATAAAACAAAGTCGTGTTAGTTACACCATTTATAACTCAGGAACGGCTGGACCAATTTCTATGATATTTGATTTCTCATAGTCCAGAATAGGATGATAAGTAATCAGATCATCAGAAATATTAACGAAAAAATAAAATAAAATTATAATTATTATATGGCTAACGCTAATAACTATTTATATTAAATAAAAACATATATTGTAAAACAAACTGTTGTTTTTTTATATTATTTTATTGGCTGTTTATTGAATCAGATTTCCTTTTACTATATTAATATTATGCAAAGTGAAAGATTTGTAAAGCTTTTTAAGGCGATTAGTACCCTCAAGGGCTAGCAAAGAGCTACTTTCTAAAGCGTACTTCTCGTTTATGGCTTGACCGAAATGCTTGAAAAAAATATATGTGAATCATCAACTCTTAAATAATATTTTCAAGTTAAATTTTTTTCGTGGGACGAAAATATCTATTAGTTTTTTATTTTAAAGAAATGGTATTTTTTTGACTTGCCTTTCGTACTGTTTCTAAACGGCTAAGAATTTTGGAATTATTTAAATACTAAAAAATAATATATCTATTTTACTTTATGCCCATCAGAAAAAATTGTAAATCAATTACTATTTTCCTATTTTAAAAGTCGAAAATGCTATTTACAAGCCCAGAAGCTATAGAGGTGCTCTGCGCGGGCGCGCGCGGCAGTCGCGCGCTGGCGCTCGGACGGGAGGGCTGTGTCACTTTTTGTCTCCTGTTTTTTTACGATGAATTTATGCATGTATTGTTTATGTACACAAGTATTTTTGTATGTGTGCGTGCAGAGAATAAAAGCTCGCAGACAGATAAATGTGTAGTAAAGTACGCGCTTGGACGCTGTAGAATATTTTAACTAGTTTAATGTAAAAATTAAGTTCTATGAAGGTATAGTTATTGTTATTTTTATCTATACATATAATAAAATTGTAACTAAGCCAAATCTGTATATTCAATATTATTTGGAAAATCTTATTGAAATAAACATTATTTTCGATACAGAGGCCGAATCTACAGTTTTTAGAATTTTTGTCTGTCTGTCTGTCTGTCTGTCTGTTGCCGCATCACGGGAAAACCGCTGGATAGATTTTGATGAAATTTGGTATGATGATAGCTGGTTATCCGGGTAAACATATAGGATACTTTTTACCGCGGGATAATGTCATAAGTTTAATTTCATCTGCCTACTTCAGTTTATTTCCAGTTTTGTGATTTCAAATATTATATTTTTTATTTAAAAAATATTATTAGTAGATTTAATTTAAAAATCTCTTCGGTGGTTGTTGAGTGACAAGAAAGCACAAATAAAAGATTACGTCACTAATAAAATTATAATGAAAAATTCAACACACACTTAAAAACAGTACAGAAGGAAAGTTTAGGGAAATACACAATGACACAAAGAGTTTCAGTACAAACATAAAAAGTCCACATACAATATCTTACGAAAATGATTAAATTATATTAAACAAAGTAACAAGCAATTGGCATCGAACGGTAAAGCATAGACTGTTTGTTAGTAAAAAGTTACAAGTGGCCGGTAGGAGTAAAACAAATTCCGATCTTCCGCATACTACGGGTTTCGCGCGGCTGTGCTTGTGGATTTAATATATATGAATAATTAATAAATATAAATAATTATGTGTACGTGTGTATGCAAGTGCGTAGATGATATAAATACGTAAATTAAATATTTAATAAAATATAAATATTGTAATATATTGAATGGAAAGTTTAATATATAAATATGATAAATTAAATATATTATAGTATAAGTCACCTACAATCTCAAATTTATAAGGGTCACATACCACCCTTATAAATTTGAGATTGAAAAATATTTGCGCCTCGACTAAGAGGTACGTAAAGCTTTATTGTTAAATTTAATAGTATACAAAATCCGCATTCGGATAAAAAGTTTAGTTAAAAATACTTTTTTTTTTTGAAATAAAAATAATTTAAAATTAAAATAATTTAATTCCAGATTACAAAATTATTAGTTTAAAAAATGATAAGTTAATAAATAGTCACTAACCAAAAATTGAAGTTGAATTAAATATAATCAAATAAGTTATAAATATGATCTGTTAAAATACAATGTTAAAAATTATTAATTAAGAGTAATCATAATTTAAAATTATAGATAAGCATGTATAGAATAAATAAAGTTTTATTATTATTATTATTTCTTTTGCATTATTCCACGCAAAATATTATATTCGATAATTTCGCACGCTCGGATAAAAGCATCGTGTTCAAGCGGCCAAGTTGCAAGATCATCAATCTCAGGGGCCCAGGTTCGAATCTCGGTCGCATACAAAGTTTTACATTTATTTTATTTTTTATATTTATTCAAAAATTAAAAATACTTTATTTTAATTAAAAATACTTTATTTTTTGTTAATTATTTTTATTTTTAAAACATACGATGTCTCGATACTTTTTTGTTTAACATTAGCGAATTTACGAGACGAATAAAATGTTTATTTTTGTATCAAATTATAAAATTTACATAACATAACAACCACCTTATACAATTATCGTATCCAATTATACGACGCACGGTTGTATACCAAACTCGAGCCGTGTAGGTATACCTCGATTTCCGACCGTTTGTATGAAGATAGAATATTGTAACATTACCGTGACCTCGCACATTCGAGTGGATAATACACATTTATAAATACATATATATGATAAAGTAACATAATATTGTTATTTTTCACTTTTTCATAATATTTAGTGATTTGTTTTATTTAGTTCTAATAAATATAATTATAATATTTATTTTTAAATAATAAATAAATTTAAAAAATAAATTATAAATACATACACATACAAATAATAATAAAATACATTTAATCATCACACATTTTAAATATTAAATTGAAATCCTTTTCGAGGTTACTTGTAAGACATAAATAACAAAAGTTAAATACGACAAAAAGTAATAAAATAAATATTATAACAAAAATAACATAGGAGTTAGAAATTTTTTAAGTACTCGAGTGTTTTGTGTGCATGTACAGACGTGACACGCAAACTACACTGGACGAGCTCTCGGGCGCTGCGGGTGTGACCCGCCACTCCCGCGCGCCTCGCCCGTTACCGTTTCCTTCTACGCAGGGGCTCCCGCCAATTCAGAACAGCCAAAAAGTTTGGCGAGGATTCTACCATGAACTGCATTTACGCATTTAAGAAAATAAAAGAAATAATAAAAATGTTTATTAAATCTATACTAATACTAGCATTGCCCGCGGCTCCGCCCGCGTTCAGATGACCAAAAACCAAATTCTTTGGTTTTACATATATATATATATATATATATATATATATATATATATATATATATATAATATATATATATATATATATATATTTAAGAATATACTGAATTATATATACAAAACAATAAATATAATAAATTATATATAATTAATTATATTACTTATATAATACGATAATTCTAGCATTGCATCTTTTTGACTCTTTCTGATTGTATCGCTCGTAGGCAATAATCTATCCCGTGGCTTGTTTGTTGAACTAGCGCGTGGATTTTTTTGATGATTTTTGCGGGGTGCGCGGGTGCAGTGCGCTATGCCCCGCCCAGACACGCAAGGCCATCGGGGACACTAATCGCCTTAAGCACGGCTCACACTCGTTTCGCTCGGGTTCGCCTCTGGAAAAACAAATTATCCCACGAGAACTGTACATTTTTCTGGGATGAAAAGTAGCCTGTGTGTTATTTTGATGTACCTATGAGCAATATTATTGTAAAGTTTCATTAAAATCCATTCAATCGCTTTTACGGTATATGGAATGGAAATCGCGCCATCTATTGACAAACTACCATTATTTTACTTTTGACGTTTAAGGCAAATAATTTTAACCGGCTTCACAAAAAGGGTATTTTTATAGTAGGTATTTGTTATAGCTTTTTTTATCCAGTCTAATGCCCGATTTCACGAACAACCCATAAGCTACCACCTACGTATGGGATCCCTAGCTTAAAAGTCCCCTAAATTAAAGCCCATATTTCGAGCACCTAAATTTAGGGGGCTTTTTTAATATTTAGGTGACCCTTCACTGTCGGTGGAACAGAAACTGTCCCCTAACCATGCTTAGGGGATTAAATGCATTTACGCACGAGGTGTGGGACTCACCGGCAAAGCCAGTACTACCCACTAAAACCCAACAAAACCTTCCCCCGTCTTAATGGGGCGTCGCAGGATCGCTTACGCATTCAACTACGACGCCCCCACGGCAGGTCTGCCGAAGCAGACCACAACAACCACGGGGTTGCTCCATGGTTCACTCTGCTATCAGAGAAGTACCAGGAGCAACCCGCATGCTACACCGCCCTCCGAAGAGGGCCACTTCCCACCGCCCACCGAAGTGGGCCACCTTCCTGTGCGTTTCTTGGCTTCGCGCCCGGCTGTATTGCCGGGCACTACTGAGTCCCACACCACGACAAGGTGAACGCACGTTGGGGGGGATGCTTAGGGGATCCCTTAAACTTAGGTGACGTTGGTGAAATCGGGCATAAGCTACTGCTCTAATCTGAGATATCTAAGCAGTCAAAGAATACAGATTTTATATTTATCCTATAGCGAAATTGTAACTGATTAATAAAAAAATAAAACTTTTACTCACATGCTAAAAGGATCACGATAAAAATATTAAGTTAAAAAATGAATGAGCTGAATAATAATTTATGATCTGATAGCACATTGAACGACATTTACTAACCTTAACACACTGTTATAATCTCAACATATAATAATCTAACAGAGATGGGTGAAAATGGTCTCAATACTCTATTAACGCGGTGGTAAAACCATTCGAAGCTTACTAGTTACTGGGAATCGCATTCGATATCAATATAGAATAAAAAAAATATATATTTATCTGAAGAAATAAAACAAATATTACAGAATTGGAACATTATAATTTATATAATTGCCCTGTTTGAAAAATGTAGATACTAGTCATCGATTAACATGTTCATAAAAGCGTTACACTTAAACTAACATCCATAGCTAACAGATATCCAGACTACGAACAGCTGATACAGAAAGTTAACAATAAAAATATTTTGAAACATATTTTTCAACATTATAAACTACGTAAGAGATGGGCCCTTATACATCAATATTAATCGATCCTAATAATCGATTATTTTTTAATAATTGTGTAATGATTTAATATACTTTCGGCGACAATTTTTGTTTAATTACCTACATTTAGTTTTTCTCTGTTTATAATGTTTCCATGACATTTATTAGTGGTGAGATTTTCCTAGTGGCTGTTTACAAGACAGTAAGTAGTTCACAGTACATTTTAATTAACAGTGACAGTTCTAATTTAACCATTTTGTGGATAATTTGATCTATATGTTTATAAATATTAATAAGGGAAGTACCGCCTTGAGGTAAATCCCCCTATCTATTAAAAAAATCATCATGAAGACGGTTCTCGATTGGCGGAATATCGTTTAACAAAATAAACAACAAAATTTTGTAGCTCACTTTTTTGAAGTTGATCAGAAAAGGTAAGTCGCCATTAGGTACCTACTTATTTTAACTATAGGTTATTAAGTTATAAAATTAAATCAAAAATTATTCGAGAAAATATCAAAGAATACTTTCAAGGGCCCATCTCTAATACTTTATATTAATAACATTTACGAATAGATATTTCACTTGAAATATGATCTAACATATTTCACACATATAAAAATAAAATAGCTTCTTCAATTACATATTTTAGTATGAAATATTATGAGAATATTCAATTCCAATGTAATTACTTATTGTATTTAACTAAATTAGGCCATAAATCGTAAATGGAACTATTGTTTTATAAATAGTTATAGTACAAATATTTCATGAAAATAATAATTTACATTAATAGAATAAGTTTTCAAATACATAATATTAGTATTTTCCATTATATAATATACATACGAAATGAACGCCTCCAGAGAATAAAATCGTAATAGGCTACAGTGATTTTTACAATCTGACTAAATAAAATATTGTACTTAGAATGTATTGTATGTAGTTTTCAAAGAAAAAAAGTAAAAGAAATCAGTTATATTGTTATTTATTTACATATTGAAAATAGGAAAATATTAAACCTGTCATAATACGTTTTACCGTTTTGTTCTATGGGAGCGACTATATCTCTATAACAACAAAGTTTTTTTTTATATTGAGTTAAAAAAATTAATGGTCACAAAGTTAAGGGCAAGGAGCGTGAAATTGATATGGAGTACAAGTTAAATAGCATTTTTTTCAATGACCAAAATGGCGCTAATGTTTTTTGGAGTTTGGGGTCTTATGATGGGAACACTATTAAATTAATTTCTATAAAACTGTAAAATACAATGTTGCAGAAAAACATTTATACCTATATAATATTTTATTTATTTATTATGATTTTTCTACTTCCTACTTTTTGTTTTTCAAAACAATAATTAATACTTTCTTAGATTTATGCGAATATTTGACATTTTAAGTAAAACTATCTTTTCAGATTTTGTCGCGGCTTTATTATTATACCTACAGTGGGTAGGCTGTCTGTAACAACTATATAATACCATCGAGACAGCTGTCTGTAACAACTATACCTTCAAGACATGTAACACCTCAGTCTCTCCCGTGACCATGATTGCTGTAAAGCATTCGAAACGTCGGGAACCAAAAATCAAGATAAATCCGCGACGAAATCCGAAAAGATAGTTTTATTTAAAACTATAATTTACATTTAGCTGTAGCGCCATCTTTAATTAATATTTTTTCTTTAAAGGAGAACAATTCCACCGACCTTGCCTGGGATGAGAATTATTTTGAAAATGTACAAATTGTCCGCATCCTCATAATAAATAAAATTTCTTATATATTATTATGATCAGGACTATTTGTACATTTGTACACGTTATCAAATGATTAAATTAGTATAACCTAACATTAATTCTGTATAATAATACGAAAAAAAAAACATTTTTATCATTTTCCCATATAATTGTCTCATAGCACGCATTTAACATTTATATTAGATCTATTAGTATAGATTTAATTAAAAATCTGTTATGAAAATATTTTCAACAATCAGTCGTGACGCAGTCGGCAATACGAGTCGATGTGAACAATTGCTCTATTATTTAATTTCTTCGTAGTATTCATAATTTTATACGAATTTTAAATTAAAACATAATTGTTTATATTTTCTCGAGAGGCAACTGTCACAGATTATATTTTATCTGTGCATATTCATGAAAAATACATATATTTAAAAAACTTCGTTGTGAATTTTTAAAAATAGAAAAGTAATTTACTAAAGTAAAATGTCAAATTGACAAGTTCTATTTATTTTGCTAAATAAAAGTTTACTTTGTAAACAATAATGAAATAATTTAATATGCAAAACATGTAAGAATGATTATCTTATAGATATTATAGTTATACAATAAACATAATTGAAGACGAAGCAGTCGTCCCTCGAAATACACTTCTACAAATACTCATAGATATCAAAAAATGACTAGAAAAAACTTAAACCCAAACTAAATTTAATTTTCGTTTCAGCTTTGAATTATTAGGTAAAAGTAACTTATCATGACCCTATAATCTACACCCAAAATTTCCATTACATGTGCAAATGAATCTTAAAGTCTAAACAAACAACAGATGATTCACTCATGACGCAATAATGTGACTAGTTGATTTATGGGATCTATATATTTTTATGGGATTCTAGTCTTCCTTCATTAGTTTTACAACCAGCCATATTTATCAACATTTCTTTTACAATTTATATATAAATAAATATGTTGGGACATTAACACACATCACCATCTAGTTCCATGGTAAGCTACGAGGCTTGTGTTATGGATAGTAGATAGTTGATACACAACACATATATAACTTTAAAAACATACCTATTATAAAATATATAAACACTCATGACTAGAGAACAAACATTCGTGCTCATCACACAAATGTATGCTCCCAGCGGGACTCGAACCCGCGACCGCTGGCACAGGAAGTAGGGTCACTGCAAACTGAGCTGACTGAGAGGCTAAATGCAAATTAAATAACAATAATAATCTTGTCCATCTCCATAAGACCAAACCTTAAAATAAAAACAGCAAAAAAAACAAAATAGCTAATAAAGCCTCTATATTATTATGTAGTAGTTTTTTGAGATCCCATTTTTTCAATTTGCACACATGCGAAAGCATTCATAAGGCCGTGCGCACACTAAATACTTTTAGTCTCATTAAGATGTGAATTAAAATGTATTTATATGATTAAACGATGAACTTTCCATAAAATTAAAGACTAGCTTTTAGTCTTGAAATATAACTTATAGCAATAAAAAGAACAGGTACTTTACAAATAAGTTTTTTTTTTCAATTTGTATATAGAATTTAAGTCTTCAGCTAAACTCCCAAAAGCACAAAACATATTTTTTTTATAAATTAGAAAATAAAAACCGCGTTTATATTTAACTAATAATAATATTAAGACAGTTATTTTTCTACATTCAATACAAAAAGTATCTAATGTGCGAGATTCTCACACACTTAGCGTATCAATACTTATAGCTAAACTAAACAAAACATAAATACCAATCTAAATGTAGGTACTTTCTTGTGCTTTTCGTAACGCCTGTAATACTGACTTAATTAACTATTAGAATAAAAGTAGGGATTGAGATTTTACCGCTTAAATAAAAACATGAAAAAAATCATTATCAATTACATTTTTGGCCATATATATATTCCATCAGTAGGTACAGATAACTAATAATATGTCAGATATGAAAATTATTAATGTGTAAACAGATTAAAAATATAAATAACAGATAAAAAATAATGTCAATAAACTCAAAATCCCAAATTCCAATCCAAAAAAATCGTTTAATCGGTACATCGTTTATCTTCTAGCGCGTGTATGAGAGCGCACTCGATTTTGCTCTGAAGCCAATTCAGTACTTCTGGCTGTGGTATTTCTATTATTTTCTCGTCCGTCGAGAAGTAGTTTACGACTTCGTCCTAGAAATTATTATTAGTATATAAATATGAATTAATAAATAAATATGTTGGGACATAAACACATAGCACCATCTAGTTCCATAGTAAGCTACGAGGCTAGTGTTGAAGATACCAGATAGTTGATACACTACACATAAATAACTTTAATTCCATACATATTATAAATATAAACACCCATGACTGGAGTAAAAACATTCGTGTTCATCACACAAATGAATGCCCCCAGCGGGTCTCGAACCTGCGACCGCTGGCACAGCAAGTACTACAAACTGAGCCAAACGTGGTGTCAAATATAGGTGTGTATGTTTTATTAGGTTTAATAAAATATAGAAGGGTTTCATTTCGATATTAGTAAATGCTTGAATTGCGATTAGAAATATTATAATTACAACAGATGTAACAAAAAATCTCTTAAAGTTTATGTTTTGTAGAACTGTGCTTAGGAATGAATGTCGTGTAGCTATAGGAAAAGATTTAATTATAATCATTTGATTAATATCCACAGGCTAATCAAGGTCATTTTGATTCTGTTTCTTTCTTTTAAAGAACATTTGCTCTAGTTAACTGTGACTTACCTGTTTAATATTGAGCACGAGCTTGCCGTCGGCCGCCGCCGGCACGCCGAGCAGGTCGTCGAGCCGCACCGCCCACTCCACGTGCCAGCCCTTGCCTCCGCCCGCGCGGACCAGGAATATGTGCCTGGAAATTGTTATAATAACGGATTTATTATCTTAAATATTACCTACTTCTTTATTGCTTCTGGGACATTCTTGCAAGGATTGAAAGTTTGATGCTGAGATATATTGTGTTTTGGTGCTACAGATATTTGCTAGAGAATCTTTGTATGTATGATAATATGAGAATAGGCTTTAACTAAATTAAACATCATTTGAGATACGGTTAGAAATATAAAAAGATGAATGGAAAAATATAATTGATATAAATTCCTTTTCATGATATTAAGCCTGTCTTTCATTAAGCACTGAAGTTCATTATACTTTTTTTAAATTTAAAGACTGGAAATATCATAATATTTGATACAACATGTCGCTCAACTTTTAACATTAATTAAATATGTAGAGCGCAATTTATAAAAAACTCACAAGCAACATACTGTGTCGAATGTAAATAGAAGAAACTGACAAACAAACATACTGTGTTGAAACAAGTACAGTGGCGAGCGACGTCCTAGTGAGGTGCGCGTGCGCAACGTAGCTGTCCGTGTCGGCGTAGTGCCCGCGCGCCAGCTGCGACAGCAGCGCTGCACCCCGCGCTGCGAAACTGCTGTACACGCGCAGACCCTGGACAAAACATTAAACTATATAATAAGTAAACAGCTAAAAACACGCTTTTGATGAACTATCATAAATTGGAAATGTTAAAACAAACGAAATTATGTATTAGTAAATGAAAACCTCATTCGGTTATTTTTTACTTTAAAAATTAACAAGACTAGAAAAAGTGTCTAGAAATTGTAAAAATTGACATTGAAAAAACAACGAAATTGTTTTTTTCTTTTTTTTTAGTCTGCATACCGCAGAGTACCTATAACCGATAAACGGATGATACCCGGGGCGGGATGTTCCGTTCCGATCGATGTCTCTCCGACCCCAGTACTGATTGGATCATCATTACTACTTTAAAACCTATCACTTACAAACACATTATTTATAATATTTGTAATATTAGTAAGAAGAGTCATAAGTTCTGCTCACCTCTACACTAGAACAATGTCGTGGCAAGCGGCGTCTAGCCACAAGCCGGCCACTCGACCGCTGCACGCATGCTCTCAGTGCCGTCTCAGCACAATCCGCCCCCACTTGCCTTGAGAGCGCCGCCCGCGCTGCCTCTCGGCATACATCTTTTAGTATATAATAGAAACAATTAAAATTATAAAAGCTTGTAAAAATAAATAAGGTCCTCCCGAGCGATTTCGGCAATGGCGGCTAATCTCATTGAGACTAGCCAACTGCGCAGGAGATGGCAGGAGAGAGAAGTGTACGCGCAAACACAAGTGCACTCTATTTCTGTCACTCTCATACTACGGTGGGACGACTACTCGACACAATACTTAAAAACGTGCTTTCCGGGCTTGACAGAACTTAACCCGATCCGGGACTCGAACCCACGACCTCTAACACTCGACAGCAATGTAGCTTCCTACTAATGATTTTTTTTTAAATCGAATCAGTACCTACTACAAATCTATAAGAGATAATTTTCAATCTATTTTACCTTTTGCTATTGCAGGTTTTGAAGCAAGAAACTAGTGACTGAATAGTGAGTTCTTCTATACTCTTATATTCTATAGTCTGGATGTCTAATGTATAGATGTATGGATGTTTGTTACTCTTTCACGCAAAAACTACAGAATGGATTTTAATGAAACTTTACAATAATATACCTCATACATCAGAACAACACATAGGCTACTTTTTATCCCGAAAAGTATACGGTTTCCGTGGGATAGATTTGTTTTTGTTTTTTTTTAGAGGCGAACCCTAAAATCCTTAAATTTATCTGAATATCATATGCTGAATATTATATGCTTTATCTTCCCTATACTAGCTTCATGTTGATTGTCATTGAGAATATTCTTCTAAACGGAAATTGAACCCAAGTACTCCATTACAATGGTCGAAGAATTGCGGTGTGTCAGTTCGATAATACACTATCCATTAGGGAATGAACAAAATGTGGATTCCATGAAAATACTACACATACAATAATATAATTTTTACTATTATTTACATGTTAGTATTAAAATTAATAAAATTTGTGCGAGAAGAAATAAAAGTAAGAAATAATAATTAACAAAAACATGCCTCTACATCATGACCACTAACTACATCGGCAGTACTACTTTATAAAAATAAACACAAATACATGCTTGAAATACTCACGTCTCACAATAGAAAAATCTTCGTCTACGCATCCACAACCAACGCACCAACAGACAGATTAAAAAAATGAAAGATAATGTGAGTTGTGAGAAACAAAACAAATATGACACATAATAAAATTTATTTATCTTGACATTGATAACGTACATGCAATTTATTAGTTTAATGATAAATAAGGACATTTTAAATAAAGTATTATTAGATAAATAATGATTTAGTATAAAGCTAAATTGTTTTTTTTTTCTTTATGAAGTAGATATTTTTTTAGTTCTTTTACTGAAAGTTAAAACTCGACTAAACACCTCAGTCCTGAGAAAAATTGGTGTTAGGACACTTAGCAGGTTTTATCTTTCTTTGTATAAATTACAATTTTATTAACATTGAAAGCTCCTGTATGTTATCTTCTAGAACGAAATGTTTATTCATAAATTATCACGCTTTGCTTTCCGCCTTTAATAGACATAAGAAAACCCTAAAATACTCCCTTAATAGTCACAAAGACCCCTTCGATTCCCAACATATTCTCAGTTCCAAATCAGTCAGAAATGTCAATGTTCAAATATACATATACAAATATCGATCGCTAAGCTTCGAGTAAGAAAAATTAAAATAAGCGTGTTTTGTGACTTATATTGTTGATAGAAAATAAAAAATATAGTTATAATAAGAGACAATATGTTTAATTTTTGATAATTTTAAATAACATTGAGATAATGAATGTGCACTAGAAATTATGAAGCGATGAAACATTCATTTTTATTTATAATTTTTTATTTACAAGTATTTTTTTTAATAATTGGGCTCTAAAAAAACACATCCAGAACATTTAACATTCAGTTTTTAAAAACATAAATAAGTATATCCTTCCGTCACTCAGAAGTGAGAGAGACAACAATATATGTAGATATTCTACCCAATACTAGACACAAATTAGGTTGGCCATGTACATGTACGTTTTTCTGATTTTATTTCCAAGTGTGAAAAATATATGGGTTTTCTTCCAAAATGGGTATTAGACATTGTTTCCGAACAGATTAATAAAAACGTATGCGCCATCTAGAATTTATATGAAATTAGTAGGTCAGGTGCGCAAAATACAAAATAAAAAAAGGAAACCAAATCAGAAAACGGTACATGTGCAGCGAACCCTAAAAGTGTAGGATAAAGGCCAAAAGGTTTACCAAATGTAGGTCTCGCAATAAGTCCGGTAACGGCTAAGGCGACACTTGCTGGGTTATTTCTATTTGCTTCTATGACCTCTTCTGGCAGATCATCCATTATGACAGCTTCATCACCTTAAGGTAAATAAGTGGTTTAAGAGTAAATAGATTTAACGTTCTATCTCATACTGGCCTAAAAGAACTTTGCTTTCTTTTTAGTCAGAAACTTCGTTAATAGTATCTTTCATACATATATAATTCCCCTACTTTACTGCACCATACTAATTTTCCACTCTGCTAATACTACGACGTATGCAGTTTCATAGTGGAGTACATATGTAAGATTTTTCATAACGATCAACTAACCTGTAAGTCGTTTAGGTCTAACTTTAGGCACGTCTTCAAAAATATTTGGTATATTGGAATCACTCGCACATCCTAGCAACTTAGCGGCTCCGTTGAGAAGCGTCAGAGCTGCATCTGATATTCTCCGTGAACACGCTGAACCCTGAAAATTTGCTCAATTTGCGTATTTCTACTACATAAGTTATCTTTCAGTAAAAAAGATACTTTGAGGAAGTTATAAAGATCTTTAGTGAAGAATATAGATATCTTTTATAATACACAATTTGTGTAGGTAATAAATATTAACTTTAAAAGATTTAGGATTTGAGTTACTTTTAAAATATCACTTACCGCAAGCGGCTCATAAAAATCTTTCAAACCCTTGGAGAAGTCGCCTATGTAGCTGTAGGGATTCCCCAGGATGTTCAGGCCGAGCACCAGAACGTAGAACTGTTGGACAAGCTGCAGTCGGTAGTGACGGCACGCTGTGTCCAGTAGTGAGGTCATTGTTATTGGCGCGTTATGAAGTTCTAGGTAACTCATTCTGCAAAACACATATTTTGAATTGTTTATATTTATTTATAGGTATGTGCAGTAAACGATTATTTTGCTTTTATAAACAAGTGACTAAATATATCTTGAAGTGAGAAGACGAGCGATTGCCTTATCAACATAATAAAATATATGTTTTAGTTGTAATAATAATAATTATGGTAATTAAAAAAAACATCAAGTGTAATAATGTGAATAATGTAAAATATTTAATGTTATTATGTAAAGTTATGTAATATGTATGTAATATTTATTTCAACGTTTACCTGATAACAACGTCCTTCATATCACAAAGCGACGACCCCCATGAGTTGAACAAATACTCCAATAAATCACTATTGAATAATTTTGGCCTATTTTCCCTTTGATGGCCATATCTTGTTCTTGTTGGACTGTCAATATTTTCATTTGAATAACCTCGCGAAGACAAACTTAGAACCAACTTTATTGGAGACAAGTGAACGAATTCGAAAACCACATCTTTTTGGGCTGTAGTTTGACTTCGCATAGCAATTACTGGCAAAGGCATGTGAACCAACGCTAAGTCGGCTCGCAACCTAACTGCCGGTTTCTCTTCAATTTTCCAGTGGTTTAATATATCGAAGACATGATTTACGAAACCTCTATCTAAGTTTACACAGTACTCTTGTATAAGAACCTTTAAATATTTGTAAATGTCCTGGTTTAAGTTTGGTCTATATTGTTTCAACATAACTAGTTCTATGCAGGGCTTCAAATCTCTAGACTTGAAGTGGCTAGGTAAAGGCGCTGGATATAAAACACTAGGGAACACGGCTTCGTGCAACTGATTATCTATTTGCAGTCTTTGTAATTTCAAATGGCAGTATGTAAAAGTATCCGATCTTCGGATCTGTAACCAAACTCCTGGACTATATGACCTTCGGAGCTCAGAAAAGAATGGTTTAGTCATTTGCATTTTTTCCAAATCTATATGCAAATATTCCTTTAGTTGGCACTTTTTTTGATCAGTTTGATATTTTTCTTCAATCCAAGCTGTTACATCAGTAGCTAGCTGTTTCCATTTATTACCAACGTTAACTTCCCACCTGGGAGTCGAATCTGTTACACTAATATATGATAACTCCTTAACTCCATTGCTTGTTTGCACACAGACAGATAAACCAACACTTGCAAGGGACGCGTATATTTCATAATTACTCCGTTCAGAGTTTATCCTCATTTTATATTGGTAGGCTATTCTCTCATCCTGGGCTAAAGCAAATACTCTCTGATAGCCATCCATGAAAGATACCCAGTATACTATGACTTTGTCTTTTCTCATCTTTTTGCTTTTAGTGTGAACTTCTGGTAAATCTGTGCTGTCAGAATCATCACTGCTAGAAGTGCATGGTTCTGGTGATTTTGGCGTAAGCCGTTTGAGAGTTGAGGATAATTTAGATGTGACGCTATTCGTAGCGACGAGGGTAGAGTGCTTCACTGAATGAAAGCTAACTTTTTCTTCCCCAAATCTAAAATAAGAAATATTAAGATAGAACACTTACCTAATACTTTACATTATAAAAATTTAAAAAGGATCTTACCCATCCTGAGAGAAATCTGCAAGAAAGCCTTTGCCTTTATTGTTGTAAATATTCCATAGCAGACCTCTTTCTTTGACCGGATCATCCCACGTGTACAGCATTGACTGAAATGGACTGAGCAAAGCTACTTGACCGGAATCCGTCTAGAAAGAAAACCTCTTTAGTAATGCTTACAATAATAATTGTTTTACGTATCCAAAAAATTAAAAAAAAAAAAAAACAATTTTTTTACCTGATGTAACTTCAAGAAGAGATCATCACACAAGTTATCAATACGCACAGGCGCATCTCCCGCACTGTAGGGCTTAAATGTTATTGTGAATGGTTTGTCTGTACCGCCGGTCACATCCACACAAATAGCCGACTAAAAGTAATAAGACTGTTTATCACCCCTTGAATTAATTTAAATATTAAAGAAACTTAAAAAAAACTAAGTGTGATTTTTAAAGGTAAATAAATGAGTCTAAACTCATCACTCCATCTACATTTAACTTAATAGTTATTTAACCTATGTATACATATAATAAAATTGTAACTAAGCCGAATCTGTACATTAAATATTTTTTGGAGAATCTTATTGAAATGAACATTATTATCGATACAGAGGCCGAATCTTTAGTTTTTAGAATTTTTGTCTATTTGTCTGCCTGTTACCGCATCACGGAAAAACCACTGGAGAGATTTTGATGAAATTTGGTATGGTAGTAGCTGGTTATCTGGGTCAATATATAAGATACTTTTTACCGCGGGGAAATATCTCATTTCTGAGAAAAAGTACAAGAACTGCAATGTAAGAGTATACTAATATGTAAAACCTAAGAATTTGGTTTTTGATCATCTGAACGCGGGCGGAGCCGCGGGCCAATGCTAGTTACATATATAGAGAGATACTTGTTATATCAGATTAAAGTAATGAAAACGAGATGAAAATTTAATATTGACTATAAATAATCTGTATAAATATTATGAACGGAAAAATGAACGGTTCCCGTGGGATAGGTTTGTTCTTGTCTTCCTAGAGGTGAACCCGAGCGAAGCGAGAGTGAACCGCTAGTAATATAATTAATGCACTTCGTTTTGAATGTCGTTTGATAGACCCATTTTTATAGCATAAGAATGTATATTTATTAAATAATACCCATTCTGTTAATATAACTAATATAATAATAATAACTAGGAATATAATAATAATAACTAGGAAAATTATATTTTCAATTATCTACGATGTAGCATCACAATCTTATTCGATCTTAAGTCGGGAAATAGTTGATAGTGTTTAATATACATAATATCTAAACAGTAAATACACTGACACAGTTTCCTGTGTTAATTAATTGAGCTTACAAAAAATGAACATAAAAAAATGTACTATTTTACAAATAATATGTAAAATAGAATTTTTTTAAGGTTGTTACGTTGTCGTTGCTGTTACAAATATAAAGCGACATAATAATTAATAAAAAAAAATCTAATAACGATTAAAAGGCAATTGTATTGTTTATGATAACTCATGTGCTTAAAGTCATCCTAAAATCTTATTAAACAGCACTCAAAGCTTCGCAGTTTCTCAACTTTTCTACGCATTTTTCCATTTTTTTTCCTTAAAACCTTGTTGGAACTATTACGAACATTAAAAAAAGTCAAATCGGTCCAGCGTCCTCAAGTGATGCGCTTACCACCAAACGACATTTTATTTATATTTTATATACATATGTAAGTAACCGTTTACCGCTATTACATATGAAAGTATATTGCACAAGACGTTACATCGTATTTGTGTTATAGGCTCTAACTTAATTCACGCTACTTTCATTCGGTCACCTCTTAACATAGGAGTATAAGTTTTAAGAGAAAATTTTCATGATCTCAGTTTTGAAACGACGCGACTCCGTGTGGAACAAAAAAATGCGTTTAAACTTTGGATTATTTATATTATTTTGTGTAGTGTTGGAGATATCATGTATCAATAAGAATAGTGGATGTGATGAATGTAGAAATGGGTACACGCGAATTAAACGGGCAAAATTCTATCAAAGTCCACCTTTGATGTTTTATAATCGACCGCCTTTCAGTCCACCTATTAGAGGGCCATTTTCCTACACCCCGCCACCCGGATATACAGCAAACGACATTGGACCACATCCACCGAATCTAAGGCCTTATAAGGTTAGTAAACGACCAGTCGATGAAGGTTTGGCAGATGAAGACATAAATAATTTGTTTAAATATCTATCAAAGAAAGATTTGAAAAAGGTCATCGATTTCGCCAACGAAAAAGAAAGGCAGGAGAACTATCGTGAACCTAACGGTATTAGTTACGAATATAATCCATCAGAAAATCAAGATTACGGCAGTGCTAAAATTATTAACCTTTCGAATTCAAGTCCTAGTGCAGTTAAATATATCTCAGACCATGATCCAAATATATCTTTCAATACTCAGTCGATTGGACCTGTTTTAAGCCCACAAATCTATTCTCAAATACCGATGAAAGAAGAGGCAAGACAAAAAGAACAGCTGTCTTTCTTGAACGCTAACATTCATAAAGAATTTCAAGATGTGACTCCCAATAACAATGCCATTTTCACAGATAGTAGTACCATGCAAGAAGAAATTCTACCAAAACCTACAAATCTAAGGGATAACGATTATCAAATATCTTTTACCAATAACGTACATTCTGTAGCTAGGCCTGAAATGTCATACAAGTTAGAAAGCTTTGCCAGTCTACCATTGATGGAGTATGAAGACTCAAAATTGTATTCTGTAGATTCTTACAATGTACCGCATTATTCAGTAAGTATTACTATACAGAAAGCAGTGTAGATAAGTCTGCATAAAAAATCTATGTAGAAAAATCTATACTTAGCTTAGCTATAGTTATAATGCTTCCAAACCTTGTACATAGGCATTTTACTCGCTATTAAAAAAAGTAAAGGAACCGTGCATCTTCATTAAAACACAAAGTGCTAATTTGTGACTTCTTTCCCAAAAAATCCCTTTGAAAAAACCTTAACCAGGCATCAAAATTCAGTTACATAATATTTATTCTATTAGCAAAAAGAACCAACTGTAATTATAATTTTATTTATTTTCAGGTAACTTCAGGTAAATTACCGACGAGAGCATCACAATCATTGTCACCATCATTTCCATCACCATATAATGTGAACCCGGTAGTGGAACCAGCGCCCCCAGCATCCGCCGTAAGAGATCTTAGTGATGCTCATCTCAAAGCTACTAAGATTTGGACGCATAAATCAAAAGGAACTGCCTACACGCTACATGACGATGGTACTTTAACTCTAGAAAAACCAACACCACCTAAGTATAGATTTACGTAGGTTAATTTGTGTACAAAAATTATTTATTTTTTGAGTTAATATGTATCAGCTGTAAATTAGAGTACCTATTAAGTACAGATAGAAATGTAAATAGTTTTGTAGATGTAAGATTGAATAAATGTTAATATAAAAAATAAATGATTTCGTTGCTTTCTTTCACTTTAGAGAGCGAGCAAGAGAATTTAGATGATTACATGAAAGATCTATAAAATTATTTTAAGAGCCAGATAGTGCCATAAGGTAGGTAGGTACTATCACTTGATACACCACATTTCGATTTCAATGTAAAAAGCCAGAAGGAACGCGTCACTAGTATAGTGACACTTCATGTCGGGCTAGCAAGCACTGTTAAAAAGCCGAGATGTCCTAGGTTCAAGGCCCGAGTCGAGCCGAGTATAACTAGTTATTGAATTTTTCTGACTAAACATATTAGTATCTTCTGCGCAGAAGACTAGTTTTTTAGTAAATTAAATTTATAAACAACATACCCCTTTATCCATTCTCAGCACAGTGAAATGGTTCTTCGTGATAGAGAAATGCTGCGATACGAGGGTGGAGTCTCTATATTTGCAATGCATTGCCATTGAGTCTGTCTGAGGCCAGAACGGCGTGCACTGTTGAGGCGCTAAATCTATCCATAGATCTGCTGCTTCGTTCTCTTCCATGAATCGAAGATGTTTTTTCGTGTCATTGTACACTATAAAGTACGGTAGGAGCGTCACTATTTTTGTTAGTTGTGGACAAAGCTCTGAGAGTGTTACCTGTTGGGATAAAGATTATCTTAGCATATATTTTGCCTTTATAAACCAAATACCTTAATTAAAAATCCATACAAGAGGTAGGTATAAGATAGAAAGAGGTATAGAAGTAGAGGATTAAAATTAGAAAGTAGTAAATAAAATAGTAAAGTCGGTATAAGTACAAAAACAATATCTTATTTATACACCGTTAACCACTTTAAACAAGATCTACATATATCTTTCAGTGTCTGATTATTTTGTAACGATTGTTTTAGTTTTCCATTCAAACTTATATAAAGCAACAAGAGAGATACTATCCTTAAAAATGGGTTTATATTTTCATTCGATACACTGATGACAGAACCTTAAAAAAAACAATAAGTCCAACTCATAAAAACCAAATTTTAAGATACAATTAAAAAAAACTAACCATTAAAATAGTCCCATTTCATTCCTATGAAAGCGTACATAAGCCTCAAAATAAAAAAAATAATCATCGTCAAATGTCAGATTACCGCTAAGTATAAGTTCTTTTTTTTAATAAGTACTCACATGCAAAAGCATCCTATAATTCAGCCTTCTCTCAGTATGCGCACACACGAGCAGCCCCGGCGTGTGCGCGTACAGGCGGGCGGCGCGCGACCAGCCCGACTGGTGTGCGCGCACCCTTATCCTCTCACTGGAAGTGTTACGTTCGCAGAAGAGTAGCGGCTCGTCTGTCACTTCGTAGCAAGTGTCTGATCTGCCCTGTTTGGGGGATGATTGTTTTAATGTGCATTGTGCACACTTTTGGTGGATAAATGAAAAGTAGTAAAAGTTGTCAAAATATTGAGTAAGTATATATAATACAAACTAAAGTATGAATAATATTAATTTTAATTTTAGAATTCACATGATCAGATTCTCGCGGGTTGTTCCAATTCTAAGTTCTAAATACTTAAAAAGTTATTTTCTTTTAAGTTTTGTCGACAAGAGCCGTAAGCGTCCCGTCAAAGTAGAAAGTACCTAAGCATAGCTTCTAGGCTCTAGCTACTATCTTTCTTACCTCTAACTTAGGTTGACTATTGGGTCTTAGGCCATAATGTTAGTTTTTAATTAACTTATTATACTAAATATCTCACTTTACCAAATCACCGATATGTGTGAAATAGTAGTCTGTAAGAAAAAATATAATAATAGACAAATATTTGAGAGGGAGAGAATTTATCTGGACCGCACTCGTATTTGCAGCGGCAGTCCTGTCTTGTTAATGATCCAACAGGGCGCGTACAACAGCAACTTCAAGTTGGGCCCTCGCTGCAGCCGCGCGCGCACTGTCAGCCGCTTGTTGCCACCCTCCGTCTCGCACTCTGTTGACATGCTGATGGTCTTTTCTGTCATATCTGGAAAATTCATTTAAAATTTTGAAAATATTAATTACAAACGTCCTTTGTACAGTGATATTTATAATATTAAACATCGCTTGGCAGTTTTTTGTGTTGTCAGTTGTTTGTTTTTGTGAAAAATTACATTTTTTCACAAGAGAAACCTATATAGATAAACTTAAAAAGTAAAAGCCTTATTTAAAAACAAAATTTGATTCAAATCATCAAACCCGTTTCCGAGATACACGAAATAAAATATACATAGTACATACATATACCTATACAAAATTGATCATTTAATATTATAAAATACCTAAATATCCTACACCTTTTACTAGATAATCCTTCTTTCTATTGCTAAAAATCGTATGACAATACAGTAGTTTCTGATATTATCTCAAACACGGAACAAACAAAAACCCAGTGCGATGGAGGACTTTAATGTGTAAGGTGTAGTGATTTATAAAAGCTACGATCATATAAAACCTATTATCCAAAAATTATTGAAAAAATAGTACATAATATTATCTAAGTTTTAAATAGATTTAATTTTGAGAATCTATCATCTAATAAGATCAGCTAAATTTTATTTTCATAGCTTTTACAAAATTTTGTCACCTGATAATGTCTATTGTTATTTCAATTTCTTTAGTGCATTGTCTCCGAATCATATTCAAAGTCTTCGTTTAACTAATCTAACTAATAAACCCTCACCTGGCGACAAAGTAAAAGTGCCGGACCACGGCAACCCAAGATAATGTATCTCCAAACTCAGTTTATGAGATTGAGTAGGCTTGAGTGTATACACGTGTGCTCTCTCTCCCGCTTCGACACGCGCTTGTATGGGACCTCCTGATAATTGCAAGGCTTGGGGCAGTCTGTTGTGAACGCCGAGTGGAGGTAAGATACGCAGGAGGAGATTTGGTATCGACCGTGATACTTTGTTGGAATGGCAACCTGGGAAATTTTGGGGATTATTTATTTTCCATATAACATATACTATAAGAAGAGAATAAATTTTTAAGATATATATTTTTTAAAGATAAAATGTTTGCTGAAGTACCCAAAAATAGTAGTAGTAGCAGTAAATTATAATATCCCTGTAATTTTATTCATATTGTGTTACCGGAAAAGCACAATTACTAAAAAACACAAATCTAAAAAACACAAATCTACTTAAAAAGTGGAAATCTTTAGTAAGTTATTCCTAAATTTAATATAAACACACCTTCAACTGGCAACACTTTCATAGCGAAAACGTCTCCGTCGTCCGCCATGGCGGGGCACACTATGTCACGTGAGCTGCCCACTTCGTTGACTAACTCCATCCACCAGATACCTTGCGTTGGGGCTTGGTAATTCCTAAAATATTTATAATTCCATAAAACGTGTTTAGAAATAGGTCCCAAGTATATGAGTTATTGCGCCATAATTTTAATTTTAGCAGTAACTTAATTTAAAAATTTTAGCAGTAACTTAATTAAAAAATTTCATTTCTATAACTTGATAAATATAAAATAATGGTTTGTCCATACCAACTTACATCCCTATTTTCAACCGTTAGAGGTTTATTATCGCAACAAAAGGTACCCTATACTCTCGCCAAGGTCTCTCAAATGTCTATACCAAAAATAATGAATATTGGTTCCGCTGTTTAAGCGTGAATTAAAAAAAACAAAGCACACAAACAAACAAGCAGAGTTATTTAATTAGTATCGATATAAGAAAAAAACTCACTCATAATTTGTTGGCACCAAGTACAGCCTGCAATGGTAGGCCACATACAAAGGCACGTTGTACGTGTCGTGTGGCGCGAGTACCGCCAGGCGCAGTAGTCCACAGAAGGGGTTCCGCACAGCGCCTACAGGTTCGATTCCCATTGCTTCCAATTCTGACTGACGATAGAGCAGCTCCAGGGCGTAGGATGTTTCGTTTCGTACCTAAATACGTGATATATATAAGAACCGATAACATGTAGTTATATCTATACATATAATAAAATTGTAACTAAGCCGAATCTGTACATAAAATTTTTTTTTTGGAAAATCTTATTGAAATAGACATTATTATCGATACAGAGGCCGAATCTATAGTTTTTAGAATTTTTGTCTGTCTGTCTGTCTTTCTGTCTGTCTGTCTGTCTTTCTGTCTGTCTGTCTGTCTGTCTGTTACCGCATCACGGAAAAACCACTAGAGGGATTTTGATGAAATTTGGTATGGTGATAGCTGGTTATCCGGGTCAACATATAGGATACTTTTTACCGCGGGAAAATATCTCATTTCTGAGGAAAAATACAAAAACTGCATTGTACGAGTATACTAATATGTAAAACCTAAGAATTTACTTTTTGATCATCCGAACGCGGGCGGAGCCGCGAGCAATGCTAGTACATATATATGTTTATGCAAGAACGTTTAATTACTTTTAAGCTAGCCAATCGCCGAAGTCATTTTTTTTGAAGTATAACTTTCATATAATTTGGAATTAAAAAAAAAAGAATATTTGGCAGTTTATTTTGTTTTCTTTTTCAACTAATGTAGTCTCGGGAGAACCAAGCCTTAAATGTCTCAAAAGTTATAATGACACACAGACGGTATCCATTCACAAAAACTCAAAGGAAATAGTTTTATTTAAAATGTCAAGTATTAGATTAAATCTAAGAAAACTCATTTACATGCTCTTTGTCTAAGAATTTAAGATGCACTATGTTACAACTAAAAACCATTGATTATGCTTGCTTATTCTTACCTGTAGAGGTGATCTGACAACAATCTTCTTGTTGTTATATTTGGAAGTTCTTTCAACAACGACATAATAGCGAGTGTTGTTTTTGCTCGGATGCAGCACGTGGAGTTTGGACACCGATCGTTGGGGACAAAGGATCTAAGGAATACAAAGATTTTATTTTATGATTGAAATTCAGCAATATGGAAACGGAAAAGTTCACGGAAAGTCATATTATGCTTAAAACTCTAAGCTTCGATTATAGGAGAATGTATAGGTATTCCGTTTTTAAATAGAAAGTAAAATTGTCGATATTTGCGTAAAGTAAACTGTAAACATAATTAGAATTTTCTTTCTAAAGAATAACCAAATTTTCCAATAATATAAACTACTTCTCCATTTTTTTTCTCCAAAAAACCGTCTTGAAACTACAACGAATATTTAATCAGTCAAATTAGTCCATCCGTTCTCAACACAGCATTTCATTTTTATTAAATAAATAGATATTCATCAACGATTGTACACTTTCATCACACCCAAGCCCCAAAATCATATTGTTCAACTATTCAAAAAAATAGTACTCAACTATTTAAACTAAGTGTACATTTGTACATATATAATTAAGTATATTTGTAATTTTCTTTATTGTAAATAAATTATATATTCAAACAATCCATACTCACATTAAGATGATCAAAGTCATGCATCCGTATAGACAGCGTCTGGTCGGTGATGCGACGTAGCAGCTTTGCTGCGGGGGGCGGAGCGCCCGGGGACTCGCGCTCCGCCCCCGATAGCGAGCATGTTGCTGGGAAACCTCCCTCGAAACTGAGTATAGGATGACTTATTAGTAACAAATAAGAAAAACCGTATAGGAATCTTGCACAAAAATTACTAACTTTCACCAATTACCCTGACAGAAATATGTAATAAACGTTGGCAAATAATATTCAATAAATAAAAAAAAGAATAAAAATCTGGAACAAACTGAAAAGTTACAATATGTTATTTGAATAAAGCCTGTTTTTTATTATAGATTGTACGATAAAGGCTACATTAGTTAAAAACTGTATTTATAGCCAGTAACGCCCAAGAAATTTGTTTATTAATTTAATACTAAATGACAGTGAAACCTATAAAGTAAATATTGAATAAAAACATTTTGTTTATTTGCAGGATCCAGCATAGCATAAGAATAAAAATTTTTAAAGTTATTATATTCACTCACCAGTCCCATTCGTCACTTATATCAGTCATCTCTTGCTTAGCTTCCTTCTCGACGTCATCGAGCAAATCTGCCCCAGAGGTGTCGCAACCTGCAAAAAATATTTTGACATTTATAACGAATTTTATACTTAAAGGGCAAAGGTATTGAACAATCGTATAAAAATTTCGCGGCTCAGGACATCTACTTAAATACAAAAAGCTAGCGACACTTCTCTTGCCTCACTCTACCCCAATGGATAAAATGTAAACTAAATTCTTCTCTCCTGAAAATTATCCGCACAGCAGTGTAAAAGAATAACGAACAGAACTAAACAGACAAATATTTTTTCATGATTAATTATTGGCTTTGGAATGGATCGCCCAAAATCGAGGTAGCTATTCCAAATTATACCCCCAAATATGTGTGTGTGCCTATTCAGTGATAGCCTCATTAGGTTCCAGCAATCCAGCCGGAAATGAAGTGATCGGATACTTCTCTAATGGCAGCCTCCTAGTTGTTTGTCACGGGGAGAAAAATGAATTCAATAAAAATTTTATACATAAAGACCTCCCAGTCGATTTCCATCACGACCGCTAATCTCATTAGACTAACCATATGCGCAGAAGAATATCCCCATATATAATCTTGGTGTTCTTCTAAGTTGCTACAGAGAATTTCTTAACACAAAAACGCAATGACTACAATTGGCCTGAACCGGTTATCGAACCCATGACTTTCAGATCTGAAGTCGTATCGTATGTTAGCTATACCAAACAAGACAGTGTATGCATATGTACACACATATTCAATGAATATATTATTTTGGTCAGTTACCAGGAGTGCTAGGTCGGCTGGAGTGGTCGAAGTCGGCGACGGCGAGCACACGGTCGTTGCCGGCCAGGTCGGTCTCCGCGCGCGTGCGCAGGTGCACTGTAGACCCTGGACCTGAGTACATGTAATGAAATTAATCGATTTAAATATGAGCTGATGTAAAATGAAAAATATTTGCAAAAAGATACAATTAATTTCTAACTAATATTTAGGAAAAATAAATATAAATAACAATTTCAACTCAATTAAACATTAATTAATTTTTTTCTTTAAATTCAAATGATTTCACCCTTGATGTACTGTAGTAAAAAGAATATAATCATTAAAATCAGTTCATAGGTAAAGATATCACATGACGTCATATAAATAACCTACAGAACAATTATGAAAAAGAAAATCACCAATATCATTGATAAGTTGTAATCCGCTTTCAGCCGCAACAATAGCCGTAACCGCTGCCGCTCTGTCATTTATAGCGTTTGTTAGCGCTTGAAGCGCTTTCACGGCCGCTGGAGCTAAAGTGATGTTCAGTGGCAATTTCGCTTCAAGCGCTATGTAGGTGCAGAAACGAGTATCTTCTATGGATGATTCGACGCTATCTTCACGCTCTGGTTCCTGAATGTAATCAAATCATATTAACCTTTGTATTCAGCCCTTTTTAACGTCCCACTGCAGGGCACGGGTCTCCCTTCAATACGACGGGGTTCAGGCCATAGTCCACCACGCTGGCCAAGTGCGGGTTGGCGGACTTCACATGTCTTTTGAAAACTTACTAGGTTCTCTCAGACATGCAGGTTTCCTCACGATGTTTTCCTTCACCGTTAAGACAAGTGGTAATCATGTTGGAAATGATTCGCTCATGAAAATGTCAGAGGTGCGAGACCTGGGATTTGAACTCGCTTCACTCGGTTTCCCAAGCGAGCGCGTCACCACTGGGCTACCACTGCCTTTATTATTAACCTTTATGTCTTGTAATATTAGCCACCTTTTGTTAAACATAACCTTATTGTACAATATAAGCATAATCCCAAAGACCAAATTCTCAAACCGATAACCATATATATTTGAAACCAAGTATAAAAGAAGAATAGCTAATTTTACTAATTTTAACAGAATTTTCAATGATAGACAGTATTTGAGAAAGTGATAGCTACTTTAATCCCTTAAACAAGGATTTTTTGTAGATTTTCGTGAGCGTGGAAGCAAAACAAAAGAGGTTAACATACTTGCAGTCATTAGTCTTATAAAGATAATATTTTCCTTACTTGCACAGTAACGCTCTTATTATCCACTTTCTTCTTTTCATCTCCATCTATATACGAAACTGGTTTTTCTTCCTCTTCTTCTTCCTCTCTATCACTAATTTCGACTTCACTCTGTTCCGGCGCAGAAGAATCTTCGTCATTACTTAGTTCATCGAGGCTTGAATCACTGCTATGAGGAAAAAATATAAATAATAAAAGACGAATGTTAACTCTACTGACAGTTTTTTTTATTTGGTATCCTTACAAGTAATCCAAATTTTTAATTTTATCTTTTTGATTGGTAAAGAATCTTGCGACTTGATTTAGCAGGCAGAGCTATAAACCACAACCAGGGCAATAATCAAGATGTCAAATTACTGTTTTTTTAGTACCAAAATATGAAACTTACTCATTAAACAAATGTCCAATCGCATCAGTGAGCCTGTCCATTGTCCCGTTCTCGTTTTCTGAATCAGATTCTTCTAAATCTAAAGCTTTCAAAAAAGTCATATTACAAGCGTTAAAATCAACGTTATAACTCTTGTTCTCTTTCCCGTGAGGATTTCTTATGAAAACCATTTCATTATCAGTGTCTGCTTCATCTGCTGAAGTCTCAGATTCGAATTCATTTTTCTTCTTTTGTTTTCTGGTCGTTTCTTGTGGTACTTGGTCTGTTACTGTCTCTTCTTGCTTTTTGGTATCTAGTTGTGAAGACATTGGGTAGGCTTTAGCCTGTAAAAAAAAATAAAAATGGTTAAAGATCAAAATTTTATAGTAAAACTAAGCTTTTTACTTGAACTTGACTATAAAGACAATATGTTAAAAAAGATTAAAAACGCAAAACGTTATCTAATTTATTGAAAAAAATCATAGTCCTGGAATAACTTATAAAACATCACACCCGATCTCTGCAAGTTATGCTTTAACGTTAGTTTAAGGTATATATTATGCTATGGGCCTCTGTTTACATATTTAAGACATTTTGTAAATATTGCCTGAAATAAATTATTCAATAAAAAATTAAAAATTTAACGTGACTTCTAACAACAATTTCCACATGTCGTACCTAGCTTTATATCAGTGAGCGTAAAATTAAAAAAGAAAGTGAACACTTAGATTTTCATATATTTAATTTAGGGAAACCAACCTGAAACACTGTAGCAAATATTTCCCAAGGCCTCTGCACATTGTCCCGTAGCACCGGTTCTAACAATGGTTCCCACGCGTCAAGGCGTGCGTTGTAGCAGTGCGCGTGCGCACTCAAAGCCCCGTGTCCATGCACACGATGTGACCAGTCGTGTATAGAAAGTTCTGCTGACATCTGACGAAATTATTCAGATTTATTTTTTCGCTCTTATAAGTCTGTTTATGAGCAAAATAATATTTACTTTTCAAATTCAAAGGTACATCGAACTCAAAATCACTTTAAATGTTCCTAATTATTCCATCCATAATTATCCTATCCATCATAATAAATGTTCCTAAGTATTTTATCATAAAGGACGACAGTACAGACAACACACAAAAAACAGTGTGTGTGTACTTATGTATGCACGTAAGAAGTTATACATCGTTGGCATAACAGAACAAGTTTTCATCCCGTACGTCACAGCTCTCTCTTTGTAAAAGGAATGTAGCTAACCTCATCATGTCGCTTTCAGCAAACTTCATTATGTGGCTTTTCGGCTGGCGGTGTGTGCGCGCATCGAAAAAATATTACTCTTATATTTTTTCCATACGTGCCAAAAGAAGTATAACTTCACTAAATTTGAAAGTATGTTAAGGTTTGTAGAAATAAGATGCACTCACTCATTCACTCATTCATAAACTTTCAAATTTATAACGTTAGACTAATAACAACTTACCTTTACCAACAACACCGGAATTCGTACAGTGTGCTCTATCTCGAAAGTAACTCGCACTAACGGCACAGTCATTACAAACGTCTCCATGGGCTTCATGCTAGGATACTTTGGCTGTATATAACTGTCTTCTGAATGGAAGCCCACGTATGGAGTCAGTTTCTTAGGAGACCAGAGATCGTCGTCTTGCTTCTCCGATTTTGGATTGTAAGTGGCAAAGTTGAATCCAATGCCTTCTTCAGGAATTGTTAATTCTGTTGTTATTTCTTCTACAATATCTGTATAAAAGAAAAACATACTCTATTGTAAAAGTAGGTAGCTAAATTAATATAGCTATTTATCCTTGTTGCAATAATTAACAATATTACTAAGCATGAACTACTTTAGAAATAGGGAAAACTTTAGAATGAAGATAAAAAATGGGGCCATTAAATATACAAATATTTGCTATTTACCCGTGACTGTGTGAATTGTAGTAGCTGCTATATGAAGATCGATCTCCGAAACTGATAACTTCACCATTATACCTTCATCCACATTCTTAAAACTCTTGGAGAACTCAAAATCACAGGGTTTCAACACCAATTGGGGTGGCAAATTTTTTAATTTTGATTGCAATTTGGACATTATCTGGAGTCCGGCTAAGGATATAACCAAGTTTTCTGTATTTGAATGGCAAGAATAGTCAATGAGTAGTTCAGTTCTTAGTAAAAGTGCGTGGCCCTCAGTCTTCATGAGATCAGTAAAGAACATAATCTCTGGTTGTCGGCATTGCACTGATATGGAGAGGCTGGGCATGTCTTCTGATATTGACGTCGCTAGAATTAAAGGTTTACAAAAATTAATTTTTGTTATATTTGAAAACACATTTCAGGTCCAACAGAATAGGGTAATTATTCCTTCACTATGTATCACATTATAGAGCAATGAGGTAGACAGAGCAAAATAATATATAAATTAAACAAAATTATAGATAATAATAAAAATCGAAAATAGTTTAAAAAGTACCATTCTAAATTTTAATTCAAATCCGTTTAGTTGTTAATAGAAAAGAAGTAACAAATGCACTCTTGCACTCATAAAATTTTGCTATAATGATAAAATATGATTTAAAGATACACCGAATTCAAAATCACTTTAAATGTTCCTAATTATTCCATCATTAAAGGACGATAGTACGGATATTTGAAGGTTTTATAAGGATTGTAAAAATAAGATGCACTCACTCGTAATACTGCAAAGTATTGATATAAACCTAGTGACTTTAAGTAAATTTAAAAAACTCGTAAGAGAAAATGTTAATTAGCCTTTAATGTTTTTTTTATACTTTGATGTTTTTATATTTAAATGTAATTTTTTTTCTGTTTATGTTATAGATTATAGATTTCTTGTATAGATATGTTATAGATTTCTTGTTGCCTACTCTATATGTATGTATGTATGTTTAAATTAGTGGAAACTTTGCTGGCTTGTGTAATATTTTATCTTTGGTGTATCTACGTATGTTATAAAATACTGTGTGTTTAAAAAAAAATTAAAAAAATGTCTACAATTGTTCAAACCAGTGGAATAATATCCGCTAGTAGAGTCACTGGAACTGGGGAACCGAGCGGGTCGGTTGTTGTTGCGGGTGGGGGCGTCACCCACGTAGCCGTGGTTCACTACACCGCCTTCCATTGTTTTGTCACCTGATCACCAAATAAAAGTTAAAGTATTATTTTAGTAATAAAATAACCACAATTACTTAGCAAAAAATAGATATGTTTTAAATAGTTTTATTATTTTAACGTTCTTTTATTGCAAATTTAATGAAACCCCAATAAACATATCTAAAATTAATACCATAAACACGGTAATATTTACATTACCGTGCCATAACCATGATTAGCCCAAGATAAAAATATTAAATTATTGAAAAAGTCAATTTTCTTATCAGAGACCATCTTAGACTCAGAAAGTACTACTTGTAACTTAAATAGAGAGAATTAGTAAAGTTAACTATGTATGAATATAGAATCTATAAAATCTCGTGACAACTTACACATGTGTATATACATACATACATACGTATACTTAAGTTTTCTATTAGCGATTATAGAGTTTGGCCTTAAGCTGACTGACCTGGCATGGCATCTAACAAGCTCTTAGTTAGCCTCAACAAGAACGGCAAGGCGAGGTTCAACCTCGTCCTCTCCACTCTCACATCCAACGTGATGGCGCGAGCTGACCGACGTAGTGACGCCTCGAGCAACGCCGGGCGCACTACTGAGAAACCCGCGCTAGCTTTACTACCACCGCCTTGGGATTCGAAAATTCTGAAAAACAATATGGCGGATACAAAATTATGAAATATATTGCAGACATTGAAATAGTATATTAATTTTGTAAATTAATAATAGATAATAATATAGGTATAAGATAATAATAAAGCTTAGTATAAATTGGAGAAAATTTTAATTTAGTATTTGAATTGGGTTTGATTATATAAATAAAAAAAATGCTGTGATCAGTCATTAGTTATGTTTTTAAAAAGTTCCACGAATTATGAAACGTGTTATTTTATAAGAACATCATAAAAAATATTTAAAATGTTGACTGGACTTCATTGGACTGGGCCGGCTACTACCTACTTTATATTTTATAGTAAATTTTATTACATTAAACTGATTACGAAGTAATGTTCTCTTAGTTTCTGTACCTCTTGAGCTTCAAACTAACCTTCTAATAACAACAGTAGAATCAGGTCGTATATCTTCTATCAGGAGACTCTGTAGACTCGCTTTCACCTCAATACTGCTATCTGAATAGTAATCGAAATGCACATTCGCTTCTCCTGCAGTCATCTTCGCTAAACCATGGTTCAGATCTCTAACTGGAGAACTTAGTACTTCATCCATATCGGAAAAAAGCTTCAGTTCTATGCCTTCTAGGGTAAATCTAAAAATAAAATTATATTTCTTCTAAATTTTTAGAAAAAATATTTATTTTAATCCAGGGATAAGTTTTACAAAAGATTTCGGAAGATGATTGATGATTTCCACAATTAGTTGTGTGATTGTAAGTTGGTAAATATATAGATTTTTTTTCATTACTGTTTATGGCGGTTTATTTAATTTTTGATTTATATTATACTAGCGACTCACCCTCACTTCGCTCGGGTTCGTCCCTAACTTGATTCCCCATACAAACTTTCATCTCCATTTCACTCCCTTAATATAATATCCTATATACTTTCCAGGGTCTCAAACTATCTTTTTACCAAATTTCATCTAAATCGTTTCAGTAGATCCAGAGATTACCCCCTACAACTTCACAAACTTACAACATCACAAACTCACAAAATCACAAACCTTACCTCTTTATAATATTACTATAGATGAAACAAATAGATACGCGCATAATTACCTAAGAACCGACTCCTTTCTCACTGGCTCACCCTGAGCGAAGAACGCTTGCAACTTTTTCACGGCTGCGTCTGACGGTGCCATTTCCACCGGTGAAGTTGGAACCAAATTACCTAATATAATAAACATTTCTTAAAATCTTAGTTTAGAAAGTTTTACTAGCAATGACATTTTAAGTTACAGTTTTTGTTAAACATAATATATTTTTCTACCATCTTTATCGTTCCAGACAGGGGAGAAAATTATGCGTGCTAAAAAAAAGCGAGAAAATGATTTCGTAAAGACAATTTTCAAAAAAATCTCAGAACAAAGATGCTTTAAAAGTTTATTTTGCTTTTTATCTAAAAATATATCAAAATTTTAAATTAAATATTTTGTAAAAATATTTCACGATATAGAAGAAGTAAAATTGATATGTAATGTGAATAGAAGTTAAAATTGAACAGGCTGATGGTGGTCATATTTTATATTGTCTGATAAGTTATAACAGCTAACATAACATAAAAAGAAAGTATTGTAGAGATGCTCATAACGCATTTTAATAAAGCTGAGGCAGTAGGAGGGTAATAGTTCGCTCTACGCGTGTAAAAATCGTAAGAATCTTAAATAAAAGTAAACGCTAATAAACTCTATACATTAATAAACGTCACTATCTAGAGTTCAATACAGCTTAGAATATATCAAACTTGACGTTCCTTACCAATATAATGACCTTCGCCGATATTATCGCTCCAAACAGCTAAAACAGTAGCCAAATCCTTCTGTCCCAAATTAATAGTGATAACATCCATCACAACGTCAGCCTCGCACAGGAGCAGATCTCGATATGCACTAGTGGTAGCAACTTGCGCATAACTAATGACGCGCTTAAGATCACAACGTACTGATATTGGCTCTAAAATCGGTTCCTGTAATCATTTCAGAAATAAAAGATTATTTTAAAAAAGAAGATATTACAAATTTGCCGACGATTCGAATGCTTTACAGCAATCTGAGAGGAAGAAAATCCGAAAAGATAGTTTTATTTAAAATGTTTAATATTCGCGTAAATTCTAAGAAAGTATTATGTTAAGCTTGGTATTTTATTGAAGACTTGATCCCTTAGTTTGTATTAATTTATAGCACATGCCAGTTTTATACATTAAGTTCAGCAGTTTTCAAGTAGGTACAGTCCGCTCTTACATTTTCCTCTGAAAGTCTGATTTAAGTAACTCGGTATAGGAAATATTGTTTGGAATATTTGAAATTTTAGAAATTATACCTGTACTTCCAAAGTGCCAGCGAGCGTCATCACCGCGCGAGATAGCGTGATATTGACAAGCTTTATCAGGACGTTGTCTATAACCGGAGTGTTCACCGGAGTGCTTGCCTCAACACTCGCGTTTACGTATTTGAAGAAATTCTCGATTAGTAAATCGCCTGGAAATAATTCAATGTGTAATTGAATCAAAACTAAAATACTTCATCTTTAACGAAATTAAGATAATAGTTTATCTCGTGAAAATCTTAAGTTTATTAATAGCGTTCATGACGGATAACTTTGGATAAGCCGCTAGCTAGTTTTAGGAGAACGTAAATTTGCACACAAGTTCCTTGTATTACTTAGACAAGCACTGAGGAACGACTTGGATAATTCATGCCCTAGAGAGCTTTAGCGAGGAATAAAACTTTGTATGAAAAAGAGGAGAAGTAACTACTTTTACTCTTCTATCATTACAAAAATATACTAATTTTAATTTACAACAGCCAACTTTAAAAAAAACACCGGTTAGAATTAATTAGACTACATTATTCGTCTAAAACTAGTGAATTTTGAACGAACATTGTTGTCTAACTTCTAGCCTGAAATACCTTTAATGCCTAGTCCATTGTAGATTAATAAATTTCAAAATAATTATGGACACTGATTACAAAAATTTCGAAAACGAATTACATTTGAAAATAAACTCTTACCCATGTTAAGAACTAACAGATTTGGTGAAGATGGCTTTTGAGGAAGAAGAAGTACGGGCGCGTGTATCTAGAAATTAAATATTACTTAGAATATAAATTTTAATTGTATCTAAAATATGTAATTTTTAGCAACTATCTTGTACATAAAGGCATTACATATTTGTTATAGCTACTATATATGAATAACATATATATGTATGGCCAAAAACGAACTGAAGCAGTTGTCATAACTACATGCAACGGCTATTCCGAATTTAAGCAATGTTACTAAAACTACTGTTGGCTAAGCAGGATGGTCTCAGGTGCCCAACAACAGCCATATGTTACTCCAGTTCATAGTCCATCTGTGTACTATATTTCATCCAAATCCATCTAGCCGTCTCAGCATACAGAGTAACACACAAACACACAAATTTTCGAATTTACAATAGTGTAGTCTGAAGTCCGATTACCTCAATAGCCAAGTTAACTTTCAAAGGAGCAGTTCGCAAAGCAGCAGCTTTCTCTTGAGCGGCGCGTTCTGCCGCGAGCGCCGCCTCCGTTGCCGCCGTACTCGGAACTAGCGGCTCTAGGAATTGCTACAACAAAATATTTTAGGTTCAATGTTCAATTCATTTCAATTCTCTTGTTAATGGATTCAAAACGTGCCAATTTAGCGCATATCACTTCGCCAATGTCACATAGAATGGAGAAGACACGAAGGAGATTGGAATGGTCGGTAAAATAATATTATTAAACAATGTTATTTTATCAGATCAATTGTTACAATAGTTTTACTTCGGTTTGTTCCTGTGGTAGATAAGTCATAAAAAAATAACCGGTTCTAGGATCAGGATATAAGCTATCGTTCGGGTATCGTGGTTTATCCTGCGACGCCGACGGTTTTGGAATGTAGTGATCACTCTTTCAGCCGGTGAGTGAACTCCTGTTATACAGACAGTATACGTAAACACATTTCCCAACAACAGAAAAGAATATAAATATCGAATAATATTTATTTCGAATATCGCTCAAAACTCTACGTGCCTAACAGTAGCCTATGTATTCCAGGTCAAATCCTATCTGTGTACTAAACTTCATCCAAATCCGTCCAACCATTTTACCGTGACGGAATACACTAGCACAGTCACAAATGCATTTACAATAGTTGTGTGATCGTTACCTGTAAATGGTACAGCAAAGAACAAAACATGACGACATGGAGCCTGCCAACTTGTATGCGCAGCTCGGCGTCAGAGCGCGCGCGGGTCCCTGAGGCGGAGCGCACGTACTTGATCTCTATCACTTTGTCTTCGTCTGGCCAAACCAACTGTGGAAGACCTTTCATTTATCGACTAAATAATGAGTTTGAATAAGCTACTGTTTCAAAAGTGAAGCACATCAATATTAATTATTTTATAATATTTATCTAACTGGACGACTAAATATTCAATTAATTTCTTTTTTTGAAATTAAAAGAAATTTACATCTAAACAAAATTTATTGTGTGTTCAACATTTATTTCAAAATATATCAGAAAATTACTTAAATTTTTTAAGTAATACTATAAAAAATGTTTTAAAAGAAAAAAATGTGTAATATGCATATTACAAGAGGTGCGCGATAAACAATAGCATTCCCAAGGAGGGATGATGGTCGGGCAGGCGTGAGACGGCCGGTTGTAAAACTTTTACCGAATCCTACCAGTATTACGGACGATGTACTGCACCGACCCCAAGTGATTGGGAAATGAGTAGCGAGATGGTGATGATTTTTAGATTTTACGAAGTAGGAAAATCCAAGGGGGTGAGAAACTTCTATGGATATATTAGTCAGTTTTCGGCGAATAATATTTGTAACAAATTGTGTTATTAGTTGATATTTATTTGTATTGACAAATTATAAAATATCAGAAAAACACGACACGCTTGGCTCAGTTTGTAGTGACCCTACTTTCTATGCCAGCGGTCGCGGGTTCGAGTCCCGCTGGGGGGCATTCATTTGTTTGATGACGAATGTTTGTACTCCAGTCATGGGTGTTTATATTTATAATATGTATGTATTTAAAGTTATATATGTGTAGTGTATCAACTATCTGGTATCCATAACACAAGCCTCGTAGCTTACCATGGAACTAGATGGCGCTGTGTGTTAATGTCCCAACCTATTTATTTATTTATTTATTTAATCAATTAAATAAATTAATACCTTGGGATATAAAGTGGCGTCAGCCAAGTCGTCAACGTGCAACGATCCTAAGAACAATTTAAAGATGAGTCTGTCATTGGCTCTAAACACGCAGTCGCTCTCCAACGCGCTTATTCGTACTTCCACTAGTGGGTTATCTGCTTGAGATAACTTTGCTGTTACTGAAGATAATCTATAAATAATAATTATTATGTTACCATAGAGAAGCAATGGAATTAAGTTCCTTAGAAATGATAGAAGAATATACCGCTCTATCTAATTAAACTAAGTGTTAACTTCTTACTGTCACTTACAGTTCCTCATGTCGATTAAATACATAACTAAAGTCCAAAACACCATACAATTAGAATTAAAAATTAAATCGTAACGTAAGGACCAATTTAAATGCCTATTATAAATTAAAAATATACGTATATATACTACAAAAAAAATTTTTTCTAAGTGTTGCCTAGAAACAGTTTCTTCCACAAATGTGCGTATGAGGGCAAATGAAATGGTACTATAAAAAGATATTTGTTGGGTTAAACTAAAGTTTACCTCATAGAATAGCTGAACTTAGTAGCGCCAGGAGGTACGGGAGGATCTGCTTCTGGCTTCATCAGATAATCCCATAGTCTTGCGGTCTTGGGAAGAACTATGCTCTTCAGATTTACTGAGTGACGTCTTTGTATTCTAAAGAATTGGTAATTGTTTTCATTATTACATTATTTACGTGCTAAAAAGCTAATAATCACAATTTGGCACTTATAAAATATTATGCATATTAGTAAGTAGAAAATTTATATTTCTCCTCTAATTAAAAAAGCTTATTAAATCTAAAACGTGTACTCACTTTCTTCGTATATAGTGTAAGTACTTGTAGAGTGTAGTTATCGCTGCAGAGTTGGCTAGAAACACTAATGGCCCAACATCAGCCACTAACGCTTGCTCGACATTATGAAAGTGAGAGCGAAACTCTGGGCAATTTGCACGGACCTGTTGAAAGTTTAACTTTTAAGTATGTTTCTTAGTAGTCGAACAATATTGTTTGGATATTAATTTAGGCACTCTTTTTAGAATTTATGCACAAGGTTACGGAATATTGAGAAATTCTGTGATACTTGATTAAACATATAGACATATATAAATACTAAGACCTCTTAATTTATTCCTATAAAAGTTTTTTCCTATAAAACATTTTTTACAATCATTTTTTTCAAAATGTGTATGTGTAAAAAAACCCATAAACATTTTTGACTCATTTTAGAAGAAAATAATAAATACAATTATGAGGAAACCCACCTTCCTATACAAAAGGTTGAACAGCTCGCCAGAGCTCGTCAACAACTCCAAGTACTGCCCAGTGCTGCTGTGATGTTGTTTATCAGTTAGCAGAGCTTGTCCTATAGACAGTTGTATGGCGGGCCCGAACTGCATGAGTGCCACGTCCAAGCAAACCTTGCTAACATTTAACATTATGTACGGTTTGTCTGTCATTTCGCTTGACCGGTTTAAGTTGATCACTATTTCGCCTGGACGGAGGGAAAATTATTTTTATTATTGTGTCTACATTATTGTATACTTAGTAGTTTAAGCATTTGACGCAAAGACGCAATAAAATTTATTCTGTCTTTTTATTTCATAATATCTTTTTATATATAGCACATAATATAACAAAAAACTTAATAAAAATATACGAATATACATAAAACAAATTTAAACAATAAACTTAATCATTACTGTACAGAGTACAACAGGTCACATCATTACCATAAAATAAAAGAATAATTTAAAAGGTACTATATTTAAAAATAAATCTTACCAATAATAAACCTCATCAAAGTGCCAATAGTGTTGCTAGGCGACACATTATCGTCAAATCCAGGCAAGTCGACCGACCGAGCGTACTCTTCTACGTCTTCGTCGCTGAAGTCGGCGGCAGGTAAAGATTCTTCTGCTGGTGATTTTGCACTTTCACCATCTACTTTTGTTTCTGCTGCCCTAAAAAGTATATTTCTATAAGTTTAAAATTTAATAATTTTCTTTATGTTGAGTTGTTTTAAATTTTTATTATTCTACAATTATTACAAATAATTTTGATAACTATCCATAATAGGACGTCCTAATAAAATTTCATATTTCATAGGTTTCCATCTCCTTTACATACATCATAATATATAACCTATTACTTTATCTACCTGTTTCTACTAAAATAAGCAGTCACGATCTTCTGTCTCAATTTCACCAACTCCTTGTAACCTGGGTCAGCAGTCACTCTGTCCATTACCAGGGCTTCGATCAGGTCTGGATCTTCCAACTCCTCAACGTAATCTCCAGAATCCATGAAGGAAACTGGCACAGTGTTTGGTACTGGCACCGGCAAATTATCAAAGAAGTCTAAGAGATGACCGATGATACGATCGGAGAGGTTGAATTTGAGACTTGACAACGAAATGTTGAGTTTGTATCTGAAGAGAAATATAAGAATGGTTAATATGGAAACGACAAACGACGGAATATAAAATAATAATTGCTCTGAAATTTAAATATTTGGGAAGCTGAAGTAGGTATGAAAACAGCGTTTGTCTAAATATTGATCAAGTTTAAATATAATATTTAATAAAAGCTTTTTACTATTAAAAAATATTTTTATCATTTTTACCTTGGTAACAATTTATAATCTTTCTTTATACTAGTAGAGAAAACCAACTGCGCACGGAGTCGCGGTATCAAATGTATCTCAGAGTCGCCATGCTTGCGCGCCTCCCGCCACGACTCGTTCCATTCACAGAACAACACCTGAATCCAAAGAGACATTGTTTGTATTGATCATATAATTTATTGTTGCAACACAATGTTGGCTATCGCAAATCAGTTCAAATTGTGTTTTAATCTACAGATATACTTAGGTAGAAACACTTCTTAGATATATCTGCTTAAAATACATGTGACAACAGTTAAATACCTGACTTGTAGCATAAATACTTCCTAATTGAATAGCACACGTTTCTCACTGGTCTTTTGAAAGAATATTCTTTATTATTCTTGAATGGAGTATGGATATTATAAATTTAAATATAAGTAAAGTAGCGTAATAATTAAACATACCAAAAATCTACCACCTCAAAGTAAAAGTTAAAAAAATGTTGATCGCTCAACGACCGCGGACACGCCGGCGTTACAGTTAACAATAGATTTCTTAGAAATTTAATCAATTTCTTAGAAATTTACCTGAATGTGTTAAAGTTAAAGATGCAAGAAAATAAAAAGTTCCCAAAATCCACCGTGATCTAAATCATTAAAATAACAATTAACCAAAAAAAAAAGAACAATTTTAACAATGATTGCTTGTAAAATATTATATCTACCTGAAAGCAACACTCGGCATGAAAACGATCGTACAGTCTCTCTTCCAGTTCCATACACGTGGCATCTTCTAAAGTCAAGTTGGATGGTTGCAGATCTGACTTTATAACTATTCGGTTGACGTCCAAAATCATTACACGACCAGGCCTGCAATGTTTATCATGATTTATTTAAAATTTTACACGTTAAACTAAATATTCATACGATTTAACGAAAATCTGTTCTTTGATTCATTCCCTTTCTTTATGAAGCAATGATAAAAAGACAGAATGTCAATAATTACATAATATTTTGATGCGAAAAAGAGCCATAAGGTGGTTTTTCTTGAAAACTAAAACATTCTTACCATTATTACAAATTAGTATATTTAATAAAAGATAACAGAATTATTATTTTATACTTCAATATTATAACTTACTTCTGTACACAACCGTGTTCAGTCAGGATGACAGTCGGTCCTTTAATATCCACGTTCAAGTGGAAGATCTTCCTGCGACTGATCGCGTGAGCTAACACGGACTTACTCATGGCACCAACTTGTTCTACTGCTAGGGAGAATTCTTCCGCCAACTCTTCTGATGTCATTGAATGGGTTTGGAAGAAGTTAATCAGTTCAGTGCACGCGTGCTGAAATAAAAAAAGAAAAAGTTAAAAAGACTGTCCAAATAACTAACTTCTAGCTGTAATTATGCATACAACATACATGAATATTTTATTATAAATACGTATACATATATGAACAGTAATAATCTTTGCATATTATAAATGCAGAAATGAATATCTAAAAGAAACATACTTCAATATAGACCACTTCAAATGGCTCCACATGGCATGTGACACCTAGGTCCGCATGACTGTTTGCCGGGTTTTTCTCCACGTCTACTGCTAGCACTGTGTTATTGCCCACGGGGGATCCTTGAGCTGCCACCAGTAAAGGCATCAGTTCTCCGTCCGATGACATGCCTTCTGTTACCACGCTTTCTGTACGAGCTGATATCTGGTTGAGAAGAATTATACCATAATTCGTGTTTTAGGAAACAGGATTGTGACCTTAAATTTACCTGGAAGTATTTCTAGTAGATTATGAAAACAAATTTCATTATAGACGAATTACTTCAAACTTTAATGGAATTTGATATTCACTACATGTACGTGTATTATCAAATACGTATATATGTATATTATGTAGTTGTAAAATTATTATTTACCTTGTATGCTTTAGCAGATGGCCTAGTCTCTAAAGACATGAGAAACTGCGTGAGGTTTACCACTAACACTTCTCTACTTCTGTTCATTAATGTTACTGTGCAATGTGCTAGAGTTAAATTGAGTTTGTGCTCTGAAAAGAATTCAATAATTGGAAATGTTTAAATCTAAATAATTTCTAACTTGGAAATATTTGCTCTTTTTTAACTTATTTTTCTCACTTTTTCATTTTATTTTTCTCGTTTAGTTTAGATAAAGTACCGGTTTAAGATATTATTACCTAAAAGACACTATCTCGCAATTATAACATTTGTTTATTTATTTTTTAGAAATTACTTAGTGAGGAAAAAGCAATACTTACCAATGTATTGTTTAGATTTGTCTGGCCTTGGAGCACCCTCGGCATAACCTATCAGTTCACAGACTTTCTTCTTTTCAGGGCTAGAGAGATGACTCCATAAGCTTTTACATCTCTCAGTTTTAACACAAAGTTCTACACGCGACTTTGCTTCGGTTTCTGAATCGCTTTCGTATTCAGATGTCGGTTTCCACCAATCAAATTCCGTCTCCACCACGTCTATTCTATCTGGTTCTTGTGATAACAGCTGTAAAGTCACATAAAATGTAACATTACTCAAGTCCACATTTTCGCTACTAATTGTTTAATTTTGTTATTGGGTTTTGAATTGCTATTACGTCATATGCTATTATTCTTTTGTTAATGGCTACCATAAATCTTAACTTTAAGGTATCTTAAACGGTAACACTGGACGTGATTTTCACTGGCAGGTGTAGAATGTGGGTAATCCCTCTTACCCACCCAGTAACATGATAAACTTTTATATAAAGATACCATCTCATAATGTTGTGTAAACGTCCCTAAAAAAGAGCGAAGTTTAAACTTACCTCGAATTTAGCTTGTTCTCTTGCAATAACTACAGAAATAATCGGCAGACTGTCTTCACATTTTTGCAAGTCTAACTTAAGCTCTATATCGTTGGGACTTCGCAACGTACTCTTATAGGTTTTTTTGTATATGTTATAATTTTCCCTGTGCTTCTTTATAGCAGCCCATGTGTAAGGCCGTACTCGTTGTTCTACGACCACGTTGTAGGCGTATCTCCACCACTTTTGCACGTTTTTAGATAAAGGTATGCCTGGATGGAGGTGGCGATATTTCCTAAAAAAATAAAAATTATATTGTAAATTTATACAATTTATTACGAATTCGAAATTTTGAAAGTTTCCAACAATAATAGAAAGCAACTAATAATAGAGGAAAAGACTTTTAGGAAATAATCAAGTATCCTCTTTTATTAGGTTAATTATATATTTTATTATAATCGCATTCTTTTACCTATTAAGAGTAATCCTCTGGAAAGAAGTAAGTAAGTTATCTATGGAAAGATATTGTCGTCTGGATAATTGTAATGCGCTATCTTGTAATACTGCATCTAGAAGTAAACGAGGCACTCTCGCTTCGCCTGATCGATTTATAATCACTTTAACTTTGCAGGTCACAGGTCTTAGCACTAAAACAAGCCAAAAGTCTATTCAGGATATTTTAAGGGATTAAAAGTATCTAAAAATAATTCTAGGACAAAATGGTAAAAACAACTAGATTTAATTCTGGCACTTTTCATAGACAATAACACTTACGAAACTCAAAATCCTCATGATGCATAGAAAATTTGTCCAATCCAGTGAGCATATAATGCTTCCAATTGTAATACTGCATTGGAGTTATATGAGCTATTTCTACGTCATCAAGCGCTGTGGCTGTAGGATTCCAGTATAGAGACAGCGATTCTACACGCATCATTTGATAAACTGTAGACGCATTTGATGGAGTTACTGATGGTTTCCATTTACTAAAAAGATTTTGTCCTCATAGATATATAAATATGTATTATTAAATTAGTGTGTAAATAAGATTTTGTAAGAGAAATTATCGTAAATAAGATATTGAAAACAAATTATCAATTTAGTAGAAGTACAGATCTTCTGCACCAAATTACAAAAAAATCATTAATGATTTTTTTTTGCAAAAATATGTTTCTTATGCCGATCAACACAGATTTTTAATATAAAAAAATATATACCTGTTAGTAGTTTCAATGGAGAGGCTCTGCAAGCACAGGCCGCAAGCGAGTGGCCCATCTTTAGAGCTTATAGAATCTTCATATCTAACGTGAACATTTCTCACGTAGATCTGTAGATTATTCACAATAGCAGTAAACAAGTGTTCGAAGAAGTTCTGCGGCCCCTTTAAGACTTCGCTTTCTGCTTCAAGGTCTTGCAAAATCTTCCTTTTAGCTGCTCTTGTCAAGCGTTTTTCCCTCTCAGGGTCAAAATAGCTGTTAGAAATAGCTGGTCCTACCAAAATAAGGACGTCTTCGATGTGAACCATTACGGGTTGTGTATACAGTCCCGACCATGGTATTTGCAGGTTGATTTTACCGATGGTACCAATTTTCACATCTATTGGCAAGTCCAATTCATACTGTAAGTTAATATTTGATTTATATTTCATACGTCTTCATAAATTATTTCTTTACATCGTTATTACAGATGTATTTAATTAGACAAACTATATGAAACTACACAAATAAAGAAGATATTTTTAAGCATATTTTAATGCTACCAACGTAATACAAAAAATGACATAGGTATACTTGACGTCATAAATCTGTACTTACCAAAGCCTCAGGCTTGAGTTTAAGATCAGTAAGGTTGACATTTCCAGAAAAGATGCCCACATTTAGGTTCTCCGTGTCCAGATCTTGGACGTATTTACCCAAAAGCCGGTTAAGGATACCGGCGACGGCGCCCTCGAACATTATGATTGTACTTGCTTACCTTAAATTTTATAATAAGGACATTCAAATTCTAAAAAGTAAATAAATTTAATAAACTCTCAACATACTTATTTATGATTTTTGCCCGGGAAATCAAGTTTTTTGTTTACATCAGTCTATTTAATATCTGCAGGTAAATAGTGTAAAAATACAACTTTTAGGACTTTAAAATAAGAGTAACAAATGATTTTAATCTTACTTTTGTATTCAAGAAAAAAGGCAAAATTGGAATTATTAATTTAAAGATTTAGAAGTCGAAAAGTTTTCGCCTCTAAAGAAAATAAGATCGAAAAAGCTACGTAAGTCTCCTCTTAAAGCGCAGTTTCTAGTTTTCTCTTTGCAATTTTACAATAGGTACTTGAACGTGTTTCATAACCTATAGAAGCTTTCAACGCAATCACATACCCATGTAGTGAATTTCCTAAGGGGAATAAAATAATATCGAAGCGGATTTAATAGAATGCTTGACTTTTAGCATATGATCTAATATTAGGTGTTTGCATGCATTGACATACTGCATACATACGAGTAGGTATCTAATTTCTGTTGTAGTAGGTAATTTCTGTTGTAATAGCTAATACTGGTTTTTGAACTATTCACTTTAGGGCTACCCAATAAATTATACTAGTGGCATAAAATATCTATGTATGTATTCAGCCCTCTTTAACGTCCCACTGGTGTGCACGGGCCTCCCTTCAATACGAGGTGGATCAGGCCGTAAACCACCACGCTGGCCAAGTGGGAGTTGGCGAACTTCACATGTCTTTCGAAATCTTACCAAATTCTCTCAGATATGCAGATTTTCGCACGACATTTTCCTTTACCATAAGATAAGTGGTAATAATGTTGGAAATGATTCGCACAAGAAAATATCAGAGGTGCGAGACCCGGATATGAACCCGCTTCACTCGGTTTCCCAATCGAACACGTTACCGCTGGGCTACCACTGCCTCCAAAAAATAATTTCTATTTATCACACTAAATAATAATCGTTCAAGAATCATACTTGTAACCTAAGCAGCTCTGCTATATAGCTCTACAAACGTCATTAAGAGCTTATTAGTTTTATAAAACATAAAATCTCTGACAATCTGTTCGCAATACGAACTTACGAACCATTCTTTAAACATTTTTCTTTCTCTATCATGGAAAACATTATCAGGTCGGCCGGCATTAGCAACAAAATTTTAAATTAACTTATTTTGGGGGCGGGTTCAGAGTTTTATAAATAATGAATGTCAGTATATAATTATTTTAACTGCCAATATTCGATGTCTAACAGAAAGTACATATATTAGCATTTTAATAGCAATCAAGCAAGTTTATGTACAATTTGTTATAGCAGAGCATGTTGCCGGTGGAGTATTGATTTAGTTTGAGCAATCGAAAGTTCTGTACTGGTAAATGTTAGGTAAGGGAACAGAGTAAGTAAATATTTATTTACGTTTAAATTTGGTAATTTCATGATCAAAAATAAGGCATAATGCAAAATAATAAAGCTAAAGTCCATTGTAAAGTGTTTTAAGGACTCTCTCATTTATCAACATAACGCTTTAGTTTTTTTTTGGTATTTTTTTTACCTTCTATCTGATATTGTACTACAAAAAGCTGGCACTTCGATTACTTTAAGGGGTAATTATCGTAAAAACAATTATAAACATAATTTATTTTTATAATTATTGTTTTGTGAAAATGCGACGTTTAAAATCGCTACATCTCGTCTGTCAGTCTGTCTGGGAACGCATCACAAGAAAACCAATTTTGATTTGATTTTGATGAAATTTGGTATGATGATAACTAGTTATTCGGGTCAAGTAATAATATACTTTTTACTGCGGGAAAATATCTCAACTCTGAGAAATCTATACTAAACGTTAAAACGTAAGTAGGGACGAACTCGAGCAGAGCGAAGGTGAGTTGCTAGTTACATATAAAAAAAAATAAAAGTAAAGTAAGTACGGATTCTGAAACTGAAAAAATTTACATGACATATGTAGAAAAATTAACATTTAATTATGCATTATGTATTTTGTTATTGTCGCGCAACCTATTATACCTAAACGGTAAACCTGCAAGTACCAAACTTTTCTTTTGAAAGAAAGGCTACAACCCAGAAGTGATAAGTGGACATACTCGTATCTAACTTTATTTCAATATAAGTCAATAACCCTGCGTTTGCTTCGCCGTAGTCGGATAAAAATTTACCACGAATCTAAATTTTTTCAGTAAAAAAATTAAATTAATATTTGTATATTTTTCTGGCTCACAATATTACGATGTGTGCGCAATTAAATAAATTAATAACTTACTCTACTCCTGTATTCCACAGGATTCGTGTCTGATCCACATTATACAACAAAAAAATCATTTTAAATTAAAACAATCCCCAAAAGCCATAGACAACTTCAATAAAAACTATCATAACAAATACACAGTGATTATAACATTTACACACGCGTCGACTTTACGTAGTGTGCCGCAATGTCCATTTTATTGAACTCTTATCAGTCATTATCAGATAAGCGCTATATATGATAACATCATAAATAAACCTTTGTATAGAAAAAAACAAATACTTACTAGAGTTTCCTAACAAAAACTGGCTAAAACCTATAATATAAAATAAAAATAGTTTGTCATACATAAGTCAATTATTTCTTATAAGTATTATATATATATTATAAAAAATATTAAATATTAGGTGTACAAAGTAAATAGAACGACTGAAGAAATTGATATAGGCGGATTTAAAAGCTATTATATCCGAGCCTTCTTAAAGCGCTGGAATAAGTACTTACTTCAATATTGAATATACTGTGTACTGACAAACACCAATAGTGCGTGGGCGTGAAATTAAAAGATATAGATCACAATTAAGATGAAAGGTCACGAGGCAGGCGCAATGATAGATAATAATTGATGTCCTAGCGCTAAAAATAGATTCACGATCAATGACTAATCATATTTGATCAACTAAAACTCGATCTTTAAAATTCTAGTATAAAAATCCGGAATCTAAGAATATTCCCATCGGAATTAGATATAATACAAAAATAAAACTTAATAAATGTTTTTTTTTCTATTACTCGCTGATAATTAACAACTTGTGTATAGTTAATGATTTAAATGGCATAAATGAAAGCGTATATTTACCTTTTTTTACATGATTTTCCGAAATCTGGTCAAATTTTCAGTTTTCCCCGGTGACGTCAAAGGAGCCAGGGTGGACTGGTTTTGACATGTGTCAAGAGACGCGCATGGGCGGAACCCGCGCACGCGCGACTCGAGGCGAGGGCGGAAAACCCGTAATAGCCTACGCTCGATATATAATGTCTGAACTGCAATGATTAACTACCATTTACCTATCTTATGCGACGATAACTGCAGCTAGCAGTCCCAAGGGGTCGTGGATTCGATTTTCAATCAATAAAACTTTTAATGAATTAAAACTTTTTTTATATGAAATAAATAGAAGATGGCATGCCTTGGGAATGAAGTGATCGCCTCCGAGCTACTTCAACTTTATAGAAATAATGTAAATTATAATTTACTATCAGAACCCGCGGCATCGCTAGCCCTAAAATTACAAAAAAAAACTCTAAGAATATATTTTCATACAAACTTTCATCCCCTATTTTACCCCCATAAAGGATGAATTTTGAAAAATGCTAAAACACGTGTTTATTTAATTTTATTGAAGAGCATTTATACCGAGTTTCAAGTAATTCTGATCATAAATATTTTTTTGGATTGTATTATTACGGTGTTTCCCGTGGGAATTAGATAATTTCCCGCGGTAAACGTAGCTATGTCACTCTCCAGGCCTCCAACTATCTACACACAAAAAATGACGCCAATCCGTCACTCCGTTTTAGCGTGAAAGAAAGAGAAACAAACAAACAAACAAACAAACAAACAAACAAACAAACAAACAAACAAACAAACAAACAAACAAACAAACAAACAAACAAACAAACAAACAAACAAACAAACAAACAAACAAACAAACAAACAAACAAACAAACAAACAAACACGCCCGCTGAGTTTCTTTAGTTAGTTAGTTCTTCTCAGGTCTGAGTCTTCTTCTCTCCGAACTGGTAATAGACCCTTGACATTCAGCCAAAATTGTAATAATTTAATGCTGAATAATATATTTGGAATTTTCAATTTGAATGACTGTGACCTGAATTATTTATCTTATTTTTTAATGAAATATTAGTTCCTAATAAACTAGTTTTAACATATTAACTGTAGTAAGTCTACGGCTACTTTTAAGCATTATAAATATCTAACTATCATACCAGTTTTTCTATCAGCTCCAACTATCTTGTGTATATCTATAATTGTGTATATAACAAAGTACATATACATACATGTATTAATTTCACTTATTTCCTGAAAATAAAAATATAAAGGGATAAAAGAAAAAAGTGAGACGTTTTATTACAAATTCCTTGTTGTTTTCTGCATTTCAAAAAAACATGGTAAGGTTAAAAATAATAATACGAGATATTTTCCACATTTATTGATTCATATCACAAATACAATAAATCAAGCCTCAAGGCGACCTCGGCAAAGCGAGGCAGGCGTTACAGGAACCTATGGGCACGAGGGGGGCGAAGCAGTCTGCAGGGCAGTACGGACACGCAGCCGCGAACTGACGAGGATATTTACATTCCTCTGACGACTTCCATTGCGAAGGTTGAACATTCTATAATAATAAAATATCTTATAATAAAAACTGTTTAATAAGTCATGATCTATATAAAAATGTTTATTATATCATCTCTTAGTTTTATAATTTACTAGCGGCTCACCCTTGCTTCGATCAGGTTCGCCTCTAGAAAAATAACAACAAACCTATCCCACGGGAACCGTATATTTTTCCGGGATAAAATGTAGCCTATGTACTATTTCAGACTATAATCTATCTCTATGCGCAATTTGATCCATATCCGTTCAGCCGTTCAGGCGTAAAAGAGTAACAAATATCCATACTCACAAACTTTCACATTTATAATATTAGTATAGAAGTAAGAATTCAGATCCTACCTAATATCTCCTAACGTAAGATAAGACAGGATATATCAAGTCAGGATGGCAAGATCCGAAATTCACTGTTTTTAAATTGTAGGTTAGGCTATTTTTGCACTGACTTAATTGATACTATATCCTTACTAGCTAATATTATAAAAACAAAACACAAAGCTGTGTTTGTTTGTATACGTATCTTTCACGCAGGAACAGATATTATGTATTAATTGTATATTAACTACTCAAAACACTCACTTTTGAAGCAATATACCTGATTGATTGTTGATATATTGGTACAAAACTTCACTTTCTGTAAAAAATGGGACAGTTATAACTACAAAATATTACCTTAATGAAGTTACTATACGAGCAGATCATTATATCATACGCAGGGCAGTTCAGAAAGACGCCTTGGCTCGGCAAGTCTGCGGATAAACAGGAATTCTTCACATTTACCACGGCTGCGGACCACTCCGGGTGATTCTTGGCGAATTCATCGAAATATGCCCTTATGGCTTCCTTCTCTACTTTACCCCCTTTTATCCATCCAGATTTTTGAAATAAGCATGTCATTTCTTCACACTAAAATATAAATATTTATTATTAAATAAATAGTGTAAATAGGCAGTGGTAGCTCAGTGGTAACGCTATCGTTTAAGTAACCGTGTGAAGCGCGTCCAAATCCCGGGTCTGATATTTTCATGTACGAATCATTTTCAACATGATTACTTGTCTTATGGTGAAAACATCGTAAAGATACCTGTGTGTCTGAGAGAACTTAACAAGTATTCGAAAGACATGTGAAGTCCGCCAACCCGCACTTGGGCAGAGTGGTGGACTGTGGTCTAATCTCTCTCGTATTGGAGGGAGGCCCGTGCCCAGCAGTGAGACGTTAAAAAGGGCTGAATATAAGTTATATTGGTCTAGTCATGCGTTATATGGCTGCAGCCTGCAGGTCATAGGACCTTAAATTAGGTAAAGAGGAGTTCGTCAGAGAATAAGTAGATATCTACCCAATTGGGAATTTTTAGCTTATAATACCAAGTTAGACCAAACTGCCTCATAGAGCACATAAAACTTGCGCCTAATCTCTCGCCGCTCGTACAAAAATGCCGTCTCATCCATAGTACCTATCCGTGCATACAATACAATATTCTTATCTTACAATATGCTTTTATATGGTTAAAGAACTTCTAATATGGCTTTTATTAACAAAACTTTCGTTGTATAAAATAAACACAACTGAAAATGTAATAACTCTATTTACGCGGGAGCTCTTACCTCCGAATCTTTATTACACTGAGACGTCAGTTCTGGCTTGACGATTTTTGGTGAGCCCATACATGTGTGTATCTAAAACATAAACAAACTGCAATTTTATATCTATGCGTACTTAAGCCACATAATAGTAAATTTTTATTATAGTCTTTATTTTATAAGTTTTTTCGACAATTACATACTTTATCAATATAAAATTTATATTAGCAATTAAAACAACATAGTCCTTTTCCATGTTCTCGTTCAACGTCCTAGGGAGCTAGGCATAACTAAAAATCTGCGTTGTTCCAATTTTATCAATCTCAACCAAGTTTTCCGTATTATAGAATTATTTTTGTCTAAAAATGTAATGTAAAAAAATGTGCTTTTTTATCTACTTTTTTTTAAAACAGCATCAAATATTGCTAAGTTAGATTATAAAAACTACGCTCACACACAGATGTAAAGGAAAATTACCTTCGTTTTACAACTTACTAACAACTTAACTTTAAGGAAAAAAAAATAGATAAATGAAGTTCAATATATTTGAAGCAACTCTACTTACAGCACTGGGCAAAGGCCCGCACCTCACAGGCGGCGGTACCTGCACATTGGCTTGACACGCCTGTAATATTTTATAAGATATACATACAATATTATACATTATACATGGGTTACACAGTACACTACTCATCGAACTATTATGTTTTGCGCCTGTCACTTTTAGACTTTTTCAGATAATTAAAAGTTTGCTATTTAATTTATGTAGGAGTTACGCAAATGAAAGTAGTATTTTTTTTCTGTTAATTCATAAAAACTCTTTATTACAAATGCATACAATTGATATAGATCAAATAGTTTAATATTCTCTGTGTTCTTTCGTCTATATTCAATCAGACGACATTGTAATGGGGAAAATACTAAATAAATCAACTATCAGCAATTATAAATCATCTTTTATTAAGGATCCAAGGTCCAGTGTACAATAACAAGAGTACTCAGTACACAATTATAAATGCGAAAGTTTGTTTGTACGTTTGTTCACTGCTTTACACTGAAACAGCTGGATTTTCATGAAATGTAATAGCTTACACAGAAAAACTATGCTCTTTAATAAACGAAAAGTACCTACTGTTAGACACTGAGAGAAGTGAGAGACGTTAAAATAAGCTCAGTATTTACTGTGTGAAACGCATACAGATATATCAACAGACATACAGACAAACTGACATTAACTATTGTTTTGTGAACTGTATCTTGTATAGTATACTTAGGTATAAAATACGTAACATTGTTTTAAAAAAATATTTCATGTAGAGATTTCGCTTTGTTACTATTTTATTATATGTGTAATAGGTACCTATATTATAGACGTAGGTTTGAAATTTACATTAGTAGGTACGTACTTATTTTGTAATTTATTTTTACATTATTAATGTTTTGATAATTTATTGAGATTTACAGACCAAGCAGCAAATACATACTAAATAGACATAACCAGTAAAAAAATAGTTAACTAAGTAAGAATAATAATTAATTATTTTATAATGAAAAAAGTACACCGACTATATTATAATATTATTAAGCCTTAGCAATAGAATATTTTTTTGTTTATGTGACAGACTCACGCAAGACTAAAAACAATTCTCTTTTATTGGTTAAACACTGATGCTTTCTCACTTATTCATTGGAAAAAATATTAAAATTACCTCACATCATATAAAAACATAAGTACACATATTTGACCGACCGTTGAAGAGTAGGTAACATTGTACCTCAGTTTTTATATAATTTCAAATAGACATTAATTTCTTTATGAATTTAAAGTCTAAATTCAACATGGCTACAAAAGTGAGTACAACATTGTTCATTGCATCTAAGTAGCTTAAAAGACAGCAATATTACAAATATTTTAAATTTTATGTAATGAGATAAATAATTATAAGTATTATAATAATTATACTGTTTTATCCATCACTTAACTCAACCCATAGAAAATCGTGTCAATCACTTATGTATAAATGAAACAAAAACAATTAACATTATATCGCGCTTATATTAGCTTTTTAGCTTGCTCTTGTTAATAAAGAAACTTCCTAGAACATCTTAAATCATGATTTGAACTGAAAATATATGAATAATATGTACTTACAACAATCGCCACAAATATAAAAAAAGATCGGAACATTTTGGTGCTAAACACAGACGCTTTGTTACAACTAACTTAATTTATAATACACTTACGTAATCGACCAATGAAGTCCACAGCGCTATAATCTAAAATCAAGTGGCGATTAAAAGGTCAAGTCAACGAACAAACCAAACAATTTAAAACTTTACTATATTATTATTACAGTTTTATCTGTTTATGGTATCCTATTAAAATTTTAAAGGTGAAAGGTTGACAGAATGGATGGATGGATGTTTGTTACTCTTTCGCGCAAAAGCTATTAAACGAATTTTGATTAAACTTTACAGTGTCTATCATAAATGTATGTCAAAGTGACATATGGTTATAATTTTTGAAGTTAAATTAATACACTAATGACATAACATCGCTTCGCTCGGGTGCGTCCCTAGGTACGTTTTAAATAGACATGAATAGTTATTGTGAGTATATTAGGAGAAAGACTTATACTATTGCAGAAACAAGAAATTAAAAAAAAATCTGCACTTATTCTATTTGTCTTCTTACATCCCCCTGACTCTGTTTTTAGCATTTTTTTATGATGATGATGTTCTCCGACCGTTGATGATGACCGATTCCGACCAATCACATTGAGACTAGCCAACTGCGCAGGAGATATTATAGTGCACAAGTGTACGCGCAGACACAACGTGCACTCTCTATTCCTGTCACTCTCATACTCCGGTGGGACTGCTCGACACGACCGGTGAGAATTAAGGCGCAGGACCGACGGCTTTACGTACTCTGTGAGGCACGGGGGTGGAACACCGCCAACTTCCCAACTCCGGGCTGTTACTGAGGCTTACTATATAGAAAGACTCAATAACTAAACTTAGCCCGACCCGGGGCTCGAACCTCCGGGTGTGCAGCCGTACATGCTAGCCACTATACCTCCGAGGCATTTTTTTATATACAGACCTTAGACCCCTACAGTTTTATTTAATATATATATATATATATATATATATATATATATATATATATATATATATATATATATATATATATATATATATATATATATATATATATATATATATATATATATAAAAAACAGACAGACAGACAAAAATTATAAAAACTATAGAATTGGCGTCTGAATCGATAATAATGACTATTTCAATAAGATTTTCCAAAAAATATTTAATGTATAGATTCGACGCAGAATTTTATTATGTATCTATAGATAAATAACTATATAGGTATTCCTCGTCGAACCCTTGCTTTCGATACGTCACATACATTTATGTGAGAAAACCTAGACCTAATATAGAACATAATGTCCCCAACATTTCCAAAGAAGAAATTTAAAAAATAATATCTCGTTTGGACCCCAACATCTCAGTTTGTATGGGAGCTGGCTTTTTCCTTTTATTGAGTTTATATATTGTAAAATACAACGGAATAGACACACAGACACATAGACAATATCTTATAAAGGTTGTAATTTTACATCGGAGGTACGGAATCTTAAAAATGGTTCAACCTTTCAAAATTTTAAAATAGATATTACTATATTACTGCTAACAATTATAGACTTACATAACCATCGATCAAAAAAGAACTTGATAAACAATCCCATGCAAAAGTTCTCTTAAAACTGTTACTAATTAATAATTATTCTAGTTGAAATAAATATACAACAATGTAAATTGAACCTTCAATGCAATGTTTAAAGTTGTTTTCACAAAAAACATTTAAATTAAAAAAACGCGCTCAAATGTTCAAATGAGCGCTCATTTGGAGTGGATATTTTTTCTCGCTGATTGTGTATCTAGTACTTTTTTGATCAATGTACGTATTGTATAACATAACATAAAGTCCCCTACCGCACTGTTTCTGTTCGGGCTATCTGAGAAGTTATTGTACAGATTTTTATGAGGTTTTCAGTTTCCACCAACGGAAGCAGATTATCTAGGAACGTTACGGGCTATAATTTGTTTTTTTTTTTAAATAAGCTATGAGTGTGACGATATCTTTGAATTAAGTCGGACAAAATCGTCCCTTATTGGGGCGAATCTTAGAGAAAAGAGGGTAAGCCTGAGAGATATTATTATAAAAAAAATCAAGTCAATCTTACTGGTAAGTATAAATAAAAAAAAACAATAACAAAATAAACGTTATATTTGCTTGCGTTATAGTTATGTAAATTGTACATTTTATACATTAGTGAATCTTTCAATAATAAAATTATTTCTACAGGTCATATTAAAAATGTTTTTTTTTTAATATTTTAAATTTACTTTAGAACTTATCATTATCTAAAATTATAAATGCGAGAATACAATTTTCACTTCTCCAATTATAATGATATTTTTATACACTAATACATAAAACTGAAGTTTGTTTGTTTGAACACTCTAATCTCTGGATCTATAGATCCGATTTGATAAATTCTTTATGCATTTTATACCCTATTTATTGATGAAGGAAGGATAGAGGAAGGTCTCTTTACATCTCAGTATGACCAGCAAAGCCTTAAAGAAAAAAAATTTTCACCTGAAACCAATAATTCGTTACTTTTTTGTTCCTAAGTAGCTTATGTCAAAGTTAGGTTATTTTTACATCTATAGTCGTAGTTATACATATGATAAATTCGTATATAATGCTTTAAAGTAACATCAAAGCTATAGATTATAAACAAACAAACAAACACCATACACCACGGTAAATGAAAAAAAAAACATAAAAAAAGTATTATAACACCCAGACTAGAGAATTATATTGACTGTGCCTGCCAAAAAAACGTTTTAAAACAAAAATAGTAGCTTGATTTTGCAGTTTATGGTATATTTTATATGGATATTTTAAATATGTTAAGTTTTTAATTTATAATTTTTGAGAATAATAAAATAATACTTAATTCTTTTGTATTTTAAACCATTATTTCTCTTCCCCTTGAAAAAGAGATAGCATAATATTAGCCTGTTTAATATTTTTTTCTTTATTATAATAAAATCCCTTCGCTATTTTTATATAGTAACATTTATTTACTCATCACAGTAACGGATTTCTAATAATATTAGTGTATATACTGTTTTGTAACATTCTGTATTATTTTAAAACATTGTTTGGCATCATGTTTAGTTCTATGACACTCTGTCTATATTACCTTAGTCAGAGTTAAAACATTAAAATATAAATATTAACATAATATGACCTGTAAAGATAATTAAAAAGACAATCACACATCTCCTTTACAAATTGTAAAGAAATCTTTTTTCAACACTGGTAAGGCTTCTTCATCTCTTAAACTTGAAGGTAATTTGCTGTCAAAATATGGATATTTCGGATGCCACCAATCAAAGACTAGAATGTTGATGACATTGTCTATGACGACAGAGCATTCAGGAAAGATGTTTCTTGATATATTATAGTGTCCAGTATTAAAACCTAAGTGTAGTCTATGGTGTCGAAACCCTTGGGATAAGACTACACTGACTGATGATAGGGTCATACCCATCAATGGTGGAACTTCATAGAAATTTAGACATGTGACCTGAAATTATAAGAATTTAGCACTAAATGAAATTGTTCATAAACTATAAAATATATATTATCTAATAAAAGTTGAAATATATAGATAATAAGTGTATAAATTATTATCTCCATACCAAAGTCTCCATACAAAATGGGAGTTACCCAATGAACAAAACAACACAAGCTCAAAATCTACAGACATGTACAGATATTACAAAAAAAAAATTGAATCTCTTAGCTTTAGTAAAATTAGATTACATTTTTTTTAAATGAACAATTTGTGCCCTAAACAACCAAATATCATGACAACAATTTTGATTTTAGCTAGTAACTTGCTCATAGAAATATATAATTATAATGATAATAGAGAATATTTCAAAATTACGTACATATTAGAAAAGTGGAATAAAATTACTAGGTAATTGATTGCATAATAAAATGCAATTTAACCAACCTGCAATATTTGGGAATCTTCTTCTGGGTTGGCATCTATTCTTCCAAGTTCTTCAATAAAATCTAATGTTTTAATTCTTTGTTCAAGATTTGATTTTTTTAATTTAAAGTATACAACCCAGTATGAAGCACCTTTGCAATACCAAACATTTACACATTTTCGTTTAACTAACTGATGCGGCCTGCTGTCTTGAGATGCCTGTTGCAACACTCTTTTAATAAATACATCATAAGTATGATACAATGCTCTTATGACACGCTGCCTCAAGCCATATAGTTTATAACTATTTTCAATTCTTAATTTTTCAGGCAATTTAGGATTATTTTGGCAGTACCTTTTATACAATGCTCGCCAAAAAGATTCACGGTGTGTAATTGCATAAGTTGCCTTGTTTATTCTAGCAAAATTTCCTATTTCCTCTGGTTTAATATAAGGAGATATAAGATACCATACTATCTCTGGATAAACAACACCAGGTCTGTCATCAATGTTTTCTGATTCATTTTTTGAATGATTTCTTTTTTTCTTATACACAAAGTTTTTACTTCCATCTGCGTTAACTTCTTCAATGATATCAAAGTCATCATCCTGTAAATCTTCCCAAGATTTCTCTGGAACTGGTTCTGCTGCCACTGACTTCTTAACTCTTCCAACAGGTTTGAGCGCATTCGCACAGTCGTTTATGGTAAAATCTGAAATTTTAGAAGGTTGGATATATGAAGTAAATGTATTAGTATAAGAAATTAATATATTACTATATATTTTTGTTATGATAAATCTTTTTATTATAGTTAAGAATTGTGAATTGTACCAGCATTGTTCGCCTTTTTTTGACCTTTTTTCTTCGGCATCTAATAACTTTGCCAAAAGCAATCAAAACAATCCGTTGTACCGGGACCCGCATTCAAGATATATAAGTAACTTTTCACCGAACCATAACTATATTTTATTTAATATATTTTTGTACAGAATAATTTTAATTGTATGTCTGATAACTTATTTGAAACACTGCTGTTATACTAGATGGAAACTTGGTGGAAAAGCTTTAAGTTGGTGAATGCAAACCACGATTTTTCATAGACGATGTAATTTTTCAAGAAAATGACATTTAAAAAACAGATAAAATTTGGACAATACATTTTAGAAAATAGTAATAGATTGTGAATAATACGATAGTAAAACAACAACTCTATTACACCAATTTTCGTGATACAATTTATGAATTTTTATTTTTCTAAAATTATAATAATAATTGATTTATTTATAAAAATTTTCTTATTATATTTTTACCTAAATGCTGCCAATAACAAAAATATGCCTTTGAAGACATCATATTTTAAAATTATAATTTAATATTATATAGAATGATGCAAAATAGCTCTCTTTTCTTTCTTATTTTTGTATAATAACTGTTATTTTTATATAAGATGTTCATAGAAAAAACAATACGAAAGGGTTTCATTCATAATTATTAGTAATGACCTCTAGCGTAGACGAGTAGAAATAGTATCAAAGACTAGGATATAAAACAGAGAGGACGCATAGTGTGCAGGGCTTTACTACAAAAATTTTATGTATGGAATCGCTTATAATATACTATCATAATCTAGAATCAAATATAAGTCCACTAAAATAATTAAGTGTTGTTGTAAGCGACAACTAACTAGCCTATATGCGTCTTCAGCTCATAAACTATACTTATGCAAAATTATATCAATCCCTGGCTCCATTACTGCGATAGTCGATAAAGGTGAACAAACCAACTAACGTATCATCACGCATGTAAAATACAATTTACTGTAATAGTCAGAATAGAATGAAAGAATACAATAATACCAATATAATAGAAATAGTCCATAATTTAAAACATGTTTTTAGCGAAGAATGATGATTTTTAGGAAGAATTAAAGATATCAATAACAGTCAGTGGTCAGTTCTATAATATTTTAATTCAGTATACTACCTAGTACATCAAATTTTACATTGGACTAGATACATGGGACCAAAAGGAAACGGTGTTAAAAGACATTAAAAAACTAATAATATTTTTTCATTAAATGAACACTTTAAATTCAAAAAAAATGATATAAATTATATTACAATATTTTTATGTATGTATTATTTTGTCAAAAGTACTATTTTGCTAAAGTGTATTTAACAAAATACAAATTTGTATAAAAGTACTAATACGTTAAAAATTATGGCGTATCTGTTTCTACGATATCTTACACATGCTGTAATCTTTGATAGTATGACTGACGTTCCGTTCCAAGATGGCAGACATGCCGCTTGTACCGTGATAGTATGGAATTGTAGAAGTATAAGTTTTAGGTGTGTCTTTCTAAATATCGAACTATAATGTCTCCCGAAATTTTGACTAAAGTCTTATACGAATATTTCGACAATGTGAAGCAACGCCCTCGCGTTTTGTGCGCTAGATTTAGGTAACGTTTGTGCCGAAACATATGTAAAACGGTGATCGAAATCCTTGTGTTATTCGGTGTATCGTGTACGATAAGTATTCTGGTTTAATGTTAAATTAAAATGTGGAATATGATGTGCGACGTGATGCCCACGATATCGGAAGACAGTATTAGCCAGCGGAGTTCGCAGTTCTCTGGCGAAGACGCGAATTTTGAACAACTCATGGTGTCTATGTTGGATGAGAGAGATAAATTAGTAGAAAGCCTGCGGGAAACGCAAGAACGTCTTGGAGATACGGAGCTGCGTCTTAAGGATGTGGAGAAAGAGCGGGACTCGCTACAGCGGCAGATCGCGGCCAACTTACCTCAGGTCAGTGACATTCACCTGTCTATTTTAAATCTTATTATAGTAAACCCTATTTGGTACTTACTTCGTATATGGATCTGACGTACGATTTTATTAAACGAACTAAAGTAAAACTCAGTATATGAAACAAGTATTTGAGAAATCTTATTGGTTAATAAGTGTTATCTCCACTATCAATGTAAATTTACAGATCAAGGTGATATTATGAATGTGAATAAGTAATACTGTTATCAATAAGTATGAAAGTGAGCTTTCTGCCATTCAAACTATGATATGCTATGTTTATTGCATTCCTTTCAAAAATGTTCATATGATGTAAATATATTGGTACATAGAATTAATATGTAACATAAATATCTTAAATTCAATGTTTGTTTCAGTGAACAAAAGTAAAGAGTCATAAGTAATTGTTTTAGTTTAAAATGAAATGATAAAATTCAGCTCTTTCATTTTTAAAATAATTATTATATAACATATTGCTCTTCAGGAATTTAAACATTTGACAAGCCTCAAAAGCAACTTTCTTATCTGTTAGATTATGTTATCAGTAAAAATTTACATCCAAGATGTTCTGGCCAGTACAATTTGTTGTACCTGATTTTATGATAATATTGTTTCTGTTTCTGCCAAAATAGATTTCAGGACAGTATATATATATATATATCTTTATATATATAAAAGAAAGTCGTGTTAGTTACACTATTTATAACTCAACAACGGCTGAACCGATTTGGCTGAAAATTAGTGGGGAAGTAGCTTAGAACCAGGAGACGGACATGGGATACTTTTTATCCCGTTCGATTGCGTTCCCGTGTGACGTGACATAAAACTCAAGAACGGCTGGACCAATTTTTATGATATTTGATTTTTTGGATTTCTCTTAGTCCAGAACAGGATAATAAGTGTTAAAACATCAGAAAAATTAACGAAAAAAAATTATATGGCTAGCGTTGGCTAATAACTATTTATCTCTATTTAAAACGTACCTAGCGACGAACCCGAGCGAAACGAGGGTGAGCCGCTAGTATATATATATATATATATATATATATATATATATATATATATATATATATATATATATATATATATATATATATATAACATTTTAATCATTACAATAATTTAAAAGAAAAGTGTGATAATATGAACTGGGCTAATTAAGAATTATTTCCTATAATATATTAATGTTACTTAAGAATTTTTTTACTTGCCCTACAAATTGTATAGACGCTATTTTGACACAGGTTTGAGAATAGCAAAAAAAAGTATCAAGTTACTATTGTATAGTATTTCCTAATTAAGTTTCATAAATCTTTATAAATTTAAAACATGAAGTAATATTTCAAGGCAGCCTTGACTTTCTCTCAGTATTATGTGTTTTTTGTTTCTTCTGCAATTATGTTTAATTAGAGTTTATAATCATTATATAAATTATCTGGTAATTTGCGTTTCGATATGTTTAAGATATATTATTTTAAAAATTTATTTTTTTAAACTTGATTGAACGCTTAAAAATGGTATTTTTTAAATGAGGGTCAAGTATGATTTTTAAAGGCTTTTTAAAGATTTTTAAAAAGTTTTATTGTGTAGCCATATTCGCATCCAACTCTTTAATCTAATTATTATAAGTTTATGCAAGTTTCAAATGCTCTTTTTCTTTAGAACTGATGAAATATCAGTATAAATTTTAATAAGTCATGCACAGCGTAGTGTATGCTACCTGAACATATAAATGATGAGTAAAAAGCTTACATAATTTGCTTTTTATTTTTTTTCCTAATGTTGCTTTAAATTATTAGATTCCTTCCAGACTTACTTTTGGTATAGTTAGCTAAGTATATATATTTCTTTAATTTAATGATTAAATAAATTATGATGCATATTAAAATTATTCTTTAGTATGAGAGAAAGTATAAGAGAAACTATAAGTAAGTATTAGTAGAGAGTAAGTAAGAAGCAAAATTAGGTATGAAACTTTTAGAAACAAATTTTACTAAAAACCGACAAATTGAAAATCATGTGGGAGTTGATAAGTCAAAGCTCAAAGCATCAATTTGCAAACGTGGATAAGTTAAGGTATGCTTTGATATTGTATATGGCGGGAGGAGGGATAATTGTTTTAAAACATAAACATATAAATAGCTCAAGTGTGTGTTAAACATCTTCAATGATATACTTAAATAAAATTTTATTTTGTGTGGATTGATGAAAATTATGTATGTATATATCTAAATAAATAAAACTTTTCCTAATACATATCTTTTAGAGTAGCATGCATAAAATCTTATTTAATTATAGTAAAGAGTGAACTTTCACATTTCAATGCCTCTCCTACTGAACATAATTCATTCACAATTTCATGGGTTTTCATTTTTTTGCACAGAACCCTGATACTTTTTCTAAAATAAAAGTAGCCTAAGATACTCCTTATAACATCAGTTATCCGCCAGTGAAAGGCCCGTCAAAATCGGTTCAGCCGTTTTGGAAATTATCCAGAACAAACAGACAGAGAGACAAAATTTTTAAAAATTGTTACCTCTTATTAGTACCATATTATATACTTTCATATGCTTTTAGTAAAAACCTGTTATTTTGACATTACAAACAGAGACACTTTTTTTTCTCATCTTCACAATTTTATTTATCTGTATAGTTTCAAGATAGGTGTATGTAGCACTAAACAAAAAACACAAATTTCTTTAAATACTATATATCATAATAAAATACATTATGTAGTTTGATATGTCTTTGAAGTAAAATAATCAAAAAGTTTTTATTTTATAAAAAAAAAATAGCTTTCACTTCTTCGACAATATGGCATTGGTGATTAAAAGTTTCACTGACATCTAGGTTGAAGTTCTTGGTTAGATTAAATTTACAGAGGCTCACCCATTCACTTAAAAAGCAAAACACAGGTACATAAATATTTGCTGGAAGTTGAAAAAGAGTTGAATTAAATAAATTTAGTTTTGTATTTAAAATATGTATTTATAAGAACAGCTTCCTTTTTTGAAGTTTATTTACCCCATAATTATAATAATATTTTATATTATACTTAAATGTGAAAGTTTGTAAGGAATGGATGGATGGATTTTAGTTACTCAATAACGCCAGAACAGCAGAACGGATCTAGATAAAATTTGGCACAGAGATAGATAATAATCTGCATTTGCGCATAGGTTACTTTTTATCCCAGAAAAATGTATGGTTCCCATGGAATACTTTTGTTTTTGTTTTTCACTAGGGACGAACCCGAGGGCGAGTAGCTAGCAAATAAATGAAACCTGGCTTTTGAAACAAATGTAATGGGTTAAAATAAATAATAAATCAATCATATTATAATTAGATTGGTGATTGGACCATTACTCTTGTCAGCGTATAATATGTTCAGTGTGGACGCATATCCAAACTTTAATTCTTTGCTGCTGGCATTCCACCAATCTACATAGTATAATATGGCATCATAATGGTACGCTTTTAATTTGGTATATTATATTATAGATGGAAGAGATAAAAATGAAATTCACTTCAATAGCAAAAGGAGGCAGTGTTAGTGTGATCGTAGTGCATTACGAAATTTTAGTTTTTTTTTAATATATATTAATAGATACATGTATTTACATGTAGGTATGTTTACGGCTTTAGTATCCGTTACAACTTCTTATAGACAAATGGTCGATTTCACCAACGTCATCTAAGCTTAAAGGATCCCCTAAGCATGGTTAGGGGGCTGTTAGGGGACAGTTTCTGTTTCACCGACAGTTAGGGGTCACCTAAATGCTAAAATGCCACCTAAATATAGGTCCTAGAAATACGGGCTCTGACGATGGTAAAACGAAATTTAATTTAGGGGCTAGATTAGGGGGACTTTTAAACTAGGGATCCTATACGTAGGTGGTAGCTTAAGTGATGTTGGTGAAATCGGGCAAAAGTATAAAGACAAAGTATCTTTCAAAAACATTTTTCAAAAAAATGTTCAATATGTAAACTTGAATCCCTACTTATTTTATCGTATGGTGGCTATAATATGAATAGCGCGCTATGGAAAACAAGCCGAATCATCTCACTGCGGCTGAGCGTCACATCAAAACAACCTAGTTTGTCGCGGTGTTCTGCAGAAAATCTCTAAACATTAGTTTGACAATATTGAAGCATACATAGTTGGCTGCCAGCCAGCACCCGATATTGTGTGATATGTTTATCGTTGTGGGAAGATTTGTTGACGGTCACGACTCGATTCTCAACGTAAGGAAAGGAAGCTGGTCATACATTAAAAATATATAATTTGCATTAAATATTCCTCGAATCAAAGGTGTCAGTGTGCTGTTTTATTTAAACAGGGTTTACGAGAGTACTCCTCGGTGAATAAATTGTTTCCGTAAACCGTTTAAGTGCGGTGTAATATTTAAAGAAAGCCTCAGTTTAGAATTTAATTTAACATTGGTTAAATCCGCACTTTATATTATTAATGTTAAAGTAACTCTGTCTGTTACAACAAATCTCTGTAACATAGGATTGCATCCTGGGATCGGACATTGACCCCGCCTATAAATATAATTAATTAGTTGTTATATTAGACAACAAACCCATATTTTAGTATATGGCTAGCCATCTTTATTGCTTTGTTAAATATTTGCCACCAGCCTTAATTTTTTAAGGTCCTCGCTCGTGTTTAGATAGGTCACCACATGCTTTTATATTACATATCTCCATATCAAAATCACGACAATAGCTTCGTTGCTGATTTTAACATACACAATTTGCGTTAATAATGTTAGTATGGATGCTAATATTACATCATTCGATATTCATACATTATGAATATACTAGCGGCCCTCACCCTCGCTTCGCTTCTAGAAAAACAAAAACAAATCTATCCCTCGTGAACCGTATATTTTTCCGGGATGAAAAGTAGCCTATGTGTTATTTCAGACTATAATCTATCTCTATGCCAAATTTCATCCAGTTCCGTTCAGCCGTTCTGGCGTAAAAGAGTAACGGATATCCATACAACAAACTTTCACATTTATAATATTTATGTATATAGATAGATAAGTTAGTGAAGTTTTAAAAACAAGTACACTGATTTCTAAATCACATTATAAGGTAGCTAATAATATCACTATATTATAACACAAATCGAGTCTATCGCGTTTTCATTCACAAAAAAATAAACTCCATTTTGAAGTCGATCGAAAATAAATTAGACATGCTATATATCTAATAATATAATCATCACATCAGCTTAGTGTGTTTGCTTGTTTGTTTGTTTGTTTGTTTGTTTGTTTGTTTGTTTGCTAGTCAGTTTGTTCTTCTTTCACGGAACAGAGTGACGTATTGTCGTGATTTTTTGTGTGAAGATAGTTGGAGGGCTGATAAGTGTCACGGCAACTTTTTACCGCGGAAGATTAATTCATACTCACGTGAAAACACGTTATATTCTTATAACTCATTATAAATACTTACATATGTATATATGTAATATATAGTCTATTCCATACTAACCTTTAAATAAAAATAATAAGAAAAAGCGTGCTGAATTTAAAATGACATCTCACGTCTACTAATTTCTATTCATATGATGTACGTAACATAGATATGAGCGTATTCTACTTTATTCATAAAAGTTGACTATGATATTTATAATCGCACTATACTTATTCATTCATGATGGATAGGGAATTTGAATTGTATACGTTGTTTTTAATTTTTTCCTTCTGTCTAACTAAAAATTAAGTGCTGTACATCTTTGCTGTTGTACTAAAATTGCTGCTCATATGTATATGTATCAATAATACTTCCTTAGATTTACGAGAGTATTTGATATTTTATATAAAACTATCCTTACAGATTTTTTTCTCGGATTTATTTTTATTTGACGACACGTTTGGCTCCGTTTGTAGCGAAGATTACTTGCTGTGCCAGCGGTCGCGGGTTCGAGTCCCGCTGGGGGCATTCATTTGTGTGATGGGCACGAATGTTTGTATGTACCTACTCTAGTCATGGGTGTTTATATTTATAATATGTATGTATTTAAAGTTATATATGTGTAGTGTATCAACTATCCGGTATCCATAACGTAAGCCTCGTAGCTTACGATGGAACTAGATGGTGCTGTGTGTTAATGTCCCAACATATTTATTTATTTAATATTTATTTATTTATTTTTGGTTCCCGACGTTTTGAATTCTTTACAGCAATTATGGTCACGAGAGAGACTATTGACTAAGATTTTTGACGTCTCAAAAGTCATTGTATAGCCGTTACATACGTACAATTCCTACCTACCCGCAAAATTATACAATGATTTCAAAAATACAAAATTGGCACCAACCAAAGTAGTAGTATTTGCTAAAATATTAGAAAAAAAAAGTTATTCTCTCCCCTGACCATGTAAAGCATTCAAAACGTCGGGAATCACAAATCAAAATGAAGTATTAATAATCACATATTCCGTGGGTGCATCCCTAGTTCCTTAACAGTATTCGATGTTTTATTCCAGGGGATATACTATCTGTGTACTAAACTTTATCCAAATCGATCTAGCCGTTTCAGGACAAAAAGAAGAATCATCAAAATTATTGAAATAGTCATTATTATCGATACAGAGTTCGAATATGTATGTATGTATGTATATATAGTTTATACAATTTTTGTCTGTGTCTGTACGTATCATAAGAAAACACTGGGCTAATATGATGATAATTGGTTATCCGGGTCAACATATAGGACATAAACTTTTTGCTGCGGGAAAATATATCATCTCTGAGAAATCTATACTAAACGTTAAAACGTAGGGATGAACCCGAGCGGACCGAGAGCGAGTCACTAGTTATAATATATATATATATATATATATATATATATATATATATATATATATATATATATATATATCAATGTAAACGACGGGTTTTTATATGTTTGTAAAGATTTAGTTGTTCAAGTACCTACTTCTAAAATTGTGTTATCAGGCCATCGGTCACAGTATAATTGTCGATAAAAATGTTCTATCATCGCCATTTTCAAGCGTTGGGCGCGTCCCCATCCGTGCGTGTCTTCTCACGATCGTAATCGCTATTGGCTATTGCTAACTTAACTGGGACGGTTAAATGCTAGTTTAACAGTTTAATCTTCAGAGTTAAGGACCTTATGGAGTTTGCACTTGACAGCGGCGTAATTATTAAAAGATTTTTTATTATCACATATTAAGGGGGTACAGACAGTTGCAAATTGTTTGTTTTTTTTTTTTGACATTTGAAAACAAAGCTAATATTTTATCATGTTATATTATAATAACCTCCTTCGTACATGGCTACCTGACTACTTATTAATATTATTTATTTAGTTTTATTTCGCAGAAAGTACCTATTATTATATTATATACATTTATTTAAACTACTTCATGCTTACAGAGATTTTTATGATGATCATTAAAAATAAATATTTTATTATGAAACGAACAAGACGTAACCTTTGACTTCTAAGTCTTGTAGTACATACTTATAATTTATGCGTACGCATAGCAATGTCGTGCTAGAGTCAGAAACTGAAGAATATAGTGATGTCTTCATGAGCTAGCACGTTCTTTTTGTCATTCCAGCAAATAATATTAATATTATTAAAAGAAATGTATATACAGTGGTCGGAGTGGGAAACCGAGTGAAGCGGGTTCAAATCCCGGGTCTCGCAGCTCTGATAATTTCATGTGCAAATCATTTTCACCATGATTACCACTTGTCTTACGGTGAAGGAAAACATCGTGGGGAAACCTGCATATCTGAGAGAACCTAACAAACACAAGAAAAACATGTGAAGCACTTGACCAGCGTAGTGGACTGCGGTCTGATCCCCTTAGTATTGCAGGAGAATATAAAAAGGGGTGAATACAATACAAAAAAAATATGTACGCAAATCATCAACCTAAAACAATATTTTGAACATTGTTTTTTTAATCACTATATACTAATAAATAAAGTCTCCCGCCCCGCTGAGTTTGTGTTCGTTCGGACTAACCTCCGAAACTGATGTACAGATTTTCATTCGGTTTTCACAAATAGAAAAAGAGATCTAGTATAACTTATTAACACATTATGAAAATAAACTACCATTATAATGCTGCTATTTGTATATTAAGTCGGAAAAATCGTCGTATTTTTTGAGAGCTTCCGTAATTGTATGCCTAAATGCGAAAAGCATCTAAAGATGCTACGCCAGTAGTCTAATAATATTTTCATTTTATATGGTGTTCAGTATTTTCTAAGCAGGCTTCGGTAATTAGTGCACAACGAGCATTCTCTTTACACGATCACTGGTATTTAGTTACCTACCATACAATGTATGCTTGCACTGTCAATGTCTAAACGTTCAAGTGGTAAGCCCCATCTGGTGCGTTCTTAATTTTTTTTACTGTCTTGCCTTACTACTTTGTGTGGGCTTACGCACATGTGTTGCAATTAGTTCCTGATGAATCAACATGACCCGGGCTTCTTTAAAATTGCATAATGCAAAGAGGTGTATCTTAGAATCTAAGCGAACTTTAGTAAGATATAATATGTTTATATAATAAAATTAAAGAGATGGTTTCTAGGATTATGTATAGGTATAGCCAGCCAGAAGGCGAAAACGGTACCCTTATAAATTCGTCATATCCGTCTGTCCGTATGTGTCACCCATTTTATTCGGAAAATATTCTCGTCTATGTTCTATTGCTGAATTTTAGTAGTTGAAAATTTTGTATAAAAATAATTCGTAACTAAATAACTATTTTGAATATATTCTGTGATGAAGAGGTCTCGTTCATGATATTCAATTACGTATTTCAAAAAGTCACTGTACATTTGTAAAAGAGATAGTAATGAGCCGTATAATGTATCCTCATGAACTGGATCATTTAACTTTCAGTTGCCATATAATTTTTTGTTAATATGTTTTTTTTTTAATTTAACTATAAAGAAAGGGGGGCAGGGAGTAAGTCACGCGATCTTCGCAAATTGTTAAGAAATTTCAGGGTACTCTTCTTGAATAGGTTACACTTCTAGGATGGTTTGACGACACGTTTGGCTCAGTTTGTAGTGACCCTACTTGCTGTGCCAGCGGTCGCGGGCTCGAGTCCCGCTGGGGGCATTCATTTGTGTGATGAACACGAATGTTTGTACTCCAGTCATGGATGTTTATATTTATAATATGTATGTATTTAAAGTTATATATGTGTAGTGTATCAACTATCCGGTATCCATAACACGAGCCTCGTAGCTTATCATGGAACTAGATAGTGCTGTGTGTTAATGTCCCAACATATTTATATTTATTTCTAGTCTCATATACAATCCAAGGAAAGAATCTACTCTGATAATTGTATTTGTCATTTTCATAGTGACTTAGATGTTTAATACACTTTTGTTAAAAAAATCGTATTCATATGGTAAAAGTATTTAAGTATGAATATTACTAGGAATAAGGATTATTATTGTAAAGAATATTCCGTAATCGTATGAGTCCGAAACTATGATTCATATACAGTATTACTCACGTGCATTTTTATTGCCCAAAACCATAGTTTATCGAAGGTTTTGGGTTATTTTCATTATATTTATAAATTATCACGCAAACGACAGCTGTCTCATAAAATTCGCTCGTTTGATGTATTTTCCAATCAAGTAATTTTTCACGTCTCTATGATGGTATCTATTCGACCGCGATGTTTGTGGATGTTTATAATTTAGTACTATATAGTTTACATTGTAAACCTTTTCGCTCTTTATTCCATCATTTTTTCTAACAAAAAGCTATTTTATAAATAAAATTACAGTGTAACATGTTATTGGAGCCGTCGTAAGCATTTGATCTTTAAATATAATTAGATATAAACTTTTTTAAATAATTAATTGAATAAAAAATAATCGAATGACGCAAGTCGATTTCGTTACATTCGTAGGTGGGTTTAAACGTTTAACAATCTGCATATAAACTAAACTAAAGGTAAACGTATAGGCTAGAATCTAGAATTCGTCTGCGAAAATATAGCGCATTATTTTTATTTTTTTTAATTTAAACTGAAACAGTTAAACTAATGAAACGTAATCATTTCCATTCATTCCCTGAAAGTACACCTACATCAACACTCCATTGGAAATCATTAAATATGAATTAGATGTGGGGCTCACGTTAAATCAATGCTTTGGAGCCGATACGAAGTGGACGGCGAGAATTTACCGTTAATGGAACAAGGCCAGTTCAAGGAATAACTACTTTTGTAACACTAAAATATATTTGTTGAAGATATTTATGGAAGTTACTCGGGCAACTTTACTCTTGGACTAACTAAAACTAGGTGGTTACTGATTGTGTTGAAAGTTGTTTTATTTATGTAAATTGAAAAGTGTAGGTACTCTTCTTATTAGTAGACTAGTGACTCACCATCGCTACGCTCGGGTTCGTCTCTAGTAACATTTTAACGTTTACTATTGATTTTTCAGAGATGAGATATTTTCCCGCAGTAATAAGTATCCTATATGTTGACCCGGATAACCAGCTATCACCATACCAAATTTCATCAAAATCTATCCAGTGATTTTCTCGTGATGCGTTCCCAGACAGAGAGATAGACAAAAATTCTAAATACTATAGGTTCGGACTCTGTATCGATAATAATGTCTATTTCAATTAGATTTTTCAAAAAATATTTAATGTACAGATTCGACTCAGTTCGAATTTTATTTTATGTATAGATTTCTAGAATTTTCTACAATAATTACCAGTATTAAAGTATATTTCTTCAATATTGAAATTCTAAATGAAAATCCTAAGTCATGTATCTACCTAATGATATATCATTAAAGCAGCGTCTATATAATATGTAGGTAAGTCACGAATGTTCATATAATTATTCGATTGTATGCAAATTATAATGGACGCTGTATTCCCAGAAGATTTAGCCCACTAGCAAGGTCACGTATAAAAAATATTAATATCATGAGTTATTTTAACTTTGCTATAGATTTTTATGAAGTGAGTTTTGAATTGAAACCTGAAAAAAAACCGTCCATTTTCACTACACGTATACATATCCATACTAATATTATAAATGTTAAAGTGTGTTTGTTTCTTTGTTTGTCTTTCTTTCACGTCGAAACGGCTTGGCGCATTGGCATGATTTTTTGTGTGGAGATAGTTGGAGGACTGGAGAGTGACATAGGCTACTTTTTACCGCGGGAGATTATCTGTTTCCCACGGGAAAACACGTTATAAAACAAACTAAAAATTATTTATGATCAGAATTAGTTGAAACTTGGTATAATTGCTCTTCAATACAATTAATTTAATGTTTTAGAATTTTTCGAATTTCCACCCCTTAAGGAGGTAAAATAGCGGATGAAAGTTTGTATGAAACCTCCCATTTTAGTTTTTTTTTGTAGTTTTAGCGCGAGTGAAGCCGCGAGTTCTGCTAGTATATAATATATTACAAATAGAAAAAATATTACTCTAACAATCACTGACAGCGTTGTTTTGATGCTTGAATATGTACATTGTACATCATACAATGTATTGAGTATCGCAATGTATAGCTATATTAAACAGAAGTGGCATGGCGTGCGCAATATTTAATTTAAATGAACCGGAGCGGTAATTGTTAATTGTAAAACACAAGTGCCGTTTGATAATTTGATAGATCTGTGTAAACAATATTTTTAAACTTGTATCGCTTTATTCAAATCTTTCGTGTTTTCTTTTATATTACACGGCTATAAGTTTACAATTTTGTAGTTTAATAGTTTTTTTTTTTTAATTTATTCCTAATATTTGTGTTTAGAATATTATGTTTTTAAATATAGGGAAATGCAAACAATTAAAAGTTTATTCTGTTGCTTCTTTATCTTGGGTGGTATATAGTATTACGGGTTTCCATTGGCCGTTTTCCGACAAACTAGGCATTAAGCGCCTATGCACTCCACGTTTTATAATCGCGCGGACGACACGTGTATCACAAACGCGCGTCTTCTGTGCGTGTTTTATGCTGATAACTTGAAAAGGACTGTATACATGACGTTTCATAAACGCGCTTATGCATCTAAATGCACATATACTTCACTTGTATACTTAAAAAATGCAGTTTAGTTGCGTTCATATCGAAATGAACACGTTACAAGCGCGTGTTGACAGCACGTTATGAAGCAGTCGTGTGCAAAGCTCTACGATAGCTTTCTTACATTTTTACTACCAGGGCGGTATCACCGTTGATATTGCAGGCGGCTAGTGTAGAACTAATCTTTTTGTCCGCCTTTAAGGAAAAGACGTACCGACCTATTAAATTCCGCTGTGCTTTTTTGTATGTATGTTACGCTTTATCTTCGATGATTACGAATGAATTTCCATTATTCTTTTGTGGTGTAAAAGTAAGTGTACTCCTAGGTCGGCTCTATATTTTAAACCAAATTCCACTTTATATATTAACTAGCAGAACCCGCGGCTTCGCTCGCGCAAAAACTACAGAAAATCTCTCACCACACAAAAAATCAAGAAAGACAAATAAACAAGCAAACAAACACATTTTCACATTTATAATACATATTAGTATGAATTGTTCAAAGGGCGATAAATAAAACATTAAAAAATATGTTTAAGTTGCATTCTGCGCTTGTTGTAGTGGGTAATTGTTCATATTGAATTATAAAAATACAACCCCCCTTTTGAGCGTGCTAGCAATGTGTTTAAATGATTTTAATAAAATTTATAAGTATAAAGTGATAAAATCATCCGCTGGCTACATTCGGTAAGTAGAGCTCGAACAAGACCCCACGAGTACCACTTGCAATAGTTACAAAGAAAAAGATATCCTGTTACGCGAATCCTTAAAGTGTGTAGGTAGAACTTTCTGTATACATTACCGTAACAAAGAAAATTAATTTACTAGCAAAATTACTTTCAAAATTTAGACCTACGCATATTAAAAAATAGTACTTACTCTACATGACCTTTTCCTTAGCGTAGGTTTTGCTTTAATTTATTCTAATATAAGAAAAATATGTTTACTTTTTTTTCATTTTTGATAGTCGTCTATGTTAATGTGACATTTTGTGAGTTCTGTTTTATATCAAAATTGTAATAATTATTTAAATTTGCTTAAATGTCAGTGATTTTTAGTATCATTATACAGTAGGTACCTGGAAATATTTCTTACAGAAATAGAAACGCAAAAATAGAAACATATTTTAAGTATAAAAGTAAATATATATACAGATATTATAATACACTAGCAAAAACAAAAACAAATCTATCCCACGGGAACCATACATTTTTCCGGGATAAAAAGTAGCCTGTGTGTTATTCTGATGTACCTACCTATGAGCTATATTAATTATTGTAAAGTTTCATTAATATCCTTTCAGTAGTATTTGCGTGAAAGAGTAACAAACATCCATACAACTATATACATCCAGACATTCAAACATCTATACATGCTCGCAAACTTTCGCATTTATAATATTAGTGTAGATACATATATGTAAAAGAAGTCGAGAATGTTGAGAGACGTTCAGGTCATAGTCTATCTGTGAACTGCAAATTTTATCCAAATCCGTCCAGCCTTCTCATTGAGAATGAGTAACAAACACATACAAACTTTCACATTTACAGTACTAGTCAGATAAGAAATAAAAATTATATTTTTTTTCCGTTTCCGTTGACTTAGAATAAGTCTTTGATAATGAGTGTTGTTTAAATATATTTTCATCAGTTATAATTAATTAATCTGAAGACTACATAGACTTCGTTTCATAAAGCAAAGGGAACTAATAAAAAGGCACTAAAGAGAAACTCATAATCTTAAATCTAAGCTGGAGTTTGGTGTATAAGTATCTAAGAAATTTTAACGGCGTTATTTCACAGTATCGAGCTTTTGGAGCTTGCACTATTTAGAAATTTGTTCGTTCAACCATTATTTAGATGGGAATTAAAATATTTTATGAAAATTACAACAAAATGTCTTTCTTTAGGTTCACCTTTATCATCTCCATTAAGTTGTTATTAACTACGTTATTGCAATATACAATATTTAAGCTTGATTAAAAATGCATCTAATATATTTACTTTATCTCATTACTTTTGCTTTCTGTATTTGTAGAATAATAGACCGTTTGTACACTTAAAGGGATAATTGCCCTAAGCTGTCACACGTCCTAAATATATGATCCATTTCAACAAACATAAATCTGTTGAAGCTATTAGTGTTCAAGAACGGTCTGTAAGACAAAGGCGGTTCCACCAGCTGTGTACAAAAGATAAGGATGAATCTATAAATTGTTTATTAACAAAGCTAAAAGGTCGCCTATATCCCATTTCGCTTTATGAACTAAGCTTTTAAATGGTCACAAATACTTGTTTTAATTATTTTTGTCTTAATATTTGTTCTGCGTATTGTTTATGTTTAATTACTTGAAAGGGGTTGTTTTTTATAATCCAATTAATGAATGCGATATTTGAAATCTACAATGCTTCGCTATTTTAAACTTACGTAATTGATGAAATGATTAAATTTTTTTCCTATTATACAGATTTATCTGTTTGTTTCTTTATTAGATACCAGCAGTCCCGACACACTTTGTTCTGTCCAAATTTAAAAGAAAACTTAAGTTCAAATTCTATCGAAACGCACTTGAAGTTTTCCCAAATTTTCCTATTGATCTGCAAACTTTACAATATTTTTTCTCTCTCTCTCTCTCTCTCTAAAAACCTTATATGTACTTTTAGCTACTAAGCTTTTACTAAGCTTCACTAGCTTTCCTTGCGAGTATCAAAAGTTCTCAGTGATTATTAGTACGTCCTAAGTTTTTGGTAGTTTTAGGACTTGTGGTTATTATCTCTCATTTAAATAAAACTATTTTATTAATCAAATATTCGCCTACTAAGAAATTATTATCATACTTCACGTAACCGAAACGGTTACAAACATCTATATCGTCAGGCTCACGTTCATTGACCCGGGACAGTTAGTGCTAAAAACTTTGTTCCTTCGACTCACAGTTCCATAATAGGTCATCTATCAAATCGTATCGATTTGGTCCTTTGACCTTTTATATTGGTAATTCAGTTCGGATTTCCTTTCACCGTTTAGATAAATCAAATCTTATTTAGTACATATTTACTTAGGGTATTATTATAAGTGCTATTTTGCTATCTATTTGAGGTTTCTCTCAGGACTAAACTTCTCTTCAAATCTATACTATAATATTATAAAGAGGTGATTTTGTGAGTTTGTGACGTCGTAGGGGGTAATCTCTGGATCTACTAAATCAATTTAGATGAAATTTAGCAAGGTAATAGTTTGAGACCCTGGGAAGGATATAAGATACTTTTTATCCCGGAAATAATCCCTTAAGGGGGTGAAAATGGGGATGAAAGTTTGTTTGAGCAAGCAAGCTAGGGACGAACCTGAGCGAAGCGAGGGTGAGTCGCTAGTTATTAATTAAAATCTTTTAGTAAGTGTCAAGCACTTATAAACATGTTTTTCTTAAAATATTGGTTTGACTTATATTTCGAAATGCAAATTATGCTCATAACTTCTGTAAGAAATTTAGTTTGGCAGTATTTTGTGTATACATACTACTGTTTTAGTATAAACGATGCGCTGAACAAATATTACGTATGTTTGAATATCGCAGTGAAGCAAACGTTACTTGTGTGCCGCCCTCGTTAGATATATTAAGTTAATTGCTTATCACTTACAAAACCTCCGACTTTCGAAATTGTTTACGTGGAGTTAAAGAAAGTTTTATTTAAAGCATACATATATGCAGAATGGCTGATATCTATTCAGAGTCCATATTTTTTTTTTTTACAAATTTCCATAATAAATACCGCAGCTTTTTTTTCTCATTATCCTAAACGTTGGCCGTTGGCGATTTAACTTGTTTAAAAAAATAATAGCAATCATTTTATTATTGCATAAAATAATCATCCGTAGGAGCACTTTGAACTTTACTTTCGTGATAGAATTTACATGACGTACCTACATACGTCGTTGGAAACCGCAACCCAACATATTGTGTGGTTTTCCATTACGTTGCAACGAAAAGGAAATATAATTAGGTACCTACATATATCCTCTCTGTCCACCTGGTTATGACATGAAGCTTTAAGAAAGCTTTTAATATATTATGAGAAGCTTTTTAATGTAATCATTTTATACTATTAAATACACGCAGTTTTGCAACTAAATGTCAAAAAACTTGAGGGGAACTTTGTAATGAACGCGAAAAGTGAAGAGTTGGTAAAATTCATGGCGCCGCGCCGGTCCGCTCGATAAACATAAATTAATTTATATAAAACACAAATGCGCCACGAAGGGAGCTTTAAGCGTCCTTTTAAATATTACAGTAGGTAAAGGTTTGTGTACACACGGTCATATAAAACAGTATATACTCGTATCTCATAGTGTAAGCATGTTTTAATGATGTTACTTCATCTTTAAAGTACTTTCCACACTTTCGTAATTGAAGTCACTGGTTATAATGGTGACTTCGCGAATGATAATAATTTAATAACAAGCATATATATTGTGATATTTCGCATTTATAATGGGCTTAGGGAAATAACTAAACGTATGTACTTACCTTCACACGTTGGAGACAGACAGCGAATTGAGTGCCAAGTGCTACGGTTACTGTAATCTTAACTCGCTTCTTTTGTATCAACATACCTTCGTCGGTCTCTGAGACTTAAGGCTAGGCGCTACCGTCATAAAAAAAATAAACACACGTTTTCAAAATTTATTTTCTCATTTGTCCCAACCTCGCCTGTTCCTGGACCCACGTGATTTGGTCACGCAGGGTTTACTACATAGTTGCGCGTAGTTTTCTGCCATTTGTACGCAATTATGACTATCGCAGACATACATATAAATATTTCTCTATATTTTTATATTTATATTTTGAAATATCAAAATGCAAGTTAAACAAAATGAAAGAATTTATCAAAGAATTACGCAACCCTTGCCATAAAATATATTTAGCATGTATTCAGTATGAGGCTCATAGCTTGATAACGTCTATGTTAATGAATATTATATTGCGGCTAAAGGTCGACTAGCAATGTTAATGCGTTCGAAATCGCTGCTAATCACTTTCCCTGCAAGTAGATTTTGCTTGAACCGACAGTGGTTCAGTTTATTAAATTTAGTATATTTGAACTGATGTTTTGAATCGAACTCTCGTTAAACTGATATAACGTACGTTGTTAGAAGAGTGCATCAAGCGATTGTCCCTTACAAATTATAATTAATAAAATAAATACTTATTGTGTGATAGTGCAAGATACATATATGTATTCATTTTATTGCTGTTTTTTCACTGAGATGTTGTCGACAAAATACGTTTATGACTAACTTCGTAATGCCTACTTTCCTTTATATTTTTTTCTAGAAAACTAAATATATTATTTGGTTTATAGGTAATTTCTATAGCATTGACTGACAGACTAACGTTTCACACAAAGAAACAGCACAAACATTTTGTGCTACCTGAATACGCGTTGGATACGCGTACTATAGCAGTTTACGTATCTAACACTGCTATATTATATAATAGTTGCTTACTGTATACTAGCGATTCACCCTCGCTTCGCTCGTGTTCGTCCCTAGGTACATTTTTTTTGAGCGGAACCCTAATTCTTTTACTGAAATAAAAGTAGCCTCAGTTACTCCTTATAACATCAACTAGCTGCCAGTGAAAGTCCCGTCAAAATCGGCCCAGCCGTTTCGGAGATTACCCGGAACAAACAGACAGACAGACAAAAATGTTAAAAATAGTGTTTTTCTTATAAATACCGTATATAATTCCATATGCATTTAGTAAAAAGCTGTTATTTTGACATTACAAACAGACACTTCAATTTTATTTATCTGTATTAACAATATTGTTGCTCTTCCAGTGTGTGAAACTTGAACTTGTAAAATGTAGCAAACAACTGACAAGAACTTGTAAAGTTTAATAGCTGTTGGGCGATTAGTCCATAATTACCTCTTTATTATTGAAACGCGGAGACGAAGCCCTATTGCACGGTTGGCTGTCAAAACAATAGGCCCCGTGCACAAGCGGCGGGCGGTTACCGCGCTGTGTATATTTAGAACGGTCGATACGACGCGTCCCAAACACAAGATTATTCAACTTGCCATTTTATAGACGAATGTTTAAATATTCCTTTGTATTCTTCATTTCCATTTTTATGTTAGAAATTGTTGTCTAACTTAGATTTTTGCTTAGATTTTGTTTTAAGAAAATTTATTTTAGGCTACACTATAATATTAAAATAGACATTAATGGAGATTGAAAAATCAAGGCCAGTGTCACGTAGAACTAAGAAGGAAAGTGATGAATAAATCGATTGTAAACAAACTAATGAGACTTTATGGTAATCTATACATACCTATAATAAAATTGTAACTAAGTCGAATCTGTACATTAAATATTTTTTGAAAAATCTAATTGAAATAGACATTATTATCGATACAGAGTCCGAATCTATAGTTTTTAGAATTTTTGTCTGTCTGTCTGTCTGTTACCGCATCACGAGAAAACCACTGGACAGATTTTGATACTTTTTACCGCGGGAAAATATTTCATTTCTGAGAGAAAATACGAAAACTACATTGTAAGAGTATACTAATATGTAAAATCTAAGAATTTGGTTTTTGGTCATCTGAACGCGGGCGGAGCCGCGGGCAATGCTCGTTGTAATAATAAATGATTTACCTACTTCAAAAAACGAGGAGGGACATAGGTACCTACTTAATTCGAGCATATGTTTTTGAATGTATTTGAAACGATTTTTATGGATTAGGGACCGATAAATGTTACTGATCCTTTTTAATTAAAAGTTTAGACCATAAGGGTAACGGATCCCTTATGAAAAAATCTACAATATGAACGTTGTTGTATCTTTTTAAATATATAATTGTTAGCATTTAAAAGGAAGCAGATGGATAATAAAATTATAGTTTAAATATTTTTTATAATACTTTCTTAAATTTACGCGAATATTTAACATTTTAAATGAAATTATTTTTATGGATTTTTCATGGTCACGGGAGTCTCTCCCGTGATGACCTTGATTGCTGCATTTGAAACGTCGGGATCCAAAAATAAAAATAAATCCACGAAAAAATCCTTAAAAAATTGTTTCATTTAAAATATTTTATATGTACCTGTAAAGGCAGTGGTAGCCCAGTGGTAACGCGCTCGCTTGGGAAACCGAGTGAAGCGGGTTCAAATCCCGGGTCTCGCACCTCTGATATTTTCATGTATCTTTTTAACATGATTACCACTTGCCTTACGGTGAAGGAAAACATCGTGATGAAACCTGCATGTCTGAGGGAACCTAGCAAGTTTTCGAAAGACATGTGAAGTCCGCCAACCCGCACTTGGCCAGCGTGGTGGACTATGGTCTGTCCCTCGTATTCAAGGGAGGCCCGTGCCCAGCAGTGGGACGTCAAAAAGGGCTGAATACACATACATACATGTACCTGTAAAATGTTTGCAAGTTATTTTCCTTTATTTAATATTTAAGAAAATTCTAGAACTTAAACTTAAGATGGTAGGAAGCCGTAGAGCGGTGGTGGAGGCTGTCAAACAATAAGTCCTGCTGAGGCAGTCGCCGCCCGCACCGTGTATATTTAGAACGGTCGATACGAGGCTTCCCATCCCTAATCCCGGACTAGGACTCGACCATTGTGTTGTGATGAAAAATTACTCGGTCCAATTTTCTTCTTATTTTGTGTTTTTGATAAGACTTCATTCAGCGCGCCCACGACTTCTTCTTCCGTTTAAGTTACGGAAATTTTCTAATGAATGACGGGATTTATAATTACGATTTTCTTATAAGCTTTTTCATGGTAAACTTAAAATGTACATAAGTATGTTTTGGTCACATTACTACCGTTTCCTTAAGTTTTGCACGATATCAAGCATATATTTAAAAACTCTTTTTGTTTTTTTTTTTTTGTTTGTGTCTTTGTATGAAGAAGTGTGAAATTTCTAAGCAGATTTAACTGTGAATTTACATATCTTTGAAGTGCTATGTAGGAATTTTAGATATTTGCTGATATTTTAGACATTTATTTAGATACCTACTAAAAATATATGGTTATTTTATAAATAAGTTTCTTTTTTAAACTATTAAGCATAAAAAGTTGGTTATTATTTACAATCGATCCATATATTTATATATTTTTGCAATAGATGCCAAACAAAATTAATTTGACAATATAAACAAGACAAGAATGACCGGTTAGGTAGCATATGGAGGTGCGTAAAAATAATACCTCCTTTTTAGAAGTTTAAAAATCTACCTAAATAGAAATAATTGACATTAATTTAAAAAAATATATTAGTATAAGAACAGTTATACCAGTAACAGAATTCATCCCAGCGGTTAATTATAATATACCTACATGTGTACGTGAAAGATCAAACGTGTTTGTTGTCACGATTGCAAAGGGTTGTATATGCATAAAATTACACTGCCTTTCATAAACATTTGCCAAATATTGATTTGACTGATAGCAGTGTAACTTAAGAGCGGAATACCATCTACTGACTGATTTATCACGAAATTTACTAAAGCTATATATATAGCTTTAATATAGATATATGGATGGGACGAAATACGGCTTTGAATATGAGCATAATTAATTAATGTATTAAAAATAACTAGGTTTGGCCCAGTGACTGAAATTCCATTATAATCATTATTCAAAATTCTTACTCTCTCTTCAACATTCTTCGAACTGTTTCGTCCAATTTTTTTTTTAATTAAAAATACTAAAGCTCGTAAATAGCTACTAAACAAATAAAAGGGAAATTCGGCTGACAAGTAGGAGAAAGAGGTACTGATCTGATTTGTTTTCGCTTATTTATTTATATAAATTGATATGGAATAAAAATGATAATGATAATGAAAATTACATGTTTCTTATTTTTGTCCCCTGGCAAAAGAGAGATGGCAGAGATGTAAGAGATGCAACCATAAACTGCTAGTGGAACCGTATAGAAGCCGATCACTTTGTTCTGATCCCTACAAAGATGAGAGAAGCTGTTATAGTATCTATTATTCTATACATAAATATGTTTGGTGAATACATTAAATGTATTTACCCATGTTTACGAGTTAAAGTTGTTTCAATTACCAACCATTAAGATAAAGAGCGAGAACATAATTTAGTGACGTTCATGATTACAGCTAACCTTGTATTTTTTACTTGACCTCAATGTTCGTTTTACTTAAAAATTAATTATTACTTATTACACATATCTTGTCTTGTTATACAGTTTTCCATTAATGATTTGCAGTAGTTAAATGAAATTGAGGATATTGTAATTTTTTGACAGTTTACTATGACGACTAACATATAGATCTAAACTAATATTATAAAGAAGTAAAATTTGTGAGATTGTGAGTTTGTGACGTTGTAGGGGGTAATCTCTGAATCTACTAAACCGATTTAGGTGAAATTTAGTAAGAAGATAGTTGGAGACCCTGGGAAGGCCATAGGATACTTTTTATCCCGAAAATCATCCCTTAAGGGGCTGATAATGGGGATGAAAGTTCGTATGGAAAATCAAGCTAATATTAATATATACATTTTCTATTCTTTTCCAAGTAAAATATAAAAATTATTTCTTAGACGACAAGTTCAGACGTTTTACCAATCACATACATCATTAATTGATAGCTATCGTAATAAATGAAGTTTAAAATCGAACTATTGAATTACGATAGTAAAATTCCAAATCAAACGCAAAATTTAAGAATACCTTACAACTAAAAACTAGACGTCGAGGGCCGAGTCTAAAAATACAGCCGTTTAACGGACAATTGTGCTCACGTTCACAAAGTTAATTAAAAACTGTAGTGCGCAAACCACTTTCTTCTTAATGAGAGGATTAGATGCTGACCCTTTGCGGTCCGCTTCGACTTGTGACACGTGCATTTCACAAATTCTTTTTGCCTTCTCGCTCTTATATATCGATAGTTAGGTGTTTTACATGCATAGTTAATGTAAGAAAGGTTAAAAAACAACGGTTAAAAAATTGATGTGACACATTATAATTTTTATAGTAGGTAGGTATAGTATCTGTCCAGCGCTGAATTTACACTAGGTAGGTTCACTCGTGGCTAGTGCCCAGGGCGTCAAATTTTTAAGGGCGGCGAAATGCTGAAGGTGAGAAAAAGATTTTTCTTCGTGTTATCGAAAATGTTTTTTTTTTTTTTTTGGTTTTCCAAAAAATGATTAATAAAAATAATTACCTAGTACATTTTCGAAAAAATTAAACTATTTATCAATTATTTCTTTGCATTTTTCAAAGAATTAATAATAAAAAAAATTAAACTTTCAAAATTTTATTCAAAATTTCGATAGGTAACAGGGCGGCATTTTTTACTATGCCCAGGGGCGGCGCTAAGGTTGAATTCGGTAGTGCTGATCTACCATAGTTGTGTCTGGATGGTTGGTACTGCTTTGTACAAAGCAATTTGAAGGTTTAATTACAAAATTAATTTATTCATTTTGTATTGTTACTTGAAATAAATACATGTTTCAGCAACTAGCTGGTGTAATTAAAAGATCTCGTAATTTCGAAGCCACGATGAAGTAATTAAATATTTTTATTTTTCTAAATACAACGTGTGTGTTTCAGTAATGTTTTTGCATTACAGCATGACAGCACACGTTATCTATTTATATTAAAGAAGCGGATGTTAAATCGTGTAAAAATCGTGTAATAAAATTATTTTTAAATCTATTAAAAAAAAAACTTCACCAGTTACGTTACCTCGCTTTGCTCGTGTTCGCCCCTAGGTTGATTCCCCATACAAACTTTCATCCCCATTTTCACCCCTTTAAGGGATGATTTTCGGGATAAAAAGTATCCTATGTCCTTCCCAGGGTCTCAAACTATCTTCTTACCAAATTTCATCTAAATTTATTCAGTATATCCCGAGATTACCCCTACAACGTCATAAGATCACAATTCACTAACCTCTTTATAATATTAGTGTAGGCTATCTCTAACCCCTTAGCCCATGGTTCCTTTAACAAGTTACGATTACGAAGATAGCGAATGTTCCTATCATTCGAATCTTCTACTGGTATGTATTCAACGCTATTTAATGCGAGGGGAGGTCATGCCATAAGTCCACCACGCTGGCCAAGTACGGGTTGGCGGACTACACATGTCTCTCGATAATTTCCTAGGTTTTCTCAGATATGCAAGTTTCCTTAAGAAGTTCTCTTGACTTTGAAATGATTCGCACAAGCCAAATCTTAGAGGTGCAAGACCCTGGATTTGAACCCGTTTCACTCGGTTTCCCAAGCGAGCGCGTTACCACTGGGCCACCACTGCCTTACTTCTACTGGTAATGATGGATATTTAGGTAAAATCAATTCAGAATGAAACATTTGAAACAATATAACTTAAGTAGCCTGGACTTTGGATTTTAGCATAGTGCAATAACCATACTAGTTCAATAAAGAATAGCTGTTTAAAATTAATAATAATACCAGTTTATTTCTAGCCACATAACGTACAGATGCATAATAACATAGATAAAATAAGCATTGAGTACAATTATTATGTTGATGCCTGAATTAGAAATTAACCTGAACGGGTAGCGACCAAGGTCCACGATTCCTTCCTTCGGAATTATTTACATTTATATATATCTAATCCCATTTTGTGTAAATTATTAAATAAAAACAGATAAATAACCAAAAATAACACAGATTTATTTTGTACTGTCTTTTAATAAATATGTTGGGACCTTAACACACAGCACAATCTAGTTCCATGGTAAGCTACGAGACTTGTGTTATGTATACCAGATAGTTGATACACTATACACATATAACTTTAAATACATACATATTATAAATATAAACACCCATGATACTAGAGTACAAACATTCGTGATTATCAAATGAATGCCCCCAGCGGGACTCGAACCCGCGACCGCTGGCACAGCAAGTAGGGTCACTACAAACTGAGCCAAACGCGTTTAATATTATAGATATTATGTTACATTTCAAACGAAAGATCTATTTTAAACGCAAGAACTAAAGTGCTGTTATTACTCGTAAATAGTAATTGATAGAAAACAGAAATTGCTTTTAAAAATATAAAGGCTAATTTAAACAGACAACTTTAAACGCGCCTTAAATAGATCCGGGGGCGAACATTTAGATCCTTCTATAAATAGCTATGTTATACTCTGATTTGCTTTTGAATAAATAACTTCATATTACCAGGTAACTGTAAACTGTAAAGGAGTTTTGTAACATGTCTTCTAAGTTCATGGTCAGGTTAACATTATAAGAAACTTTTTACTTGAATTTTTTTTACTAAATCAGTGTAAATCGCAGGACAATGGTAATGTAGGAATTGAATGTCTAAAATAACTCATGTTGGGTCATTTTTTGTGTGATATTATGCAATGTTTTAGCTCATTATAAACCAGTTATAATATTTCTTTATTTTTTATGAATTTGTATAAAAAAGTGTATAATTTGTTAATATTTTATACAAAATTACTGAACCTAGACGGTGTTTTGTTTAAAAAACCGTTTTCGTAGGATTATGTACTATATGGATAACGCCAGCGCGCTAGCTAAATCGATGTACTAGAAAATTGTCGGTCTTAAAATGGCCTACAGAAAAGTACGCAATAACATGTATCTATCTCCTAAGATATCCTCACAATAACTGTTTTTATTTAATAAAATAATCTGTATAAATATTATAAATGTGAAAGTTTGTGAGTTATGGATGTTTGTTATTCTTTCACGCCAGAATGGTTGAACGGATCTGGATGAAATTTGGCACAGAGATAGATTATATATAGACTGGAATAACATACAGGCTACTTTTTATCCCGGAAAAATCTACGGTTCCCGTGGGATAGGTTTGTTTTAGTTTTCCTAGAGGCGAACCCGAAAATAAAAAATACCTAAGAGGGCAAGTCGCTAGTTTAAGTTAGTTAACAAATTCAGAAATTGAGTACTAGTTCTAAGATTAAATCTAACTACGAGCATAAATATTTTCTGCCAGTTTTAATTTTTTTTATAATATCGTAGTTTCTTGGTGGTTCTCTAATTGCATTTTTTTTTAGGCGCTGTATTCCAAGGTTTAACAAGGCAAAGTAGTGGACATTTATTTAGAGACCTTTATTTATTTAGATTTAAATTTATTAAAATAATTTTTGTAAGTATAAAAATAGTATAGGTATACTTACTACTATTCTAGCCTCTTTAAATAAGTGGAATTTCTAAAATAGCTATTGCTATTAAAAAACTCAAAAATATATATATGAAAATATAAACGACATATGATTATAAAAGTAGACTTGTCTAAGGAGGTAGATTGCAAATCATAAAAAACGTTAGTTACATTCCGTGTTGTCACAAATACAAACGAAAGAATTCCATGAATGAACGGCGAGTGGAGGATAACCGAGAAACCGGTCTCCACCTGACCTTGTCAAGGCAAGCTGGCAAGGCAAGTCCTAGCGCTGTAAGCGCTGCTGGCCAATCAACGAACAAGCGATTAGTAATGCCACATACTACCTATGACACAACTGATTTATTTGTGTCACTTTTAATTGAAGTTTTACGTAAATTCGGTTTGTAAATTGAATAATGTATCGTAATGACCTAAATTATCTTATTTAACTTATTTTTAACTGAACTGGAAGTAGAAATGTAGGCAGATTAAAAAATAACTTAAAATATATTGATCCTTTGGAGTGACATTTTTATTGAAAAATTAATTTAAAAAAAATGGCGAAAAAAAAAGTTGCATGCCTCCTCCTTTTTTGAAGATCGGTCAATTAGAATTAAGAAAGATTAAACCAACACGTGACTGTGAACTTGATCGGTACTTACTACCTGGACTTTCTATCTCTCTTTCTTCTTGCTTAAATTTAATATAGATTTATTACAGTAATTAATAATGGCGGATCTATCTTGAGAAATATAAATATCAGACCGCCACGAATTCTAAATTCAGTAATAAAACTAAAGTATATCATTTTTACAGTGCTTAAACGCTCATTTGGCCGGAATGTGGACTGAATACTAAAAGAATTTCATAATATATTGATAGAAGGTATAGCCCGCTGCATTTACTTACTTGACATTTTAAACGACGATAGTTTGTTCGATGCCAAATTCCTAGCTTGGCATTATCACCTTTTCTTAGTTTTAGGGTTTTGGCTGGAGGGATTTATTCGTATGATATCTAGGAACATTTCATTTTATTCGAACAAAACCCCAAATACCTAGTTCATGTAAGAATAAGTAGTACTCTAAGTCACAATATAATTCCATTTTCCATTAAAATTGTTTTATGCATATTCAATACTAGCAGTCTGTGCTACATATCGCTCCTTTTTTTTTAATTTTATAACTTAAAAATGTAGTGTACCTACTGCTCCTTTTCAATATTTTAGAAATTCAATAAACCTTTTTTATGGTTTTTATCCATGTCGATTTTGTGAAAAGTTTGCTAGGGATTGCTTTTTGCGATAAAGTTGATAGATTATGATGAAAATTTCTTAAACAGATAGGTATAAAAAATATATCTGGATTTTAATTTTAATAATGATAACATGAAAAATAAACTAGCTTCGAAATACTCTTATCAAATATCAATATCAGTGCGTGCGAGCATAAAACTAAAAAAATAGATTCGGCTTCTGTATCGATAAATACATACGATCTTTAAATACATACATATTATAAATATAAACACCCATGACTGGAGTACAAACATTCGTGCTTATCACACAAATGAATGTCCCCAGCGGGACTCTAACCCGCGACCGCTGGCACAGCAAGTAGTCAGAGTCACTACAAACTGAGCCAAACGTGTTGTTAATTGGCTTGGTTAACTTTGGGATTAACGGATATGCTTACATATCAATCTTACGAAAGTAGTAAAGACCTAAGTTATTTTGGTGAAACTGTTAATTTAAATTCTTATAGGTAGTCTAGTAGATAAACATGAAAAATGAATATTTTCAGACCATTTCCGAGGGTCTTTAATTCCGCCAGATTTAATAATTAGAAAAAAATAGCTGAACTACGCTGTAACTTATAAACTATTCATGTAATTAAAAATGTTCCGTACAAAAGTTCAGAACATCATTATATCCTCTATATTCTTTGTAGGTACCATTTTTGAAATAGGTGGAGGTAAGAAACGAACACATACCGTTCAAACTTTGGTACATGTTAAAACAAACGTTGTTCATAAAATAATGACGCATTATTTATTATTTACAAAACAATAAAAAAAATTACTTCAAACCGATCAATAAGTATTCAGTAGTACATACAAATAATTGTATTTTATTAATATTCAAGTTATTAATTACGTTTGCATAAGAGGTGTATTAAATTAAATCTTTATTAAGTTTTTGAAGTCGGTTTTTTTATACGTATTTTTTTTTTACGTACATTTTTGGACATACCCTAACTGGACTCGAAGCCGCGACTTTTTAAATGGAATATATACCTAACTGCCCCATGGTCGTAGAAAAGTTCATTTTTACTTTAGATTAAAAATACAGTTCATAACTCCAACCAAATACTAGATTACTTTGACCCCTTTTATAAACGGGAATTAAAACTGTCACTTGTGTATTTTATTTTTCTTTAAAGAAAAATACATTTAAGGACTTCTGCTCGTTGTTTTGCCATGAAATTACTGATTTGTAAAGAAGTTAACCTCGTTACATTTGTTGGCAGATTGTGTTTTTCATTCACCGTGAACGAAAACTATGTTATAAACAGTACCTATAAAATCAAAATTTATTATATTTAATTTATGAATTATAAAATAAAATGTTTGTATTATGTACATACGTAGGTGTGTGACATTAAAAACTGGGGAGATGTGAGTCTTCTCGTAACTGGTTTGTAATTGACTGAAGATGGAGGCACACAACTGAAAAGAAAACTTACAGCGAGTTCACAAACACTAAGTTTCACACTTAGAAATCACTTGATGTCTCGTAATATACATACCTACACATAAAATATACGCCCTTTTTTTAAAGTTAGTTAAAAAGATACAATAGTGACAGTAAAGATTATGTATGTATATATGTATGTATGTATATATATATATATATATATATATATATATATATATATATATATATATATATATATATAATTTTGTTAGATTATGTTAATTTATTATTAAAAACAAATAAAATGTATCTCGACAACAGCGCCACGTACCGGGTTCAAATATGACTAAGAACCATCCAGGTGACCCCATAGTCAAAAATCATCAAAATCGGTCAAGCCGTTTGCTTAGGAGGAGAAGAATTACGAACATACGCACACCAGAATTTAATATTTCAAGATTGTCAAACGAGATGTATGATTGTTAAATGAATATGGTGCTATAATATAGAAGGGTCACTAAGCTCGTCCTGTTTACATATTATATCTTTAATGAGAAATAAATATAAAAAAATTAGTAATAAAACTATTTTTTAATGAACACATTTTAAACACTTTGTTATTTATGTTATCTCAATCGTCAAAGTACGTAAATGAGATACGTGTATGATATATAATATGCTGTATGAGATTTTTGATGATGAAAACGACTTATAACTAGTAGTTTTATTCAATGTATGTTCCTATTTAACATTCCGATGCGGGACAACAGCCCCTAAAGTGCGGGCTGGTCAACTTTATACATACAGATGTACGACGACACGTTTGGCTCAGTTTGTAGTGACCCTACTTGCTGTGCCAACGGTCGCGGGGTTGAGTCCCGCTGGAGGCATTTATTTGTGTGATGAGCATGGATGTTTGTACTCCAGTCATGGGTGTTTATATTTATAATATTATGTACGTCTTTAATGTTATATGTATATGTGTAGTGTATCAACTATCTGGTATGCATAACCCAAGCCTCGTAGCTTACCATGGAACCAGATGGTGCTGTGATAATGTCTCAACTTATTATAAAATATGTATGTCTTTCTAAAACTAGCTAGGATCTCAGACATGCAGGTTCACGATGTTTTTCTTCACCGTAAAGAAGTTCACGTTGAAAATGTTTGGCACATAAAGATATCAGAGGTGTGATCCGGGATTAGAACCCGCTTTCCAAAGTGAACGTGTTACCTCTGGGCTGCCATTGCCTTTTTTTTTCTTTACGCCGTATATGCCGAGTAGAGGTGAGAAAACCATTTTTTAAAAGTCAGATATGCCTTTTTTATATGCACAAGGATCATTTTCCACGTTTTGGAATCATTATCATAAAAGGCATTAAAGCGGCCGAATCGACGGAATTATTCAAGCTTTCCTACCTTCAGTTGATTTACTTTGTCATCAGAGGATACTTTGTTTAAAGACAGTACTGCAATAAAGATTCTACTGTCATTTTTGTCAAAATCTTTTTATTTATTAATGGCGCGAATCTTCGATTAAAATTTAAATGGGTACTTAGTACCTACTGACATGTAATTTTTTTGGTTGTCTTTAATTGGGCTTTATCGCTTAAAGAGCGATTTTTTCCAGGCATCTTTCAGGTGTAGGAAGTTGTGAATTATTTGTTTTATTTGCAGATAATTTAAATTAAATTCATTAATATGTTGTAACATATCATTTTTTGACGACACGTTTGGCTCAGTTTGTACTACTTGCTGTGCCAGCGGCGGGTTCGAGTGCCACTGTGGGAATTCATTTGTGTGATGAGCACGAATGTTTTTACTCCAGTCAGTTATATATGTGTAGTGTATCAACTATCTGGTATCCATGACACAAGACTTAGCTTACCATGGAACTATATGGTGTTGTGTGTTTATGTCCTAACATATTTATTTATTTTATCATGGAGCAAATAGGTAGGATAAGGATCAGAAAATTTTCGATAGATGTCGCCCTAAAAGAACTTCTTTATTTCAGTTAAAGAAGTTTTTCAGGGCGACATCTATCGATAATTTTCTCATCTTTATACCTATTTGCTCCACGTGTAAGCTTGCATTAGAGGGTTATAAAGTAAATCCTAATTCTATTGTAATATTTTAAATATCTCGTTCAGGAGTTATATATAATAATTTATGTAGGGCTGATTTTTATTTACCTACAGATAAAATTTAATTACAGGATATAAGATAAAACCAAAACGATTTCTCAAAGATAAGAGGTTTTCTTTCAGTTAAAAGTATCCTATGTGTTGACTCGGATAACCAGGTATCATCATACCAAATCTGTCCAGTGATTCTCTCGTGACGCTTTCCCAGACAGACAGACAGACAGAAATTCGATTCCGCCTCTGTATCAATAATAACGGTTATTTCAATAAGATTTTCCTATAAATATTTAATATACAGATTCGACTCAGAATTTTATTATAAGTATGTGTAGATATAGATTAAAACATATTATTATCATTGTCGGTAAATGAGTACTTTGGTTATGTAATTTAAAAATTCGTAACGCCATTACCATTACGTATTTTGTGTGTAAGTAAAATGACCTACTGTCGCCTCTAGCGGAAAATGAAGGAAATGGCTCAAGCTTTCGAAACATCCTTCTTGGTAACTTTTGCCGGTGGTTCAACCACCCTACGGTAGATGGCGGTAGTAGTTCAGAGAGAATCCGAAATATTAAGTAACAGGAGTCATTGAAGTTAGGTCAGATTATATTTTGGAGATTTGAAAAGCAATACGTACACCTATCATTATAATGAATGTTGAGGTTAAATTTAATTAACATACAATTAATTAATATTAAACAGGTATAATGTTATTAGTTCTAGTATCTATAAAATATGTAATCACAAAATTGTGTACGTCATAAAACATAAAATATATTATAATATTGATGAAGCTATAATACATTATTATTATTATTATTAAAATCTATATATGTAAATAATAAAAGTATACTTGATCGCCGTCTGTACATGGAAGATATTATTTGAGAAAAACTATTTTTGGTGGTCTTTATTGACGCAATAGAACCCAAAACAATGATTTTTAGATTTTTTGTCTGTTTGTCTATGCGTTTGTGCTCATAAATAAAAAAAATATTTTTAATTCAAATAATCACACATTATAAATCATAAATAATAAAACAATTTCTCTTTGATTTTATATAGACGAAATAAATGGAGTCTTTAGATTTTATGAATTAGTTTACATAGTGTAAATAGAGCTGTCGGTTTGTTTATTATTTGCAGTATGATTTATTTAATGAATTTCCGAATCTATGTTTATGCAATAAAAACGGTAAAAGAATAATATGTAATGAACTTATAAAGCAGATGTTATTATTAGATATAATATCTATGTAATATCTATTCATAATCATTTATTTTAATATAATAACACTTTGATAAAAAATATTTAACATTATTTTTTATTTTTTCATTCTAGTAAATAATCATTTTTAGATGAAACACAGTTTAGTTAAAATAAAGCAAATATAAATGAGCAAATACATAAACTATGCAAGTGTGTTATATTTGCACTTCCCACTGCGTGTATCGACGCCTGTTTACGTTGACCATAAAATATGTTTGTACTGGGTCAAGACAATCTCAATTAATATATAGAAAGTGGAAAGTTTATTATTTAAAGTTCAAGAAGCTATATGAAATACGTTCGTTTTTGCGTTACCTAAATTCAAGAGGATTTTTCGGCAACTATTTATTTATTTGTATGTTTTATTTAAAACTACTTCCTGCGGATTCGCCGAGATTTGTAACAGTTATTACTGTATACTGGGAAGTCCACTTGACATGATTCCCCTGAAAGCTGAAGATATATTTTTTGGATCATTTCGTGTCCTAAATTGTGATATGAGAAGATTTGTACGTATTAAATGTAACTTAGATTTTAACAGGAAGTCTGCAACAATTGTAAAAGTTGATCCTGTCCCTTTTATCTTTCGTGTCGTCTTCATATCTTGTTAGTTTTTCTTACATGCTAAACACGAGACTTAAGATGTCCGACCAAAAATGTCTTAAAATGTTTAATTTAAAATGAAAAATTGTGAAAAATCCGGCAGGTTTTAACTTTGACAGACCGATCCTTACTGATATAAATAGATAGAGATATAACTAGGGACTCACCCTCTCTCGGCTCGGGTTCGTCTCTACGCCTTGGGTACATTTTAACGGTTAGTATAGATTTCTCAGAAATTTGTTATTTTTCCACAGTAAAAAAATATCCTATATGTTGACCCGGATAATCTACTATCATTATACGAAATTTCATCAAAATTTGTCAAATGGTTTTTTCGTGATATGTTCCCAGACAGACCGACAAAAATTCTAAAAACTATATATTGGGCCTCTGTATCGATAATAATGACTATTTCAATAAGATTTACCAGAAAATATTTAATGTACAGATTCGACTCAGTTAGAATTTTATTATATGTGTAGACGACACAGAAAATATTTAGTATTCTAGCAGCAATAGGGAGGTACGTTATATAAAAAGAGAAATGGGATGAGAATCGATTTTTTTATCAGAACAAACGATAGCACATGATTGAATATTGGAATTGACGTGAATGAACACAACGCTATTTCATATTTGGTGACGTATTATAAAATGTAATTTTCCTTTACTGCTTAATATATAAAATTTATGCTGTTGCCTTGTAAAATGATATATATATATATATATATATATATATATATATATATATATATATAATTCATCAAAATATTAGTAGATACAATGTGAAACAATGTAGTTAATCTCAGCCTGTAAGTTAACATACACACTCGTAAGTACTAAAGATTCGAAACGTTGGGAATCAAAAATTAAAAAAAATATAGGATTTTTAAAATATACATATTGTATGCTAAAAAAGCAAAAAACAAGTTGTCAGAATAAAAGTTATAAAATATAACAAAAATAACAAGAACATGCGTTCGTTATTCTGTAGAAGCGGCTGGCGGTCATGGCAACTATTTTTATGCGCGCACGCAGCTAAAGTTCATTCATTTTGGTCCCTCTAAATTTAGAACCATCTGTTCATATGAGCGTGGGATGTGGGCGGGTGCGGACGTACATCAATTCATTATGGTTAAATTGTTCGGAAGCAGTTTAGAAATTGTTTTCTATTGTATCTTTCGCTATAAAAAGGAGTTACAATTCGTTTGTTGTATATAGTAATTAATCTTTTCTAAGTTCCACTGTCTCTCAGCAACAGTTATCTTTATCTGCATTCCACTCAAGTAAAGCCATGAGCGAAAACCAAGTTTATGGCGAAGAACTATAGCTAAATATACCCTGCTGTAGGCAATAAATAATATTTATCTAAATCTTAATTAGAAGTACCTACTCATCTTTTCTTTTCAAGAGCTAACGATCTAGTTAAAGAAAGATTGTTTTTATAGGAAAAATAGCGTAATTATTATGTAGAATTTTTATAATAAGCTAAATAAAAACACTGACTGGTTTTATTTAATCTCTAATTAAAATCTTTATCTATGTTTTCGATGATAATTTTTTTGTTTTGAGTAAACACGTTTTGATAAAATCCACCAGTATCAAACAAAATTGTAATTTAGTGCAGCAGAGAATTTAATTTGTATTTGAACTTACATAATATGAAATTTACAATATTTATCTTTACAACTGTCGACATTTCCACAAGTATATAACTTTGTATGTAACCTTGTATAGGATAGGTATATATTTACTCAATAGGAATACTAGCGACTCACCTTCGCTCCGCTCGGGTTCGTCCCTAGTTACGTCTTAACGTTTCGTATAAATTTCTCAGAGGTGTGATATTTTCCCGCAGTAAAAAAAGTATCCTATATGGTAACCCCGTTAATCAGCTATCTTCATACCAAATTTCATCATAATCTGTCCAGTGGTTTTATCGTAATGCGTTCCCAGGCAGACAGACAGAAAAAAAATTCTAAAAACTATAGATGCAGCCTCTGATATACTCCTCGTAGTGACTATTTTAATAAGATTTTTCAAAAAAAATACAGTACAGATTCGACTCAGAATTTTATTAAATGTATAGACACGGTAATGTTACATACGAGTATTACATTACCGTGATATAGATGTCATATATGTATGCAAGTTATTTTAAAATCTAAATCCTATACTATTAAAAAGTAACATCTAATCATATAATTAATTTAATATTAATATATAAAGATGTATCAAAATGATTTTCTTTTCTTTATATACTTACTTTGCATAAAAAATACAGCCAGTAATCCTTAAGGATTACATCTACCGCTTGTCTTCCTTGCTTCTTCAAGTCATTCATAATTAAACGTGCGACTCTTAAATATAAAAACGTATACATAGTATAGAGTGGCTAATATTTATGTATACAGTTATTTTAATCGTATTTTAAAGAAAATATTTACAGTTTTAGGTAAAATACGTAGTTATCGGTTTTACGAGTGTCTTTAAACATTGTTAAACACTGCATTCGTGTTAGGTCGGTTAATGAGTGCCGTACCGGTAAATTTCTCTTAAATCCGGTTCAATCCTGAATGTGGTGGTGCAGCTGTCTTAGTGTTTCTAGTCCGAATTTACGATAATGGCTGGTATAAAGTGTTTAAACCAATTACCGTTCTAGAGAAAATTCAATATGAACGAACGCTCGATAGTTAAGTGACCTATTGCTCTATTATTGGCAGAATGGCGTAGTTATACCCTTTTCACCAGTCATGTGGTCATTTGAAATGATTTAAAGCTCGAGTTCAATATTATACATCGTTTAACTATAATTCTAAATGTGGCCGTTTTTGTATTTTGTTGTAATTTATATCATTATTTTGGAATTCCCAAAGGGTGCTAACGGGACCCTGTTAAAAAGCCTCCTCTGTCCGTCCGTCTGTTTGTCAGCGGGATATCTCATGAACCGTAATAGGTAGAGAGTTAGAATTTTCACAGAGTGTGTTTTCCTATTGTCGTTATTATAACAAATAATAAAAAACCAAGATAGCGAATTTCAGAATGATTCCATATGTATTAAAAAAATCGATTATGTTACCGAGGAAGCGTACCGTGCCGAGAAATCGTTTGCAAGTCCGACTCGCACTTGACCGAGATTTTTTCGTAAGAAAAATACTTTGATTTCCATAGGTATATTAGTGTTATTTTTTTTATTACTTGATGTAATATTTCTATGTAGTATAAAGGTTTTAGTTTTAGTTATCTTTTTGACTTCCTTTTATAATAAAACTCTAATCGTACGGATCTGATCTAATTTATCTATCAAATGTACATTATTTCTAAACTATGTATCCTGATTAAAATAGGTATGCCCCTTAAATAACTTATGGGCTACAAAACTCATATATTTAAGGAAGATATACTTAAGTCAATTGTCCACAGATTGTTCACAGGTTATAATTGGAAGGGGTTATGTATTATTATTGTGGAGACAATTATAATGTGATCTAATTACATTAGTATGCATATATTATCTAAACCTAACCATGCCTACGTATTTATATACAACTAGCCACTTACCCTATACCTTACGTTTTAATTTTTTTGAGCGGAATCCTAATTCTTTTTCTAAAATAAAAATAGCCTAAGTTACTCCTTATAACATCAGCTATCTGCCAGTGAAAGTCCCATCAAAATCGGTCTAGCAGTTTTGGAGATTAGGTGGAACAAACAGACAGACAGAGACATTTTTTTTTAAATGTGTTTTTCTTATATGTATCGTATATTGTTTCATATGCATTTAGTAATAATTATTATTTTGACATTACAAATAGACACTACAATTTTATTTATCTGTATAGAGAAAGAAAATGACAAATATACTTAATTATATATACAAAACGAATATATACTTAATTATTACTGTACGTATTTATTAATTAATACTAGTATAAATTAATGTGTAAAATTGCTTAGAATTTTGAGCGCAAAAATATGTTTTTAGAGAAACCTATTTTCTTGCATAACACTCAACGTCACTCCGTCTCAAAGTTCAGACATTTTTAGAAACATGACAGAAAAGTGAAATTTGGATTATTAGTAAATAGTATTCTATGCCTAAATGAATATAACAATAGATTAATATTAAAATAGAATTTATGGCATATTTTTAGGTGGAGGCTTTTTAGATCTAAGAATCTTTCATGATTGTTTTTTTTAGACTCATTTTAGTGTTGTTTCCCAAAAAGTAATAAAAAAAAGCTTTATAACGAACATAGCTTTCACAATAACTGATTATAATACATCAGAAGTTGCTAAAATGGTGCTGGATTAGATTTTTTCATGCATATTAATTATATAGAGATAGAATAGACGTCCTTTTAGATAAAAATAAATTATCTAACAACTAGCAGTACCCACCCACGGCTTCGCCCGCGTTCAAACTTCCTATAGGTATATATAAACATCAGTTTTACAATAATGTATGGAAATCTACCCGATTTGTTGACATTTATGATTACTGCTCCGCTCCTTTGGGTCTATCCTATAGCCTTCCTGACTGAACGGGCTATCTAATGCAAAAAGATTTTTTCAAATCGGATTAGTTGTTCCTGAGATTAGCGCTAAGATATAAGAGTATTAATATATTTGCGACGTTGTTAATTCTTTTGCGGTCTTTGATTAGTCTTTTCCTCATTTTTTAAAATTGTAAGGTTGGTACTTTCTGTACCATTGTATAATGTATTTTTCGGGGTAGACAGCGTCTGATATAACTATAATTTTTGGACTTTTCGTGATCATATTTATTGTAAAGCAATCGAATCGTTGTAAACTATTCGAAACAAAAAGCTAAAAGAAAAATCCGAAAAAATAGTTTTATTTAAAGTGAAAATAATTCTAAAGAACTCACTTAGGGACACTCACAAGCTGGATAATATGTATGGAAATGGTCTCATGATGTAATTGATAGAGTTTATTAAGGTCGCACTCGGCCTACTGCGTCCGGTGAATGAACGCGGGTGTGTGTGGGTGCGGCATAGGTATAATTGACACGTATGTATAAATCAACTCCATATGTTACTGTTTTGTCCATAGTTCCATTTGACGATACGTTTGACTCAGTTTGTAGTGACCCTACTTGCTGTGCCAGCGGTCACGAATTCGAGTCCCGCTGGGGACATTCATTTGTGTGAAGAGCACGAATGTTTATACCCATGACTGCATCGGTATTTATATTTATAATATGTATGTTTTTCAAGTTATATATTTGTCGTGTATGATATCTATAACACATGCCTCGTAGCTTACCATGGAACAAAATGATGTTGTGTAAAAAAATAGTAAAAACAATTTGCTTATTATAATCTGATTATATTATAAAAATACCAGAGTTAGATATCAAAATAACAGCTTTTTATTGTTTGTTTGTCCGTCTGTCTGTTGGTTCCGGCTAATCTCCGAAACGGCTGGAACAATTTTGTCGGGGCTCGCTGCCAGATAGCTGATGTTATAAGGAGTAGCTTAGGCTACTTATATATTAAAAAAATAATTAGAAAACGAGGGTCTCGCTAGTATAATAATAATTTGACTCATGAGTTATAAATACTTTTTCGTTAAAAATCAGTTTCATTTAAAAATATTACTATTAATTGTTTTCATCACTAGAGATTCAGTTTTGCTCCAATGCACACTGTAAAAGCTGTTTATTTGTATCTCCCGAACTAAAATTGCATACCTACCAAGGTAATAAATCAGCGAGCTTCGCTAGCTTCGAAAGCCTACTGTATCCAAGTAATCAGGGCTTTATGTGTACATATAGGTGTAGGTCAGACAACTCTGAGAATTAGCATTGAATGGAGGTAATTGTACTGTTACTGTGGATATGCGAGATCTGTTGCTATGTTGGGTTTGCTTTGCAATCTAATTCGAACAAACATACGTACATGTGTTAATAGGTATTACATGTAAACTTGGTTTCTGGTTATTTATTTTTAATTATTTGTTATTAACATTAAAAAGCGACTTAGCAAATGGCAATATGAGAGTTGCTCACACATTGATATTATTAGATGGAATCCGATAGAGATTTTCCTGCCACAAATTTCAATAAAATGGTTGATCTTCAAGTTGCTAGTAAATACCTAAAAAAAGTTCATTTTTTCCTGAATTTTCCATTTTTTTTTGTATATTATTTTCTTAATTAATTCAAATAAAAAACTCGTATTTATCCTATTGACATAAAAATAATATGTCAAATCTGTCCAGTTCTCAAAGTTCTCAAGTGAGAGCTTATCAACTAGCAACATTAATTTTTTATTTATATAAAAGATTTATCTGTAGAAATTAAAATTAACGTATTGCGTCTAACGGTCATCAAATCGAATATTTCAACGTATAAAACACCAGCGGACAGTACAGTAAATCAGTGTAGGTACGTTTATTCCAGCGTATCGCTGAACGGTTGCATAAATCAATTAGTACCCAAACACCATTCCGGTCTATCGAGACAAACTGCTACTTTTATGATGTTGTTAAAATGACTGGCAGTTAAAAGCTCTACTGGCACTTATTTTAACCAACTTCTACAAAAAGGAGTTTCTCTCGAGTTGTCAAAAAGGAAGACATGCTGTATATTAGAAAATTTACATGTACTATAGGTATAATTTATATTATATTACATATACCCAAATTCCATTTCCTTTTTATCTAAATTATAAAGCACAGTAAAACAATTTCCCAGTCCTTTTTATCTAAATTATAAAGCACAGTAAAACAATTTCCCAGTCCTTTTTATCCAAATTATAAAGTATAGTAAAACAATTTTCATGATAATTGAAAAAATGAAAAATAATTTATTGATAAACAAGAGTTTTCAAATATAATTGTATTTATTTCTTGATTCTTTCATGAACCTTGTTTGTTATGCTAGGTTCAAGCTTAAGAATGAAGAAAAGCAGTGTATTCAGTACCTACATATTATGTAATATTTCATACAAAATTACTAGGGATGGGCCGAAATTCGTATTTTATTCTCATCGTTCGACCGAAGTTCATATTCGTTTCAAGCCACATTCGGCCCATCTTTTAAAATTACCGTAAAATAGTTTTTTTTAAATATCATAAGTCTTTACATAAAACTATCTTTTCGGATTTTTTCGCGAATTTATTTTGATGTTTTTTTGATTTTTTGGAACCAAAAATCAAAATAAATTCGCGAAAAAATCCGAAAAGATAGTTTTATTTAAAATGTCAAGTATTCACGTAAATCTAAGAAAGTATTATCATAACTCTTTTATTGTTTTTACATATTGTTTCTACATTACTTAAAGTGATTTATATCTGTTATTCCAATAGATAACTATTAGATACGAATCCAAGCGCATACACTAGTATTCAATAATTGCAGTACGATAAATCAGTCAGCTCATGTTTCAACGTGTCGCCGGTGGCACCGCGCCGATTGCCGACGATAACTCAATTATTAAACGACCAAGTATTGCTCTGTCCAGACGGACTGTTGAGTTGTGTATAGCCACTAATAAACAATAGTGGGTGAAAAGATTTATGTCAAAAATACAGTCAATTATGGTATTAAAGTTGATATGCGCAGTCGCGGATCTGTCGTCTTACGGGAAATACTTAACGGGTTCGATTTAAAATAGCAAAAATGTGTTAATAACAGTAGTATCTACGAGTTTGATTACAAAATGTAGTTTTTTAAGGCAACGCTAAAACGTCTTTCGAAAACATGTAAAGCCTTACAAAATATGCAAGGAAAACCTTTATCGTGAGATGAGGTGTGGTAATGTCGAAAATTATAATTCACATAGGTATATGTATATAATTTGAGAATATTGGAAGTGCGAGATCCGAGATCCGAACCCGCTTCACTTAATTTCTCAAGCGAGCACGTTACCAAGGATTTACCACCTTTTATCGGAACATGTCACGGACATTTTAAATTATAGATTTTTTTTATTATTCGTATCTTGCAATGCAATGCGATAAAACCGTCAGTCCTATACAATCATCACTATCAATAATTCACAATTACAAATATAATACATAATAGGTATATTGTAATTTATAAAGTTGTAAAGAACACCTTTTATGATAGGATTTTCATCTTTAGATAACGTAAAATTGAATTTCTAAACCGTACATCACAGACACTTGTACAAAGTTCGTCCAGTCCATCTCTTGATATAAGAAAAGCGATTTTGTAGTGCTGATATTGCCGAAGTATCGAAATATAAAATAAATAGTTTCTATTTTAGTTATTATTTCTTACAGTAGAATAAAAATAAAATGTGCTTAGGGCCCGCTTGCGTGGTAGTTATGTCGGTAAAAAATAGCTTTTGTTATACTAGAAGGCTATTTCGACTAACTACACTTAACATTTACAAATTGAAATAACACTTGTGGTATAGTGAGTTCAAACCTTTGCTATTACGTAAGGAAAACTAAGGAAATTGCACTTTCTAACTCGGTCTTACATAGTTGTTGCTCGGCCTTATGCAAACGCATGTAGATAAATATTTATTAAAAATTAAAAAGTGTTAATTACACGGAAGTCAAGACAGCTCTGCCATTATCCATGTCCTATTTATAAACAGCGCGACAAAAAGTGTCCAGGTTGCGGACACTTTATTTTACAGAACATTTATTTCGTCTCGGCTAACCACTTAGCCTAATTTATTACAGCTTCCCTGGAAGTTGGATAAGAGCTATCTAAGTGTAGTTTTACTTGGTTTCCACAACTAGCATCTCAAATGTAAATTCTTGCTCTATTTAGCTTAGGTTGGGTTTGCTGATTACGTTGTAATGTTCATTTTGTTGTATTTATTCGTCACTAATATTAGAAATCAAATAAATAAAATAAAAAAATCTTATTATACTTTCTTAAATTTTACTTTTACTTTCTTCTGTTAATTATGTACAAAGACACCTCTTCTAAAAGATATTAAATATATTTCCATTTTAATTAAGCCTTAAAGAATTTTCATCGCTAGATGTAGCTACTGTTGTATAGATTACATCGTGTTTTATATTCACTAGAATGGGGAACGACTGAATAATTTCCTTTATTAAAATATAATTTAACAAGTCACCGACAAGTGGTATCTGACCTAAAAGCCGACCTGAAATTTACAGTTAATTCGATGAAGTGTTTCCAGATCTCAACGGTTTCCGAATTCGCCAAACTAGATTTACCTAAGTGCGAGGGTCCGGGGCCAATCAGAGGAACTACTTCAGGCCAGCTATTCAATTATAAATGCGATCTCACAGACGCCTTTGTCCGCCGGAAAGTGATGCCGAGACGGGTTCTTTATAATTTTATTCGAGTGATCTGAAGAGAAAAATCAAATAATGAAAGAGTGCTCCAAGTCCTTGACTCTGACACTTTCCACGCGGCGGTGGAGATTTCAATAAACATAGTTTATATAGCATTTGTTATTGTTGCCTGATATACGCTAGAAACCAAGGAATAGAATGAAGTTGGAAGGTAATTTTAATCGGGAAGAGCCCAAAAGTTATAAATATTTAGAAAATATCAAGAATTGATTCAAGCTTGGAGTTAGATTTGGATAAAAATAAAACAAGATTTTTGTAAAAATGAATATAAGTTTTTTTTCCCCTAAACGTTACATTTCCGTACCTCGCAAAAAGAAACGCTTACGTTTTGTCGTTTTTCTCATTCTGGGAAATGGACATGACCCGTCGTATCGTTGAGATTTATATAAACTTGTGACTACTGAGAGCTTTTTATCAGAATGTCTGAAAAAATTGGCATCATCCACATCGCAAGAGCAAGTGTCTTCACATTTGTGTTATTAGTGTAAAATAACGTTAATATTGTACCTAGTCAGTCCAAAAGTGACTTTTTTATGATGCATAGAAAGAAACACTGAAAACCATTGATACTAAGTTGCCACAAATCATTCAATATATGATTGCATCCTCATTATTACTTTATTGTAATACTATTGTTTTCCCTCAACTCCATCCTTGTAGTTTACGTCTCATAACTCCGCCTCTAAAAGTCGTTGCGTGATGTTAGATATAACCTTCCTCAATAACAATTTTTCCAATCGGACTAGTAGTTCCAGAGATTAGCGCCATCATACAAACATAAAAACAAGTTCTTCAGGTGTATATGTATATTCCTATAGATAACAGTAATCCAAAATACGACAAGCCCACGCCATCATCTATGCAAAAATCATCGATGCCTTATTCAGAGAACGCATGATGCAAAGACAACAAAAAGAACACACTTTTTACATTTATAATATGAATAAACGTAGAATATATATTAGCATATACTTTATGATAGTTTATGTTTACGTATATTTGTTTTGTTGTGCCCTAGAGTTTACCAACTGTCTAGGAGTACAAAACTTATCTCGAGCCGTGGACGGGTTCTGTTGTAGAGCAGAATGTTTATCGCAAGCCTACTGTCGTCGAGGGAAAGGGTATCACTTATGAATCCATCCGAGAAATAACCTTTCATAAAGCTATCTTGATTTAGTACTGAAATACTTTATTCTTTTCCCCTCCTTATTGATTTTGATGCGATGTGAAGTATCTTTGTTTGGAGAGCTTCTTTGTAAGGCTTAGTAAAAATATATTACAAGAGTAATATATTTTTGTCATTGGAAGATGTTTTGGCGAGCGTTACCTATCGTATGATACAGGTACGTTGCCAATGTAACAAGTTATGATTTAATTCATGAAAATGAAAATTAAGTGCGAATATAATATTAGCCATTATTAATCATCTTTTATGTAAAAGAGGCACACAAAGTGGAAACAAATGAGCATTACATTCATTCTGTAAGGCTATAATTTACTTTTAAAAGTTAATTCTCAATATCAGTAAAAGTCTAAATTTTTCAATTAGGTACGTTGTGTTACAATAATTGTAATTTTAATACAAATTCAGAAGAAAACAACATAATTATAAATATGACCTTCTAAACAACGTAATCGGACAAAAGGAATCTTTTTGTTCGTGTTTCTGAAAAAAAAAGTAATAAAAAACACCAAATGCGTTTACTTTCTCCGCTTTATTGGTTTTATTAATACACTTTTATGTATAAAGAGGAAGTGTTCCGAAAATTGGGGCATATCGTTACTGCCAGATGTTTTACGCTTAGTTTTACTGCAAAAAAAATATGCCGCCGTACGGTGTAATAAAACTTGGGTGTCATGAATAAAGTAACCTTCAGGCCTCAACGTTATGATATACTTGTTTCAATTTATCTCTAGTAATAAATTTTTGGTTACCACTGCTTTTTTATTTTTAGGGTTCCGTACCTGATATGGAGGTAACGAAACCCTAATAGGAGCGCTCATGTAGGTATATCTGTCTGTCGCACTCTATTATCTCCAGAAGTATAGTATATTAAAACACTTATACAAAACTTCTAAAAATGTTACATCAATTAAAATAGGAATAGAAAGATAAAGATATTGTCATTAAATTATTCTAAAATGGACACTTGAAAATATATTGTAGAAACATAGCAAATTATTAAGCTTTATTCTCCTAATGTCTGAAAGTGGCAAGACTAGAAAAAATACAATTTTAAAAAATACATAAAGTATAGATTTACTTATATTTTACAGGAAAATATCACGAAAATTTCATTGTTCTTCAAATAAATCCTAAGTCCAAGTCCTGAGACGACCAAGAATAGTGATTAGGGTTTTCTGCCCCGACACAGCGTTTCTTATTAACGGCCCAAAGTTGGCGGTGTTACGCACCCGTGCTTCAGAGAACACGTAAAGCCGTTGATTTGCATCATATATTTCATCGCTTGCCGAATTGTCTCCCGAGCTATGACAATGGAAGCAATAGAGAGTAGATTTATGTTTGCGCATACAATTATGCAGTAGGCCATTTCCTAGTTGATTCCTATAGCCTCAGGTTGGGCGTCGTGACCGATATACGCTCAAGATTACTTTTTATAACAAAAAAAGCATAAGTTACGTTCTGATTCTTTGCGGAACTCTCCTTTAGACGAGTCGGAGCAAGCCGCACCTGAAAGAAACACCTGCTTCTTCTCACTTACATACGAAACCATTATTAATGGACTTCTAAAATATGTTTTATATAAAGTTTGGCTTTATGTATGCATGTAGAATTATATATGTTATTTAATCTAAAGTCAACGATTTGAATAATTCTATTTACATTAACAAAAGTTATAAGTTTTAAATAAAATTATCTCTTCGGATTATTTTGCCGATTTATTTTGATTTTTGGTTCCCGTTCCAATTTTAGTATACTGCCGAGTATATATACTAAAATTGGAACGGGAACCAAAAATCAAAATAAATCCGCGAAATAATCCGAAGAGATAGTTTTATTTAAAATATCAAATATTCGCGTAAATCTAAAAGAGTATTAAGTTATAAGTTGATAAAAAAGTAACTCTCTTTAATTTTGCTTTTATTCAATGTTGGTGCCATATAGGAGAAATTGCATTACGCTAGTTTGTATAAAATTTACTAACTAGTGACTGGTTTAGTCGTGCAGTTTAAAGTTACATTATATATTTGGTACTGCAACGCTGACGTCCCAAGGGTGAAACTGTTCTCTGTGTGATATAAAAGTTACATGTTGTTAGAGTTACTCCAAATCAACGCCGATTTATCGCAGATTTTAAAATGGTTTGAATTTATTCTACATAGAATAATGTTGCATAGAAACGTAATATACTGTATACGAGTACACTATATGTCTGTATTATTGTTTATATGTCGATCATTTATCCGTAGGCCTTATCGATGTGGTTGGAAAATAAATGGTTTATTCACTTGCATGTAAAGTTGTAGGCAAAAACTAGTCTTAAATTGTATATTTTAGACGAATAACCATTCGTAAAACACATCGTGCTCCTTAATGCGTAATTTTAAGGTAAACCGATATGATATTTGATGTAAATGTGTTGAATAACAACTTGAATATGTTTCAAAAGTAATTTTTTAAAGCAGAGCAAATCGAGTGGGCTCTTGAAAATTATTTTCGCATTAGAAAAATCGCTTAGTGAATTGTGAAAGTTTTATTCGTATAATTTTTATGTGAGCGCAGAAATAATCTGGTAGTATTTTGGAATTCCATTTTAGCAGTTCATCGTTAATTCTGATAAAAAGGTAACCTATTTTTTGAATAGCGAAAACGATTAATAAAATCTCATGCCTGTGATGAACCTTTAAAAGTCACGTACCTTTTCTGTAAAACCATAACCTAAATATAAAATTTATTTCAACTAATTCGCCTATGTTTCATCGTGAAAGCATTTCCATCGTCATCTTAGCCTTTGTGACGAAAAAGATAACATCCGAAAAGTAAATCAAGTTCTTTTGCCGCAGCTTTTTATTTTTATCTATATAATGAGTTCAAGACAGGAATGTAATTAGAAGTCTCTCTCAGCGACCATCTCGGCCAATTTCGGGCATCTCTAGAGATCAGGCACCGCGATCCGGTAAATAAAGTCATTGAATACACAGCTAATCTTTGTTTTGTGAACAAGTTTAAGTGCTCGTTTATTAAACGTGTTTCGCATAGTCTCTTTTGAGAAGTCTAGGTAGAATTTCGTTCTAAAGTCGGATTAGGTGGTTTTTAATTTTTTTTGGCAATTTTGTCATTTTATTAATAAGGAAGACAAATATTTATAACTGTTACACAATTCAGCTTGGCAATTTCGTTCACTAGCGACTTACTCTCTGCCTTCACCCACATGTGAATTACATTTGTACACTTAAATGACTGATTTTATTGTACATAACAATTTATGGGACGCTACAAACAGAAAAACATATTCATTTTTAATGTACAGATTCGACTTATTTATAATTTTATTATATGTATATGTACATAAGTATAAAGCTTCTGACCATTCACATTTATCAATTATGCAATTAAGTACTTCACAAACAATCGCTCAAGGACTTAAGCGCTTTAAAATATAAGCCATATTAAAGTCAGATTGTAATGTTAAATTGCTTCTCAACAGATTAGTCTAAAATGAAGGTTTTACATAAATAACCTTGTTTCTAATAAACATTTATCTTTGATGAGGAATTATTGAACTATATTTCAAAGAGAACTTTGGCACTAATTACTTTACCAAGTATCGATAATAACGTCATCGTTGATCATCGTCATAAATGTATGTAAATAGTAAATTAATATAGATCATATTTAAATTGAATCATTTTTATCGCGTCCATTTTAGAAAAATATTTAGTACTCTTTAACTTTATGACAAAACTTATTTTAACTTTTGTTCAGTTTTACATAACAAATATTTTGATCGGTTTTTTCAATTTTCGATGGTATTTTTATGACATGTTTTGCGACTTTTCAGTTTAGATTTCTTTACATATATAAAGGTGCTCTCTTGACCAGCTGTTCTTTTAAACACCCAGTCGTTGACGTCACGCGAACTTTGCCAATGCCTACGTCGCTACGCCGCTCCGTAGCGTAGTGTTTACACGCGCGTCGACAGCGCCGGCTGAGCGCTACGAACTGCTACGAATATCGCTTTGAATATAGAAAAATATTGTATGTACATACTTTAAAATATTATATCGAATTATATAATAATCGATTTTGAAACGACAATAACTAAATTAAAAAAAATATTATAAAATAAAAATATTTTGTGTATTTTTACGTAAATACATGTAAGTACATACGTAAAGAAATTCTTGAAATAATGTTTTCTATGAACTTATAAAAAATGTTATATTTAAATTGATGATAAAAATTATGCACGAATAATCGCAATACTAGATTTAGTGTGATAAAATAATCGATATCGTAATCAGTGAATAGTGCAAGATATTGCCATTCCCTTCCCTAGTGTTGATGAAAGATGATGTCAGTAATGTGATGTGTAGTGACATAGATCCTCACATACCTACGAGGAATTGATTTTAACGGAATTTAAAAGTGTTACAACAAAAATGTGACTGTATAAAATTTATCAGATTGAGTAATTTTACTGATTAAGAACACTTCTTTCCATAATTTAATGGATGGTTAGGTAATAAAACTAACATGAACAATACTGAAAAGTGAACAGATTCCAATTAATTTTCTCGTATTTTGGATTGTGGATGTCTATTTGTTTAATGATGGGAGAAGGAACGTCTCCTAACGTGTTCTTCGCGAGCAGCTCGAATGGTAACGGGTATCGGCTGTCAGCTCGAGGAGTTCAAACTTTACAGACCTTTCTGCGAGAGCATGGCGCTGATTGTGTACGACAGTTCATGCAGGTGAGACTGTTGATTAACTGGATATCGTGCTTAAAATTGTTTTTTATAGCCATGATCATCATATGTCTATCTGTATTATATATTACCGTACTATAGGTTGTTGTTATCTATGTCCTTTTTATGTTGTTTTGTTATTAAAAATGAAACAATAAAAAAATAATTGAATTTTTTAGTAAATTGAATTTCAAAACTGTCGAGTCATTAGGTTTTTAGAGTTTCAATTATATACGCACAAGTTGTTTATTAGAACACGAAACAATTTAAATTAGATTCCTCTCATCGCGCGACGTAATGACTAAAGAGTTCACACAATAAAAATTGATAAGTAGTTTAAAAACAAAAGATTTTGAACCACTGCACTGTTACGCTTAAACATGCTCTACATCTGGCGCCCAACTTACTACATATTCTTGTTCAAGCAGGCCGTGTAAGAGTATAAACTCTGAGGTTGAAATGAGTGTACAGCGTCTATTGTATGGGATTTTTTGGTTCAATGTGTGAATGTGCAATAAAAAAAGGACCAAGCATCGATTCGAAGCGCGCTCGCTTAAAATTCTCGAATAAGGTATAACGTCGAAATCGACTAAAAATCGGGTTGAGAGTAGAATTCAATTTTCACTTTTTTCATTTAGCGTGAAATATTTTCGTTTGTATTTGTGTTGTGTTAATTGGCTTAAGATTTGTGTTGTAGCATTTTAATATTTAGTAAGGTCTTAAGAAATAGCAATGAACTCATTTACACGTACCTACTACAGTAGTATTATGAATTACATTTCTTATGTTTTCTGATCATACAAATTGTTAACACTCATTACATATTCATATGTATACTGTATATTTATTAAGTTAAATTTATAAAATTGGATTAAAATGAAGTGTCATTTACATAAAATTTGAGAACAACTATAGGTAGCAGTGGCAAAAGGTCCATACAAGACGTCTTACCTTAAAATTATTTTGCTATAATTTTACATACATTTAATTTTTAATATATATATATAATACGTATAACCCTTCGCAACTGATAGGTAGGTATGTATATGAATATTATATATGTATCTTTTAAAGATTAATGTTACCTACAAAACAATGCTACAGTCATGACCGTGACTTTTGGCTCAGAAACCAGCCAATGACAACGAAATCTCTTTCAAAGTTGACACGGAATTGAAGTCGGTGGGTGAAAATAGAGTCTCTTTGTCTGACACCTCAAAGCTTCAAAGACACGCTGAGCATGACTTTCAAAGACGAAAATTCCTGATAAATACATTTTTTTTAAGTTTAGCCAGGGCACGAATACTTGATTTTTATAAAACGGGAAAAATGCTATATACTTAATTATTATTAATAATAAAATACTGGCCAAGTGCGAATCGCATTCGCGCACTGAGGGTTCCGTACTAGTACACAAATTATTTATGTTGCAAATGAAGTGGAGTACATAGTATACTACACGGGAGTTATCACTTTTAATAGATTCTCGTCTCAAAGGAACGGAACGTTAATATAGTTTTAAGAAAACATGTTGGTTACTTTGTTGTATGCTTCCATTACACGTATAGTTAATTTTTAATTGCGAAAGTTTCAAATATTTCCGTATGCATCTAGAGTATTTTATAAAGCTAATACAGCTCTAAATATTCTTTCTCATCCACATCTAAAATACCATGTATGATATTTAAGTTTATCTTATAGGTACTAACGACTCACCCTCGCTTCGCTCGGGTTCGTCTCTAGGTTGGTTCCCCATACAAACTTTCATCCTAGTTTTCACTCCCTTAAGGGATGATTTCCAGGATAAAAAGTATCCTATGTCCTTCCCAGGGTCTCAAACTATCTTCTAACCAAATTTCATCTAAATCGGTTCAGTAGTTTCGCAGCCTATTCAGTACAAACAAACAATCAAATATTTCCTCTTTTTAAAATTAGTATACCTAGATCTATTTTTGCTTACAGATAGTATGTTAATGTAATCAAAGCCTATTGTACAATTAATACAAATTGTCTACTATATACAGGTTGAACACAAAGCGTTACCGTGGCCGCTATACTATCGATCAAGACAATTATGTACAATTAGAAGCCTCATTAGTCACAGTATTAGCGAGTAACATATTAAAGGTCTACACCATCTAGAGCCAAACATTGGTTTATTGTTCTTCGTAAAACTTGTTTTAATGCTTATTTAGTGTTCAAGTTGTAATGTTTTAAGTGATTCAGTTCTAATGATAGGATTTTAGTTCAGAAGTTGTTTTGTTTACTATTAACGTATTCTGGCTTTTCTCAGATACTTATACATAAATAGACACACATACATAGTATTTAATAGGTAAGTATTCAAGCATTGGCAGTGCTAGCCTAGTAAAAACGCGCTCGCTTGGGAGACCGAGTGAAGCGGGTTCAAATCCCGGGTCATGTTCAGCATGATTACCACTTGTCTTACGGTGAAGAAAATATCGTGAGGAAACCTGTATGTCTGAGAGAACTTAGCTAGTTTTCGAAAGACGTGAAGTCCGCCAATCCGCACTTGGCCAGCGTGTTAGAGGACTTGAATAAGGGCTGAATTTAATAGTTAAAACTTTTGAGTTCAGACTAATAAATCTTAAATTATTAGATATGACTCCAGCGCCACGTAAAACAATATCTCACTAAAGTTTTATCGGTAATGGTTAACAATATCAATGAGAAACAAAACGTTCTAAAATACATATATAGGTATACCTACCTTAAAACGGTCTCACACAGGTATGTTAAATCTTGTAGCAATAGGACTCGCGTTAGGGTTTATTAGTATTGAACTTACTTGACAGACTGTAGTGGCGAAGAGTCCATTATTATAACCTGATTCCTATCCGGCTTACCTTATAAGAATCCTATAATCCACCGTTAAAAATTTATACTTTTTGTTTTCCATGTAGTACAGCCCTAGTTTTCAGACGTAAGTAATAATAAAATAGCGAAATGAACTAAAAAAGTATATTTCGGACTCGGTAGCTGACTGGCCTACTTGTATTAAAATCTCATCTTATGCCAATAGTTACCTATAGGTATATTAAAAAAAAATCACAATAATATCCCATGAGTAAAACCACGATAGGTGCGATTGATGAGACGGAAAAACGTAAAAAATATTTATATTGTTTTTGTTATTAATACCGATAACACAAATAAACAAATATATTGTAAGAACAATTTGGACCGCCTGCCATTTTTTATAATAGGTATGTATTTAATTTTAATTGGTTTTTGTCAAAAAATAATTATGGTAGTAGCTCTACTCGAATTTCAATGATAAAGAAAATTCGTAATTGTCCGAATCCGAAGAAGCAGGAAGTTCGAGAGAAACCGAAAATGGTTTTTTCTATAGATTTTCGTATGATCTCAGCAACGTAAGATCATAAACAAGATGTTGATATAAAAAATGGCACCGAAGTTACAATATTTTTTTTAATAACATAGTGAGTACGAAGATGTAGCCCAAGAAAACCATTATGAAATCTATCGACCGATAGTTTGAAAGTCTAAAGTGAGCGGGGTATGCGGTCTGTTAATAACCACGATGTACATCTACAGTTGCAGTCAAATTATATTACGTTGAATGCCGCTTGATTCGACGACCGGACGTGTTCCGCCTGTAAACAACGCAGGTTTGGTACCGCATCCTGCACTCGATACTGCGCTCTTATCTAACGACGTTCGCGCGATATTCCCCAGGAATTAAATCTGACTTCTTTACGAGGTTTTATTCAATTTTAGTTTTCATGTTCGACTCGAGTTGGGTTCAGTTTGCTCGAACTGTCTTAGATTGCATTTGCTGATTCTGTGTAAGTACATATATAAAATTTGAGACTTGTTTACGTTATATACGTGGAGGTTAGTGTTATATGTATTTTGTTTTTAAGGACTAATATTTGGTAACATGAGCTTGTTAGAATGATTTTTTTAAATGCATAGACTTCGTTATTGTGCCAACACGAAATCCTTTTATACATATTTGTAAAATATAATTTCTATAAAGCGCATATTTCTTCATTTAAGCTGCTTGATAGTAATTAGTAAATTAAATTAAAGACTTGATTGTGCTTAAAGTTTTAAAAACATCTTTTAGCCGATGTTCCACTTCTAATTAGACGTTAATTTAACTCGGTCAAGTGACGTTAATCAGAGTCCTACTGTGATGCTACTTTTAACGTCACCTACATATTTTTCATACGTGTAATTAAAATATTTTTATATCTTGTTCAAAATAAATGTGAAGATACGTGGAGTATAATTGAGTTTAATTAAGACAATTACTGTTTTAATGTTGGGAGCAGTAATTTAAGTCCTGATTTTTTAACTATTAAAAAATTATCGTAAATTATGATGAAGCAGCCATTATAATAACATTTTTCATAGATATTTATCTGATGAAGTTCAATATAAATGATGAAGTTCGCAAGTTAAAAGACGCCTTCGTATTTAAAGTTACCTGTAATTTTCTCGCTATCGGGAAACTTTTATTTATTGTATTTAACTGCAATTTACTCCCTTGTTCCTCATTAATGTACAATATTTTTGTTTCAGGTATACTCCACGTATATTCTGTAAAGTTTGAAATTTTAGATTGTTTCTCTTGGTAAGTAGTAGGTACAGAGTACAGACTGTGCTTCAGGGTAAGGTTGTATGTTTAATCTAAACATTTGCATAACTGAGGTGTTTTACTCATTATCTACTTAGTATTTTATCAATATCTGTCTTTCTTTGTATAAGGGACTGATTTAATAGATTTTATCAATATTTAATTTTTACTTTGAGGAACGTGTTTCAGGATAATTTTAAGTGTGTATTTGAAATATTTGAATAATGATGGTGATGATACAAAAAAACAGTCAAATAGGTAAACTCCACCTGTAGAAGCGGAATTTCTTTTTGCAATTTATATAATTTATGAAAATTGATTTACAATTGGCGATGATATACACCTACAAAATACAAAAAACCCTATGTACCTATATCCGAATTCAGTATCTAACCTCCTTTTTTAAATCGTTCTATAAAGCTTAATAATCCGCGTGCTAGAAGGACAAATCAATAGACACAATTTCATATTATAATTATCCTATTGTTATTACCAAGGACTATGGAATTGAAGTAAAATGGTGTAGTCAAAAAGTGAAATCATTCACTTAGTAGATCGACTGTAGAAAAGTAGAACAGTATGCTGAGTAAGCTACGTATTCTTCTCTATAAATTGTAGTTAAACATTTGCTCCGTTTACAGCGTCGGTAAATTATCCAGGCTTTACTCATATGCATAGTTTATTTTAAAATATGATATGCAACGGTCTATATATAGAGAACTAGACGTCTGCCCCGGTTACGCCCGGAACTTTTTTTTAACTAATCTATCTCATTTAAGATTTATTACACAGTGTCTTACATGTGCTTATTAAGTTTATAAAGACGCCTTTAAATTTATTTATTTATTTAAAAAAAAACAATACCTAGTAAGTATTAATCTATACATATATAATAAAATTCTAACTGAGTCGAATCTGTATATTAAATATTTTGGAAAATCTTATTGAAATAGTAATCATTATTATCGATACAGAGGCCGAATCTATAGTTTTTAGAATTTTTGTCTGTCTGACTGTTTGTCTGGGAACACCTCACGAGAAAACCACTGGACAGATTTCGATGAAATTTGGTATGATGATAGCTGGTTATCCGGGTCAATATATAGGATACATTTTACTGCACGAAACATAACTAGGGACGAACCCAAGCGGAGCGAGGGTGAGTCATCGTTAGTCTATACATATAATAAAATTGTAACTAAGTCGAATCTGTACATTAAATATTTTTTGGAAAATCTAATTGAAATAGACATTATTATCGATACAGAGTCCGAATCTATAGTTTTTAGAATTTTTGTCTGTCTGTCTGTTACCGCATCACGAGAAAACCACTGAACAGATTTTGATGAAATTTGGTATGATGATAGCTGGTTAACCGGGTGAACAATATATAGGACTTTTTACCGCGGGAAAATATCTCATTTCTGAGAAAAAATACAAAAACTGCATTGTAAGAGTATACGTACTAATATGTAGAACCTAAGAAATTGGTTTTTAGTCATCTGAACGCGGGCGGAGCCGCGGGAAATGCTAGTACTTAATATAATTTTACATTTACTGCTAGAACCTTATTTTGTGATGAAAAAAATTTTATTTTAAAAGTATAAATTGAATGAACACACAACCGTTACATTCAATAATGTTTATAAAAGCTTTTCCGTCAGATAAAATGTACTTTCACAATTTTTTTTTCATCGCGGATAATTTAGAGTATAATTTACGGTCTCTCAAAATCGTTTTACGCTCCGTGGACATGTCGTTTTGGCGGCATTCATAAGGTTTTTATGATATATTGAGCTATTATAAAATCCTCGAGACGTGCCCTTAGGTCAGCATTTCGTTGGACAATTTTGTCTCGTGACCTCTATCCGCCCTTACGGATTTCATCTCGTATGAACTTGCTCTATGGTAATGTGGTTTTTGTTTGAGAAGGATAATGCAATAAGTGGACAGAGTGAACAGTCTACAAGGAACAAAGAATCGGATTACTGTTTATTATAAATGCGATCATTTGTATGTATTTTCTCTTTCACACTGAAAGGGCTGAACAGATTTGGTGGAACTATAGCAGGCAGATAAACTATGACCTGGATTAATACATAAGCTACTTATAGGCAATCAATCCATATACTATAATGCGAAGAACATTTTGATGATAGTGATTATGGAATTTTATATGAGATAGTGACTTTCTGTTAGAAGTTTGCGGCAAACATCCAAGGGCCTCTAAGGGATTAACAACTCAAGCGAAAACTCAGGACCTCAGGCTTATCGGGCAGTATGAAAAAAGGATAGCCTAAAGTTGTTGCGTAACTTAATGGTCAATCGTTCGTTTGTATATTCGTTAGAGTTGTAAATTTTTATAAATATTGCAGATAAAAAGAGTAAAAGTGTACGTAAAAGTTAATATTATGGATTATTTGGACATAAATTTCGTCAAAAGCTGTGTAATCGACGCGTGTACCGAGTTAGTGTCGCATAATCAGGATTTTCGTGTTTACAACTAGATTAAACCTGGATTAGGTATACAAGCTCATATAACATAATGTATATAAAATTATACTACTATATTGATGTAAGTTTGAATAGACGTTAAGTAGTACCAATACTTTATTTTTTTAAATCGTCGGTTTATCATTGATGATTTCTTTAAAACACCTAAAATGTTCAAAATAAGAATGTATAGATATTTAAAAAGAAAAAATTAACATTTTATTGGAGTATTGAACCTGTAATGTTGGTATCGGTAGGTCGAATCGTCTGATTTACTATTTTACCAGATGGTTGTTAAGAATCGTCCGCATTTGACCACACGATTACGTCTAAAGATTTAGAAATCTAGTTCAAGTAAACGTAGCTCGAAAGCAAGGCAAGACAACAGCGTTGCGTCGCTCTCCTTCGTCCCATTTGATGTCCTTTTCTAAAATTTCCATGAAATATGCATACAAGAAGGAAAATTTTCTACTCGTCCCACTTTCACTTTTTGTTAAAACAAAACACATTAAAATATTATAATAGAACTGAGAAAGCACTTGCGTATTTTAAATTACATTGAGATCCGTAATGCATTGGTGTTTTCGGTTATTACACTGAAATGATGCAATGTAACATAAGCTTTTAGCGATTAATTAATTAAGCTCGACCGTTCATTGTTTTTTTACAAGATAACATAGTAATTTATCAATTTGCTATCTATTAAAACATTACAAACAGCCAGTGTTTTGTATAATTTGGCTCTCGAAAAATAGTATTTCTGCGATACAAATTTCGCTACCTCTTACCTAACCTTTGAGAATCCTTAAGATAATCACCTTATCGTACTATCCTTCTCTAAGGTTTACTGTCAAATTGTAGGTTTTGTGGTTCGGTGTGGGTTAATAATATATTAATTATATTGCCTCGGTGGTGTAGTGGCTAGCATGTACGGCTGCACACCCGGAGGTCCTGGGTTCGAATCCCGGGTCGGGCCAAGTTTAGTTATTGAGTCTTTCTGTATATTAAGCCTCAGTAAAGCCGTCGGTCCTGCGCCTTAACTCTCACTGGTCGTGTCGAGTGGTCGTCCCACCAGAGTATGAGAGTGACAGGAATAGAGAGTGCACCTGTGCCTGCGCGTACACTTGTGCACTATAATATCTCCTGCGCAGTTGGCTAGTCTCAATGAGATTGGCCGCCGTGGCCGGAATCGGTCAGGAGAACATCATCATCAATTATGTTTTTATTTATGTACCATTAAATATAGTATGTTTAATTAAATAAAGGAAAAGTGTTCGTATGTGCACAAAGGAAAACTTATCTCTTAAGAGATTACTTTCAGAAATCTGTCAGATGTGAGAAAATTAGTTAATTTAGTGTCGTATAAGTAGATAGGTATAAGTAATAAGTATATTTACAATATCAGTTAATATACACTCAATCTATACATATAATAAAATTGTAACTAAATCGAATCTGTATAATTAATATTTTTTGGAAAATCTAATTGAAATAGACATTATTATCGATACAGAGTCCGAATCTATAGTTTTTAGAAATTTTGTCTGTCTGTCTTTCTGTCTGTTACCGCATCACAAGAAAAGCACTGGACAGATTTTGATGAAATTTAGTATGATGATAGCTGGTTATTCGGGTCAACATATAGGATACTTTTTACCGCGGGAAAATATCTCATTTCTGAGAAAAAATACAAAAACTGCAATGTAAGAGTATACTAATATGTAAAACCTTAGAATTTGGTTTGTGGTCATCTGAACGCGGCCGGAGCCGGGGGCAATGCTAGTGTTATTATATATCAATAAATATAAATATATAATATGGTATACACGTCATACAAAATATAAAGACTGCAAAAGCATCAAGTGACGATGTATCCATCACTAGCTGTAAATAAAAATTACAGGACATGATTTGGTAATTTGTGGGCGTGTTTACAAAGTTCAAATAGCTGGGCGGCGTGATTGATCGTGTAATCGAGACGCGATCGGCAGATTTGTTTTGCGATCAAGTTTCCCTGTTGTGCTCTGTGCCCATGATGTGCCTTAATAGGTGACGTTGACGGTGGATTTGATTAAATGATAGGGTATACGAGTAATATAACTTCACATAATACTTTTTTAATTTACGTGATTATTTGACATTTCAAATAAAATACACAGCACTACTATGTTTCCTTTAAAACATTCGATATTGAGGACGAAAAATTAGCATTCTCGTATATGTGTACGTAAAACGCGAAAAATTCTAAAATATCATAATGATGTTTATTTATTTAAAGTATTTAGAATTTCCCATAAAATGTACCTAGTAAGTATTCTTTTTAAAAAGTGGTTGTAAGACTCGTGTAGAATATACATGCACTATATTACAACCGTTGCTTCACTTAAGAATTATTTTTTATCTTTGTGACATACATCATTTCAATGATGATGACAAAAATCACGACAGAAAAAAGAAAACAAAATAATATTTAAATTAAACAACGTGTATAATGTATATATGTATGTATATGTTGGTGTCTGTTTATTTATATTGACAATAGAAAGAATTGATCCGACACAGACAGATTCAAGTATGGAGACACATCTGTAAAACTCTTGCATAACTATTACTTGAGTTTTTTAATATCCCTTTAATTTCACCAACTATTGAAACATTCTTATATATTATACCTACTGGTATATTCTTCAAGAATGTTAACGACAAAGCAAAATTTGATATATCGGCTTAAAGTTTTCTATATGTACTCGTAGGTACATACATATATATATAAATAGGCAAAGACAAACAAAAGTTTAGTACATTTTTCTCTTCTGTTTGACAACTGATTTACTGTTGTTTTGTTTAGTAATATTGACGAAATTTAGTCGTATCAAGGGCTCAACATCTTGGCACCCCTAGTGCACTCCTGGAGGTCTTCGGTAGGACGAAGAGACTGCTGAAATTCCTGGAGGAACTGGGCTGGCAAGAATAAAACAATTGGAAAAATTTCCCACACACGCAAAATAGGCGCGCAGACGTCGAGTTGCGGAAACAAGCCCGTTTATACCATACCATACCATACCATAGTCGTATCAATGAAAAAATAGGAAATAGTTTTTTTTTTATATTTAAAGTAGGTAGGTAATTTCTATTCCACATATTATGTTTTCATCAAATTTTGCAATAATGATTATGGCCGAATTTTGGCCTCTGGGCGAACACTAGAATTCATAATTTCATAAGTTTATATAATAAATAATATTTTGATGACGACAAGTTTGTAAACACCACACGCTAATGATTTCGGGTTTATAAATATCCGTTAAAACGTGTTCACACTCGCGGTTAAGCGTGGAGGATTACACGCCCGGGCTTCACCGGCAACTGTGTGAGCCAGAGCTGCCGGATGAACTAATTTGGTGGTAAATAGAATTTTTGATTGTTGGTTTTCAGTACATAGTCTTTGTTGAAAATAGTTTTGTATTTAGTATAAGATTTTATGTTTATTTAAATTTAATATGTATCTAATATGGAACTCCGTATTCGTATAATTCATCAATATTGTACTTTTGTGGCGGCTGTATATACTAGCAATAATAAGCTTAATATATCTATAAATAAATAGGCAAAGAAAAACAGTTCAGTGCCATTTTCTGTCCTGTTTATTAATCGATTTTCTTTTTTTTTAATTTATGACTAGCTATTAGTGTTATCGATTAATAAAATATTATGGACCAATTTCGATCACTGGCCTAACATTAGTTGTTTTAACTAGACTTACAACTGGCAGTATCCCATGTACAAGTATCTTTACCGAAACGGATTTCCTTGAAAGTAATATGGAAGCTCTAATACCTCAATTATTTTCAGACATTTATTGACACATTTTTTCCGAGTTTCGGAGTGTATAATGTATATGTACCTATTGACTTACATGAAAAAGTCTTTTGGATACATCCATCTTAATTTTAAAGACCTACCCAAGGATACGTCTATGCGTGTTAAAAATGTATTTTTTTTTCTCATCTCTCATTTACATGTATTCGGCACCACCCTTGTTTTTTGTTTTTCGTAATTTTACGACACCACTGTATACCGGATATCATCTCCGAGTAAACTCGTTGTGATATTATTATGGACAAATGCATATGTACATATATGATAAAATTATGTGTTTTTGTTCTTGTCTTTCGGCTGCCATTAGATATTTTTGAAGGTGTACTGATGAATTTTAAAATTGTCGTGTAAAGTAGGTAATATTTTGTTTTCCTACCATGGTTCATAATTCATAACTTTGGTAAGTTCCAATATGTGTAGTAGCTATAGTGAAGTAACTTAAACGTATTACATTTATTCTACTAGCGTACTAAGCATTCATTGTGCAATAAAAAAAAAAATCTTTGTGGTCTTTTAATTACATAGAAAAAAAACATTTGGATGTTTTCTCGAATTTCTCATTTTTGCGGACCAATTTTCCAAATTTTATCTTATTGAAATAGAAATTATTATCGATACGGAGGCCAAATCTGTAGTTTTAAAAAAAATGTCTGACTGTCTGTCTGTGACCGCATCACGGAAAAAAAATTGGAAGGATTTTGGTGTGGCATGATGATAGCTGATTATCTGGGTCCACATACCTATAGGATACTTTTTACTGCGGGAAAATATCTTATCTCTGTGAAATGCTTACTAAACCTTAAAATATGTATGTATTGAATATTAAAATGTGTGTAAAATGTATGTAATGTAAAATGTAGTTATATAGTTTTAACAGAATAACACCTACGAGGGTAGCTGCTATTAATTTACAAACAAATCGATTTTATGAAAATCAATGCCAATCATAATATGGTAAGCTGTCGGACCTACCTATGGGGGTGATAATCTGCGTCGTTTCGTGCTCCATCGGAGGATTTGATGATGGCGGATTCGGTTAATGCATTCTCTATACACACTTGGTGGCTTTTGCGCTTTGTTAAAAAGTCAGAATAATTAGGCAGCGGTTAGGTAGTTATTAGAAACATGCTATGTTGGTGTGTATATTGTTGACCGATTTCGAAAAGAAGGAGGTACTATTATGAATGTATGATGTTTTTTGTGTATATGTTACGTGATATATGCGTCAATTTTTTTAATGAAATAAGTTATGAAACAAAGGTGCTTTTATAAATTGAGATATTCTGTTTTAAATAATTCCAAAATGTTTAGTAAAAGTTAAAAGTTAGTAATTTTAAAGTCGTTAGATAGTCGTACCGTTTTAGTTATTTATTATTATGTTATTTCTTTTATAATATGCTAAGGATTCATATAAGTAGAAATTTTTGGCAACTAAACATAATATTTATGTACATTGTTAAAAATTGTCTCTAAAATGGCATTACAACAATTTTCACAAGCGGCTGTAAAATAGTAGATTTGCATAGAAATAGAACATAATGCATAAAATTCAATAGGAAACGTCCCAATTCGAGGGAAATGCTATAAAACTGTTCTAAAACGTGAAAATCCTACGAAGTCAAACAATAAAAGTGTCGCCAAGATAAAATCAACGATGTGGGTCAGTCGCGAATATAGGTTTGAAAGGTAAGGAAATGCCAGACACGGCTTAGAAATATTACACTATTCGGTGTCCGCGCCAAGAACATGGAGCTGGAAAGCTGAGCATTTAACTATTTCTATAATATATTGCTATTGTTTTAATAAATCTTAAAAGTACTTTCATGCTGATACATGAGAAAAGTTAGACTGCTTCATGTCGTTGTAAGAAACAGATAATGGAGTCTTGATTAAAATTTAAAATATTGCTAAGTAATAAATATATACCATAGACTATTGAGGCATACTAAAGGAATCCCCCTGGGAAAGGTGTGGTTAAGTTTGTATTGGAAACGATATTCTTCTGGCTTTTACTTTGGAATATTCGCTGTTACATAATATTTTATTATATGTTAACTAGCAACTCACTTTCGCTTCGCTCGGGTTCGCCCCTAGGTACGTTTTAACGGTTAGTGTGGAATAGGCTTTATGTATACTAATATTATAAAGTTCCAGAGTTTGTTACTTCCTTAATAAATGGGCGATCTAATGCAAATTTTTTTTTAAAAAATCAGATTCATAGTTCCTGAGATTAGCGCGTTCAATCAAACAAACAAACAGTGTGTCTTTATAATATTAGTAAAGTTAAGCCGCTAAAGGTTACCTTACATTATGTTACCAATGAAAATAAAATAGTTATGCAATAGTGCTGGGGATCACAAATTTGAGTCTGGTAAGTATAGTAAGAATTTTTGTTTTGGCCATAATTATATATTTACACAGTGGAAGGAGTTGCGATCCCTAAATAAAGGCTTTTTTCAAAGTCAACATCATTAAAACTTATGTTTTTAATATATATATTTCTTTTGTCCTTTTAAAGGAAATTTTCTTGAAATGTATAATCCTATCAAATGCCAGAACTGTTTGAACGGATGAGGATTTTTCTTATTGAGGGTTTCTCAGTGGCACTGTGTTGGACATATTGTTATCTACGGAGTACATGTTAGAAGCAGTGACATGCGATTTTTTATTAATTATGTGCATGCAATAAAACACATCTGTTCACACATTAAAAATATTATGCTAAGAATATTTTAAAGTAGGTATATTTCGATGTAAGTAACCGAGTTAAATTTCTTGATACAATAGCATCATGAAATTAGTTTAAAGATTCCTTTGTACCAAACCCTAATTACCATATAGTTAGAGAACGGAGAACGCATTTAATATACGAGTATCTCCATTTATTCTGAAAATCTAGTATGTAGTAGTAGTAGTACTTAAAATGAGATATTAAAACTTAAAATAAGGTTTTGTACTTTTCCTCTCATTTCTTGGTTAAAATATGAATTATTATCCATTAACATAAACAAAATATGTTTTCGAGTGTATATTTGTGAATCAAACTACGTGAAAATACATAGATGATCCTTAAAATATACAATATTTCATTTATCAAGCACAGCAGGACTTGTGCAGGAAGTGTGTCAGATCGAACGAGACAAATTAAAAAAAAATAATTATCTTTTCCACGTTTGTTATAGTTATTTTTTAGAATAAGTTCAGATATAATAAAGTTCACAGATAAACCAAAGAGCAAAGATTAAAGCTCAACAGTCGCAACGCTACTGGCAATTAGACTATATAATTTATCAGCCTTGGCCGTAACCTTTGACTTCGGAACGAAATGCCAATTATCCGCGCTGGCTTTCCCAATTGTGTCGGCTTAATCCTTTGTGCCAACTTGCGTGTATTGTTTTTGTTACGCTTCCGCCACAGAAAAAGTGTCACGTATCTCTTGTGTTTGTTTATTTCCATGGTAATCAAAGAAAAGAGATAATAAATATTTGCAGATATATAAAAACTTAAAAAAAACCGACTCCCAGGCACTAAAATGTAAAAAATAACTAAACGGGGGTTTTCATTTAGAATAGATACATAATCGGATATTTTCAAAGTCGGTGACAGCCTACAATATTTGAAGATATGAATATCTAATAATTAAATATGATTTGGTTTGAACTCTAATTATAGTTAAAATATTATACATCAATTTGTGATCTATTCTAGATATCGGAATATATTAGATTTGCTTTGCATCGGCTGGCACCGACTTCGAAAATATCTGATTAGGTATCTATTTTAAATGAAAACCCCCGTTAGTTATTTTTTACATTTTAGTGCCTGGAAGTCAGTTTTTTTAAGTTTTTATTTTTCCATTTTTAGTGTAGACGTAATAGCAGGTAATTTAAAAGAAGAAAGTTTTTGATAACATATTTGATTAAACAATTTATTTAAATTAAATATTTATTTGTTGATTTTTAAAAACCTGCTGCACCGATTTCGATAAAATTTAAATGGGACCACCTGGGAAGTATACCCTTCGAAACAAAAAAAATCCAAATCGGTTCAGGCGTCTTCGAGTAATCGGTGAACATACATAAAAAAAAAACAAAGATTCCATCCAATTGAGAACCTCCTCCTTTTTGGAAGTCGGTTAAAAAGGTTTTTGGGAAAATATTACTGATAGTTTTAATTGTTCATTTATTTAGGTATAATTTATATCTGTGAGGTTTGTTTATTAAAAACTTTGTAAAAATATTATTGAATAAAATTTTGAAACAATATCTAAGTTTTTTTAAATAGACACTTTCCTTTTTTGAAATCGATTGAAAGGAAGGGTATCGATAAGGCCTCATTTCCGCCCCAGAATAACGGAAAAAAAATTATGTCATTCGATATTTTCTTTACATACATATTTTAAAGTAGACTGTTTGCCTTGATAAGAAATTATATTCATGAGAGAAAAAAACTACAATGAATACTACTTGTGAGACGCCAAACTTTGGTCTTTGTTATAATTCGTCTTGTATACTAATCTATACTAATGTTATAAAGAGGTAAAGTTTATGAGTTTGTGAAAAGGGTTTATGATCTACTTAACCGATTTAGATGAAATTTGGTAAGAAGATAGTTTGAGACCCTGGGAAGGACATAGGATACTTTTTATTCCGGAAATCATCTCTTAAAGGGGTGAGAATGGGGATGAATATTTGTATGGGGAAGCAAGCTAGGGACGAACCGGAGCGAAGCGAGGGTGAGTCGCTAGTAATATTATAAAGAGGAAGAGTTTGTTTGTTTGAACGCGCTAATCTTAGGAACTACTAATCCGATTTGAAAAATTATTTTTGCATTAGATAGCCCGTTTATTGAAGAAGGTTTATAGGCTATATATCATCATGCTACTACCCAAGGGAGCGGAGCAGTAATATAATATATAGTCCATCTATTCCATACTAAGCGTTAAAACGTACGCGAGCGAAGCGAGGGTGAGCCGCTAGTTTAAATATAAATTGGCATCGACCGAGAGTAAGCAAGAGATGAAGGACAATTTTCGCCTTACATTTTTTTATATTTAATCTTGATACGAATTTTCTGCGATTGTACAAAGCTACTCGTATTTAGGCACAACGACGATGTCACAGCCGTTTGGCACAAGGAGCCCTTAATTGAAATTATATTCTATTTTTTTTTCTTCATGTTGGTACTTTCTAATTCTGTATGTAGCTGTAGATTTTAGTTGGAATAAAAATAAATTTCTAACATGTTAGCTACATTCAAAAGTACCTATAATTAATTTTTGTATTAGAAAAACTATTTCTTATTTTTTTTTTATTTCCAGAATTATAGAGATGGATTATTAAGAGCAGCCTTGAGAATGTAAGATACATATCTTATAGAGCATATCTTATACTTAGACAAGTTTCATTCTACTATCTCTTTGTCCTGCAAGGCATATACGTTAAAGCTTGTATACACGCTCAGGAGAATTTTCTACTATTATATAATGAACTAGCGACTCAACCTCGCTCCGCTCGGGTTCGTCCCCATGTATATTTTGACGGTTAGTATTTTCTCGACAAGTAGATTTCTCAGATATAAGATATTTTCCCGCAGTAAAAAGTATCCTATATGTTGAGTCAGATAACCAGCTATCATCATACCAAATTTCACCAAAAATCCCTCTAGTGGTTTTTCCGTGATTCGGTCACAGACAGACAGACAAAAATTCTAAAAGCTATATATGACTATTTCAATAAGATTATCCAAAAAATATTTAATGTACAGATTCGACTCGGTTAGAATTTTATTATATGTACGCTGTATGTTTCAATAACAAAGTAAAAAATTACGGCAAATTGTTGAATAATTTTACTAATTGCTCAAATTTTCCAAGTAAAAAGTTCGTTAACTCGTAACATAGTTCCTTAAGCGTCGAGAATATCTGAATTCCGACGAAGTAGACCTGAAAGGTGCCACAAGGGCAAAGCCCTCGGGCGAAAGGCTACGTCATCGAGCCCTTTTGTTTTGCTTTTTGTATAGTTTCAATACGACTCCCGTGCGTAGTGTTTCAGGACCGTGTCCTGTAAAAGACCAAAATTATTTAATTCACCAAAATATGCGGCATTGTTTTTCTTAATATAAAATGGTATATGATGACTCTATTGTTCAAATACAGCGTTTTAAATAACGTGTAACAATTAAACGTTGGGTTCTTTTTTAATGTAAGAAATGCACTAAAACACACTTATAGCTGTATAGTATGTTACAACCAAACTTACTTGACTTTACTGCCATTATTGTTAATTTGTTACTTAATGTTAATTTATGTATAAAGAACTAATAATTGCACTTATTATTATATCAATTATTTAAGGAGTTTTATCCTTTAAAAAAAATAAGTATCTCAATGTTCTACTAAATAAATTACTATATTATGTTAAATTATAACAACTTACCTAATATTTTTACACTTTTACTATTTATAGTATGGTGTAAAAAAGAGATTACAAAATTTTGCATTTATACCATAAAATATATAACGTACAATTATTCGTTGTTGCCCAGTGGAAACACGCTCGCTTGGAAAATCCTATCATACTCTCATGATCTCGCACCTCTGATTCTCTCATCTGTGAATAAAAAACATAATTACCATTTGCCTTACGGTGAAGAAAAATATCGTCAGGAAACACGCACGTCTTAGAGAAGCTAATTAATTTTTTTAATTTTCGTTAGACTTGAGAAGTTAGCCCAGCCCGCACTTATCAGTGTGATGGACTATGGTTTGATTTTAAGTGAGGCCCATGCAAGACGGTAAAACAGAGCTGGATACGTACAACACATATTACTTATCGATTATTCGAATTATCCAGGCAGCTCATAGCTTCTATCTCGAGGTCACTTATAATTGATTCAAGTAAGTAATCCAAGTAGTAAGGACCCTTATACAAAAATTTTATTCATTATTTCGTACCAAAAATCATTATTCATATAGAAGGTCGAAAGTTAATGAATTTAGACAATGCGGTATAATGAGTAGCTGCGAGCTTTATAACTTCACAGTCTTCTGTAATAGGCTTTTGTCTCACTAAGCTCTTATTAGTGAAGCTTTTCTGTCTGATCGTTACTATTAAGTATTAAGCAATGATGAAGTTGAGTGTTGTTACAAAATACTATTTTAGGACTAATATGACTCTACATATTTCTATTTCGAAGTAAGAATTTTATTTAATAACTAGCGATTCACCCTCCCTTCGCTCGGGTTCGTAACCGATTAAAATAAAACATACTGAATGTTAAGTGAAGCTTACCACAATACATTAGTGGAAACCGCATCTAAATCGGTTAAGCCCTTTTTGAGATTAGTGCGCACAAACGCACAGACAAATCTACAAACAGACAAAAATTCCAAAAAAACATTGTTTTGGGTCCTATTGCGTTAATAAAGACCCCGAATAATAATAGTTTTTCTCAAATATGTTCTATGTACAGACAGCGATCAGTTACAGTTTTATTATATGTATAGATGTTACTTTTCCCTATTCAGTATGTGACAGAACAGCTGATGCATACTCGTATCTGATATCTTGTAGTAAATTTTAAGAATAAAAATCATAAAAATATATATTTACTGTAATTGCGACACATATGAAGGTGTGAACGTTATAAAAGGAGTACTGGGAAATCTGAAGCAAAACATGATGCTTTTAAAACAACTCTGAAAACGCACATTAAGTGTCGGATTTGACTGCTGAGTCTAGTCCTGATTTTACTCGCGCTGTTTACTTTTAGTGAGAATTTAAATTTTATATGAATTATTATTATCATTGAATATACTTGTATTACATATGTATTTATATTATAGTATGTATGTTTGTATGTAATGATATATACATAGTATGAATAATATATAAGCAATGTATGTACTTATAAAAATATGTTTTTTATATTATTTAAGTGTATGAATATTATAAAGGCAGTGGTAGCCCAGTGGTGACGCGCTCACTTGGGAAACCGAGTGAAGCGAGTTCAAATCCCGGGTCTCGCACCTCGGATATTTTCATGTGCGAATCATTTCCAACATGATTACCACTTGTCTTAACGGTGAAGAAAACACCGTGAGGAAACCTGCATGTCTAAGAGAACATAGTAAGTTTTCAAAAGACATGTGAAGTCCGCCAACCCGCACTTGGCCAGCGTGGTGGACTATGGCCTGATCCCCCTCGTATTGAAGGGAGGCCCGTGCCCAGCAGTGGGACGTTAAAAAGGGCTGAATACAATCCAATACAATGAATATTATGTAACTGCCTCGGTGGTCTAGTGGCTAGCATCTACGGCTGCAGATCCGGAGGACCTAGGTTCGAGTGGGATTGGGCCAAATTTAATTAATTAGTTACTCTGTTAAGATCGTTCATTGCTCGTTCTTGTACAGTAAATTATTAAATTAATTTTAACTATTTTTTTAAAGATATAGGAAATTTTAAATAAAACCATTTTTTCGTATTATTTCGCGGATTTATTTTGATTTTTGGCTCCCGACGTTCCGAATACTTTACAGCAATCATAGTCACGAGAGAGACTAAGGTTTTACACATCTCAAAAGCGTTATATGATGGAGGAAATGTAAAACATTTATTGGACAATATCAAAAAGTGGTGGAGAAAAGGTGTGTAGTTAATTTTGAACCAATTTTCATGTGTCTTGTATTGTAATGAATGGGTGAGATGTAGTCTCTTTTTATATAGAATATTTATTAATAATGTCCTCCTGATCGACTTCGGCCACGGCGGCCAATTTCACTGCGACTAGCCAACTGCGCAGGAGATTATAGTGCACAAGTATAAGTACTATTTCTTCCACTTTCAAGATCAAGCGCAGAGCCTTTACGTATAAGATTGGTTTATGTGCCCTTTGTGGGACGATAGAAACACGTTCCTTCTCACTTTCCAAGTTTGGGCTATTACTGAAATTTTATCGACTAAAATACTTAATAACTATTCTTAGCCCAACCCGAATTCGAACCTATTATTGAAGCGATCGGTGTACATTTTGGTATAAAAAGTAATTTCTAGTCATTTTTAGGTTTTATTTTTCTATTTTTTAGTATTCAGGCATAACATAACAAAAAAAATGTTCGTATTTTTTATTCGACATTTTTACAGCTGTCGTAAAGTATTCAAGACATGTGTCTGAGGCTAAGGCTCGGTGTGAGCAAAGGCTTTGATAAAATTTGTGTAAAATTTTCTTTCTTATTTGTAATTTATCTTTGAATAACCAAAATGTTACCTGAGTATTAACAAAATTAATTTATCGTTTTATACAGAACTATTTTTGTCTGTGGCTCGTTAAAAAGTATAGCGCGGGAAGAATAAAACGTAGCCAATGTGTTTTTCCATGATTCAATCTATTGCCTTGCCCAATTTGATGGAAATCTGTTTAACAGTTATAGCGTAAAAAAGTAACAATCAGTTCTGTACTTTTATGAGTATATCTAATGTAATATAGATTGTCTGATGAACACTGCCTACCGTTTAAGTGGCTGTAAATGAAATCTGAAATTGTCGCTATCATACTATATATTATGCAAGCAAATGTTAGCAGGAGCGTGTAGTACCTAAATTTAATTGGCAAGAATCCAATATCTAGACTGCAATGTAAATTTTTCCATATATACTGGTTTTTGCTGAGTAACAGTATACAATACACATGGAAATGTAACGAAAAAAATACAATAATGTTTGTTAGCATAAAGAATGTAATATTTATGACTGTTCTATACCTTCCTTCTTGGAGAATTTTTTATGTATTAATTATAAAAATTTAAGTACCTAAAATATAAGAAAAATATGAAAGAATTATTAAAATATCTCAACAAATGGAAAAGATCAACAAATGGAAACTTTAAAAGTTGCGCTTGTAAGTATAATTTTGTGGCGTCACACGACATGAACGACCGACATTTAAATTAATTTCTCAGTCATTTATTGATAGATTTCAATTTTTTTTCACTGATTTATTAGTTTTAATCTAAACATATTATAATTCCATTGCATTAAATATGATATTAACAACATCATGAAACCTCTATTGTTTTTGTTAATCATTAGCAATCAAATGTCAATGTATAATGTAAGTTATGTATAACATAATAATTATTAAAACATATTTTTTATTTAAAATTGTCTCAGATCATGAAAATGTCTGCTTACATAGTACCTATTGTAAATATTTCACTAAATATTCATTAAAATGGTAGATAATTTCATAAGATTACATATTATATTATAACGTAAATATAAGATCATTATATTTTTGAAGTTTTAGAGTTTGTACTCTTAATTTTCTATAGTTACTAATAAGCTATTCAGTAGAAAGTTTAACACCGCGCGACGTAAGTTGTGTTTTAATGGACCCATCGCCATCTCTAAAATTGTCCTTTTACCAAGCTGGAGCTTAATTACTGAACTGCGCGAGCCGTAGTAAATTAATTATCAACGTCAGGAATACAGAAACTACACCCTTTCCGCACTTAACATTAAACAAATGCACACCTAGGTACATATACCACTAAAAACCTTCACAATAATGCCATACTAATGTTATAAATGTGAGTAATTCTGTCTGTTACATTTTCAAGCTTGAACCGCTGAACAGATTTCGATAAAATTTGTCAAGGACATAGATTGCATCATGGAATCGGACGTAGGCTACCCTTGATCCCCGCCCCATTTACCACGCGAGCGAAGCCGCGGGTTAAAACTAATAACTAGTAAATATACATATGTTTAGCTATACATTATGTTCATTGGACGCTTCGAAATGCTTCGAAATATTTTAAGACCAAAAGAGATTGCTATTTTACTGTCAAAAAATATATTAGAGTATAAAGAACGTTTGTGTAAAGGTTATACTATAAATAATTTTATAGAAGATAACCCGCCTTGGGAATGTTGTGAATTGTGGTCGCCTCGAGGCTATTTAAATGTTCGAGAATGGTTCTACTTTTCAATTTTATTTAAAAAAAGATACAAATAATTTTAGTCCTGCTGAGTTTCCTTCCTAAGGATTGGTGGTAGTCTCATAGCGTTTATAAGAAATTGTCATAATTTAATGCTGAGTAAAAAAATCCATTTAAATTCAAGTTGACATTCTAAAATAGCTGATTGAAATCTGAAAAGTACACATAAATAGTTATTATGTTTTAGGGAGCAAAATCAAAAATCAAAGAGTATGTCGTCACAATTTATATAGAATTACTGTGATATATTTCAGCTTCTTAGTTTTACTTTAATATTTGTTACTAGCAGAACCTGCGGCTTCACTCGCGCTAAAACTACAAAGACATGTCTAAAAAGGTAGTTTCAATACAAAGCATCATCCCCTATTTTACCCCCTTATAGAAGGAATTTCGTAAAATGCTAAAAGACGTGTTTTGTTAATTTTACTGAATAGCATTAATGCCAAGTTTCAAGTAATTTTGATCATAAATATTTTATTTTTTTTGGATTTTATTATATCGTGTTTTCCCGTGGGAATTAGATAATCTCCCGCGGTAAAAAGTAGCCTATGTCACTCTCCAGCCTTCCCACTATGTACACAAAAAATCACGTCAATCCGTC